>OY997588.1:38341965-38959529 GCA_963921825.1 Erodium maritimum
TGCTGAGAAAGATCCTCCAGCATAGAAATCATCATCACCTGAAAACCAAATTAAAATGATATTGTTAAAAGAGGAATCATATTATCAACCAAAAATCACCTAAGCAAATATTCAACCAAAACCAATGGAGCTAAAGGTTTTGTGGGTAATTGGAATTCCAGTCATAGCTCCACAAAACAAATAAGGAAACCATTTCCAATTGATTTCATGCCAAATTTAATCTAATTAGGAGATGCAGGTACCAGACATGCTTCTCGATCAAAAGCTTTTCTAGGTGTGAAGTTGATCAAATGTCAAAATTATTCTAAATCAATACTCAAGAGCCCAAAAGGCAAAATCAGATAGCCAGGCCATAATTAAGTCTAAGTGCAGGGTTAAGTGGTTAACCCATATAGCAAACGATCCAATCCAGCTGAATTGGCTGAGAAAGATTCAAACTTTTTGATGTTATCGACTAACCCAAAGAACGATTCACAAATTCAAACATGACCCACAAGTTGTTTGAGCAGAAAAATATGATCAAGGAGAGGATTAAGGACTCACCACTGTAATTGACAATAGCAGGCATGATTGAAACCTTGTTGAAGAAGAAGAAGAAGAAGTTGCAGGTAGCAGAAACAGCAGAAGCAGCGAGAAGATGAGAGAAATAGCTTGAGGAGTTGAATGCATATCACAGAGAGAGGAAAGGTGAAGAACCCTAACGGAGTAGGGAAAAAAGAAGGGTGTTGAAGAAGATTGAAGATGGGGAAGTGGAGAGGAGAGAGAGATGGAGGGAGGACTTATATGGGAATGAAGGTACAGAGTGAATTTGCACATACAACGCACCATTCCCCGAAACCGGCTTCCCCTGTTATCTTCTCTCCCCCGCCCCTTGTTGCCTACTTGTCCTTTACATATTTACCTACCTTCTTTTTTTTTTTTTTCTTTTTTTTTCTTAGAGCACCCACAGTCGTGGGCGAGGAGCAGCTGGCGAGGAGAAGTCACCGGCGAGGAGCAGGCGAGGTGGAGGCGAGGAAGCTGCTGGCGACTTGGGTAGCCGTTAACGACCTCGCCAGCAGATCTCGCTGGCGATGATGAATCTGATCTCCTCGGGTGGCGCGCCGGCCGTTGGCGAGCCACACGCTGGCGACACGTGGCCTGGGTCGCTGGCAGCATTAATTTTTTTTTTCACGTTTCACCCCTATAAATAAACAACCAAAAACTCATTTTACACACACTCAAATTCTCTCTTCTACTACACTTCAAGTCCTATTCAAATTTCTTTCGCCATGTCTTCTTTCGATCTCAACGAGTGGGTTCTCAACTATAGGTCGGTGACCGATGAAACGTTGTCCCAAGAGTTTTTGGAGCCTTGCTTTTCCCCCAACCCGACTGTCCAATCCTCTCAAATCCTTTCCGAGCCCGCCGAAGTACGTCCGCCCGTCCGTCCGACAAAGGCCAAAGCAAGGCGTTGCTTATGGACCGACGAGGAGGACTGCAGGTTAGTTCGAGCTTGGATGCACCACTCGTACGACTCAGTGCATGGAAACCAGAAGCATAATTTGAAGTACTAGGGGGCCATCGCTGAGGAAATGGAAGCCACTCGGGGCCCGGATGATCCGGTGAGGTCGGGGAAGCAGTGCAAAGACCACTGGCAGGGGACAAATCCCAAAGTGACGTTCTTCCAAGGGCTGTTTGTGAAGACCTGCAGGGACTACAGGAGCGGCCGGGACGATGCGGCGATCATGAAGTTGACCGAGGAGCAATACATAAAGGCCTGTGGTCATCCATTCACATGGAAACACTGGTGGGATCTTGTGAAAGGAGAACACAAGTGGAATTCTCATTACTTTGCTGTTGACGAGCCCGTTGTACCGACACCGGTTACGGAGTTCGATGTCGAAGATTCTACCGACTCCGGCAAGCGCCCTCGTGAAGACACGCCGGGCTGTGAGGACAGTCAGCAAACGACCGGTGCTAATACGGAGGGTCAACCCCAGTACAAGAGGCCTATGGGCTGCAAGGCTCAGAGGTAAGGGCTCAGCATCATCGTCTAAGGAAGCGGTTGCCGATCGTGTCGAGAGGGCCCATATAGCGGCCAAAGAAGCAAGCCAAGCCAGGACCATTGAGAAGGCTGCGCAGCTGAAGCTGATGGCATACCAGCAGTGGGTCGAAGCTGAAAAAGCCGACACTTCGGGCATGGGCCCCGAGCAGCTACAGGCCCACATGACGCAGCTTAATATTTTGCGCAATCTGATGGCCCAGTGACTTTTTTTTTTCCAGCTTACCGTACTTGTTTTTTTTTAGTTGTAATTCAAGATTCCTTTTTAATGAATGTTTTTTAATTTTCATGTTTTGGTAATTTGTTTACTTTAATGGCTTGTTTGAATTTGGTCAAAAAAGATTTTTTTTTACATTATGAGGTCTCCATTATTGGGTTGTGTGCCATTATTGCCACCACCACCACAAAATGACCAATATGCCCCCTAGTGACCGGCGGTTTTGGCCTATAAATGGCACTCTTCTCCTCCTTCATTCTTCACATCTCTTCTCAAAATCTCTCTCTATCTCCAATACTTTTGTTCTTCAATTTTTCCTAGCTTTCTTCGAAGCACCAATGGCCGGCGTAGGCTCATACCCGTGGACCAACGAGGAAGAGATGGTGTTGGTCCTATGTTGGCTGCAGGACGCCCGGCCGGGCCCAAATCATAGGTATTGGCCGGAAGTGTATGCCAACTTTGTCCACAATGCTCCGGCCAATTCCCCGCCGAGAACCCAGAAACAGTGTCGAGACCACTAGCAGGAACTCGCCCGGAGAATCCACCGGTATGAATTGTGCTACCGTACAGCAGTTCATAACGCCCTGCCGGGAACTTCCGAGACTCACGTTCGCTCTCAAGCAGTCGCTGCCCATTACAGGGACCATCGCAACCATTTCATGAAGATGGGTATGTGGGAGATCGTTCGAGACCAGTACAAATTCCTGCAGTACGTTCACGAGCTGTAGATCGTGTCCTAAAATTAGAATTCGTTTAAGTATGTACTAACTTACCATCTGCGTGCTAATTATATGTATAATTATCGTTAAAGTTTGTTTTAATTATCGTATGTGTGGTATATGTATAAATATAATAAAGTTGTGGGTTATGTTGCAAATTGTTTTTCATTTTTTTAATGTTTTTCCTCCTTCTCGCCGGCTGCTCCTCGCCAGCTACACTTTCCCCACTGCAGACGTCGCTGCCTCCTTGCCGGTGAGATAATTAAATTTTAATACTTTAAGTCATCTCGCCGGCGCCATCTCACCGGCAACCGGCGAAATGACTATGGATGCTCTTAATAAACCAAACATCTTTATATTATTTTATTCTATTTGAGCTTCGAATTACGATAAACAAGTGTTATCGTTTAAACAAGAATGAAGTAAAATTGCAATTTGCAGTGCTTCACTGGCTCATTTGACCATCTCTAATGGATAGATATACATGCTCTTGATTCCGGGTCAAGAAGCTATAGCTCAATACTCTCTACTCTATAGGTTGGGCATGTGCATTGTATTTTGTTCACAAACTTTCATTTTCTTGTGTGTGGATTGTAAATTTGTAATGATAAGATATCATCAACTCAATAAAGCTTGAACGGTCCAATCTTACTAAAGATGATCAAATCGGGGTAGGATGAGATGATAATTCAAAATCTTCAAGGGGAAACTCTGTTTCCTAACCTCATTTGAGCTTTGTTTTTCAATTCCTAATCTAGGTTACCTTTGGTGACATTTCCCAACTATCACTTTTCAATATTTTGCAGAAAGTATCGTTTACCAATTATTTTAACGACTCCATTAGTTTTTTCCACGTGTCACTTCACCGTGACGACACATGGGCAAAAAACTAGTGAAATCGTCAGTTTTGACGATTTCTTATACTTTCTACAAAACAATTGAAAAGTGATAGTTGGGAAATGTCACCAAAGGTAAATCTAGGTTAGGAATTGAAAAACAAAGCTCAAATAAGGTTAGGAAAAAGGGTTACCCCAATCTTCAATCAAGATTGCAGGGATTATAATCCGTCTTTTTCGTTTACACATATTTAAAAGTAGATATTAAGGATAAAAAATTCTTCCTATTGAGTTATCATAGGTCTAACTGCCATATAAAAATATTTTCACATATCAAATAAGGATGAAGAATATAAAACCAGTTGTGAACCAGCCCGTTGTCACTCCTTTGTGCGTCCATATCCGTTGGCGTCCCACTTGCACATAGATGGCCTATTCACAATTATACAATTAGGGTACACTGCATGTGCATGTGCGGTTCCGACCTCCTCTCTGCACTTTCCATGCCCAAATCGAATTATTCCTTCTAATTAATTCCCTCTTGCACCAACATGACAATAATTATCAACCCATAAAATATATATACTAATCCAATCCAATGAACTACTCCTTGATTAAGCCATGGATCCACCTCCCCCCACACTAATTATAATGCAGTTTACGTGGTTGTTTTAGTACTAATCACTCTAGCAACGGTAGAAATGATGGTAAAAACTAAGAAGTTCACTTATACACAAGTAAAGTATTATTGAATACAAATCTTAATATATACAAAACCACAATTAGTTGGTAAAAAACGGTAGACCCGACGGGCATGATTAGTGGAACAATTAGACGTGAAGCATTAACGCACTATGGGATTTATTGATATTGACCCATTTGACTAGCGGTAACTTTAATTACACGATGTATTAGTGTTGGACATGAATGTTGACCAACCAGCAAGGATATGGAGACATATATATTGACTATAATAGCCAAGAGGGTGAATGATTCAAATCATACACTTGATTGACCACTTGATTATTGAGAGGACATGTTGGAACATTGTATCCAGTACAGGGGGGCAACTTGTGAATTTAAGTTCTGAAAAATAATATAATAAGAATCATAGTTTCTTTTTTAAAAAAACGAGTAACGTGGGGATTTGCATTATTGTAAAAAGTAAACAATACAATGTAGGGCGTAAAAACCCTGGTTTCAGAATATTGTCCGACCCGATCGTAGCCCGACCAACTCGCATGGACCCGTAGAAATGGTATATTTTGGTTCGTAGACACTAACTCAAGAGACCCCCTTACTAGTATTCCAAAAGAACATAATAGAAAAATAAAGAGTCCAAACACCAAAAAGAAAATACAATCCAACCTAAAACAAGAATCATAATAAAGCAGAGAGAAATAAGGTGCTTCGATTGCGGCTTTCTTGAGACTTCTCAGCACCGGCTGTCCCGGATCTATGGGTATAGGCCATGTTGGGACCATCCCACCCCCGTCGGGTCTCCTTATTGCTTCGATGGAGGTTGTAACACCTCCGCCTGTAGTTCCTGAGACTCATCCTCCTCCCACAGCTAGTGACCATGTGGGATCATGCTTGTAAGATCCAAGGCCTTCTTCGTACCAGAAGACTTGGTATATTGCTGCACACCGCGTCCTTTCCCCTTGGACTTCATCGCCTTCGAGCGGATAGGACCCACTCCTCCAGCTTGGTCTTGAGGTTCCTTCTGTTTCCCCTGCTTCGAGTCCACCTCACCTGCAAATACATCAGGAAAGATATTATCCTCACCCTCCCCGACGTTAGCCAGATTGCCAGGCTTTGTAATACCCGACTGTCCCGCTAACTCTTCTGGGGCTTCCCCTAACTATTTAGAAACTACCCACTCTAGGGAATTTTTAGCCAAGTTGTCAGACTCCGAGCGGGAATCCTCATTTTCCTATAACACCTGAAATCCCAGGGGGTGCCAAAATGCCCTTACCCGTATCTACCATACCTCTTCCCACACAATCCCTAATAGGATCCAGAGTGAGGGAAGTCAGAAAATCATCCACCGCTGTGTCCCGTGGCGCCTGCGGTGCTCTCCAAACAGTACTGAGGAGGCGATCCACATCCAAATGTTTCGGCACCTGGGTAGACTCATCGTACCGAATTTCCTCCCGACCAATTTCAAGTAGATAGGTCGTACAATCGGTCAGACGATGGGTCAACCTACCATACCGAGTATAGAACCCAGGTAAGCGTTCATATTGTAACCCCACTAGGGAGGTTTGAACATTACCTTGGAATCGGAGACGAATACGTCTCCTCAATGGTTGACCCACGTCCAATCCGACCGTCATCCACAGAAAATCATCTGATCGTCGTACAATAGGAATGGTGGCAGTGGTTACTTGAGTTCCTAAGACTGAGGTAAGGAAAGCACGAACCGGGGCGTTCCGGGCATCCCCTGGGACATTCATCACTCGGACCCCGATCTCCATACACCCGAACTAGATGTCCTCGGTTGCATGCAGGCCAAGAGTGGAACCAACATCACCGGATAGCCTTTGAAGCTCCATGGGCTCCGGTGGAGGATATTCTCCATGGCTGCCCTGGACGGAAAATGGAAGGCCACAACGTCCTTTGTCAGGTACTCTGTCACGCCCCAAATCCGGTTTTGACCAGACTCGAGACGTGAACTGAGAAAATAAATGAATAAAGGAATTTAAAAGGAAATAAACTCTAAAATAATACTCCAAATCAATAAATCCGGTAAAGCGAGTGAACAGCTCGGAAATCCAGTAATAAAAGGTTTAGTGCAACATGGAAAATACGTCTCCAGACCATACTAGCCTAAGACCCTCACAAGCTCTCAAGCTCCGAGAATCCCGCTATACCATGTCACGCTCAAGACATGTAGCACAGAAAAGTAAGGGGGTGACCTTTCGCTCAGTAGGAAAAGTAGTTAAGGTGATGAGTATCCGCTCACCACCACGAGTAACCGTCCAATTAGGGCATACTAGCAAGGCACAACAACTAACCACAAACACAGAATCACATAACCACAATCCTCAGTCACATGACTATAACCACATTTAAACATTTCACATAACCAATAACCAAGCGACCATACACAGTGGAACAACCACACGTCTCGTACAGCAGTCCCCGAACTCCGCCGGCTGTCCACAGCCCGACTCAACCATATCGTATCGGATCACACAACATCGGCCTAGATATCTTCCCGGAACACACATCGGGGTACCAATCACGATACATCATACCAGATCACACAACATCGGCCTAGATGTCTTCCCGGAACACACAGCATCGGGGTACGTATCACACCATCCTCGGCCTAGACACCCTACACCGGCATACCCCCTCGATGTAGGTATCGTACCGGAACCACTCCCCGGGGGACCGCGTACGTGGGACCACACCGTCGGCCTAGATACCACCCTACACCGGCATACCCCCTAGGCGTAGGTATCATACCGGAATACACCTCATCTTGGAACATACATCAAGAGAGTCTCACGCATCACAATGCCATAATTCAACCACGATATACCAACCGATCCAACTTACCACAACACATCACATCGGTCTATCAATCACCCGATCATATCACAAACATTGGTTCACGTCATATCAAGCATATCACACTTGCCAAAACATAACAACATACCACACTAAGTATACCATATCATGATTCTCGATCTAACAACGACTAAACCACACATCAAGCATCACAATCATCGATCATGGAATCACAATCAACACACAATCCTAAGGGCTCGACATGGCCCACATGCATTTCTACAGCACGACAATTCCCAAACTTACGACTCGACATGGCTCGTAAGATATCCCTCATATCACTCGTTCCTCACATCCTACATGCATACTATCATTATATCAATTATTCGCAACCTATATGCATACTAGTAACTTTCCGCAATTAAACCGGTATTCGCTACTTTCCTTACCTCGAACGCTTTCCAAACGCTTAGTCACTTCAAGATCCGTCTAGCATCCTCCTCCGCCGTGCTCGGGTCCAAAGTCACAAACAATTCGCGAATCAATGCTAATTCAGTTACGGTTTAACGAGAAAACAACCGAAATACGTTTGAAAATCAAACATGGGCCGAATGGAAAATGGGCCGGAACGAGGCCCAATCCGGGTGGCCCACAGGCCCGGTACCCGACCCTGCCCGTGCAGCACACAGGCCCGGAACCAGGCACGATCCGTGCGGCACACCGACCCGGGACCAGGCACGGTCCGTGCGACACATCGGCCCGGTACCTGGCACGGTTCGTGCGGCACGCCAGCCCGGTAACAGGCGTGGTCCGTGCGGCGTTCCGTGCCGGTCTGGGCAGAGACCTTCTTCTTCCTCCCTCAACTTCGTTTCCATGAAAATCCACCTCAAAACTCCATTGATGAACTCCCAAACCTTAAAAACAGACCCAATAACTTCAACACTTCAATACCCACAATGGGTTTCATCAAAAACAACACAATCCAAGTGATTTCTATCATCAAATTCCATTTCTTCTTCAAAAATCAACATCTAAAGCATCCAACACCCAAAACCCACTAGTTCAAGTAATTTTCTATCAAACCCATGATTCAATCTTCTTCAAATAGGGATTGGATTGGAGTATTACCTTGAGGGATGAAGAAGAGATGAAAAACTTAGAAGATTTGAGGATTTTTGGTGAAGAAAGCTAGCAAAAATCTCTCCTTTCCTTCCTTTCTTCTTCTTCAAGTTATGTAGCTCCACTTTCTGTTTCTCCTTTGATCAATTTCGGCCAAGGCATAAATGTGCTGAATTGTTGTCCCAAATTAGCCCTTTAACCTAGACTTATAAGGACCAAAGTGCCCCTCTTGCTCCCTCTCTTCTCCTTTGGTCCAAATGGGGGTATTCTAGTCAAATCTCACCCCTTTCTTCCCTTCCAAGCTATCATGGACATGTGTCCATGTGGGGACCACCTCTATCCAAATTATCTCCAGCTCACTTAATTTAAAATAGCTTTAGCCGTTAATTAGACTTTTTTGACTTTTTTGTGAAATTAGCCAATTGAAAGGAAACGACCCAACTAAGCTAACCGTAACGAAGGCTAAGCTTTTTGGGTCCCGGAAAGGTCCCGAATGACTCCCAGAGTCATCGGTTGACTTTTCCGATAAAAAGTCAACTTTCGCCAAAAATCACCGATTCGACCGGGATCGACTGGGGGCGGTTCTTACATACTCGATTTGTAGAACATCTACCTTCCATTGTTGGAGCATGATCGCACAGAACGCATTCTAGTTGAGGTATCCCGAACCAGCGACCTTCCCCGCAAAAGAGAATCGATACATACCATCCACGGCAGCTGGGATAGCCTCCGTCGGGATCTCCAGGACGTCGTCTTCATCTTCCCAATCTGGTACCACTGGACTTGTCCCTGACGTCGAGCCAGACTGATTTTGGAAAGCCCTCACCGGATCTACTACAACCAGAGTAGAGAAGGCCGGAGATAGCTTTGGAGAAACCACTACCAGACCTTGGGGACGCGACGTGGCTCGTCCGGTCTCTACATTAGACAGGCGGAGGTTTAGCCAGACCGGTGCTTGGCCTATCGCGAAGTACGGGGTCGGCCTGGGGCTTGCATGCGCTCTGTTGTACCCCCTGGTACTGTATGGAGCGATTGTCAATTGTTTATCTCACCTAGTACAAAACCCTAGTCTTTTGCAACACTTTGGGTTTACTTTTTTTGTTAGGTCTCAACTTCCTTCTTCATTTGAGTGACTGGGTACCTTCGTCGAAGGAGTGAGAAACCTTGTATTTTCAGGGGAAAACTCAAATTCGTAAACACGATCGAATGGAAAATATATTCGTAACAAGAGCCGATAAATCGAAATAACAAAACACCAATGATAAAAACTCAAAACATAAAACATACAGAGGACTTAGGTCGTTGTACTAACGCCATTTTGGGACACTCTTGGACCATCATCCACCATTCATTCTTCGTGAAAGAGATGCCGACATTACGCTCGTATTGTTGACGAATATCCATGATGACCTACGAATCATTGGTAGTCGGACCGAGTGTTGCTTGGGACTCCAAGAACCCCAACTGCAACGTTGTCACCCGCTTGTTTGTCATCTACCAGTGCTACTTGAGGTGCGTCTCCAGGAAAGGATACAAATTTTGGGCCATTTCATTCCATTCATGGTGGACGATTCGCCGGTATTCCCTGGTGATGTCCGCGTACAACATCCATGCCAAACAAAAGTCGAGCACAAAATCAAACAATCTGAGTTTGAAGTAGAGTACAAAGATGAACAAACAAGCGTACATTATATACGTTAAGTATGGTTCATAAATTGAAGCATAATGAACATGAGTGATTCGTGGTTGACCTTTTCTAGCGGTTTCCAGTCCGATGTGTCTAGAGCAATGGTTTTGGCATACTGCCTCATCAAAGAGTTGTGACACTTCAGAAGCCGAGCTTTGGTGGACTCGAACCTACTATGCCATCAGGTTCTCGCTCTTTCTTGTAGAATTGTTGTGGTAGAGCCGAATTTGCCTCTAAAACACCACTTTTGTTGTCGAATGCCATCAGTTTGGGATAATGGATTGAATACGAAGGAGATGGGGACATATGAAGTTGGGTTTGTGGCCTTTTATAAATGGAAAAGGTTGGGGTGGTTTATGTTGTACACAATCGATTCAGCCTCAACTATGCATGGGGAAGGGGTAAGGTACTCTCAACGAAAAAAAAGGGACATAAAACTTTACTAAACTAAAATTTAACGAAATACAACAATAGTTAACTGAAATGCAGCAACAATAGACCGAAATACAAAAAGGTGTAGCCTACGCATCTTCATCCACGACTGCCTCGTGCCCGTTGAACAAAGTCTAAATGTGTTCTATTAGATCTTATTTCACCTAAAAATGAACGTCTCGATTCTTGATACGTCTTGTGTGGGTTCGGGAGATATCTGAAACCAGAACTGACCCTCGGTGGACTGGTAGGATAGGTTCCTCGACGTGTTGTCATTCAATATGACCTTTGTACGAATCACGCTTATCATATACAATCATGTTGTGAAGGATGATGCACTCCCTCATAATCAACATCAAATTATTGTCGTCCCAACTTCGAGGTGGCCTAGTGACGATGTGAAAGCGAGCTTGGAGAATCCTGAAACCCCTCTCGATATCCTTCCTCATGACCTCTTGTTCTGGTGTGTATAATACGTGTTTTGGAAGTTATGGTGCTGGGATGGATTCCACAAAAGTTGCCCACAGTGGATATATTTCGTCAGTTAAGTGGTAAGAAGTGTTATGATTGTGACCTTTTACCTCAAAATGTCGTTAAGTAATAAGTAACATGTTCTATTGTAATCGTGCCTACGGTGGATATATCCCGTCAATTAAGTAGTAAGGAGTGTTGTTCACCTCGTTGTACGTGAGCAAATAATGATGATTGGTTCAAGACATTAAATTCATTGTTCGACCCCAATATACCAAAATATGTGTGCCAAAATCAGGTATCAGGCCCCGGAAACACTTCAAGAATAATTGTGGGTCTTGGATGATCTCCCCACTCAGGAACCCCTTGATGCGCTTTCGTAAAATTCTTACCTAATTCATATAGTCAAGACTACCGATGCAACGCATTTCATTTACACACAATAGGTGGGAAATATCATTAGTGTCCGGCTTCTTGAGATAGCCATCCCCGAAGAAGTTTATGACGACGAAGTAAAATCAATGCATGCACTCGAGGGTTGTAGATTCCACCATTTTCAAATACTCTTCCATGTTGTCGGCCGATGAACTGTAACATATCAGCCGGATAGTAGTAGTACACTTTTGGTAAGGGGAGAACTCGGGCCAACCACGACAATTCTCTCTTTGGGTGAAGTATTGATCGAATTCGGACACGCCTACTAAAATTTGCATTAAACGGACTTCGCCATACTGAACCACCGGTGAAACATTCTTCGATCGTGCAACGGCTGATCAATGAAGTATTCGGCCATAAACCGCTCATGAGTATCGTGCCGATCTCTGAAAATGTAATTCATGTTTTACTTCACCGGTATGGGGTTCATGATCTTTTCATCAGCTTCCTTAACAATAGCCCGTAGCGACTACCCCATCTCATTCTTCGCATCTCAGGTCATCTCTCGTATAGTGGCATAGTCGATTGCGACCGGATCAAACTTGTCACCACTAGAAAATTCTATCAACAGACGAAAAAGTAACATGATCTCAAGATAATTGTGTAGATAGAACAATTAAAAGGTGACGGTGTAGGGAAAATTAGAACTTGAATGACTTTTTAGCGAAAAATCTTTTCAAATTGTTATTATTTTTAATCGGCTGACTCAGCAATAGGTGGCAGATTTCGCAAGCCTCGACAAAATCTTCGGCAGACAACTACGACCACGGGTAGAATAGTAGACATGTTTTTATAGTATGATCGATTTGACATGGGAAAGCAACAATATTTAATAATTCAACGCTCAAATTTAGTTTTTTACCGATTTCGAAGCGTGAATCTGAGCCAAACGACTCATTTGCCGTGCTCTTATACATGTAAGAAGAAGATAAGATGTAGAATAACTGTACGTCCAAACATTAAAAATACATATGAGAAATGAAATGGTCCTTTTTATTCTTTAATGTCTAGATGCTCGTAATGTCCAGACTTTTATTAGTCTTGTTGTGATATATCTTTTAGATGTTAATTTTTATTATTAAAGAAATGGAACAAAATTTTCAAAGTTTATGTATACGAAGTTTCTTAGAAATTAAATATTTATTTGGTACATAAGATCAAATAAAACATTTCTTGAGAAGGAAAACAAAACACGAGGGAAGAAATCCGTACACTAAAAACAAGATTAGTAAGTGCAGAAAGCAATTAATGGATCAATTAGAACACAATTAGGTTAAATGTATGTACTTTTTTCATTGTCGTGTAGTGATTTTTTAAATGTTTTTATTTAAAAAAGACATTTGAATAGAAAAATGATTATCATCTAAATACAAACCACTATTTCCAACCACCGCTTCTGTGTTTCATTGAACCTAGGAATCAACTTGATGTTTGTTTCACACGATTTCCTTGCGTTTTAGTGGTTGCGACACATCATACATGCATGCACGCACGTGACACCTTCATGGATAAAACCGTGTTAGAGCAAGTGCACCGTTTACTCAATCTCGACTCGTGAATCGTGATTTAATAAGTCGTGAATTACGATTTGCACATTGTATCGTATGTGAGTTGCGACTCGCAACTTACTAAATCGCGGTTCGCGATGCGTGGGCTGAACCGCGTCTCATAACTGTGAATCGCTGGTTCGCGAGGGAAAAAAATTCGGACCGTTGGGGAAACGGTCCGATAACGCCTCTTTTTTATTATTAAAATAAACACACAAAAAAACATTTTTTTTCCCATCTATAAATATCCTTTACTTCATTTATCAACCCACAAATATTTCTCTCCACTTTCCCTTTCAAAATTTCAAATTTCTCACATATATTTCGATAAAAATTATCCGACGACGAGGTTGAAACGAGGGAAGAGTTGGAAGCCACCCTTCGTACAATGGAGCAACGAATCTAGCGAAAGACTGACAGAATGATAGAGAGAGCAGTGCCAAAGATCAACACACTGAGGCAAAGGCTCGAACGTGGTGAACCTTCCCGACGACAGATTGATAGAGGTCGTGTCGAAACCCACAACCGACTGATGTAAGATTATTTCGTCGAGAAACTCACATATGGGCCTGATATGTTTAGGCGTCGATTTCGTATGTCCTGACCACTCTTTCAACGGGTGATGGAAAAGGTAGCGGAGCATGACGATTATTCGTTCAGAAGCCGAACAGTGCAAGACGCATGAGGTTATCAACGCACCAGATGTGCACCACCGCGTTACGAATGCTAGTGTATGAGTGCTCGGCCAATTCATTGGAAGAATCCCTACGTATTGGGGTAAGTACCATACTCGAATGTGTAAAACGGTTTTGTAAGGTCGTTGTTGAGGTTTTCATGGAAGAATACGAGCATAAACCAACAGCGGAGGACTTGACCCGATTACTCGAATTGGGGTACAACGAGGGTTCCCTGCATGATTGGGAGTCTTGACTACATGCATTGGAAGTGAAAGAATTGTCCAACCGCATTGCATGGAGCCTATGACCGGGAAGACCACCATGGATATACCAGATTGGTCACCACCTGAACAGTCGCATCAAGAAAGGCCCTTGTCCTACCGGAAACACTTGACCGCTCGACTCAATGTCATAAATGATCTGACCAACCGGCAACTCCAAGAGGACATTGTTGAACACATATGGGATCGGTTTGCAGCGACTTACCGATCAGACGATGTGTGAGATGATTTCTCTATACATCAATTGTCTTGTCAATTAATTTTAGTTATGTATTATTCGGGGAGTAATAAAATTTCAAGTTTAATTTGATTTTAGTTAATTTATTTCTTTATTAATTAATTTTATCAATTTTATTTAGCATTTAGTATTTTAAATCAAAATTTAATAAATTCAGTAAAATATCGATTAATTATCCAGTCAATATCCACCCACACTTTTGTAAATCATGAGTCTTATATACATGAGTCTCATACTTTGGAACACAACTCAACTTAAAAGGTTCATATCACAATTCAATACAGCCAACACATGATTCTCAACTCATGGATCCCATATGTGAGTCTTTCATTGTATAAGCTCTTCCATACAAACATGATCTTTACCATGTAAATTAGAAATAACACATCCTTCATCAAAAAAAAAAAACATTTGTTGCATTATTTGAAAATTAAATGAATAAAAAAAAGGTAAATTGATATCTCCAACATTAAGGAGTTGATCAAAATCAACGAAACCCTTGTCTTTGTATTTATGAAATGAGACATCACTTATACGATGTATTTTTACGAACAAAAAAATAGCCTATAAAATATAGGTGTTGACTGAAAAATCACAATTCCAAACGTAAACCATGTGCTAAAATATGTACTTAACTTACTCCAGATACTCTCTCTTTAACCTTTTATCCTCTGCCTTCTCTCTAGATTTGAAACCCTAGTTCAAGCCATCGGTGACGGGATGTGTCTTATGGCCAGCTTGTCGCCGGTGGCTCTCGCTCTCCTCTACCCCTTCTTCACTTTCCCTCTTCTCTCCGGTTGTCCTTCACTTTTTTCAGCCGTCTTCCCCTGTAACGGTTGCCTTCCTCCTTCGTTTCTTTGGTGGTGCGCCTCCATCGACGGTGACGATCCCAGATCTGTGTGGCCTGTTCTTCTTCACCGGTGTAGATGACGAGTTTTGGGCCGTTCTCTCCGTCTTGCTCTTCGTCTTCTTCGGGCTCAGATCTCTCGCGGTGGCTTTCTCGCCCCAGATCTACTTCTTCCTCATCTGTCCTCGGGTGGTTCCGGGCCTCGTCGGAGCAGCGAGGGGTTTAGGTCTGCGTTGACCTTGGTGCGGTCGTTTCGGAGCTGTGGTAGGGACGTTTCTCTTCGGGTCTTCGGCTCTGGCTTTGCAGGAGCAGCGAGCTTTCTACCCTACAAGCCTTGGTTCTCGGTCAGAGTTTTCTGTAAGTCTCCTTTCTCCACTCTTTTACTCCTCCCTGAACAGATCTGGATGCCGAAACTTCTTTGGTTTGAGCCTCTCCCCTTGGGTCGTCGGTGAGGTGTAGGTCGCCGTCGGGATTTCATTGAAATCTGAGAGTTTCAGATCTGGTCTTACTTCTGTCCCTTTCTCTTTCTCGAATGAGACATACTCACTGCCCACTAATTCTTGCTTCCTTCCTCGTCTTCGTTTTTGTGGACGAGGACCGACAATGGTGTTGGCCATTGTTGGGATTTTGCCTAACGGCGTGTGGAAGCAATATCAGTTGGATTAGGGGGTATGGATCTGGTTTGATAGGGTGACAATTAGGAGTCTCAGTCGGCTCGTTTCTGGATTGGGGTTTGGTTGGTGTACTTTGTGGAGGAAGGTCGGAATCTCTACCAGTTCTGGTTTGCGTGGGGTGGAGACTTTGGGTGCGGGAGGGTCTCTTGGTTTCTTTGGGGGCTCTTTGGTGGTGCTGTCTTTCTCGTCTCCGGCATCTTGCACCTGTTGTGACCGTGGTGGTTCACTGGATTCGGCCGGTAGTGGCGGGTCCTGTTCTGTGCGAGGTGTTGGATTTGACCAGAGCAGCGTCATTATGGGTTCAGGCTTGCGCGGGGCTCGAGGCTGGGTTGAGTCTTTTAGGTTTGGGTCTGGTTGCCTGTTAGGTTTGCCCCTGGTGGGGCTTAGGTAGTAATGGTTGGCTGGGCTTGGCCCGTGTTAGTTTTGTTGCTACTTTACTTTTAGGTTCTGAGACCGGCCTTGTTTTAGGTTTAGTTTCTTAATTAGACTCTTGTTGTTTAATTGTTCTTCATGGTAGACAAATATGAGGATTTAGCCCTTTGTTGTACCCATGCAATGGATAAGGTTTCTGGTTTGAGGTGTCGTGTAGGCACACTCTTTGTTGTAAGTTGCAACTGAGGGTTTACCCTTCGCCTTGATTTTCACTTTGAAAACTTGACTTTATAAAACAAAAAATTGCTGATAAAAAAAATGTGCTAAAATATGTACTGAAACTTATTTACATGTAAACTACCTCTGAACAAGGTTTTGAAGGAAAATGTGAAGAGATGCGTCACCTAGATACATAGTACAAAGTAAGTGTTCATTTCCTACATATGCATCTGAATAACCACTTCACACAAATACATTTCACTTTCTACATTCATATGAATAAACACTTGATGGCTTGTGAATGAAACAAAATACATGACTTTGCTTTGCTTCTCTATTCATTTTCTTTTTGCAGTAAAGCTAACATGTAAACTTTCAACTCTGTACAGCAGAAAGAGAAAATATGACACTACAATAACATATAAGCCTTTCCTTGATTCGTTTGTTCCAACATTATTCACCATACAGCAACTTCATGGTTGATACTTTCTTCTTCAATCATATAGCCCTTCGTGCTCCCAAACATCAACCAGAAAATCTATCATTTCCTGTTAATTCAATCCCGATTAAAGAATAATTAGCAGCTAATCATACGGGTGATCACACATTCGAAGCAGAATTGCCATATGATGCCACAAAACGGACTTACAGACAGAGGGATGGGATGAGGGAAGGGCCTTTTAGTCCCAAGCAAACTTTCATAAGTTGTATTCCAACTGTGACAGACAACATGGTATGTCAAACCATGAGAAGGGAAAAAACATGCACAAATGTGGACCAAAAAGAAACATCACAAGTATTGCATTCTACGAGGTTAGCATAGAGAAGTAGATAAAACCAATATGGTTTGTATTAAGAAGTGCATGATGAGTCCGAGGGACAGTGTCACACAACTTGCCATCCCATGTGCAGCCATTAGTGGCATATGGGCATAGAATGGTAGGTTGTGATTGATTTTGATTTTGATTTATTCCCCCAACTGTTTTTCGGTTAGCATGAGAGTCCTAAGCATTTATGACATCGTAAATTGGTAATAGATATTTCCAGAGGAAAAAACCAAAGCAATCTGGTCATCCTCCTTAACTTATCCGTGTAAGATGCTAAGGCTATGAGCAGGCCATTCGATGACTACTTTGTGGTTAGTTACAAGTTTTTCACTCGGCTACACCAAAATTTCAAATTTGTTTCGCAGCTACCCAGGTTACAAAAAAAAATCGCACAACTCATTTTTGCCAAGAAATGACAAAATTACCCTTGACCCCTAAATCCCCAAATAATGTATTTTTTTTCTTCATCTTTTCCATAGTTTCCTAGCCAATGTTTCGATCTGGCTCTACCCAAATCTTTCCACCTCAGTCCAACATTGCCCACTTGTCCGACTGTTGCTGAGCAATTTTGGGCTAGCAAATAGACCTCTCCCAAAGGTAATTTGAATGCAGCCGATTTTTTTCTCTTTTGCAATAAGTCTCACGGAGGTGTATCCGTGTTTGGCAGAGTAGGTGAGCGTACTCGTGAAAGAAATGATTTTTACAAAGAAATGAAAGAATCCAGAGTAATTAATGAACAAAAGATTGCGAAAAATCAAAATGGAAGATTTAGTTACGATTAACCATTATAAAAACACCTTTTCCCTTTATCCATAGACCCATTGATATCTTCTAATGAGTTTTTTACGTCTAATCAAAATGTTTTGGGTAGTTATGGAGCCTTATTAGAGTCAAGGGAATTTTCATCATTTTCTGACAAAAAGAGCTTTAGGGATTTTTTTTTTTGAAACCTAGGATAGCTGCTAAACGAATTCAGAACATAGGTGTAACTAGATGAAAAACATGACAACCTAGGTGTGGCTAAATCTTTAATCAACACACACAAATGACACACCTGAATGTAGATTTCCAACTTCTTCGAGTACGATCCTTTGGCCTGCCACATCCAACCCATTGACTCCTGCTTTCGTTCCAGAGAAGAAGTCCTGAAGACAATAAATCATACAATTACAGTAAAAATCATGACTTTGATCTCCACCAAAAACCATATTAAACTATTTGCAATATGTTTTTTATGTTAAATTGTTGTGGTAATTATTTAGAAAACAATATGAACAAGAACAGGAACTTGCCATGATTTACAAACTCTGAATGGCCACTGGTTGGAATGAGGTTCTGGTTTGATGTAGTCATGGATGAGAGGCTTTTTTGAGATTGAACAGTGACATAGTCCAAATCACATGTGCTGGTGCTCCAAAAATCATCTGATATGCTATTTTTTCTTACTATTTTGCCTTGGATCCTCAATCCCTTGGTTGGCTCATCCACAGCAATAATAGGCGTGGGTTTAGTACAGCAACCAAAACAACCACTGCACTGTTACAAACAATGTTAAGCTCTACACGGATATTTTACCACATAAAGTCAAGACTAAGCTATGAGAGTCAGAGTAGTGATCAAGTTTCTACTTTCCTCCCAAAATGAAAAGAAAAAAACACACTACGGAGACTGCAGCTTGTAATTGCATTCAGAAATCAACTTGATCATACCCAAATCTGTTTTTGGAGTCTTAAATTCTCAAGTCTAGAGACTTGAGTACATGATGAGTAAGATTTCAACTGTTACAGCATAGAGTAAACAGCTGAAGACTATTATTATTTTTTAAATGCCAAAGCGGCTAAAGAAGGAGGGAAAGTCAAAATTCTTACCGACAGTCCACCAAATCAATCACCATTTTGGATGCAACACCAAAGAAAATGCACAAAAGAAGTGAAACCAACATCTAATCTCTCCACGTCTTACTTTTGAAAACTGAATAATCAACTTGGATTCACTATCAATAACTTTTCCAACTAAGGAGCTAAATCAAACAATTAAGAATAGTAAATTAAGATTTTTAATGAATGTGTGTAGTTCCAATTCACAGCTCTAAGGAACATGCTCCAATTTCCAAAACAATAGACTTGTCCCCTTCCTTATTAGTTACAGTTGTTCAGTAAAGCAGCCAAATTTATCCACTCAGAAGCAGGTCAAGTCAAGATATTGAAAACCCAGAAAAATAAACCAAATATTAAAGCAAAACAAGCTCACAATCCAACACAAAACACTAGATTCTGAAGCAATCCCACACTGTTGGAAACAGAAAAAATTGATAGAAGAAACAGAGCACTTACCCCATGCAAGCAAAGAGGTGACTGAACCAGGAAGCAATGGATTGGTTGAGTACCATCCTCTGCCCAAATCAAAACCTGTAAGTTGCTATATGAACATCAGTTCCAAGGGTTTTGGAATCCATGAGATTCGAGAGAAAGGAACCAAATTCCGAGAAGGGTTTTGGAATTGAAGGGAAAAATCTCCAAGAAGATGGAACATGGGAGGAATCGGAGCTGAGAAGTGTGTGTATTGGGATTGGCTGTTGGTGGTGGTGTTGTTCAAGTGTTTCTTTCATCTTCCTTGTTTTGGGCCTTTTAGTGAGAAATGAAATAACCATGATATTGACGTCCATCATATGATAGGGACAATCACAAATTACCCTATTCTTCTAATCTGTTTAGAATAATTTATGGAATTTTATTTCACCAATAATTTATAAATATGAATATAGTTATTTTTCAAAAAAGAATAAATAAATAAAAATATTTTATTTATAACAAGGACACACTTTCCTTTTCTTATTTTTGAAGTGTGGACCCACTTTCCTAATTTACTTACATGTATAAATGTATTAGAGATGTGAATAGCTTGAAGAGAAGAAACGTGTATAGCAAGATGGGCTTATTGGTCTGGGCCAGATCAGATGTTTGAGGCCCATTCAATAGGCCTTTTGGCGCAAAAATCCAATCTGCTACGTGAAATACTCAACACTTCGTATAGGGTTGTCCGTGAGCTGCTGGTCCGGTACTAGACTGTAAGCTTAGAACCTGGTCCAGAGCTTCATGAAAAGAGAAGCTTATGTGTCTGTTAAGTTAGAATGTGAAAGCCTGTGATCTTTACAGCAATAAACTGGGTATAAAGTTGCAGAGGTCACGAGTAAAAAAAGGAAACAAGGATCTGAGAAGCATCTAAACATGGGATGCCAATGGGCATGTTCCTTTCTAGTGTCGTGCTGTTGTTTGATTGCACGAATGTGAATGGGCGTGTCATGTTTCGGAAACAATGTGGCATCGCCTAAAGTGAAAGTGTTTAATGTTGGGTTATTATATAATCCAACGTGTTGGCTTATAAATTGGGACAAATATATTAGGGGTCAATGATTCGTATTGGGCTTGGGAAGTCCAATTTAAAACATTATAATGAGTATGGGCTTTGTAATGTGCGATACCCGATATAAATCTGAATTAGAGTAATGAGCTTTATTCAGATTCTATATATAAAGGTCTACTAGGGTTTGGTCTCCAAGATTAATCAGCCGTCTTTCTTTCTCCTCCATCCCCATCTATTGAGTGAGAGCATATGAAGAATTGAGTGAGAGCATATGGAGAGCATAAGTGAATTAATCTGTGGAAGATCAAACCGATCTTGTTCTCGTAATTGACATGGAATCAGGTACGATTTCTATGTTGATTTAATGTTTAAATCCCGATTGTTTGACTAAGCGTTGGATTCTTAAGGGATTCGATTAGGGTTCTAACAAGTAGTATCAGAGCCACGCTTCAGTCAAATTATTAGGGTTTGTTTTAGGGCTTTTGTGTAGAAATTTATTGATTATTCAATCGGTTTCAACATCAAAGAGCTGTTGTTCATATATTGATGCATCGTGAATTGTGTGCTGTTTGGCTATGACTTATCGTGCTTATACATGTATATGATGGACTAAGTCTGGTTAATTTATTATTAGGCTACTGGTTTTGGTTTCGATGGCCTTTAAACCTTTATTTTGGTTCCGCTGCTTATTTTTGGGTTTTTTAAAAATTGTTGGTTTGATTGCCGAAATTATATGTATGTGTTGAATGGCAGTTCGTAATTTTAACAAAACCTTGACTTCGTTGAACTGTTTTGGATGACTGGTAGTTTGGTAATTTTTGCAAAACCATGTATCGCTTAACTGATCTTAAACAGATGGTAGTTTGGTAATTTTTTGAAAAATCATTAATATTTGGTTAGGTTAGTCGAGAGTTATGAACACAGTTTTTTTTTGTGAGCCAGAGTTTGGGTTATGGATGCGTGAAATTACACTGATATGGATTGATGTGTATTGTTATATATGTGTGTTGTATACATTCATGCATGTTGGTGTACTGTGGTACACTATGGTTTTAAAGTTTATCTTCAAACTTTGGTAACGGTTATGGTGCTTGAAGTTGATGGTTTTGCTTTTGGATTAAGGCTAACATTGATGCATGGACAATGATGCCTTTTAGCTTAATCACTCACTGTTAACTCATTAGTGTACTGTATATTCATCTTTATTAATGTGTATTATTTGACATGCTATATATACATAAAAGGTGTATGTCCATGAATTATCTCATGGATTTAGTAGGTGCTTAAATTAATTTTATGTTTTTTGCATTTGATGTCAAAATTTCAGATTTGTGTACCTACTCATATTATTTTGTCCTCTATTTAAATAGGTAGATCGATACATAAAGTTGCCAAAGTAACCTCTTGTGTGTAGGTTTATTTATTTTCAAATAACGGGGTGTGTGTGTGTTCATTGTTCATGCGGTCAATGCTCGGCCCAAAGGAAGGTCATTGATTGGCCGAACAATGAATACACGTGTGGGAATGGTGTGTGACGATTGTAAAGTTTTCATGTGGATAACATATCGGCCCAAAGGAAGGATGTTATTTGACCGAATTTATCGTCAACACTTGATTTCTACGTGCAAGAGTACCACTTACGAATTAATGATTCTATCCAAAGATAGACATTAATGTTATGTTAGGTATCTTGGTTGTATGTGCTCATCACTTTGGTTGATTGAAAATTGTGTATCACATGAGAATTGTGGCTTATTCTTAATGTGTCATAACATGATATTCAATGTTTGAGCTTATGTATTTATTTGTTCTATATTGATAGTTACTATCTGCTGCTAATATCACTCTCAACATGAATTCAATTCTTGTGCTTAATGACACAAACTTTAGGAGATGGAAAGAGAACATTCTGTTAGTTTTCGGTTGTGTGGATCTAGACTATGCGCTAAGGTTTGAACAACCTGCTTCTCTTACAGATAAAAGTTCCACTTAGGATAAGGTGAACTTCGAGAAGTGGGAGCGTTCGAATCGCCTGAGTCTGATGATGATCCAACGCAATATTCCAGAAACATTAAGGGGCGGTATGCCAAATGAGGTCACTAAGGAGTTTTCTTCATGAAATTGAAAGTGGTTTTGCAAAGAACGAAAAGGTTGAGACAAACAAGCTTTTAGCTGACTTTGTCCAGATCAGGTATAAAGGAAAAGGAAACATAAGGGAGTACATTATGGAGATGTCTAACATCGCTTCAAAGCTTAAAGGGCTCAAGCTTGATCTGTCTGATGACTTGCTTCTGCATTTAGTCCTAATCTCACTTCCTGCACACTATGGTCAGTTTATAGTTAACTTTAATACTTATTAGGACAAATGAACTCTTAATGAGCTCATTTCTCAATTTGTGCAAGAAGATGATAGGTTGAAGCTTGAAAAGACTGAAAGTGCTCATGTTGCAATGACCTCAATGAGCAACAAAAGAAAGAGGATTAAGGATAAGGTAACTGCAGTGGTAAATTCACATTTATACTTTCCCTTTTTCCAAATTCCTAGAGGAGTGCGGAATCGTCCCGCAATACACCATGCAAGGGCAACCTCGCATGAATGGTGACGCGGAGAAGCGAAACAGAACTCTTAAGGACATGGTGAGAAGTATGATTATTCATTCTTCTTTACCGGAACCACTCTTAGGAGAGGCAATTAAGACTGCAGTATATATACTGAACAAAGTACCTGGTAAAGCGGTAGCTAAAACCCCTTATGAATTGTGGACATGAAAAAGGTATAGTATTAGGCACTTGCACATTTGGGGTTGTCCAGCTGAGGTGAGGCCTTATAGGCCACGTGAGGATAATCTGGATTCCATAACGGTTAGTTGCTACTTTGTTAGGTATCCTGAACGGTCGAGGGGTTCTAAGTTTTATGATCCCTCAACTAAATCCTTTTTCGAAACGGGAAATGCGAGATTTCTTGAGGATGTTGTGTTTGAAGGGGGAGAGAGTATTAGGAGTGTTGTGTTTAAGGAGGAATTCGTTCCTCTACCGGATGTTTCTATTGACAATGTTCTACCTGTTGACATTGTTCAAGACACAATAGAAGACAACAATGAGGATTCTCCTCTACCACTCCCTGGTCGAGTTCAAGAGGTTGTTCCCGAAGAGCAACCACAACTACCTCAAGAGGAAGTGCCACTTAGGTGATCCACTAGATACAAGAGAAGAGTAATCTCTAGTGATTACATTGTATTCCTTTAGGAACACGAGTTTGACACAAGGACAACGGAAGATGATCCAATCAACTTCCAACAGGTCAAACAAAGTGTTAACTATCAAAAGTGGATCGATGCTATGAATGATGAGATAAAATCTATGCATGATAATGGCGTTTGAAAACTCGTCAAGTTGCTTGAAGGTGCGAAGCCCATTGGTTGCAAATGGATATTTAAAACCAAGCGGGATTCGAAGGGCAATATTGATAGGTATAAAGCGCGTCTAGTTGCTAAGGGTTTTACTCAAATGGAAGGTATTGACTATAAGGAAACTTTCTCTCCGGTATCATCGAAAGATTCTTATAGAACAATAATGGCACTTGTAACTCATTTGGATATAGAGCTGCATTAGATGGACGTTAAGACGAATTTTCTCAATAGTGAAGTTGGGGAAATCATATATATGTTGCAACCAGAAAAGTTTGTATCAGGTGACCCAAAGTCTATGGGTTGTGAACTCAAAAGGTCCATCTACGGTCTCAAGCAGATTTCCCGTCAATGGTATCACAAGTTTCGTACTATCATTATCTTGTATGGCTTTGAGGTCAATGTAGTGGATAATTGTGTATATCATAAGTTCAGTGGGAGTAAATTCATCTTCCTAGTGCTTTATGTCGACGATATTTTGTTGGCAAGTAGCGATATAGGTTTGTTGCATGAAACCAAGAGATTTTTAACAAAACATTTTCAAATGAAGGATCTTGGTGATGCAACTTTTGTGTTAGGAATCAAGATACACCGAGATCGCTCTCGTGGTATTCTTGGGTTATCACAAAAAAAAACTATATCGAAAGGGTTCTTGCCAGGTTTGGCATGAAAGATTGTGTACTAGGAGATACTCCCGTCGCTAAAGGAGACAAGTTTAGTCTCAAACAGTCCCCAAGAATGAATTAGAAAGAAAGGAAATGCTTAAGATTCAATATGCTTCGACTTTTGGGAGTCTTATGTATGCTCAAGTATGTACCCGTACAGATTTGGCGTACATAATTGGCATGTTGGGCAGATACTTAAGTGACCCTGGTATGGATCATTGGAAAGCAGCCAAAAGGGTCATGAGGTACTTACAGAGAACAAAAGAATATATGCTCACCTATCGGAAGTCAGAAAATTTGGAGATCATTGGGTATTCTGATTTCGATCTTGTGGGTTGTCAAGATACTAGGAGATCCACCTTTAGTTATGTTTTTCTGTTGTCAGGAGGAGCTATATCTTGGATAAATGCTAAGTAGACACTTATAGCTCATTCCACCAAGGCAACAGAATTCATAGCTTGTTATGAGACAACCAATCAGGCTATATGGCTGCAAAATTTTGTCACCGGGCTGCGGGTTCTGGATGAAATCTAAAGACCTCTAAAGGTCTATTGTGACAATCTTTTGGCAGTTTTGTATTCGAATAACAATAGAAGCTCGTCAAAGTCTAAACACATTGACATTAAGATTCTGGTTGTTAAAGAAAGAGTTCATTGCAGGATATTGTCTATTCAGCATATAGGAACAAACTACATGCTAGCGGACCCACTAACTAAGGGCTTGACACCTAAAGTATTTCATGAGCATACTGCTCATATGGGTGTTGTCTTAATTGACGGTATGCGGTTTTAGTGGGAGTTTGTTTCCTATGTTTGCTATTCAGAATGACACTATATTATGTATTCTGAAGAATAAAGTTGATGATGCTATAATCATTGTTGCTCTTAATGTTTTGTCTTTCAATTGCGGTTTAGCATAAGGTTCGAAAGACTAAATAATGATCTCACTTAAGCATTAAGGACCAAGTGGAAATAGGCATGGATGTTATCACATCGCATGAAATTTCTAGTCACATATCCATACTTGATTTATGTCATTGAATGTATTTGGCATGGTGATCATTGATGGGTCTAGTTACGATTGTTGTAGCGAAGGCCGCTTTGGTCTCATGTTGGTACTGGAGATGGACAGATTGACTAAGGGGGAATGTTTTAAGAATATTGACCATTTTGTGCGCACATACAGTTTCCAAATATAATTGTCACAATGAATCCATTTGTAGCCCAAGTGGGAGATTGTTGGGTTATTTTATAATCTAACGAGTGGGCTTACAAATTGGGACAAATATATTTGGGGTCAATGATTCGTATTGGGCTTGGGAAGTCCAATTTAAAACATTATAATGAGTATTAGCTTTGTAATGTGTGATACCCAATATAAATCTGAATTAGAGTAATGAGTTTTATTCAGATTCTATATATAAAGGTCTACTAGGGTTTGGTCCCCAAGATTAATCAACCGTCTTTCTTTCTCCTCCATCCCCATCTATTGAGTGAGAGCACATGGAGAGCATAAGTGATTAATCTGTGGAAGAACAAACTGATCTTGTTCTCGTAATTGACATGGAATCAAGTACGCTTTCTATGTTGATTTAATGTTTAAATCCCGATTGTTTGACTAAGTGTTGGATTCTTAATGGATTCGATTAGGGTTCTAACATTTAAGTCTCACAACTTAAAGTATAAATCGGTTAATCGATGTTTAATTATGATATTAGATTGTAAAGTGAAAGTGTTAAAGTCTCACAGCCCAATAGGCATCAAAGTAATCAACAAGAAAAAGACTAGAGGAAGGACGAAGGTGAATACCATGAAGTATAGTACTTCGTACATAGAGAATAATGGAGATGTGAGGCTTATGGGGATCGTGCATCAACAAGCAAATTTTCTAAATGACATATGATATGTATGGGCGCGTTGGAGTGCGCCTGCCAAGCTACGATAGAATGAGGGATCATAGACCGTGGATCTAGAGGAGGAGGAAAATTTAAGTTTAGTGTCAACAGGGGTCAGACATAGATTGCGGGAGGACATGTTAGCCCGAGCAAGGACTTTGCGAGCAAATTTTTCTTGGGAAATAAATAAACCAGAGGAAGTATGAGTGACAGATATACCGAGAAAGTAATGGATGAGACCAAGGTTTGTTATAGAAAATTTGGTGCGAAGGCGAGACGTGATCATCGAAAGGAGAATCAGAGGATGTAGTGAGAATGATGCCATCAACATAGAGAAGGAGGAAGGTGGTATGAGAGCCGTCGTGGTAGATGAAGAGAGAAGTATAAGCCTTATTGCTGACAAAGTTGATGGACAAAAGGTAAGAGGCAAAACATTGTTAATAAGTGTGACGAGCTTGCTTAAGACCATAAAGATCTTATTTGAGGCGACATACATGATTGGGAAAAGTGGGATTGTGGAAGCTCATGGGTTGTTTCATTAATACTGTTTTATAGAGGCCACCAAGAACAAATGTGTTTACAGGATTGAAGGTGTCATCATAGTCAATCCTAGGTTGCTGAGTGTAAGCTTGGCCTAGGTGTGCTTTATAACACTCAAGATAGCTATTAGAACGAAATTTATGACAAAATATCCATTTAGATCCAACGGTGTTGACATCGGGTGGACATGGTACCGAATCCCTGGTTTCATTAGCATGAAGGGAAGAGAGCTCAGCTTTCATGGCATATTTCCAATGGGTATCACAAAGAGCCTAAGCGGGGGAACGAGTAATGATAGAGGGAGTAGTCGTGGAGAGATGAAGATCCAAAATGCGTCGAGGTTTGACGATGTCGGCTCTACTTCGAGTTGTCATGAGGTGCGAGGGACATTATGGAAGAGAGGGTAAAGAAGTGTGGGGGGGGGGGGGGGGGGGGGAACAGGGAATAACATTAGCGAATGGGGTGGATGAAATACGCGAAGGAGAAGGCGGTGAACGAGAGGATGAAGTAGTGGAGTTAGAGGCATGATGGGAGTGAACTAGAGGAGAAATATCATCAAAAGGTGCATCAAGAAGTCGTAGAGAAAGAAGACGTGGGCGAGGGATGAGATGAGTATAGAAAAATTGATTCATCGAAGGTGACATGACAATATACGATGATCTTTCCACTAGAAGGGTCAAAGCATCGGTAGCCGCGATGATTAGGTAGGTATCCGAGAAATATGCGAGCACGAACATGGGGGAAGCTTGTGAAGGCTTGTGGGTGAGAGATTGGGATAACATAAGCACCCTAAGACACATAGATGATCATAAGAGGGAAATTGTGATAAAGCATTTTGAACAGGGTTTGAAATGAGAGATTCTTGGTCGAAAGGAGGTTGAGAATGTGAACATGCATGTGTAGAATTTCGACCCAAAATGACGGAGGCAAGTGAGCTTCAAAGAGAAGAGATCAAACTATATTATTGGTAGTTCGAATCAGGCGTTCTACTTTTCCGTTTTGTTGAGAGGTGTGGAGACAAGAAAACCGAAAACGGATGCCATTAGAAATGAATAAACTGTGAAAGGGATTGTTGTCAAATTCACGGCCATTATTGCATTTAAAGGATTTAATAAGAATGCCAAATTGTGTGTGAACGTAAGTCTGAAAGCAGACAAACAAGGGGGAACCTCATATTTACCACATAAGGGGAAATCCCATAAGAAGTGAGAAAAGTCATCCAAAAACAGTAAATAATACTTCAACCCATTGGCACTGGGACTAATAATAAAGGAAGTCCAAAGATTAGAATGAATACGTTCGAATAAATAAGTGGTACGAAAAAAGGAATGAGAAAAAGGAAGGCGTAAATGTTTTTCTGATTGACATGCATCACACATATTGTCCAAAATATCACTATTACATGAAATAAAGTTCTTACAACAAAGAAATTTAAAAATGTGACGGTTAGGGTGTTCAAGTCATTGATGTCAAGGGAGGGGCGGGATCGTAGTAAAGAGGAGAAAGGAAGTCGGTGATGAAGGAGTACAGGTAAAAATCAAGTAACGATCGTCGTTTCCCTCACATCGGAGAAAGGAAATCCTGGTCTGAAAATTCTTCACACAAAACCCGTAGGAATAAAATTCAACGGAACATTGATTATCACGAGCAAACTTATAAAAGAGATAAGATTTTTAACAATGTTGCGAATAACGCCTGGGAACTATGCGAAGGAACTTTTGGATCACTTGCTTCTCTGGTATCTCATTATCGAGGACGCCGAGATTTTCCACGATGTTAGTAAGTCGCATTGTCAACTCGTCGACGGTTTCTCCGTCCTTGTCTGTAAATCGTTCGAACTCGCGTCGGAGTGTCTGAGCCTTCATGTCGCAGACCCGGTTTGAGATCATGTGAATGGTTTTGATCGCCTCCCATGCCTCGTGAGCCGTCTTCTTCCCAGTCGCCGAGATCATCTTGGTCAGAACCAAGCACAGGATCACCTCCATCGCGGAGCGATGTTTGCGATACCCAATCTCGTTAATGAGATCCTACCCGCCTTGGATTATTGTCTATGAGCCTCTCTCTTGTAACCCGGCCTTCTTAAGGATTGCCCAATCTTCGTAGTTGGTACGGGTACGACCTCATTACCGCTAGCCTACGCCCATGACCGACTACAATAGAGGGACTCCCGGTATTGTTCGCCTTGATCTTCTCGACATATTCGTGCATGATGAATCGGGCTCCGATACCACTTATTGGGGGAAAACTGGGCCTTATTAAGGAGGAGCACACAACAAGAAGCTCATGATATACACATTGGCCACCGCACTTTACCCAAAAGACTAGCCTATTAGGCATGGATCCAAGGTGTATATTAAGTCTTTTTTTTATTCCTAAAATACCTGATGTGATGAGACTAATATGGAGGGGGAGATCCTTAAGTGTGTTTACATGTGAGTCAGGAGTGCTACATCGGATACTTAAAAAATAAAGAAAGATTTAATATACACCTTGGACTCATAATCTGATAGGCTAGTCTTTTAGGTAAAATGTAATGACTGAGGAAAAATATAATAGAAACCCTTCTTATCCTAAAAAAACTGTGTGAATCAATCCTAACCATACACTCATAAGATCCAACATTCACCATAATGTCACATCATCCCCCCAATCAGACCCAAAATTCACGTCACTTTCATCATTTCTCACACAAGCAAGGGCATAATTGTAATAGCATGGTGTTATGCGGACAAGTGTCCATTTTTTCTTTACCAATTCACTAATTTAATCATTCCCGCTTCGTTTCAAATCCAATTAGCTTCAAACTTGCACCAATATTTTTCTTTTTTCAAGTGCTTTAAATCATGATCAGTCATGAATATATTTTGAAGCACGAAAATAAAAAGTTATATCGTAGTGATAAAAATAATGTTGAGTGTTGATAAATCTTCACTAATAAATATTTTATATCGGGTATCAAAGTAGTGCTAAATGTTGATAAAAAAAACAATTAATGAGGTGATAAAAACGTGTTCAATTTTGATAATAAGTGTGATAAACTAGAGTTTAGTGTTGATAAAAAAACATGTGATGGTGTGATAAAACACATGCAATTTAGTGATAAATATAGTGTTTAATGTTGATAAAACTAGTGCTTAGTGTTCATAAAAAAACATGTAATGAGGTGATATAAATCATGTTCGGCTTCAGAAAATGAGGTCATAAAACTAGTGTTCAGTGTTAATAAAAGGGAAAAGTACCGATACCTACCCAAAACCATGCCCATTTAACTGATGCTTACCTAAAATTTAAAACTAACTGATGCATACCCTAAAGTTTCGAAAATGTAACTCAAAACCCCTCTGTCAGCTGAAATGACGAAAATACCCTCAACTACACTTCAATAATTATGTTAAAAAATTATTTAAAAATTACTTTTGTTATATTTATATATTTACTTATTAAATGACTTCATTTTTATTTAAAAAATCACTTCATTTATATATGTTAAAAAAATTATTTAAAAAAAATCATTGAGGGTGTTTTCGTCATTTTAGCTGACAAAAGGGGTTTTTAGTTACAAGTCGTAACTCCAGGGTATGCATCAGTTAACTTTAAACTTCAGAGTAAACATCGGTTAAATGACCATGGTTTTGGGTAGGTATCTGTAGTTTTCCCTTAATAAAACCAGAGTAAAGTGTTGATAAAAATTACCTAGATATAATTTTATTTTAAATCATCCCCAAAATAATTTTTTTTTCTTGCTTTAAAACACATTCACCATTGATCTTGATAGAAATCTCTTGAAAAAACAAAGATATGACGCAAATTTGAGGTCAATCGGAATTGAAACGAAACGGGAAAAATTAAATCATGTTTAGTTTTGAAAAATAAGGTGATAAGCCTAGTGTTTAGCCCCAAAATATTTTTTTTTCGTGCTTCAAATATATTCATGACTGATCTTGATAGAAAGCCGTTGAAAAAAAAATAGTGGCTCAAGTGTAAAGCCAATCGGAGTTCAAACGAAGTGGGAAATTTTAAATTTGTGAATTGGTAAAAAAAATGATAGTTTTACTAAAAAACTTTTACAACTTATCAAAAAAATGCTGTTTTTTCCGTCAACAACTCAATTGCATCTCATCCATCAATATGTTAAGAGATGGTTTTTATTTGATTTCTTCTCTGTAATAACTTATGTATATATTGTGAGGTTTTTGTCGTGTGTTTTCCCTTAATAAAGCCCGATTTTCCCCCACCAAGAAACTCCCATCAAATCAATTCAATTGAAGCCTCCACAGGTTCTTCTAGAAAAGTCAATGATGTTTACAAAGGTTTAGCTTCTTTTACTTGTCCACAACCTCTACTTCTTTTCCTCCCCGAGTCGTCAATGTAGACTCTTGAATTCAAGGACCAAGATACAAAGTACGATCGTGGCTTTTGGCAACAAAGCGCTTTGACTTTTTATCTTCAGCAAGCAAAACATTTTCTCATATTTAGACAGTGGTTTTCAAGGACAAGTAACCCACTTACGTGATGATTCAACTCCTTTTTCCTTATTCTGTTAGCTAGGGGTAGAAAAGTAATTTGAAAAAGGTTGACTTCAAAACTTGAAGTCCAGACAAGATCGGGTCAATGGGAACATAGTCCTAGTCTTTGAATTGATTATTATTTGAGGGTTGAGACGTACAATAGAAGGAGCTGGTGGATGGCTAAAGAAGCATCCCAGCACATGTACATGTTCACATTCACGCCATCGCTTCTATTCAAATATTCAATTACAGATTTTTATGCTATATAATCAAAAAAGGAGCTGTTAATCTAAATTTTATTCCAAACTCTGATTATATATTATAGACCCAAGTGCTTACCAATTTTATACAATGCAGATTTTATCCGTTAAATATTTTATTAGTGGAACTCGTTTTCATTTTATATTGACATATTAACATTAAAAAAACACAGGCAAAAGAGTGAGAACCAATAAACATCATCAAGAAATTGGGAGCATCGAATATTCTGGGAATTTCAACGCCATGAACAAAAAAACGACACACAACTATGAACATAAACATGTATCCATCTCCTAATCTATCCAATTAGCTTTGCTATTAAAACAACAAGAGTTCTTGACGTTCCTCGTCCCGACATGGTACAAATCGAAACACATGTACAAGTTTTCATTAATAAGAGTAACCAACCCTGTGAACTACACGATCCCGAAGCATGCCGTTGTACAGAGCCAACCTGTTCCCAGGCATTCCGCTGACTCTCGGCGTCGGGGTCGGTGAAGAGTTCCTCATCATGTTCTCGTGTTGTCGCCGGAAAATCTCCCCGTCGCCTCTCGGATCAACTACATCCTCTGCGAAGTGGACCTTCTTTTTCTTCTTCTCTGTTCTCTTGACATCTGCAGAAAAAGAAACAGCCTGTGAGAGTGAGAAGGAGAATTGTGGAATTGGGTGGTGAATTGAGATGTAAAAATTGAATCTTGCTTACCGGAGGAGATGCAGGAGCGGAGAGGTTGGTCGGAGGAGGAGGGGAATTGGGATTTCTGGAGCCGGAAAGCGAGGAGAAGTACGGTGCCGGAGACCGCCATGGCTGTGGCGAGGACCACGCCCTGCGACCCAAGTATGGAAGACATGGTTGATGATCGAGATCGTACGTCAAGAAGCTAGGCGAAGAAGAAGATATGCTCTTTCTTACTCTGATTCAGGGACAAGATAAATAGCAATGATGTGGCCTAGTGTTACAAGACTAATATAATATTTTCTTCTTAAAATGTTACATCATCTGAGTTTTTATAAATTATATACGGTAGTTACATACAACTGAGGAGAAATCTATTGAGAACCACTCTTAACATAGGAACTATGAGAATCAATCCTAGCCACACACATTTAAGATCCAACATTCACCATGATACCACATCATCACCCCAATTTAACTAACATACACGCCACCTCCATCTATTATCACAAAAGCAAGGGCATAATTGTAATAGCATGGTGTCATGTGGACAATTGTCCATTTTTTTTCCACCAATTCACTAATTTAATATTTCCCGATTCGTTTGAACTCCGATTAACTTCAAACTTGCGCCAATATTTTTCTTTTTTCAGGAGCTTTAAATCAAGATCAGTCATGAATATATTTTGAAGCACGAAAATAAAAATTTATATCAAGGTGATAAAAATAATGTTGAGCGTTGATTAATCTTCACCTATAAATGTTTTATATCGGAGTACCAAACTAGTTCTAAATGTTGATAAAAAAACATGTAATGAGGTGATAAGAAACAAATAATGAGGTGATAAAAACCATTTTCAGTTTTGATGATAAGTGTGATACACTAGAGTTTAACGTTGATAAAAAAACTTGTGATGAGGTGATAAAAAACACGTAATTCAATGATAAATCTAGTGTTTAGTGTTGATAAAGCACGTGATGAGATGATAAAAATCATGATCAGTTTTGGAGAATTGGGTGATAAAACCAGTGTAAAGTGTTGATAAAAACAAGATAAAGTGTTGATAAACCCAGAGCAAAGTGTTGATAAACAATACTCATATATAATTCCTTTAAAAACTATCCCCGAAATAATAAAAAAATTCATGCTTCAAAAAACATGTGATGGGGGTGATAAAACACACGTAATTTGAATGATAAACCTAGTGTTTAGTGTTGATAAAACTAGTGTTCATAAAAAGCACGCGATGAGGTGATAAAATCATGATCAGTTTTTGAAAATGAGGTGATAAAACCAGTGTAAAGTGTTGATAAAACCAGTGTAAAAGTGTTGATAAATCCAGAGCAAAGTGTTGATAAAAATTATCCAGATTTTTTTAAAAAAAAATCTACCCCGAAATAAATTTTTTTTCGTGCTTCAAAATATATTCATGACTGATCTTGATTGAAAGCCCTTAAAAAAACAAAACTAATGACGCAAGTTTGAAGCCAATCGGAGTTCAAACGAAGCGGGAAAAATTAAATTAGTGAATTGGTTAAAAAAAATAATAAGATAGTTTTACTAAAAAAACCCTTACCACTTACTAAAAAGTGCTGTTTTTTTGCAGTCAACAAATCAACTACCCAATTGTATCTCATTCATCCATTCCTAAAATGGATGACTTAGATTGGTTCTCGCGGTTCCTACGTTAAAACATGGTTCTCACCAGATTTCTCCTCACATACAACTATCTCCTAACATTATTCATCAACATTTAGCTATCAGTTTTTTATACTATTCTTTATTTTATTTTATTTTTTGAACTAAGAGAGTATATTTCATTTAAAATTCAAATATTTAAACAATTATGCGCATCAAGGAACAAACTCTCTAACCATTAAACAAGGACAGTACGGAATCGAGGTTTACCAATCCGTTATCTATAAGACCTGTCACTGACGGTATTTGGATGCCATATTGACCAACAAGAACAAAAAGTGCGAAGATGAAACTGGAGGTCCTACTCCTAAAAACTGTCGCAACAGTCCTGGCCAAGGAGATCTCCAGAAGTGGGAGGCACAACAATCATCAAGGGACCCCTCCCAAGCCAGTCCCTGGTGCCCAACCGGTACATCATACCTCCCAGCGGGGATGCTTCCCCGCCCGAGGTTCTTCAGCCGCAGCTCTCTTCATTAATCTAGAAGCCACACGCACCCCACATCCAGACTCAGGAGCCACGAGCGCTGGAACTTCAACAGGACACGCTCCCGAGTGCGTGCGACCTACACCTCCAAACCCACCGAGATCGAGTCTGTAGCACTCGAATCAGTAGAGAGCCGAATCTTCGCGTGTACAAAACCCTGAGGGCCCGCAGCCGACCACTCAGAGTGACTTATCGGTCTCAAGTGGCCGACGTCCCAGATGGAACCGGATGCCCCCGGATTAGGTATCGGGTCCATGATTACACCGACCTCCCTTCCGCGAGATGATATAACCTTAGGTCTCGGGTCGATGGTCATCGGGACCAAAGATTCAGTCTCCATCCCTAGCTCATGTTATATGTCGTCGATCCCACGGGCCCCAGGAGACGATTGAGGCATCGAGGGTGGGTGAGCCCCCTCCGTCCGACCTAGGGACAAGGACCGATCACTGAAGTACGCCGCAACAAGCCCTTCTAATACGCCAGAAGATGCTTCTAATCCCTGCTTTGGAACGGCTGCGTGGCTAACCTCTGAGCAGGATACCGCTGTCTGTCAATGTAGGGAACCAGCTTACCAGAGCCCAATGGACCCTTCCCCAGAATCAACGGAGGAGCCAGTGTATCTGCGGACATCAACGCCCGCATCCGAATATAGTCGTGGCGGAGCGTCCGTATGGAAGAGGTCACCACCGTCCTTCGCAACCTACCGTAAACGGCATGGGAAAGGTGGTAAGTGTGACTCGACACTCTAGAGTTCATGGATAAGGCTGAGACCGCCTCCAGATCACCCCAAATGGCGGAGTTGAGACTAAGGGAGGCTGAAGCATGGTCCGAGTACGGCGAAACAACCGAGCCGGTACAACCCTAGAACACCCGCCGCACGTGGCCATAGCAAGGTCGTGGCAAGGGCGGGAGACCAGCGGGCTAGGGTTTACATCGCCAGAGGGAAAGGGGGTCGCATGACGGCGCAACCATCCCTGTCGTAGCGGCGAGACCCACGACGGAGGCCATAGAGATCAGACTCAACACTGACGAAGCGTCGTGGGGAGCAATCTGGGCCGGGAGAGAAACGAAAGAGGAAGGCGGTTGGACCAACCCTCGTCCCCTCCTTCGATTCTTATCCCCCACACCACGCACGTTTTGCGAGGGAGAGGACCCGATGGGACGTGGGGACACATGAGTAATGAGGCCAATAGAAGCAGCAAGCGGCGGCACATGAACCAACTTGGTGGTGGTGGCAGGAGGAAGCGGCGTAGCTAGGGCTAGGGCGAGAGTCTCAAGACGTGATCCCGAGAGAGAGAAAATCGTAGAAGAGAGAGATAAGATTTTACATTATTCTATATTGTATCGCTTTATGGAAAATATGGTAAGTTTGAGACATTAAACAACATCTCTATCAAGAGGATATTAAAATAGCGTGGGGGTAGTGTAGGGAGCGGAACCGTCAAGTTATCGTCGAATGGTGGGGAATATAGCATTAAGGGGGCGTCCAACTATGGATGTCGTTCGGCTCTCCATTTTCTTGTTCTAACAATTTGCAACATATCATATGTCTTGTTTCTACATTAGTACAATCTTATCGTCATAACTCTCGCATCTAACAACTTGTTAGTAAGGTCTCGCTCTAGCTTTTTTTCTTTTCTCTCTATAGTAGGATTAATGCTAGAGTTGGTACAAATGGAGGCAGCACAACCTACTTCTAGGGGTGGGCATCGGCCGGAGCCCGGCAATATTTTCATTATCTGTAACCAAAACCGGGAGGACCGGTTACTTAAAATCCGTAACCGTGACCGCACCGGGTTTCAACGGGAAACCTAACAACCGACCATCACGAAACCGGTCGGTTACGGTTTTTAACCGATCCATTGGGCTTTCTTTTGGGCCTTCAATTATAGCCCAAAATAGGAAGAAAAAAAACATCAATTTATGTAACAACTATAACAATAAAATCAATTTGCAACAAAAATACAATTAATTATTACTATTAATTTGTTATTAAGCTATTACACCAAGAAATTTTTTTTCCAAAAAATTCCTTAATAGTCTCTAAAAACAAAAACCTTCAAGTTAAATACATGCCACAAACAATAAATAAAAGATTAAAATATATGTTTATTCAAGTAAAAGAATTTAAATTCAAGTTTATTACAATCAAATAAACTTTGAACTTTAAAATCAAATAAATTCATTAATACGTGTGTCAATATTTAATTTATTTTAACTTAAAAATCAATTTACTACATAATTGTTTATAGGCAAATTTATGATTAAAAGTAAATTAATCTCCTACATTTTATTTATGTTACACTGTTAATCTAATACTAGCGTCAACATTTAATGTAAACCTCTTGTAATACTACAACTATCAAATTAGTAAAAAAAAATATAAACATTTTTATATACACACCTTAAGCCGGCCGGTCGGTTTTTACCGGTTTGGAAGATAAAAAACCGTACCCACCCAAAATGCTACCGGGTTGGTATTTTTTAACTGTGACCGTCACCGGTGACACCGGTTCGAGTGATTCCGGTGATGGGGATGGCCGGTGACGGTCGGTTTTCGGTGGCGACCGGATATTTGCCCAGCCGTACCTACTTCGGTAACAACGACTCAGTCCTAAAGGCTCATAACTCTCTGGAAACTGTAGGTTGCCTCTCGATAGCGAGGAAATGGACCCTAGGCTTCAGAAGACGACACAGAATGAGAAGGAAGGGCCTCAAGCCTTCTCACGACGGATTGGGTGGCATCTCCGCCACCAGGGGACCCTTCACATCATGGGACTGGATCGGGGATACCTTTGACAGAGCTGATCGTGGGCATTTAGGGACAAAGGAGGAGTCCGACGGGGATGATAGGCGTCTTGGAAGACTTGTGGAGCCAAATGAGCAGGGGGTCTCTCAACACGGGAGGTGGTGTGCCAAAGATTAAGCTCTACGGTTGCAAACTCAGCTTTGCATATGAACTAGAGGGCCGATTTATGATAGCCAAACCCTTCTACTGGAAAGCTCTCACTAATGTGATGGCAGATATGCAGAAGATCCGGGTTTTGGATGTCCGGCCATTAGGGGAAGGTGTGGTGGATTTCTTTTTTTGAGTATCAAAAAAGAAAGCCCGAGTTTTGGACAGAAAATCTTGGGTGTTCCAACGTTTTAAGGCGGATCTCCGACCACAAATGCATCCATGGGATATCCCGTTCACACACTTCTTGGTGAGGAACCAAGTTTCTGATCTCCCAGTGAGTTCATGGAATCATGGGGTGGGTTCCAAACATCAACATTCTCCAACCATTACAGGGAAATTACTATTCCGAGTCTCGAAATACTAGGTACGGTCCCAATTGTTTCTCACACATGAATTTGTACTAGATCTCTATTATGACAGTGGGTGCGTGGGTCATATGGACAAGGACTTCTCTGCTTAAATTGGAGTGCTAGGGCTTTCTATGGGGGTTGTTGTGGACCCGGGATGGGAAATTGTCTTCGGGTCTCAAACCTCCCTTAATAGGTAGCAATGGTTGGTTGTCCTGAAGAAAGGGGTGGGTTGGAAGGCGTCATGCCCATGGTGGACACAGTTGGGGTCATACTCAACGTGGATCAATTGGCCCAAAGGGCAAGGTCAGAATGTGTACAGAGGCTTCAGACCCAAATTTTCATACCGAGACACATTCTGTCATGTACGAGAAGGAGCGCGACCATCCCGCATCTCTGTATCTTCACAATGTTCTACTTAGACCAACACGAGTGTGAGGGTAAAGAACGCAATACCTAAGGGTGCAAGGGGTAGAGATATGCTCTCTTCCAGGTCTCGACAAGAGGTCAATTATGGATTTTTAGAGAGCTGAGTCATAGGGTTTGCCGACTTCGATAGGGCGAAAGTGTTACTGGCGAGGAGTGGTAAGCACCCTCGCCTCCTTAATAAATGAAACATCGATTAGTAAGGGGTCTGCATGTACTATCTTTTCATCGACCTTACACCAAGTATTGGCACGACAATCTACTACCAAGTCGAAATCTAGCATTTCCTCTATCGAAATACACTTTATATTATTTTGGTCTTTTATGTGTTTATGTTTTATTTATTAGTAATACTAATATTTTACTTCTTGTCGTAGGATATTCATATTTCTGTATGTGATCTTAAATCTTATAAAATATAATACCAGGCTTTCTGTCAGCGTGGCACATCTCTAATCTCGCTATTCTTCCACAGTGCTTCTACAGCCTTCCTCTCCACTCACTTCTTCGGCTATTCTCATCTCTTCAATAAAATTTGTAAAAGCAAAACCGTTTTTTTTCTTCTATTTTTCTTCATCTTCTGACTTTTCGCCTTAGTTCTAGCCCTCGAGCATCAATTACAATATATTCAATATTATAAATGAAGATTTTTTTGTTGCTAATATTACATATATTTAAAATGAGCAAGTAGTTTTTCTTTTTTCTACATAATATTATTTCTTTTGTATCTCTCGTTAAAATTAAATAAAAATATTAAAAAATAAACAATATTGTCAATAGGAACTTAGTGTAACTATTCTCGTCTATGCCCTAATGGCTATTTTTTCGTCGTCTTCTTCCAGGCCCCGCTTTACTGCGCCGTCTTCACTATCAGACCAAGTGACACACGTTCTTTCCTCAGTCCCCCCCCCCCCCCCCCCCCCCCCCGCAGTACCCGTCCACGTTTTTCTCCAAACCACACCACCATCGTGTCTACTATAAGAGACCCTTGGTATTCACCATGTCGACACACTCTCCTTCCTCTAGCCGCATGTCATCATGATTGATGTTATCCCGAGAGAGTCTTCCTCTGTCCCATGTGGCCCTACTCCCTCCCACACGGCCATCTTTCGGGTTCTGATGTCATCGCTCGCTCCGCGAGGTCGCCCCTAAGTCGCGTGGTCCCTTACCACCACAAGAGATGGTGCCTACCAAGCCTTGGCTTGCGCCGTCTCTACATCAACAGGGCATTGTCGCTTCTCCCGCTGTCTATGCTCGCGAGGACCAGTGATGGTAATGGGCCTCCCAGCGCCTCAACATGGCCTCCCATCCCCCTAAACTGATGAGACTTCTAAGCTTCACCTCCTAGCTGCATGCTAGATCATACTTCCCGGAATGGAAGGGCCATCGCCCTCGTACTCCTCCTCCGATGTGATACCCAAGATGGCATTCCTCTCTCCTACCACCTTTGGATCAAGGGGCCACTCTCGCTCGAGATCGTGATCTTCACCGATTGTGCCCTCGCCAACGATTGCATGTAGGGGTCCTGATAACCAAGGTCAATGTCACTTCCCTCCCGTATTCGACAACACGTTTGGGGTCTACCGTCCTACCTAAGCCAAGAGAATCAGCTGGGACATCCAACTCAACCCGAGTCTCGTCCTTCCTTGGGGGGGGGGGGGGGGGGGTGGACAAAGGAGGGTTCGGTGATGTCCACCATCCTGCCTAACCCAATAATAGGTGTGACGGGAACCACTGGTTCTCCGAGAGGATATATATGATTTCTCTCGGTGGTAGAGCTGATGCCCGTCCCCCTCTACAGGAAGAGAGGGGTGTATGGGTTGGAAGGAATAAATGGTACTTAGGCAAGGGATAGAAAGCAGGCTAGCCAGGACCCATGAGGATATGGTACGAGGGCTGCATAGGAGGATCGACAGTCCGCCATGTAAAGGAGTCCCTTCACCATATCGTGTGATCCCTCCCCACATCGCACGCCTCCTACTTACCTACCGTTCCCGATTGGTGGAGGCATAAGTTTCTAGGCTATGACGGGTGGACGCAGGTTGAGCCGGATATGGTCTTTTGGTCAAGTTTAATTAGTCGTCGGGAGTCTTGTTGTATAACTCTCAGTTTCCTTATTTCTGTCTTACTTTGGTCTCGTTTTTTATTGGTAATTTTTAGTTCTTGGTCACTCAAAAAACCCGACTATACCTCGAGTTTATTTAAAAGATTTATCTTATTTAGTCTTCGAGTATACTATTATTTTTCTATTTCTTTCTATGTTTGATGGTTTCAGATGAATAAAACTCATTTCTTATACTAAAAGAGAAAGTTATGCGTAAGATGGGATTTGCAGAAAAATGGGTGGAGTTAATTATGAAATATGTTACAACTGTTAGGTTGTGGATGATGGCAGACGGTCACAGGATGGGGCCGATCAGGATGGAGATGGGCATACAGCAAGGGGATCCAATCTCCCCCTATTTATTTATCATTTGTATAGAGGGGTTGTCCAGAGTGATTGATCAAGGAGAAAGGGACGGATAGGTGCAAGGATGTCGGATTGCTAGACATGCGCCGTCTTTAACCCATTTATTTTTTGTAGTCAATAGCTTCTTTTCCAAGGCTACTAAGGCGGAAGCGATAAGCTGGAAAGTGTTATTACAGCGATATCAAGAGGCTTTGGAACAACAATTAAATGTGGCGAAGTGAAGGATTTTTTTAGTCCTAACACTCTTGCGGGAATTAAGCAAAGCATCACTGAAGTACTAGGAATGCAGGAGGTGGTGGATACGGGATTATATCCCTTTTACAACGGAGTAAGTATCAAAGTGTCTTGTTTATGAAAGATCGCATCATGAAGAAACTAAAGAGCTGGGACGAGTTACTTTTGAGTAAAGCAGGCAAAGAAGACCTATTGAAAGCTATAATTCAAGCATTACCTATTTATGCAATGGGTGTGTATAAGATCCCTTGTACGCTTATTCAGGAATTGGAGGTTATTATGAATCAATTCTGGTGGAGTCATGATGCAAGGACCGGTAGAGGTATTAAATGGAAATGTCGAGAAGCACTTTTCCAACATAAGTTACAAGGAGGTATGTGGTTCAAGAATTTAAGAGATTTTAATTTGATATTATTAGCCAAATAGGGATGGCGTTTATCGTCAAATTCGAATAGCCTAGTGGTAAGAGTAATGCAGGCTAAGTGTTATCCCGGGAGCAATTTTTTAGAGGCTGTGCTGAAAGCTGGCTGTAGCTACATGTGGACGAGTATCTTGTCAGGACAGGAACTTGTATGGAAGGGAGCTCGTAGACGGATTGGAAATGACAGGGATACCCGTGTAGTTGTTCAGGCTTGGCTTCCAACGGAGATGGGATGGGTTGGGGATGCAACTTTAGGTATGGAGGATAGGACGATTAGCTCATTGATAATCGAGGGGTGCCAAATGTGGGATAGGGAGATGGTTCAGTTAAATTTTGATGACATGACCGCAGTAGCCATACTACACTTACCATTACCGATAGTCCCAATTGATGATCATTGGTTTCGGTGGAGGTCGAGAGATGGCTTGTTTAGGGTCAAAGACGTGTATCGTCGTATTCAACGGAATGAGGGAAGGTGGAATGAGCAAGAGAGAGATTTATTATGGAGGAGGGTGTGGGGACTTTGGATCCCTCCGAAGGTTAAAAACTTATATGCTGGCGTATTCTCACAAGATCGCTCCTTACGAATGTTAATCTTTATGGGAGGTATGTGCCAGTAAATCCTGAATGCATTAAATGTGTTGTGTTGGAGACAGAGAGTCATATTTTATTTGAATGCTTTGCTACAACTCAAATTTGAGAAAAGTTGGGTTTAACCCAATAGGGTTCCCCTACAGACCCGAGAGGGTGGCTAGAAATCTGTGGGGGTTTGGGTCGGCTTGAGCTGGTTGAAAAGGTAGTTATGGTGTGCTCGTCGCTCTGGTGAGCTAGAAATGACAGGTCTTGGAATCAAGTAGAGAAGGAGGTGGATGTGATATGGGAGGAAGTCGCTCTCAGTCTGCAGGTGTGGAGTCAGTCGCAGAAAGGCAGGGAGATAGTCCATTCTGGGACAGCCTCCAACAGAAGGGAGAGAGTTTGGCAGAAACCGAGGCAGGGAGAGGTCAAAGTAAATGTAGATGATATGATAATAGGGCAGGAAGAGGCGGGGGAGGTATGGTGTGCATGAATTCGAATGGTTCAGCTTTGTTGGTGAAATGCTTCGTCCTACCTGGCATAGATAATCTGGAGATGATAGAAGTCTTCACTTTGAACGAGGCCCTAACCCGAGTGTATGAAGAGGGTTGGCTTACCAGCACAATGGAGTGTGATCGTCTGAGAGTGGTACAAGCAATAATCGGGGATGTGAACATGATCTCTCCTTTTGGGTTAATTGTGAAGGAGTGCATAACTATGCTGAAAGTGTTAACGGAGCTTAAACTTAATTTTGTTAGAAGAGATACTAATAAAATAACTCATTGATTAGTCCAGAATACTCTGTCGAATGATCTTCATTAATATGTTCTTAAAATAAAACTATCAAAGATGCTCCGAATACATTCGGAACGTCATTTTGTCACTTGGTATGATTCCATTATGATACATGTTCGTAAAAATTAAGAAAGGTGTCTTATTTGGTAAAATGATGAAGTCATAATTAAATGGATGTCTGGCTTTTTGAGGGATCTAGAGGTACCCTTTGTCTGCTAACTGTTTTTTTATTTATCTTTCCCAGCTCGTGCACCGCACGGCAACGGCAACCGAAACGTTTTCACTGACGTCATTCAAATTATTTGTTCTCTCTGAAGTGAGTTCCACGCTCCGGTCAAAAGGTACTTTCCCCGGAGAGTGACATGCACGATCGTGAAAGGAGCGTCTAAAATGTACGATCCTGAGATCGTACGCGGCCGACTGTGATCCATTAAAAAATTGTCCATGCCATAAGACAGCTTCTTGCTGCTAATCACCATTTTTAGAATTAAACAATTGCTACATTATTTATTATCCAATAATAACACCTGTACTTCCATTACTGACCCTGCTCTCCCCCAAAGGTCATGCCATCACCTCCTAAATTATATAGCAGCTACAAGACAATTTGAGCCACCTTAATGAAACATAAAAGTTTCCAGAATTCATGTGAACCATTAATCCTACCTCAAGAGACAAGACCAGAAACATATGTGACCACAAGAGAGTTCATGTCCACATGCTCAGTCAACCGTTAACTGTTACTTCTCTAGACAGCTCGAGTGCGACTCAATACTAAGTTCTGACGTTGGAACAACCAAAAGAAGTAAAGCTTTATGTACAGCTTAATTAAGAGGCAAGTTTATGTACAGAGCCACGCACATTACTACTAGAGAGATGACAAACCATAGGAAGAAGTGTCAGGGCTGAGATCCCGAGCAACCAGAAGAAGGTGTTCTATGTCAATGTCAGGGTAGTGCTGTAAGAGCTTTAAGTTGTCCATGAAATCACCACTCAACAGCCTGCTTTTCATGCACAGCAACATTGCACAACAGATCCTTAACAGCATGTCCTGCACAAATAACAAGGAGAGGATTTAAATGTCTGTGTGTGTGTGTTTGTGTGTGTGTGTGTGAGAGAGAGAGAGAGAGAGACCTGCACACCAAATGGATTGCTCAAAATAGAATCCCAAATCCTCAAGATGGGCTTGAAGTCGAATTCTTGTGTAAGTAGTAATGTAATCCACCTGAATGCATAGAATTGAGGCTTCACCTGAATATCAAGACATGTATAAATCCAAAACGGGGTTAATATATTGTGAAGACTTTGTTGCTGCTCCTTAAAATGCAAAACCAGAGTGACTCAGATGGTTGCATGATGATGTAATATGTTTTGTTGAGATCAAATGTATGACTGGTGAAAGTATCTATTTGATTAGATCTACCTTTGTTTTTAATTCAAGATGGCGCCATAGTTCCTCATCATTGGCTTTCAATAAATCTGATAACCGAGAAAGAGTTGAGAGGATACCCACTGGACTATTATCCAACTGTTGACAGAAGTGATCCACTGAATCGCTCAAGAGACGAACAAAGCAAGAAAAGCTATCTGCTTCTGCATTTGCCTACGCAAGCCAGAAAGTATGTCATGATTCAGAAACCCCTCCAAAAGTTCAAGGCAAACAAAAAAGAATAAGAATAGTTAACAAAGTGATGATGACAGGTAATTCTAATCATTTAGCAGAACAGCAAAGAGAATCTTCAACTCAAATTCTCCTCCTTTAAGTCATGTCTCGTCCTGTATATTCTTAGTTCATGTTGCAAGATATTCAGATGAAAGGCAAGAAATCAAGTTTAAAGGTTCTTACAGCATTTTTCTCGTCAGTATCATTACTAAAAACATAGAATATTGGTGCCAAGACCTCATTCATGCCTTGCACATAACGGATAGCAGGATTTAGTTTTGCAAAGAGGAGAAGAATACATCTCATTGATTCCTGTAGATGAATGCAGAGTTAGCAACATATCTGTTGAGTGTTGAGATGAAAATCTTGAGATAGAGCTAAGAGGAAAGTGGGTAGAGGATAAGATACTCTGTTTCTCCTACTGAAAGATGATTCTCCTGAAAAGAATTTCATGTCAGGGTGTGTGCGCTCTAAATCACGATCAATCTGTTCTGCAATCTCTGTGTGCTAGAAAAAAAGTGTTCATCATGATCAAAGTCATCCATGCACAATACAAGGCACTGAAGAGAGAGCTCAAGATGAAAAAAAATCTCTACCTCAAAGTAACGTTGCCAAACACTAGCTTTACCAACACTCAATGGATGATCTTCATGAGAAATTTCATGTCGTTGAAGTGGCCCATCAGCATCATCCTCAACATTCTGCTCACAGGAACTTTCATCTTTTCCCCTCGTCAGCAATACCGACTGGTTAAATTCAAGAGTGTGCAACAGTTAAGACTCGAGGAACTAAATTAACCAGTCCATTCATTATACGATCAGTCAGAGAAAACAGCATCTTACAGGACTTGAGAGAAGCTCCTCTTTTAGCTTTGCATATTTTAGTCGATTCTCAGTCAGTTCTTTCTCCCATAGGTCTCGAGAAGGAGGCAAATAGCCTAAGAGCAGCTGCTTGCATGGAACACATATAGTTATTAATTCTCATACTTAAACAACTACAGTTGCAACATTAGTGTTTGAGATATATACAAAATATCTTTTGTCATGCACTGTTAGATGACCTATTAGTGATATGACCCATGTAAACTCACCTTTCATCAAAAACTATTTATCCTCCAAACAGATAAGTATCCTTTCCAAGCTCATAGGATTATGCTTGCCAGGATGGTGACTTACTAGTGTCATTCAGAGACAACCACGCCCAAAGTTTTAAAAGGTAGAGAAATTAATACACAAATGGCTCAAATTATCTGTTTTCCACAGCTTGTTGTGATGCAACATATTAGATTGGCACTGAAAATGAAAGATGGATACTAGGGGAACTGAAGTCCAAGTCTTGTAGTGCTACTTTCATTGTCTACGGCATACATCCTTACAAGTTTGTCTTCTTATGAATGGTGTAAACTATAATTCAAATTATTAGTCTTTCTACTAGCCACCACTAGTCTTGTGTGGTTTTATAATGTTGATGAATATAGAATGTGATCCACCACAAACATGGCCAATTTCTTGACCTGTTTGTTATACACATTTGTGTCTATATGATCATAATGCACATATTTTCAGACTTGCATTTTATATACTTCTGCAGTTTCTGTCTAAATTGATAGTATATAGCACACAGCTAACAATCAAATTTCAAAGGGCTGAAATGAAATGTAATTCTAGTTTTGTGCAGACAATATCAGGACTGTAAGAGACTGACCTTCCAAGCCGTTGCACGCACACCTCCTCCATCAGGAAGTCCAGAATCAGCAATCCTTTGCAATTTCTCCAAGTTTATCTCATTTTGTGAAAGCTGAGAAAGCAATTAAACATGATGCAAAACCATCTTCATGTGAATTTAATTACTAGCATAAAAATGGAAATGTAGAGAACAAAGACCAAGTAATAGTTTGAATCAGGCTTTGTTATCAACTATCAAACCCTAAAATAGGAAATCAATTTCATCAAATGCACTCAAAATCCCCAATCAGAACCCACACACACAATCTCACCTCATACTCAAGATCAGACCTTTTCTCATTCGCCGATATGACCTCCGAAATCGACACTGGAGCGTTAGCTTCTTTGTCGGGCCTCGGACGAACCTCCAACTCCGATTCCTCAGCCTTCTTCACGTCATAACTATCATCAGAGCTTTCCCTATCCGACCCGATCGCATTTGGATTTAAAGTCTCCAATTCTTCACCGTACTCGAATGTCGAATCGGACCCACCAAGTTCCTCATCTCTGTCATCTAAACGAGCGACCAAACTGCCGAGCCGGTCGGGGAAGACGCGGCGAGCCTTGTCCGGGAGCTTGAGCTTGCCTCCGAGCATGGCGAGAGGGTCGGGACCGAGTCAGGGGAGGCGAATCGGTTGCACCGAGTTGACGAATCGGTGCGAATCCATGGAAAAGCGAACCGAGAGGAATGTGGCTTAGGTTTAGGGCTCATGAGTCAGTGGTTAACTCGTTCCTGACTCGTCTCTTCCTGGTAGAGAAGAATGGTAGTTTTACAGTTGAATGTTAGGTATGGCCCACAGAGCAGACCTATACTCCTCGTAGTCAGGAACAACCAATAGGATGGAGACACGTATACCGAATAAAGACAAAAATGATTGACTTAATGATACCTCTTGATTGTGCTAGAGACCGTTGATGAGCATTCAGTGATTCATAACGATTTTTTTGTTCCTTTATTTGTGAATAGTATGATTTTTATTTTCTTATTTCTATACATTCATTTTTCATAATTATAATTTAAAGCATTTAGTTGATATATCGGTCGATACACGATTAGAAAAGTATTACTAACATTTTAGTATGTTTTCACAACAAAAAGTTTTCCACACACCTCTTGGAGAGGTTTCCGATCCACTCTACTTAAGGTTTATCGCCGCCACGTTTTTCGCCATCGGCGATCATCCCCACCTCCTCTGCCTCCGGCGTCATCGCTGCCCCCACTCCACGTCGCTCTACCCTCGCATCGCTGACACAGAATCCGCCCCCGCCCTTCTCACGTTGCTACTACTCTTCGTCTCCCCCGATCCCTGATCTATCGTCCCTTGATCTCCGCCGTCGGCGATCACCGCCTCCTCCTCTGCCTCCGGCGACTTCGCCGCCCCACTCCACTACGTTTTCTCCTCGTTTCGCTGTCACAGAACCCGGCGCTGCTCTTTGACCGTGGCTTCTATTCTCCGCCTCCCTCGGTTCCTAATCTCCCGTCCTTAGTGAAGTCGAGGAAGAAACCGGGACTGCTGTGCTTCCTCCACCACCCGTGACGCCGACATGTACCTTCATTCCTACTTTTTGTTCTAGGGTTCCTATTTACCGTTACAATGCCGACTATGTTGGCTTGGAATTGTCGGGGGCTAGGCACGGATCATAACCGACGTTAGTTGAAGGATTTGGTAGGCCGATACAGACCCGACATTTTGTTCTTGACTGAAACTCGGCACGTGGATTCCCGTAACTTGAGGTCCCGCCTCGCTATTCTACGCAGAACATTAGGATTTCATGGTGGTACATGTATACCGGGTATCATCCCACAGGCCGTCCCGGGTCTTCGTCCCCCGTCGAATAAAGGGGGGATCATGATGTTATGGACTGAAAAGTGCACGGTTACGGTCCTGTCAATGCAGCAAACTCATATTGACACGATCATTCAGATTGGACAAGAGGTACCTTTTCGGTTCACAAGCATATATGGGGAACCAGTCTGGGAGAACCGTCATTTGACTTGAGACAATTTGAGGCAATTGGCCACAGTCTCGGCGCCGGTGGATTGGATTCTACTGGGGGATTTCTACGGTATCCTCCGACCTTCAGAAAAACGAGGTGGTCGGGTGTACCCGCTAGCCCTTATGCAAGGTTTCCAACAGGCCATCTTTGATATTGATGTGGAAGATGTGTCTTTACAGGGGTACCAGTTCACGTGGGCCCGGGGTCAGGATTCTGAGACATAGGTGGAATGTCAACTGGATATGGCCTTCATCTCTTCGCAGGCTCGTGCTCGGTTCAGGGACGTATCATTACATAACTTGGGAGTCTCAACATCGGACCATAAACCCATCCTGCTCCAGCTCCAGAAGGACCCGGTGGAACGCCGGCCTCGCTAGTTTTGGTTTGAGAACATGTGGCTAGATCATCCTGAATGCGGTACGCTGGTTCAATCAGAATGGGGTCAGCCAGGGGACCGCCACATCAAGCATCACGTCAAGGATATCGGGGTCTCGCTAGATGACTGGGGTCAAACAATCTATCGGGACAATATTAATCAGATCAGACGTTTGTAGAGTACGCTAGCCGAGCTAAACGGTCGGACTGATAGACAGTGAATCAAACGGCGGTTGGCAAACCAGAAACAGTACAATAAGGCCTTGGCAACACAAGAACAGTTCTGGCGTCAGAGAGCAAAACAACACTGGCTCGGGGAAGGGGACCGTAACACAAAGTTCTTCCAGAGATCGTCTACGAAGCGACAAGCTAAAAACAAACTGAAGACTCTGATCAACGATGCCGGGGTGGAAGTGCAATGGCATACGGGAATGAGTGAATTACTACACTCATATTTTGCTAACATTTTCACTGCAGGTGACATTGCAGATTATGATCTCCCCATGGTTGTCCCGTGTATGATCACCTCGGCACAAAATATGCAACTGACCAAGAGGGTAACGGACTCGGAAGTGCGACATGGAGTGTTCCAAATGGGACCGTCGAAATCTCCAGGCCCTGACGGACGTAATCCGAAATTCTTCCAACACTTCTGGGACACTTTGTCCCCGGAGGTGATAGATTTTGTCCGTACTGCAGTGGCGACATGTACCATTGACCAGGACATTAATAAAACCACCCTGATCATGATTCCAAAGATCCCAGAGGCAAAGAAGATTGCAGAATTGAGGCCGATCGCCTTGTGTAACGTGATATTTAGAATACTTTCTAATGTTCCGGCGAATCGGATCAAACCACTCCTGGATCTGATTATTTCTACAAACCAGGGAGCTTTTGTGCCAGGCAGACACATTCAGGACAATGTCATTATCTCCTACGAGATTATACATAATCTCTGGCGCATAACACAAGGGCATCGAGGCTTTATGGCTTTAAAATTAGATATGAGCAAGGCTTGCGACAGGGTGGAGTGGTCTTTCCTATTATCTATGATGGGAGCCTTTGGGTTCGGTATGGGGTGGCGGGCTATGGTTCTAGCTTGCATGCGGTCCATTGAGTATACAGTGAGCTCTGATGGGAAGCATACGACACCATTTACAACAGGACGGGGTATCAGGCAAGGCGACCCTTTATCTCCATATCTATTCTTGTTCTGTATGGAGGGCTTGTCCTAGATGCTCAACCAAGCAGAGAGGGCTAGAAAGATTCATGGAGTTTCGGTGGCTAGAGGGGCACCGCTTGTCTCCCATATATTCTTTGCGGATGAATGTTATATACTCTGCAGGGCGGATCGAGAAGAGGCGACCCAGATGAACCAAATTCTCCATACGTTTGGTCGCCTATCGGGCCAGGTCATCAATAAAGGTAAATCGTCCATATTCTTCAGCACTAATACAACACCGGCCAACAGATCGGCCTGCTGCGACATACTAGGGATTCAGGAAATCTCTGGCCCGACTAAGTACTTGGGTGTTCCCAACATGTTGGGCCGCCAAAAAGGCCAGAGCCTCCAATTTCTGTGTGACCGAATTGTGACCAAAATTGGAACATGGGATGGTCAGATGCTGTCTGCAGGGGGGAGGAGGTGATGATCAAGTCGGTTCTCCAAGCTATGTCGATCTATGCGATGAGTGTGTTCCTGTTTCCAAGGGAATCTATCAACAAGATCCACGTCGCACTAGCTCGGTACTGGTGGGTGGGTACCCCCAGAGGCATGAGACCAATTATACGGCAGGATTGGGCGAAACTGTGTAGGGCGAAGGAGGATGGTGGTATGGGCTTCCGGGACATGAGGGACATGAACATTGCAATGCTGGCAAAAATGGGGTGGAAGATATTATCCCAACCCGACTGCTTGGTTGCCCGTATCCTCAAGGCAAGGTATTATCCAAAGAGCGACTTTGTCACGCCCCGAATTCGGTAAAACCGAACACGGAACGCGAACGGTGAAACAGTAAAACGATTTTCAAACATTTTAATAAACCTTTTTAAAATTTCCACTTATGTTAATCAAAACAATATTTTTACAGCGTAAAATACGTTCAAAACAATGAACAACACGAGCTACAAGGTACGTCACTAACTACCCAAAGACCCGGACTTCCGCTCCCAGCTCTTCAAGCTTCGAGGGTTCTCCTGGTCCGCCTCACGACCAGTACCTGCAGGAAAAGCAGCAGGGGGTGAGCACTTCGCTCACCGCCACGGATACTGGATTTACCACGGCATACCAACAAAAATGTCGGGAACACCGGCAACAACAAAAACCCCGGGGACTACTACCCCAAAAACACAAATTAGACTGACGGTCATGCAATACAACTGTCAAAAACTTCCCAACCATCTCAAAGCCCGGACACGTAATGTAAACCCCAAATCAGAGACCGAACAACCATTCCATAAGTCACACCGACAAGGTAAAGCACAACCCGCACACGATCCTATGTGCATTTACTTGTAACTTTCCACAACCAAACCAGTATTCGCTACTCGTCCCTACCTCAAAGGCATGCGGGAAAAGTAGTAAAGGGGATGAGCGTTCCGCTCACCTCCATAGATGACCGTTCGATTAGGGCATAATAGTAAAGCATCAACAACTTACCAATCTAAACAGGCAACGACTACCTCAAGACCTGATACCAAACCGTTACAACTGCTCACGATATCAATACCTCAAATACTCGCTCACGTAAGGGAAACCTCGAATGGGGATCATATTCCCGACTAAGCAAAACACTATTGCTCACCATATCAACACCCCAATTGCCCGATCACGTAGGAGAAACCTCAAAACGGGGATCACATTCTCAACTAAGCAAACACTATTGCTCACCATAATATCAATACCCCAATTACCCGATCACGTAGGGGAAACCTCAAAACGGGGATCATGTTCTCAACTAAGCAAATCACTATTGCTCACAATATCAATACCCCAACTACCCGATCACATAGGGGGAACCTCAAACAACCCACTCACGTGAGGGAAACCTCAAACCACCCGTTCACGTGAGGGAAACCTCGAACAACCCGTTCACGTAATGTAGACCCGATCCAACAGTCACGACCTCAATAACACACGCAATATTAATCAAAATCAAGCAGGGTCACACAAAACCAACCGATCACACAACACCCAAGATCACAAAGGATCGCACACCAGGTCAAGATCACAAAGGATCGCACACCAGCCAAGATCACAAAGGATCGCACACCAGCCAAGATCACAAAGGATCGCACACCAGCCAAGATCGCAAAGGATCGCACACCATACTGCACAACCCAAGCCTCAGCACTTTACCGATCGCGCGCCGGAAGGTACGACGCACCTGACGGGAACCACAGCCCTCAGCACTTTACCGACCGCACATCGGAAGGTACGACACATCTCACGGGCATAAATCAAGCCTCAGCACTTTATCAATCGCACGCCAGAAGGTACGACGCACCTGACGGGAACCACAGCCCTCAGCACTTTACCGACCGCGTATTGGAAGGTACGACACACCTCTCGGGCACAGCTCAAGCCTCAGCACTTTATCAATCACGTGCCGGAAGGTACGACGCACCTGACGGGAACCACAGCCCTCAGTACTTTACCGACTGCGCATTGGATGGTACGACACACCTCTCGGGCACAACTCAAGCCTCAGCACTTTACCAATCACGTGCCGGAAGGTATGTCACACCTGACGGGAACCACAGCCCTCAGCACTTTACCGACTGCGCAATAGAAGGTACGACACACCTCTCGGGCACAGCTCATCCAGGTATCACCAGAACAATCACAATCACAGCCTAATATCACACAATACTCCAAAAATAGCAAAATTAACACCACGACTAACTACTACTCAGCAAGTCAATCAACAACCATACAGGTTCAACACCCCACATGCACTCATGGCCATACCGTGGCACCCCTTATCGATGGCAAATCGATAGGCGGGCCAACCTCCACGCCAATCACACGAATACTCAACAACCAGCGAAAATAACATAATGACTAGCTACCACTCAGCAAGTCGGTCAACAACCATACAGGTTTAACGCCCCACAGGCACTCATGGCCACACACAACCATAATCAGTTCATTAACCCTACGACACCACCAAGTGCCACATGCATTACTATTGTTCGACAGGTTCACTCAACCTACGACGCTACCAAGTGTCACATGCAATTCTATTATTCGACAGGTTCACTCAACCTACGACACTACCAAGTGTCACATGCAATTATACTATTCGACAAGTTCACTTATCTTACGACACCAACAGTGTCACATGCATTTCTACTGATAACTTTCCCTAGTCAAGGCCGATATCCAGCTACTTTTCCCTACCTCTTGAAGCGTGTCAAACCCGATGCTCTCGCTCCGGCAAAGCTTCATATTTCCCGCTTAGCCTCCTCTTTCCACGGTCGGCGACACGGTCTAGAATGATCACAAATTGAAACACTTTTTAAGTTCGCATGCAAATCTGAAATTTAATGAATTTGAGGCCCAAAAGCAACCCCGACAATGTCGATCGATCCCAAACCTCCTAATTACTCGACATTGTCAACCACGGGCCCGGAAAGGCCCGATTCGCCCGGCTCGGCGAATCTGCCCGGGATCGGAAAACGCCCTTCCGGGCTCCGAAAATTCCCGTTTTCGTTTCTACGATCCTAAAACAATTCAAGGGTTCCAACACAATCGACGGAATCAATTTCCGACTTCTGAGCGATTTAATTCGCGTTTAAAGTTTCTAAACCCGCCATTTCCAATTTTCACAATTTAATTCCATAATTCGTTCCGGGTGTGAATTATCGACTTAGGGATCGTCCGACACCACCTGAACACGAAAGACCCGAGGCCCGAACCCGTGGGCCCCAACCGGCCAGCACTAGCCGTGGGTGGCTGGACCGGTTTTGGACCGGTTCACCACTGTGGTGGCCGGTTCTAGCTCCGTCCAACCACCACCCACGATGGCCGGAGCTCCCACGAGCCTCCGGTCACCGGAATTCGTCCATTTTCACCCCAAAACGCCTATAACGAACCCCAATCCTTAACCCAACCATATTTGAACCGTTTAAACTCAAACCCTAAATTTCAAACGTACCAAAACGAGAAAAGAATGGGTTCTCACCGTAGGGAATGACGAGGGGAGTTCGAATCCGCAGTCGTTGAGGCGATTCGTCGGTCGGAATGTCGGGAAATCGACAAAACCCCACCCTTTTTCTTTTCCTTTTTCCTTTCCTCCTTCTCTCTTTTTTTCTCTATTTTTTTCTCTCTCCTTCTTTTCTTTTTTTTCCTTGGCCGAACATTACTCTTCTTCCCTTTTATTTTGTTCAAAAACTAACAACCACCAAATGTGTGACAAGTGTCTAGTGGGTCCCACCTTTTAGAAACATATCTTTCTAGATATTTTTCAGTCAGATTCGCGAAATTCGGTCGTCTCGGGCCCCGAACGGGCCCATTTTCCAAGAAATTACGAAATTTCACGTGCTACAAGGAAACGGCCCAACTAAGACCACTATAACAACAGCTAAGCTTTTTGGATCCAAAACAGGCCTCGAACGGACCAAAACATCGCTCGGTTGACTTTTACTGCAAAAAGTCAACTTCTCCCGAATTGGTCAAAAAGTTGCCCTGAGTCACCCATAACTCACTTTGGTCGATATCGGAGTCAACCTAAGTCCGATATGACCCTCGGGGTCAATTTTAGGTTCATTTTGGTGTATGTCCAAAAAATTTAAATTTTTCCATTTTTCCGCCGATTGACCGGCGTTGACCAGGAGCGGTCTTTACAGTTTACCCCCCTTAAAGGAATTTTGTCCGCAAAATTTGAATCATACGTACTTCCGGAGTCGATCAGGTAGGTGTACTTCGCGCGAACCTTGTCCTTGCGCTCCCAAATCGACTCGGCTCCGTGGTGCCGCCACTGTACCCGTACTAGGCGGACAGTCTTGTCACGCAGGACCTGATCCCATATATCGATTTCTCGAACCGGCGTCTCCTCATACGAGACATCACCGGCTACCTCGACATCTGCCCACTCAATGACGTGAGAGGGGTCCGCATTATAGTTCTGCAACTGGGAAACGTGGACATTCCCAAGCTGCGCTGGTAGTGCAAGTCAGTATGCAACTGCTCCCACTCTACTCAGACCTCGCAAGGCCCGATATACCGCGGGGCTAACTTTCCTCCGCCGCGGTTGAAACGTACCAGTCCATTCTCCGGACTCACCTACAGGGATACATGGTCACCCACTGCGAACTCGAGAGGTCGGCGCCGTCTGTCAGCATAGCTCTTCTGCCGACTATGCACGGTCTTCAAGCGCTCACGTTTCGGCTCGACCTACTCAGTCGCCTCTCGGGCCAGTTCTAGACCCAGTAACTCTTATTCCTCACTTCTGCCCAGCACACGGGCGATCGACGCGGCCTACCATACAACGCTTCGAACGGTGCCATCTCAATACTGGCCTGAAAGCTGTTGTTGTAGGGGAACTCGGCTAACCGCTCACGAAATCCATCGTGACGTGCTCCCATTTCCACTGTGCAACCAGTAGTGGCTGCAATAACCCAGCGCGACGCTGATGTTCGGCTCTCACCTGCTGACAAGTGAGGCACCGCGATACTAACTCTGCAACCGCTCTCCGCGTCCCACTCCACCAGAAAGGTCGCTTGATGTCGATATACATCTTAGTGCTACCCAAGTGCACTGTAAGACGCGAATGATGTGACCCTCGCGGCATGCCGTCTCCGCAGCTACGCGACACGCATGACCCCCCTCGATGCCGGAACTCCCAATTAGCACAAAGATCCCAGCCCTCGGCGTCGACACCGACAACAACTCTCTCCCGGATCTCTGTCGTCTCGACATCCTCAGTCTGCGCCTCTAACACTTGGGCAAGCAGTGTGGGCTGAGCCATCAATGAAAACGTGGCTGCGCTGTCAGTAGCCTCCTCAAGCTCAAGCCCGAACGTGCCTCGCCCCTTCATTATGTCCCACTCTCGGACTGATAATTGGTAGTCTCCGGATCATAGATCGATCTTCGAGAAACATGTCGACCCTCTCAACCGGTCGAACAAATCGTCAATTTTCGGCATAGGGTATCGGTTCTTCACCGTAACCTGGTTCAGTTTCCAGTAGTCTGTACACATCCTCAGCGCTCCACTCTTCTTCTTCACGAAGGATGTTGGCACTCCCCACGGCGATGTGCTTAGACGGATAACTCTTCCTTCCGGAGCTCGTCGAATTGATGTCTCAGCTCAATCAACTCTGCTGGCGCGGATCTGTACATCGCCAGTGATATCAGTGCAGTCCCTGGCATCAGGTCAATCCCGAACTAGGCCTCGCGAACTGGCGGTAACCCGGTCAACTCATGGGGAAAGATCTCAGGGAACTCGCCCACTACTCGCGGTAACTCTCGCCTCTGCGCGATCGACACTTCCTTCACTGCGGACAATGCCGATAGGAGAACTCCGTTCTTACTGCCCAGTACATACGAGACCCTCGTGTTGCCTGCTGACACCGTCACCCGTTGCCGGTAACCGTTTATATTCGCTCGGTACTTTGCAAGCCAATCCATTCCTAGGATTACGTCAAAGGCTGTCATTTCGTAAGTATCCTCCCCATGGATACACGCACAAGCTCAGTCGCTGCCGAAACTCACGGACCTTCGCAGTCTCTCTGAGACCTCGCTCCGCCACCGCCGTCGTGTCCACCAACTCCGAATATACCCAAATCCTCAGGGAGAGGACTCGATCCAGAATCAGGGCTCTGAGCCCTCTCTCGAACCTCCTGTATCGGTTCGCTTCAGCCACCAACGTCACGGTGCAAAGCGGGACAATGCCGTAAACTTGGCCTCGTACTCCGGCCACCATGTGGTAGGTCCATAACCCACGCACACGCTTAACTCAAGACTCTCACAACGGCGACACGCTCAGCACCCTAGCATTCACCCAGCTTAGCCGTTCCGGCCTATACTCAACCGGTTAAAACACACGGTTCTCATAATCGCGCTCGTCACACAATGCTAAGTCTACCCTTAGCAGAGTCGCATCCTATTCCTATCAAAATCAACCCGCACACTCGTGTGCCACACACTTTCAATCACATACTTACAAAACGCACGAACAACAATTCACCCACAGCACAACGCAATAACAGCGTACACACCTCACAGTCAGTTTTAAAACATATGCCCACAAGGCCAACCCAATTTAAAACTTACACCCACAAGGCCAATCAGTTTTAAAATTTACTCCTTTTTCATCGTAAAATCTCATTTTTTGACATCACGTAGTTACAACCCGGTCCAGGCGTCCCCGAACTATGTTGTACCCAATTGATATCAACACCGTCACGTTCGACTACAAGGGCGCCCCTGAGTCGAGCCGTGACCGTCTAAAAACGTTTCACGCAGCATACACACAACATCATGACAGTCACACAATCATTATGCCAGTAACAACAGTACTGCACATACACACAACATCAAACAAGACTCATGTCACTACAAGTCTACACACGGTTTTTGACTTGCGTGACCAACGCACGACGAGAAATTTCAATGACTCAATCCTCCCCTCCTAATTGACGTACAATCCGAGGTGTGAAACCTCGAGCTCTGATACCAAACTGTCACGCCCCGAATTCGGTAAAACCGAACCCGGAACGCGAACGGTGAAACAGTAAAACGATTTTCAAATATTTTAATAAACCTTTTTAAAATTGCCACTTACGTTAATCAAAGCAATATTTTTACAGCGTAAAATACGTTCAAAACAATGAACAACACGAGCTACAAGGTACGTCACTAACTACACAAAGACCCGGACTTCCGCTCCCAGCTCTTCAAGCTTCGAGGGTTCTCCTGGTCCGCCTCACGACCAGTACCTGCAGGAAAAGCAGCAGGGGGTGAGCACTTCGCTCACCGCCACGGATACTGGATTTACCACGGCATACCAACAAAAATGTCGGGAACACCGGCAACAACAAAAACCCCGGGGACTACTACCCCAAAAACACAAATTAGACTGACAGTCACGCAATACAACTCTCAAAAACTTCCCAACAATCTCAAAGCCCAGACACGTAATGTAAACCCCAAATCAGAGACAGAACAACCATTCCATAAGTCACACCGACAAGGTAAAGCACAACCCGCACACGATCCTATGTGCATTTACTTGTAACTTTCCGAAACCAAACCAGTATTCGCTACTCGTCCCTACCTCAAAGGCATGCGGGAAAAGTAGTAAAGGGGATGAGCATTCCGCTCACCTCCACGGATGACCGTTCGATTATGGCATAATAGTAAAGCATCAACAACTTACCAATCTAAACAGGCAACGACTACCTCGAGACCTGATACCAAACCGTTACAACTGCTCACGATATCAATACCTCAAATACTCGCTCACGTAAGGGAAACCTCGAATGGGGATCATATTCCCGACTAAGCAAAACACTATTGCTCACCATATCAACACCCCAATTGCCCGATCACGTAGGAGAAACCTCAAAACGGGGATCACATTCTCAACTAAGCAAACACTATTGCTCACCATAATATCAATACCCCAATTACCCGATCACGTAGGGGAAACCTCAAAACGGTGATCTTGTTCTCAACTAAGCAAATCAGTATTGCTCACAATATCAATACCCCAACTACCCGATCACATAGGGGGAACCTCAAACAACCCACTCACGTGAGGGAAACCTCAAACCACCCGTTCACGTGAGGGAAATCTCGAACAACTCGTTCACATAATGTAGACCCGATCCAGCAGTCACGACCTCAACCACAAGCCTCAACACTTTACCGATCGCGCGCCGGAAGATACGACGCACCTGACGGGAACCACAACCCTCAGCACTTTACCGACCGCACATCGGAAGGTACGACACACCTCACGGGCATAAATCAAGCCTCAGCACTTTACCAATCGCGTGCCGGAAGGTACGACGCACCTGACGGGAACCACAACCCTCAACACTTTACCGACCGCGCATTGGAAGGTACGACACACCTCTCGGGCACAGCTCAAGCCTCAGCACTTTCCCAATCACGCGCCGGAAGGTACGACGCACCTGACGGGAACCACAGCCCTCAACACCTTACCGACCGCGCATTGGAAGGTACGACACACCTCTCGGGCACAGCTCAAGCCTCAACACTTTACCAATAACGCGCCGGAAGGTACGACGCACCTGACGGGAACCACAACCCTCAGCACTTTACCGACCGCGCATTGGAAGGTACGACACACCTCTCGGGCACAGCTCATCCAGGTATCACCAGAACAATCACAATCACAGCCAAATATCACATATTACTCCGCAAATAGCAAAATTAACACCACGACTAACTACCACTCAGCAAGTCAATCAACAACCATACAGGTTCAACACTCCACAGGCACTCATGGCCATACTGTGGCACCCCTTATCGATGGAAAATCGATAGGCGGGCCAACCTCAACGCCAATCACACGAATACTCAACAACCAGCGAAAATAAAATAATGACTAGCTACCACTCAGCAAGTCAGTCAACAACCATACAGGTTTAACGCCCCACATGCACTCATGGCCACACACAACCACAATCAGTTCATTAACCCTACGATACCACCAAGTGCCACATGCATTTCTATTGTTCGACAGGTTCACTCAACCTACGACGCTACCAAGTGTCACATGCAATTCTATTATTCGACAGGTTCACTCAACCTACGACACTACCAAGTGTCACATGCAATTCTATTATTCGACAAGTTCACTTATCCTACGACACCAACAATGTCACATGCATTTCTACTGATAACTTTCCCTAGTCAAGGCCGATATCCAGCTACTTTTCCCTACCTCTTGAAGCGTGTCAAACCCGTTGCTCTCGCTCCGGCAAAGCTTCATATTTCCCGCTTAGCCTCCTCTTTCCACGGTCGGCGACACGGTCTAGAATGATCACAAATTGAAACACTTTTTAAGTTCGCATGCAAATCTGAAATTTAATGAATTTGAGGCCCAAAAGCAACCCCGACAATGTCGATCAATCCCAAACCTCCTAATTACTCGACATTGTCAACCACGGGCCCGGAAAGGCCCGATTCGCCCGACTCGGTGAATCTGCCCGGGATCGGAAAATTCCCTTCCGGGGCTCCGAAAATTCCCGTTTTTGTTTCTACGATCCTAAAACAATTCAAGGGTTCCAACGCAATCGACGGAATCAATTTCCGACTTCCGAGCGATTTAATTCGCGTTTAAAGTTTCTAAACCCGCCATTTCCAATTTTCACAATTTAATTCCATAATTCGTTCCGGGTGTGAATTATTGACTTGGGGATCGTCCGACACAACCCGAACACGAAAGATCCGAGGCCCGAACCCGTGGGCCCCAACTGGCCACCACTAGCCGTGGGTGGCTGGACCGGTTTTGGACCGGTTCACCACTGTGGTGGCCGGTCCTAGCTCCGTCCAGCCATCACCCACGGTGGCCAGAGCTCCCACGAGCCTCCGGTCACCGGAATTCGTCCATTTTCGCCCCAAAACGCCTCTAACGAACCCCAATCCTTAACCCAACCATATTTGAACCGTTTAAACTCAAACTCTAAATTTCAAACGTACGAAAACGAGAAAAGAATGGGTTCTCACCGTAGGGAATGACGAGGGGAGTTCGAATCCGTAGTCGTTGAGGCGATTCGTCGGTCGGAACGTCGGGAAATCGACAAAACCCCACCCTTTTTCTTTTCCTTTTTCCTTTCCTCCTTCTCTCTTCTTTTCTCTATTTTTTTCTCTCTCCTTCTTCTCTTTTTTTCCTTGGCCGAACACTACTCTTCTTTCCCTTTTATTTTGTTCAAAAACTAACAACCACCAAATGTATGACAAGTGTCTAGTGGGTCCCACCTTTTAGAAAAATATCTTTCTAGATATTTTTCAGTTAGATTCGCGAAATTCAGCCGTCTCGGGCCCCGAACGGGCCCATTTTCCAAGAAATTACAAAATTTCACGTGCTACAAGGAAACGGCCCAACTAAGACCACTGTAACGACGGCTAAGCTTTTTGGATCCAAAACGGGCCTCGAACGGACCAAAACGTCACTCGGTTGACTTTTACTGCAAAAAGTCAACTTCTCTCGAATTGGTCAAAAAGTTGCCCTGAGTCACCCTGAACTCACTTTGGTCGATATCGGGGTCAACTTATGTCCGATATGACCCTCGGGGCAATTTAGGTTCATTTTGGTGTATGTCTAAAATATTTAAATTTTTCCGTTTTTCCGCCGATTGACCGGCGTTGACCAGGAACAGTCTTTACAGACTTCCTTTCGGCAGAGGGAGGGAATGGGCCCAGTTAGGTCTGGACGGGTCTCCGTGCAACCCAGGGACTGCTCCGAGGGGGTTTGATCCGAACTGTTGGGGACGGCTGTTCTACTATGGTTGAGGGCTCCCCATGACTTATGGGGAACAATCCGGTCATCCCACTTCACACTTGTATCACTCCGGCTCTAAGGGTGTCGGATCTAGCCACTGCTACTCATGAATGGGACGTACAGAAACTACAACAAAACCTTCCTCCGTCCATTGTTGAGGATGTTCTACAGGTGCCCCCGCCACTTCCCCGGCACGCAGATAGATGGTCTTGGAACTTCAATATCCGAGGGGAGTATTCAGTCAAAGAGGGTTACAAGGCATTATCCAGAGAGAATGGTCGTTGGCACGTATCGACTGGGACGACTGTATGGGCAGGAATATGGGACCAAGACATTCAGCCCCGCATCAAGGTATTCCTCTAGGGAGCTATTTCTGGTACCCTACAGGTAGCGGTGAATCTCCGAACTAAGTTTTTCCCAATTCCGGACACTTGCCAAATGTGTCAATCCGCTCAGGAATCTACGGACCATCTCCTGATTTCCCGCCCATTTGCAAGATCGGTCTGGGACATTGCAGGTTTACCAATCCATGTTCCCTTATCGTCCTCGCTACACGATTGGCTTTCTGCCCTATTCCTGTTGCCGGATCCTCTGTCCCGGAGTAAAGCTTGTCTTTTCTTGTGAGAGATATGGAAAGCGAGAAATGCTATGGTCTGGGACCAGGCTACCTCCACTCCACAGGAGCTGGTTGCCACGGTCCTCATTAATCAACATAGCTGGTCAGAAGCACAGAATGGTCGACCGAAGCCCGCCATTATCCCCCAGCACAGGCAAACTAGTTGGAAACCACCTCCCCCTAACTGGTCCTTGATCAATGTAGATGGAACGACCTTTGCGGATTCAGGTCAGTTTGGCTGAATTTGGATATGTCGTACGGAAACGGTGGGGTTCGGGAAGCAAGGAATGGTTGTGGGAGTGGTTCCCTAAACCCTGAATATTCGGAGGTAATGGCAATCTGCCAGGCCCTGGAATGGATCCAAGCATCGCACTCCTCCCGGGTCATCATACAGAGCGACGCCCAGTACCTGGTGCACTTGATCCAAGGCACACATCAGGTCTTCTCCCCTTTGGGCCGGTTGGTAGACGACTGTCGAACCCTATTAGCTACTCTCGAGAATGTCAAACTCGAGTATATCTCTAGGTCAGCGAACGGTGCAGCCCACTGGCTAGCCCGGGAAGCCCGTTCTTCGCCTGTCCTTTTGTGGTCCGGATTCACAATTCTGGATGCACTTATGTCTATTTTACAACAGTTCAAATAATAAAAGTTCGTATCTTGTTTCAAAAAAATAAAAGTATTACTATACATGCACAAATAAGTCTCAAGAAGTGCATAGCGTCTCTTCTAAAAAAAATTGTAGCCGCGGGGGCCGTTATAGTTATGACCATGAAGGTTGTTGATAGAGTTCTCTTCCTCTCTTTCTCCTCCTCTCGAGCTTCTCTTTCAACAATCTTCTTTGTTCTTCGTCCGAACACAACAACTCCTTCAGTCGCTGGCTACGGATCCCCCAAAACTGCTTCGCTGCCACCTTCCACTATCTTTTTCTGTCAGTCATGCTCTGCCACCAGTTATGTTTCTCTGCCGCCCATAACGCTCCTCGCATAGTTACCGGATTTTTTCGTCAACAAGCTTCCCCTTCCTCCCTCTTCCAAACACCGAGTCTAAAGAGACTTTAAACCGAGTTTAAGAGACTTTACACCGAGTATAAGAGACTACAGTGAGCCTCCAGGGCTATTCCAATATCGATCTCCACAGCCTATGGCCTCGATTTGTCGAGGTTTGGTTTTGGTAAAATTTTACCAACCGAACACCCATACAAGTCGCTTGGAGAAGGTTTTGGAACGATACAGTCAGTGGATTTGGGATCCGGGGCCTACCCGTCATGACCCGGGACCAACGTTGCTTGACCGTCTCGGGAGGAGCAAGAAAGCAGCTCGCTTTTCCTATTTTAGTTTGGATACAGTTTTAGTTTCAGTTTTGAATTGTTTTAGTTAGATTTTATTCTGTTGTTTTATATTCAATTTTAGTTTCAATAATTTGGAACGTCTGGTAAGATGTTGTCCTCAGTATATATCTATGATGAAAAGTAGATTTTTCAACGGCACCATGAGAGTTGGGTCGCCTACGGGAGGCTCGGACAATATTTTGGTGCCCAGGGCCATTTGGCCTTACTTTGTAATCTTTCGATTGGTATAATACCCATCTCTGTTTGCCCGTTTCAAAAATAAAGTTTCAAGAAGTGCCAGCCATAGATATTAAATAAAAAAAATTGATACAAAAATAAATGCTAATGATAATTTTTTGTACACTGGAACAAAATAAATTTTATTATTTTGATAAGACAGATGATTAAACACTACGATTCAGAATATAATCCGAGACATTATCATAGACATACATATATACATAAACGGTCGAAATCATAATAGTTTGATCTGTTTTTTTGTCCGCATGCGACAAAAAGGAAAATTTAGCACCAATGAGGACATAAAACCCCACAGACTCACCCATCACCACCGCGGATCGGGGTGGGGGATGGTCGGACTCCATGGTACGCGGTGGAGGACCATATCCCCATTCTTCATGCTACAATCGACGCTCAAGAAGTTTTCTCGACTGGAGAATTAAGATGACAATAATAGTCTGCAACTAAAAACTAAAATAAACAATAGTAAAAAAAAAGTATAAAATGTAGAGAGTATATTTATGCTTAGGTGTTTCTATGGAGCTTGTTTTAGTTGTGGTGGGTCAAGTTTGGAAAAGAAGTGGCCATATTGTATCCTGATGCACACCAATGGTCCAATCCAGCATGCAACAGAAAAGGATTGAGATGAGTAAATAAATACAAGTGAGTAATAAGTAGGGAGCGAAAGGTCGTGGAAAGAAAGAAAAGAGACAGTCACATGTATCTTACTTAGGCAGCAAAACATATTATAAAGCAAGGAACATGAAGAGGCAGGGACGAAGAAGGTGAAGGATATCATTATTGGTCATAACAAAACAGCTCGGCACATGAGATCGATCGGTAATGAATGGAAAGCGATTGCCCCACGACTAACACTTGACCATGCATGTGTCTTCCCTTCATAACCCGAGCTAATCAAATCCACACATCATCATCGTCGTCGTCATGGAATCGTTGATATCATCAACATATCGACCCATATGCTTGCTGTTAACCAACACATCCTTTAGTTTAATTACTGTTCAACTCTCCACGTTCCATTCTATTCAAGCAGTGGGTTTAGTCACTTTTGAGAACGTGTCCAATCCTCTATCTTTCAAGTCAAGATATTTTGAATTGTTTTATAGCCTAAAAGAGAGATTCTATGGTTTTATATCCAAACTTATTTTTAAGTATTAATTATGAACACTATACTGCTCATAGTCTTAACATGACAAATGCATTATCTTAAATACTGATCACAAGTTTTTTATAGTAAAAATAGACTACTCATAGTCTTAAAATGACAAATGCACTACATTAAATATTGATCACACGTTTTTTATAATAAAAATGGATTACTCATAGTCTTAAAATGACAAATGCACTACCTTAAATATTTGTAACGCGTTTTTTTTAGTAAAAAGAGATACGGAAGAGATAGATAAGGATTGAATAACTAATTAAGAAAGAGAGAAATGATGTTAGGTGGAATGAGGGAGTGAGTATGAAAGAAAAGGGGAATCAATATCTTGTCACGCAGATGGAGATCATGTCGAAGATTATAGTCGTCGTGAACCCTTTAATCAAGATTCGGAAAGATTCGGGTTTGAACGGGAACTTGTATTTTTGACAATACACATCAGGTTTCTATTTCGCTACTTCTGGCTTTGGAAGAAAAAAATCTGGAGCTGCTCTGCGCTACTCTATAGGTTTAGGCCCATCGGGACTGGTTAGTCCGAGTTGAGCAAATGAATCAGTTTCTAGGTTAAATTTGAACAACCCTAATGTGTACCAAACATCATCATGTGTAATTTTTTGACAAACAATTTGTTCTAAAATATATCTTAATCTGTTTTCTTTTATCAGCTCGGAAATTTTATTGAAAAAATAATACTTTCTAGTGGAAAGTATCGCAAAGAACCCGAAACAACGATTATAGAGGAGCTCCCGGTAATATATATCTTAATCTAACAATTTATTTTTGAGCAAAACGAAAAGAATATTATCTCTCTTAATGCAAACTTACAAAATGGAAATGAAAAGGAAACAAGCCAAATTAATGATTAGGCGTTCCGAGCATCCAAGCTCAATAACAAATACGTGGGAATTCACATGCCTACTACCTTAACAGAAACTGCAGAACAAAAAAAAACTATATAGGTTTATAATGTACTTACTAACTGACTTTCTTTTACACAATGCATATGCGAGCTTAAGGGGCGGGACACCCTCTACGGGCTGCTAGAATTCATAATGAACACGGAAAATGCCTGTTTTCGGGAGTGGAAGAACGACATCAAGGAATGGTGTGACGATTGTGTGGAGACCCATAAAATTGTCGACAACCCGGAATCGGGGATTCTTGTGTCGCTTGAACTCATAAAGTGTCCGATTGAGTTCAAATGGCTCCTCGAGCACTTGAAATTGGAAGAATTTGATGTACGTATCATACGTTAGGCATTTTAAACTTGTACATGTTTTTTTTATTTTTCATAGAATAGCAACATTTTTTTAACTGTAGAAATTAAGCAAATGTGGGAAAAATGCTCGGGAGAAGAAAAAACTCGCACACCAAGTGGGGAGTATGGCCCTTGCTGACTGGGCTATCGAGGTATGCTTCAAATATTTCTTTTCCCCAACTACGAAGCCTTCATCCAAGCATACCACAAAGAGAAGGACGACAACATCCATAATATTGAAAAAGTGGTATGCTTTCGTATTACATTTTATAATACATTATTGTTTCAATTATACGATTAGTTGTGAGCTTTTTATGGTTATGGTATAGAGTGTTTCTTCCATGGAAGCTAATGTATGGATGATAGTTCGTGAAGTGTAAGTATAGGCAAGTCAATGTATGCTTTCAGTGACTCCAAAAACCTTGTTTTTTGGGGTTAGGTACTTGAGTTTTTGAATTAATTTCATTACATTATTTATCTAGTTGTTGTGAGTTATTGTTGAACTTGATTGTAATTCAGCGATACTTTTCGTGTCACGCCCCAAATCCGGTATTGACCGGACCCGAGACGTGACTTAGTGGGATTTAATAAAACAATTTAAAAGTAAATAATATATGATAAAGGTGAAATAAAGTAAACCAACAAAAGGTTCAAACCCCGAGTCTCAAGCTCAGTCAAATACAACAGTTAAACAACAGTACGTCTTTAAAAGAAACAAAAGTTAAAGATAAATCCCGGACCCTCGCTAGCCCCAAGCTCCGCGACGGCGGCAGGCGAGGTTGGGGTTTGTCTTTACCTTTTGTTTCTTTTAAAGACGTACTGTTGTTTAACTGAGCTTGGGACTCAGGGTTTGAACCTTTTGTTGGTTTACTTTATTTCACCTTTTTCAGATATTATTTACTTTTAAATTGTTTTATTAAATCTCACTAAGTCACGTCTCGGGTCCGGTCAATACCAGATTTGGGCGTGACAATTTGGTATCAGAGCCTGGTTGTCGTGTGTCGCTCGCCTTTGGTAGGCTGGTCGTCTGCCGTATTGTTGTGATTAATGTGTTGTGGGCTGCTTACTAAAGTGTTCGATGTGTGTTGTTTAATTGTGAACTGTTTGTCCCGCGTGCGCGGTTGGTTGACCAAGTTTTCAAACGGAACATGACGAAATTTTCTGTAAAACTGGAGTGTATGTCCTATTATGATTTGACTGCAGCAAATCATGATAGTGGGGATGTTAGTTGGTTGCAACGTAGTTCGGGGACGCATGAACCAGGTTGTAACGATATGATATCAACATGTACTATTTTGCTACAAAAATAAGTTTTTACAACCTGTGTTAATGAGTAGGGTTGAGACTGTGAGGATTTGATCTGCGATGTGATTTTGTAAACCGGTTGGCTGCGTGTAAGCTTGTTATGCTGCTTGTTGTACTTGAGCGTTTGTGTGATTGAACTGTGAGACATGTTGTTTCTTCTGTGCGATTGTGTGGTAGGTTTTGTGTGACTCACTAGGGTGTGGTTGTTGTACTATTACTACTACTACTACTGAGAGTAAACTGAAGTTTTAAAGAACTGTTTAAGTCTTTGATGATCGTGTGTGAACGTTAGTGTCTTGAGTGAGTCACCTTTAAGAGTTGTTGAGGAACTAAACATGTGTGTGTGACCATGCAGTGAATGGATCGCATGGCACGCGTCTACGTTCCATGAGGTACCTGGAGCCGAGCAGCTTGAGGTCGAGGACAGCCACCTGCCATTGAGGCGGCAGGGGCAGACGGTGTCCAGGCAGCGGGCATAGAGGGACCCGTGAGGAGTGACACTGGACCATTAGGACTTCCGTCCAGAGCTCCACCAGTCACAGTGCATGCTGAGCTAGTAGAGGCAGAGGGTGCCCGGGCTTTGACCTCAGAGGAGTCCGAGGGGAGTGATGTCGGATCCTTGGGGAATCCGTCTAGAGTTCCTCCAGTGGCGAGGAGGACCACGACGACTGCCCTGGATGAGCTGACCCGCACCATGCAGGGGTTTGTGGCAGCCATTGCCCAGAGGGAGATAGCACCTGCAACTATCTCATCGGTGCAGATGAGAACGACGTAGGCCGATAGTTATGTGGCACATGCATTGAGGGACTTCCTGAGGCTGGACACGCCTACTTTCACCGGGGAGCCCAACCCCGACAGGGCTGAGAGGTGGTTGCAGCAGTTCACCCGGAACCTGAACACCTCTGGCATCACTGATGGACATCTGAGAGTGTCCTTTGCAGCTCATCAGCTGAGGGACGACGCTTTCCATTGGTGGGAGCGTGTTGAGGAGCGGGTCGAGGATGATTATGGCCTATTCCGAGATGTGTTTCTGGAGCAGTTCTTTCCAGAGTCCGCGCGAGACGATCGACACCGGCAGTTCCTGGATCTGCGACAGGGCACGAGGACGCTTTCTGAGTACGAGTCTAGGTTCACAGCGCTGTCCCGGTTCGCCCCAGAAATGGTGGTGACCGAGGCGAACTGGTGCAGGCGTTTCGAGGAGGGACTCAGCGCACTGATCCAGGACCGACTTGTCGCCTTTAGGACTCGGGTGTACACCGATCTGATGGATCAGGCACTGGCCATGGAGCGGCGCCTAAGTGAGACCGCCAGAGCCACGGAGAGTCGTCCGAGACCTAGCGGTTTTCTGAGCCGTCAGAGGTGCGGGACTCGAGACGACATCGGACTGTTGGATCTTTCCGGCCTCAGCAGCAGTTTAGTGGGTCGAGGTCGATGGGATCAGTAGCATCAATGGGACCGGCAGCGTCTGATGTGGGACCAGAGTGTTACCGCTGCCACCGACGGGGACATCTGAGCAGGGATTGTCCGTGGGACGCGAGCACTGCAGCTCGTCCTGCTAGCAGCCAGACCGGGTCAGTGGGGATACTGGGTAACGGAGAGCACCGGTGTTTCAGTGTTGGACAGTTTGGGCACATGGCTATGCAGTGCCCCTCTTCAGATAGAGGGATGTCAGCGCAGCGGCCTCAGCAGTCGCACCTTGGGCAGGCACCCCAGTTCCGGCAGCGACAGATGCAGCAGTCGAGACCCCCACGACCAGCCGCGAGTGCGCCAGCGCCGAGGCAGCAATAGAGGCCAGTTCAGCAGGTGGCCCTTCCTCCACCACCACCGCGGCAGGGACCACGGACTGCACAGGGCAGAGTTTATGCCATCACCGATTCTCGTTCTGAGAGACATCATCTCGGTCGGGAGACCGTTCAGGGTACGTGTCTGCTTTATCATTTATGGGCATCGTTTCTGTTTGATACTGGTGCGTCGCACTCCTTCATTTCTGCTTCCCTTGTTGAGTCATTAGCACTGAGAGTAGAGCCCTTGGATAGGCCCTTATGCCTTGACACCCCTGTTACTGGAGACGTAGTTTTGAGTAGTGTATGTCGTTCTTGTGAGATCAGAGTGGCTGACCACCCTTTTGTTGGTGATTTGCTTGTGTTGAACATGACGGCGTTCGACGTTATCTTAGGGATGGACTGCCTGTCGAGGTACGAGGCGACCATTGACTGTTATCGGCGACAGGTGACGGTGCGCTCGGGCGACACGACTGTCACGTGTGTGTTGGGCAGCAGGAGCAGAGTTCTACTCTCAGCGTTGTCTGTGGGAGAGGAGGTCCCGACCGAGCAGAGTCGAGAGTTGCCGAGGATAGTGTGCGAGTTCTCGGATGTGTTCCTGGAGGAGTTATGAGGATTGCCGCCTATGCGCGAGGTTGAGTTCGGGATTGATCTGATGCCTGGTACGGCGCCGATCTCGATGGAACCATACAGGTTTGCACCGGCAGAGTTGACAGAGTTGAAGCGCCAGCTCGAGGACCTTCGAGCGAAGGGGTTCATCCGACCGAGCACCTCACCGTGGGGAGCACCCGCCCTCTTCGTGAAGAAGAAGAAGGGTGGAGCGTTGAGGATGTGCATTGATTACCGGAAGCTGAACCGGGTTACGGTGAAGAACCGATATCCGATGCCGAAGATCGATGACCTATTCGACCAGTTGAGAGGGGCGGAAGTCTTTTCGAAGATCGACCTGCGATCTGGGTACTATCAACTGAGGGTTCGAGATCAGGATTTGGCGAGGACCGCCTTCCGCACGCGGTACGGTCATTATGAGTTCTTAGTGACTCCGTTCGGGTTAACGAACGCACCTGCAGTGTTCATGGACTTGATGACTAGTATCTTCTGACCCTACTAGGATCAGTTTGTGGTGGTGTTTGTGGACGACATTCTGATCTACTCGCCGGATGAGGAGGCGCATGAGGAGCACCTGAGGATTATTTTGACTCTACTCCGCACTCATCGGTTATATGGTAACCTGGAGAAGTGCAAGTTCTGGCTCACTGAGGTGAAGTTCCTCGGACATGTCGTGTCCCGGAAAGGCATTTTGGTCGATACGGCGAAGATCGAAGCAGTGTCGACGTGGGGGCGGCCCACGAGTGTGTTCGAGATCCGCAGCTTTTTAGGGTTGACAGGTTACTACCGGAGGTTCGTTCAGGACTTCTCGCGCTTGGCAACGCCGATGACTGCCCTGACACGTAAGGGAGTCGCATTTGTGTGGACTGACAAGTGCGAGAGCGCTTTCACTGAGTTGAAGACTCGACTGACCACCGCCCCGATTTTGATAGTGCCGGAGCGCGGTGTGGGGTACGATGTCTACTGTGATGCGTCTGGTGAAGGACTTGGTTGCGTATTGATGCAGGCAGGAAAGGTAGTTGCATATGGCTCACGATAGTTGAAGATTCACGAGCGTAACTACCCTACCCATGATTTGGAGTTGGCAGCCGTTGTGTTTGCTCTAAAGAGCTGGAGGCACTACCTTTATGGCGAGAAGTTTCGGGTGTTATCTGACCACAAGAGTCTCAAGTACATCTTCTCCCAGAAGGACTTAAACATGCGACAGCGTCGGTGGATGGAGGCATGGAGCTACTTGAGGAGTATGACTTTGAGCTACACTATCACCCGGGCAAGGCGAACGTGGTCGCCGATGCCCTGAGTAGGAGGTCATTTCTCAGTCTAGCCACCATAGCAGTCCGAGAGTGGGACATGATGGGAGAGTTAGCTGCTTTTGGGCTCGATTTAGAGGAGATCACTGGTAGCGTGGCTACGTGTTCGTTGGTGGCTCAACCCAGGTTGATTGCACGAGTACTAGAGGCACAGTCAGATGATGTCGAGACGGCTGAGATCAGAGAGAGGATGATCAGTGGTGCCTGTAAATACCGCCCCGTTTTAAAGAATTAAAATATTATTGTCGTTTGAAACGTCGTGGTTGGAAAACGGTTTGATTTCTGGAACGAATGCAAAAGAAAAGAAAAGAAAAAAAAAGGGGCTAAAGAGGACTTGGGCCGGCCAGGCTCAGGCCCAGTCATTAGAACCGGGCCCAAGCCCAGCCACGCGCACGCGTCAGTCAGGCCCAAGCCCAACACGGGCAACCCTACAGGAGCCACTTACCCTTTCTTCTTACTCGCGCCGCACACTTCCCGAGGCACACAAGCGCTGCTTCCTCTTCTCCTTCGATCTCTCCCTCCCTTCCCTCTCTCACTCCCGTCTTCTCCATCCTCGCACCCAACACCGACCGCCTCCCTTCTCATCTCCAGCTTCGGACAGAGACGTTACGCACGGGAACGAGACGAACTCGCCGGAGGACCTCTATCTGGTTTGAGTTCCGAGCTCGACCAACGCCGGAGACTGAGAAATTGCACGGTTTGTGCTTCTCTCGCCCGTTCCTCTTCTTCCCCGACCTCTCCCTGCCTGTTTACCCTTCGAGACGAGCTCGACTTGGATGGTTTCCGTCGGAACGACGCCGGAGAGAGCTCGCCCTCGCCAGATTTGAGACGAAGGAGGTCTTTGGCGCCGCGCCTGTGACCACCGTCCTCGTCCAGACCATGGCCGAGCTCCGTCGTCACTCCCGAGCCTCTTCGTGCGTTCTACGGGCCTCCTTGGCGGCGTCGCCACAGTCAGGAACCGACCGGAGCGAAGCCCTAGCCATCATCGTCGTGCTCGAGAATCCAGCTCAGACCAGGCCAGTTGGGCCTCAGGACGGGCTGGCCCAGGGAGGCTTGGGCCCTGGCCAGAACGGGCCTTTGGGGCCACGCAAACGTGGGCCTTGGGCCGGAAAGAACCATGGGCCATGATGGCCTGGACCAGGTCGGGCCTTTGGACCAGGCCAAGGACTGAGGTCCGGGTTCTGGACTCGGGCTTGGACCGGGTCTGGACTCGGGTCTGGACCGTGTTTGGGTTGGGTCTGGAGCCGGGTTCGGGTCTATTCTGGGTCCGTTCGGGTCTGGTTCTGGACCAGGTCGGATTCGGGTCTGGTTCTCGAATCTGGGTCGGGCTTTTTAATAAATTAATTTAATTAATTTAAATTATTTAAAAATGGATAATTAAAGGACTTATGGACAAATCAGAGGACTTTTGGACTATACTGGGACTGATTAGACATTTTACCTGTTAAACCCAGACTTGGACTTCGCCCGAGAAGACCGAAGATAGGCCCGGACGTCAGCAGCTAGGAGACCTAGTTGTTGGTTCTTCTTGAGGTAGGTAAAAATACTAAACTTATATGATAATTTAAATAATGTTAAAAGTATGCCTATAAGATGATAATACCCGGAAAGGTCCTAGTTGGCATGTAGGATGTGATTCACTAGAATAACCGTTTTTCCATTATAATAATAACCGGACGAGTCTTAGTATGGATATAGGATGTTATTCACCAGTTAACCGCTTTCAATATCTTGGGAAATTGTCGTGCTGGTAGAATGGCCATGTCGAGCCTTAGGATTGCTTTTTGATTGTATTTACTGATGTTTGTTCGCCTTAAGACCGATGCATGCTCAGTTCTTAAGTTAAGTTAGGAGTCAAACTAGAATAATTGAACTATGATGATTGGGATGTGAACAGTTGTTCTGTGCTATGATCGATTGATTGAATGACCGTTTGAGTGTGAATTGGTTGTGCTTTTGGATGTGATCGGGTGAGTGATAGACCGATGATAAGTGGTTGGTAAGTTATGATGGTAAGTGTGGTTGATAGCATGAGTTGTTGTGTTGTGCTCTGCCGGGAATTGCGTGCCTTTGTTGTATGACTTGCGAGGGTGTTTCTGGGCTGATATCCGATCGAGGGGGTAAACCGGTCCGATACGTTACATTGTTGTTTCACCCCGATGCTACGTGATCTGGGACGACCTAGACCGAGAGACATTCAGGTATGGTAGATTATTGTCTTATCCGATGCTACGTGTTCCGGAAAGACTAGTTCCACCCCGATGCTACGTTATCCGGGAAGACCTAGACCGAGAGACATTCCGGTACGCTATATTATTGTCTTATCCAAGGCTACGTGTTCCAGAAACACTAGTTCCACCCCGATGCTACGTGATCCGGGAAGACCTAGACCGAGAGACATTCCGGTATGGTATATCATTGTCTTATCTGACGCTACGTGTTCCGGAAAGACTGGTTTCACCCCGATGCTATGTGTTCCGGGAAGACCGAGGCCGACGGATGTTCCGGCACGGTACTTTACTGTCTCATTCCGATGCTACGTGTTCCGGAGAGACTCACTTTATTCCGATGATCAATGGTCCCCTAGGGACATTTCAGGGTCTTCCGAGAAAGTGCGTTCCTTGGGAACTTTTCCGGAAATCCCGATGATAGTGTTTCCTCCGGACCGAGGGGCATTCTGACATGATGTACCAGTCAGCGTACAGATCAGAGTTGTAGAATCCGATGTTAAATGTTTCAGTAATTGTGCGCTTCTCTAATTAATCCCCTTGGTAAATTTGTTCTCTTTCCATTGATATCCTTGAGTGATATCTTCTCTAACGTATTACATGCGTTATTTTCCGTTGATTTCCTTGAGTGTTACTTTCTTTAAGGCATTGGAACTTTTACTGTTCCATATTTACAGCACCTTTCGATTAATCGTTCTAATTATAAACTCTAAATACGTGTACTAATCGATTTTATGCTTTAACGGGGGTTTCTTTTACTTTAATGCTTTTTCCTACTGAGCGTAAGCTCACGCCCTTCGTGTTTACTGTTGTTTTACAGGTTTACTTGCTGAGTAGGTTGTAGGACGTCTCAGGGATTGGGAGCTCACTGAGGGTTCGGGTGTTGTTATATTAGAGACGTACCATCTTATTTTTGTATTAAACTTGTTGTCTTTACTACATTTTGAGTTTTCGACTCGTTGGTTGGTTTTGGAGTACCCCTTTTCGGAATTTCGCTATTTAAAGTTTATTTTAATTATTGTTATTTATCTTTATTTCAAGTTCACGTCTCGAGTCCGGTCAAAACCGAATTTGGGGCGTGACAGTGCCGATGTAGAGGGCTGGGAGTACAGTGTTGACCAGGGATTACGGTATCACAGAGTGTTGTTCGTACCGCAGAGTTGCAGAGAGGCTGTATTGAGAGAGTCGCATCATTCCCGTCTCACGGTGCATCCGGGTGGCACTAAGATGTACCGGGATATTAGGCATTTGAAAGACGTTTGAAGAATTACGCGCAAGGTACCGTAAAGACCGTTTAAATCCTTGTGATTACAATGCTTTTTGGGCACTCATTAGTGTGGTGACTTGGATGAAATGACTTATAAGTTGGTTTTATCGGTTGGATGTGAGCAAGTGTCAACAATAAGAAGAATATCACGGGTTGGATAACCTTCTTTGATCGACCTTGGGTTTTTTTTACTTACTGTCGGGTGTGGTTACAATAATGTCTGGTTTATGTGTGTTTTGAGGTACGCCTACCTTTCCACTCGATGTGGTAAATTGAGATGTTGTTCCAAACCTTGCAGTGAGTATGATATCCTTTGTCTTGTTGAATGTCTTTGTGTATTACTTTCTTGTATATTTGTTTGTGTTTGGTCGTGTCTTGACCATGTTTGAATTCTGGTGTCAATTATCCATGTAACGGTTGCTGAAGAGAAATTGAAAGGTTACGTCTACGTATGATTCCGACGTTGTCCGACTTTCGGAGTATTCCGGCACGACAACTATACCGAAGAGGAATTCCAGTATGGGATGTCTAGACCGATGTCGTGTGTTCCGGTGTGATACCATACCGACCAGGAATACCGGTATAGGGTATATACACTGAGGTTGTCTGTGGCGGTAAATGTCTATACCGATGCAGGATTCCGGTATAGGATATCTAGACCGTTACCTAGTTTTCCTTAGTGTTTTGGGTGTTATCCGGCATGCTGTTTTTACTCGGTGATTCTTTGAGATGGTGTGAATTGTTACACGTTGAAATTGTGAGTTGTTGAGTAAGGCTGTTTTTCACCATCAAGTATGGCGTTTGGGTTACTAACGTGATCAAGTGAAGAACGTTAAGCAAAGGTTGCGTTGTTCGGGAACGGTTAAAGACCGTGCAGAGCCGACATAAGAGTTATACAGATAGAAGGCCCAAGCCTCTTGGGTTTTCGGTTGGTGATCATGTATTTCTGAGGGTGAGTCCGAAGAAGGGCCTAGTACTGTTCAACCGCAACGGAGGCAAGTTGGCCCCGCAGCTTATCGGACCTTTTGAGGCTTTGGGCAGAGTTGGAGTCGTTGCCTATCGTCTTCCACGTTCCCAACTGCAGAAGTACACCGCGGATCCCTCGCTTGTGAGTTTTAACCGGGCGTTCCTTGAGATAGGGTCAAATGGAGCGCGCTTGTTTTAAATTTCGAGGACGAAATTCTTTTAAGGGGGGTAGACTGTAAAGACCGCCCCGTTTTAAAGAATTAAAATATTATTGTCGTTTGAAACGTCGTGGTTGGAAAACGGTTTGATTTATGGAACGAATGCAAAAGAAAAGAAAAGAAAAAAAGGGGCTAAAGAGGACTTGGGCCGGCCAGGCTCAGGCCCATCCAGAAGGACCGGGCCCAAGCCTAGCCTCGCGCGCTCGTCAGTCAGGCCCAAGCCCAACACGGGCAACCCTACGTGAGCCACTTACCCTTTCTTCTTCCTCGCGCCGCGCACTTCCCGAGGCACACCAACGCCGCTTCCTCTTCTCCTTCGATCTCTCCCTCCCTTCCCTTTCTCACTCCCGTCTTCTCCATCCTCACACCCAACGCCGACCGCCTCCCTTCTCATCTCAAGCTTCGGACAGAGCCGCCACGTACGGGAACGAGACGAACTCGCCGGAGGACCTCTCTCTGGTTCGAGTTCCGAGCTCGAACCACGCCGGCGACTGAGAAATCACGCGGTTTGTGCTTCTCTCGCCCGTTCCTCTTCTTCCCGACCTTGCCCTACATGTTTACCCTTCGAGACGAGCTCGATTTGGACGGTTTTCGTCGGAACGACACCAGAAAGAGCTCGCCCTCGCCAGATCTGAGACGGAGGAGGTCTCTAGCGCCGCGTCTATGACCAACGTCCTCGTCCAGACCATGGCCGAGCTCCGCCGTCACTCCCGAGCCTCACCGGGCGTTCTACGGGCCTCCTTGGCGTCGTCGTCGCCGTCAGGAAGCGACCAGAGCGAAGCCTTAGCCATCATCGCCGTGCTCTAGCATCCAGCTCAGACCAGGCCAGTTGGGCCTCAGGACGGGCTGGGCCAGGGAGGCTTGGGCCCTGGCCAGAACGGGCCTTTGGGGCCAGGCGGACGTGGGCCTTGGGACGGAAAGAACCATGGGCCAGGATGGCCTCGACCAGGTCGAGGCTTTGTACCAAGCCCAGGATTGAGGTCCGGGTTCTGGACTCGGGCTTGGACCGGGTCTGGACTCTGGTCTTGACCGGGTCTGGGTCGGGTCTAGAGTCGGGTCCGGGTCGGTTCTGGGTTCGGTCGGACCTGGTTCTGGACCAGGTCGGATTCGGGTCTGGTTCTCGAATCCGGGTCGGATCCGGGTCAGTATTTTTAACAAATTAATTAAATTAATTTAAATGATTAAAAAATGGATAATTAAAGGACTTTTGGACAAATCAGGGGACTTTTGGACTATACCAGGACTGATTGGACATTTTACCTGTTAAACCCAGACTTGGACTTTGCCCGAGAAGACTGGAGATAGGCCCGGACGTCAGCAGCTAGGAGACATAGCTGTTGGTTCTTCTTGAGGTAGGGAAAAGAACTAAACTTATCTGATAATTTAAATAACGTTAAAAGTATGCCTATAAGATGATAATAACCGGAAAGGTCCTAGTTGGCATGTAGGATGTGATTCACTAGAATAACCGTTTTCCATTATAATAATAACCGGACGAGTCTTAGTATGCATATAGGATGTGATTCACCAGTTAACCGCTTTCAATATCTTGGGAAATTGCCGTGCTGGTAGAATGACCATGTCGAGCCTTAGGATTGCTTTTTGATTGTATTCACTGATGTTTGTTCGCCTTAAGACCGATGCATGCTCCGTTCTTAAGTTAAGTTAGGAGTCAAACTAGAATAATTGAACTATGATGATTGTGATGTGAACGGTTGTTCGTGCTATGATCGATTGATTGAATAACCGTTTGAGTGTGAATTGGTTGTGCTTTTGGATGTGATCGGGTGAGTGATAGACCGATGATAAGTGGTTGGTAAGTTATGCTGGTAAGTGTGGTTGATAGCATGAGTTGTTGTGTTGTGCTCTGCCGGGAATTGCGTGCCTTTGTTGTATGACTTGCGAGGGTGTTTCTGGGCTGATATCCGATCGAGGGGGTAAACCGGTCCGATACGTTACATTGTTGTTTCACCCCGATGCTACGTGATCCGGGACGACCTAGACCGAGAGACATTCAGGTATGGTAGATTATTGTCTTATCCGATGCTACGTGTTCCGGAAAGACTAGTTCCACCCCGATGCTACGTTATCCGGGAAGACCTAGACCGAGAGACATTCCGGTACGGTATATTATTGTCTTATCCAACGCTACGTGTTCCGGAAAGACTAGTTCCACCCCGATGCTACGTGATCCGGGAAGACCTAGACCGAGAGACATTCCGGTATGGTATATTATTGTCTTATCTGACGCTACGTGTTTCGGAAAGACTGGTTCCACCCCGATGCTACGTGTTCCGGGAAGACCGAGGCCGACGTATGTTCCGGCACGGTACGTTACTATCTCATTCCGATGCTACGTGTTCTGGATAGACTCACTTTATCCCGATGATCAATGGTCCCTTAGGGACATTTCAGGGACTTTCGAGAACGTGCGTTCCTAGGGAACTTTTCCGGAAATCTCGACGATAGTGTTTCCTCCGGACCGAGGGGCATTCTGACATGATGTACCAGTCAGCGTACAGATCAGAGTTGTAGAATCCGATGTTAAATGTTTCAGTAATTTTGCGCTTCTCTAATTAATCGCCTTGGTAAATTTGTTCTCTTTCCATTGATATCCTTGAGTGCTATCTTCTCTAACGTATTACATGCGTTATTTTCCGTTGATTTCCTTGAGTGTTACTTTATTTAAGGCATTGGAACTTTTACTGTTCTATACTTACAACACCTTTCGATTAATCGTTCTAATTATAAACTCTAAATACGTGTACTAATCGATTTTATGCTTTAACAGGGGTTTCTTTTACTTTAATGCTTTTTCCTACTGAGCGTAAGCTCACCCCCTTCGTGTTTACTGTTGTTTTACAGGTTTCCTTGCTGAGTAGGTTGTAGGACGTCTCAGGGCTCGGGAGCTCACTGAGGGTTCGGGTGTTGTTATATTAGAGACGTACCATCTTATTTTTGTATTAAACTTGTTTTCTTTACTACATTTTGAGTTTTCGACTCGTTGGTTGGTTTTGGATTACCCTTTTTTCGGAATTTCGCTATTTAAAGTTTATTTTAATTATTGTTATTTATCGTTATTTCAAGTTCACGTCTCGAGTCCGGTCAAAACCGAATTTGGGGCGTGACAGTGCCGATGTAGAGGGCTGGGAGTACAGTGTTGACCAGGGATTACGGTATCACAGAGTGTTGTTCATACCGCAGAGTTGCAGAGATGCTGTATTGAGAGAGTCACATCATTCCCGTCTCACGGTGCATCCGGGTGGCACTAAGATGTACCGGGATATTAGGCGTTTGAAAGACGTTTGAAGAATTACGCGCAAGGTACCCCAAAGACCGTTTAAATCCTTGTGATTACAATGCTCTTTGGGCACTTATTAGTGTGGTGACTTGGATGAAACGACTTATAAGTTGGTTTGATCGGTAGGATGTGAGCAATGTCAACAGTAAGAAGAATATCACGGGTTGGATAACCTTCTTTGATCGACCTTGGGTTTGTGTTACTTACTATCGGGTGTGGTTACAGTAATGTCTGGTTTATGTGTGTTTTGAGTTACGCCTACCTTTCCACTCGATGTGGTAAATTGAGTTGTTGTTCCAAACCTTGTAGTGAGGATGAGATCCTTTGTCTTGTTGAATGTCTTTTTGTATTACTTTCTTGTATATTTGTTTGTGTTTGGTCGTGTCTTGACCATGTTTTAGTTCCTGTGTCAATTATCCTTGTAACGGTTGCTGAAGAGATATTGAAAGGTTACGTCTAAGTATGATTCCGACATTGTCCGACTTTCGGAGTATCCCGGCACGACACCTATACCGACGAGGAATTCCGGTATGGAACGTTCATAACATCTTCCACGTATCCCAGCTGCGGCAGTACACCGCTGATCCCTCCCACGTGATCGAGTGGACGGACATCGAGGTGGCTGATGATGTCTTTTACGAGGAGCAGCCAGTCAGTATTTTAGATACCCGGGAGAAGGTCTTGCGTGACAAGACTATTCCTTTAGTACGAGTGCAGTGGAAGCACCAGGGAGCTGAGTCGACCTGGGAGCGCGAGGATGAGATCTGGGCGAAGTATCCCCACCTGTTCGACCCTTGAGGTACGTCCGTTTTAAATTTCGGGGACGAAATTCCTTTAAGGGGGGAAGACTGTAAAGACCTGAGAATTTAATAGTTTAATTTATGGTTTGGAACGTCGCGGGTTGGATAACGGGTTTAATTTTGGATCGAATTCAAAAAAGAAGAAGAGGGGATTAGGTTTGGGCCAGCCCAGACATAGGCCTTGGGCTGAGCCTGACCAGGCCCGACCCGCGCGCGCAAGCCCACAAGCCGGCCCAAACCCAACGCGAACAAAACCCTAAAACGCGTCGCTTCGTTCCTCATTCGTGCGCACGCATCCCAAAGTCGTCTTCTTCCTCTCACATCTTTCTCTCCCTCTCGCGAACCTGAACCGCCGTCTCAACTCTGACCTCCCATCATCACCTCGTCCTTCTTCCTCCACCCACCCCTGTTCCTCACCACCAGAAAACACCACCAGCCCCTCCTTTCTCTTCTTCCTCCTCGACTCGTCTCGAACCAGCGACACCAGCTTCGATTCGAGCTTCGCCTCACCGGAATCGAGCGAACCAGTGACGGTGAGCTCTTTCCCGACCTCGATTCACCTTCCCCGCCTTCCTTTCCCTGAGAATTTCTTGCCCACGAGCTCGTTGATGGCCGAGATTTGGGTGGAGAGGTTCGCTGGATCTCTCAAATTCCAGATCTGAGGTTTTCGCGCCGGCGAGCTTCTCGCACCGTTAGATCTGGACGGAGAGGCCCGATGCTCGCCCTGACGCCCTTCCCTCCTCACACCGAGCTTCCTGACGCCGTCGCCACCGTGGAGAACAAACCCCAACCTCGCCTGCCGCCGTCGCCGGAGCTGGACCGGAACCCTAGCCCCGTCTCACCTCCGTTCCCAGCTCAGGCCAAGACGAGACGAGCCTTGGGCTAGGGCCAAGGCGAGACAAGCTTTGGGCCTGGACATGGTTTGGGCCTCGGGCTTGGACTCGGTCGGGCCTAGACTGGATCTGGGTCGGGCCTGGATTTGGATCGGGCTCGGGTCTGGATCCTGGACTGGGTCGGACTCAGATATGGATCCGGGTCTGGGTCGGCTCGGGTCAGGTTTGGGTCTGAGATCTGGACCGGGTCGGATCCGGGTCCAGGTTTCGGATTCGGGTCGGATCCGGGTCAGGACAGTTTAATTATTAAATTAATTAAAGGGTTTACTCCATGTCCTAACCCTCTACTACACTTAATTGTCAAATCCGCACCCAAGCTTTGGAAAATTGTCAAACAGTAACGAATTTCAAAACTGAATTATTAAAAACCAAAAAGTACTGTTTAAATTGAATGTTTCCGTGAACAGTGAACCACGTGCGTCTCACGTGACGCATTTTATAATGGAGCTTGGGCGAGATGAGGTCATGAAGAGATGAAATTCGAAGCTCGGACACAAAGAGATGAAGTTCGAAGAGCTGAGATGAAGAGATGAGGTTCCGAAGAGATGAAGTTAGGCCAAGTTAACGTCCGAATGAAGAACATATTTGAGGGTAAACTCGACTTTTCACTTGGCCAAGTTAACGTCCGCTTAAAATTAGAAACAATTGGAAATTTCAGTTAATTAATTGTTACTACATGGCAATTTCAATTGTATAGGGTTTAGATTTAACAATTTCTGAAAGTTGGGCGTTAGGACATGGAGTAACCCCTTAATTAAATAATCAGACTTAAAATCAGATAAATTCAAGGACTTAACGGTTACATTAAAAAGGACTGAACTGTTAAAATCAGAGGACTGGACCTGGACTGATTACTGTCCCTTGTTGTTAAAACCAGGCTTTTACCCCGAGCGTGGAGAAGACCGGAGTAGGCACGGACGTTAGCAGCTAGGCGATCCAGATAGAGACTGAGAGGTAGGGAATACCTCGGAACTCACTTAATTACAGATGTACTAGAATGCATATAGGGGACCTTAATAACCGGTTAAGGAACTAGTACGCATATAGGATGTGAATAACTAGCTAGACATATAAACTGCGAACATTTACGATTACTGTCTTGAGAATTGTCGTGATGGTAGAATCGGGTCATGTCGTGCCTGTAGGTTTGGTTGCTGAGTGTATCCGTTTGTGTGCTCTGTGTTGTTTGAACGGTTAATAAATAACGAACATGAAAACGAGTAGAGTTGAACTAGTGATGCATATTAGTGACTTGAGTGATTATTCCTTGTTTCTGTGATATGTTGAAATATGGGGGTTGGGGAAACGGATACCGGTTAAGCCGGTGGGGTTACCACGTTGAGTGTGGTGTCGGTAAGTGATGGTAAGTGCGTGATGGTTACGGGAGTAAATTGAGAATGTGATTGTGATTGTTCTGGTGTTGCCTGGTTGAGTGGTGCACGAGAGGTGTGTCGTACCTTCCGATGCGCGACCAGTAAAGTGCGAGAGATGTACTTCCGTCATGTGTGTCGTACCTTCCGGCGCGCGATCGGTAAAGTGTGAGGCTTGTGTGTGCTTTGGTTACATGAGAAAGGTGGTTTCCCTACCTTCCGACCTTGAGTCGGTAAAACGTTGTGTCCCGCGAAGAGGTGGTTTCCCTACCTTCCGACTAGCACTCGGTAAAACGCTGTGTTATGCTCCGCGAGGGACCAGGCCGCGAAGAGGTGATTTCCCTGCCTTCCGTCGATCGGTAAAACGTTGTGTTCCGCAATGAGGTCGACCGCATATCCCGACTTTGTGTTGAGGAAGTTGTGTGCAGCTACGTTGGGCCGATCGGGTTGCTCCCGAGACCGTGCGATGGTTACGAGTTGTGTGTTTGAGAATGCCTTGGATTTAAATGAGTGTTGTGGTGTTGTGGCTATGAGTGTTTTACTTGGATTGTTCCCTTCGTTGTGTGTCTGGTATAGTGGTTGGTGATGAGTCAAAGTTGGTACGGTTAGACTAACGAGTGTCATGTCAAAAGGGGGTATTGCCTTTTATTTAGCTTAAGTGTCGCGTCGTTGTATCAACCCTGCTAATCAACTTTTAACTGTGGAGAGGTTTTCTAGTAAATCTGTAATGAGGTGGTTTTCGTGGCTTTTCCCTACTGAGCGTCAAGCTCACCTCTTACCGTGTTTTCTACAGGTGTTAGCTGTGAGTTGGATTAGGGGACGTCGAAGAGCTTGGGGCTAGCGAGGGTCCGGGATTTATCTTTACCTTTTGTTTCTTTTAAAGACGTACTGTTGTATTTGACTGAGCTTGGGACTCAAGGTTTGAACCTTTTGTTGGTTCACTTTATTTCACCTTTATCAGATATTATTTACTTTTAAACTGTTTTATTAAATCTCACTAAATCACGTCTCGGGTCCGGTCAATACCGGATTTGGGGCGTGACGTTTCGAATTAAGAAGGTTTAGTTTTTGATTTTCTTATTCTTGTGGTTTACAGAACATAATAATTGATTAATATGCATGGATGATAGTTTGTGAAGTGTTACTCTACTTGTTTGATTTTTATATTCGTTTAGGTATACAATAGCCATGTACAAATAAGCGCACCATTGTTTCATTTTTATATTCATTTAAATATTATCGTTTCCTTAGATGTTTGTTATGTCTTGATTTGATAATCGTTATATTTCAGGTAAAGGCCATAAAGATGATGGAGGACGCCCTAGAGTAGATGACTTAGTCGACACTGGACGAATGCGTGGATTCTTCCCCCTCAATGGTTAAGCCACTTAGTCTAGATAAGGAGGTTTTCCTCCTCCAACTAGTCACCGGTAAAGCTCATAATGGTCCTCTACAGTCTGGGGACGGGATGATGATTAAGCTCTCAACAGTGAGGGAGAGTTTGTATGGTGGTGGTTCCTCTAGTGCGAGGTCTAACAGTTCATCAGAAACTGGACGAGTGAAGGGCTCGCATCGTCCAGATGGAGGAGAAACACCTACAAAGGAAGGAAGCTATGAAGAAGGAAATGAAGGCACAAATAGCCGCCCAAGTCAAAGCTGCCTTACAAGCCTATCATGCTGAGATGATGATGGCATGCTTTGAAACAATGATGCACTCTCATTCAACCTCTTCCCCGTCATCTACTATCCCATCGTCCACCCCCTGTCGTAATGCCTTCAAACTAATATTTGTTTAACTTATTCATTATATTTTCTAAACATAAACTATGGACAACTGTTAGTTGTAGTTATATGTATGTGCTGAACTGCTTGTTTGTGTACGTAGTACCAGTATTTACATTTTTCTCTTTGTTTGGGTATGTATGGCAACATGATTACATCACAGGTAAATATGCATATTCAATGCACGTTTAGGTGCGTTTTTTCCAGCTTTTTTTATTTAGACATGTAACTTAGCCAATGGATGCAATCTGTCGGTGAGGTGAAAAATCTAGTCCACGGATACCATCCGTGGGTGAGGTAAAAAAGCTAGGCAACATATACTATCTGTGGGCCATGGCTAAACTTCACCAACAGATTCAATACGTGGGTGAGGTGAAAAAGCTAGGCACGGATACTATCCGTGGGCCATCTTGTAAACCTCTCCAACGGATATTATCTGTGGGTGAGGTGAAAAAGCTAGGCCATGGATACTGTCTGTGTGCCATGTGGTAAACTTCACCAACATATCCCATCCATGGGTGAAGTGAAAAAGCTAGGCCACATATACTATTCGTGGACCATGTGGTAAACTTCACCAACGGATACGGATATCCGTTGGCCAAATACTTGGGCTACAAAACTTGGGTGACGGATCTTAGCCAACGCATGGATTCGTTGGGTTAGTATTTTCTCGACGGATATCAACTCCTAGGCAACAGATGAGATATGTTTCCCAGGACTGATCCAACAGTAGTGAGATCACCCCCTAGTGTATTGACTCGAAACCTAATAGATTGTCTAGATGAATGTCGGTCTCGTAAGAAAACCTGTATAAAGTGCTGATGTGAGAACGCTATTTGGTCAAGTAGTAACTCATGGGTTGGTGGATGAGGTTATATGACCCGAATAGGTCTTTGTGCAGTGGCGGATCCAACTTTTCTAGTGAGGGGGGCACCAAATTTTTTTTTACGAATAGCATATAACGTTCAAATAATACAAACTAAAATTAAAAAATTTAGTACCGCGTAAAAATAATAAATTAATAATTATTACTTATTACCATATGTTTTTATTATAATTTTTTAATGCAAAGTATAATATTTTTGCCTGGACGCTTATCCCTAATGTAAATGTCAATTTTTTTATTGTATAATTCGAAAATTTAAAAATTTATATGGTAAAAACTAAAAAAAAAAATTGAGGGGGGGCACGTGCCCCACCCCGGGCCCTACCTAAATCCGCCCATGTTTGTGAGAGCGGGACATGGTTGTCATCATCAGACCTGACGAGCCTACTTGACAGCCCTCGTCTGAACTTTCAGGGGGTGTTCCTCCATCCTGTCCCAATTATACCCTTCTAGTGTGTGTTTCTTCAGCCTCAATCGTTGTTGTAGATCCATCTAGAAATAGACTCGGAAGGCTTTACCACAGCACGGACCACATCGATCGCAGGCCACCGTGAAGCAGTCCTCGAGTGCTTGACCTATCCTCGTACCCATGGTGACTATCATCACATCCATTGGGGTATTAGATGATTCAGCCCACATATGATTATGGTCAAAGCGAAGGTTATGCACCACCACCTAGGACGACAAGCTGCTTGAAGCAGCAGAGCTCCCTGCTACGAACCCGTCCCTAGCTTCTTGAGTGTCAAAGTAGAAAACTATAATCACATGACCGGGGTTCTTCACCCCGGGGGTTACCCTCGTCAATTACCTACCTTTTTATATTTGCTGTATCCTTCCATTTGTTTCCATTCTACTTCTCCGTCCGTATGTTTACGATTGAAGATGGTTGTCACAATGCACGAGCTTTCACAATTAACGACAAAGTTTACATTACGTATAGAGCTTCATCATTCCTAAATTCTGATGTGCGAGGTGGTCACAACTAAAACGATGTGTAGTTCTCAAGACCACAACCAAACCCAAATGTGGTCCTCAACTAATTCGTGAGACAAGACTCTAATGATCTCTTCCCAGCCGATTTTGCAGTAACAACCTCGATTCACAAAACCTTAACATATTGGTGGTAACATGTCAATTCAATTTCAGGACATACATATACGAAACATCATAGCCTGCCAAGAACACTAGTGTAGTAGTCTTCATGCCATTCCAAATCAATTTATTTATCCGAGATTAGTCAAAACCATGAAAAACACCGAAAAAGCTGAAACAACGTCATAGTTTTGTCCGGTTGAAAAGTGGAAAGTGAAAGAGAGGCTGGCCATTTAATGTCCATATCTTAATGGCGAGGGTTTAGGTAATGGTTTTAATTACGAGGTACTAAACTTCTAGTTAGCCGACACTGTTCTCTCTCTTTCTCTCTCTTATAATAGATCGGTTTGTTCCCTCATCTCTGGACTCCACATACTTAACTGCACTCCTCATCATCGTCTTCGACAACCTCTGTACTTTCCTCTGCAATTCCTGAGCCATGGTTCATTCCAGAAAGTTCCGAGGTGTCCGACAGCGCCACTGGGGCTCCTGGGTCTCCGAAATTCGCCACCCTTTACTGTAACTCTCCATCTCAACACGAAACCTTTCACCTGCTCTGTTCTGTTTTTGTTTCTTACTCTGCTTCGACTCTGTTTCAGGAAGAGGAGGGTGTGGCTAGGGACGTTCGAGACGGCGGAGGAGGCGGCCAGGGCCTACGATCAGGCGGCGATCCTAATGTGTGGCAGGAACGCCAAGACCAACTTCCCGGTCCCGCAAACCCCGGCGGGTGACCCCAATTCCCTGTCGGAGATCCTCCACGAGAAGCTCCGGAAATGCAGCAAGAACCCGTCGCCGTCGATGACGTGCCTCCGCCTCGACACCGAGAGCTCTCACATTGGGGTGTGGCAGAAGCGGGCCGGGCAGCGATCCGACTCCAATTGGGTCACCGTCGCGCAATTCGGCAACAGAATCGGCCAACAAGGCAAATTTCAAGAGCCTATCTTTGATCATCATCAGCAGTCTCAGAGCTCGGGGGTGTCGCCGCCGCCGTTGAAGGAGGGTACGGCGGCGGTGCCGGAGCTGAGGACCCAAATGGATGAGGAGGAGATAATTGCATTGCAGATGATAGAGGAATTGCTCAACAGGAACTGTCCCAGTCCGACAAGCCACTGTTAATTTTTCTTGCTTTATTTTCACACTCAACTGTATTTTCAACTTATTATCGATTTGCTATAGCCGTTATAGTTTCCGTTACTTGTTTGGATTGGAGGAAGACTAATCTGACTTTATAATTGTATGTTTATTTCTATATCTATTATTAGCAAGTGTAATATCCAATAACTTTAATAAATGGAGTATAGTTTATGTATATCACTACTAAATATGGATATTTTGCACTTGTACCTACTGTCCGTTTTGGAAACATATTTATATACTAAAGTCCAAGGTTTATGTGTACTATTATTTATTATGGAGCAATTCTTGAAGCTCACGTAGGTAAATTGTAAACCATGCATAAGAAGAAGAGAAATCGAGATTTTCTCAACTTGATTGAAGAAAATTTCACTTGTTAATTTTTTAATTCAAAGTATTTATTTTAGTAGGACTATATAAGACAGTGATTTGTCAAGATAATGAATGCAAATCATGAAAATGAAAGCATATAGATGTTGACACTAAGGGTGATTCATCAAACTTTATTATGGAAGAAGGTACACAAAAAATTATCATTATTTTCTCAAAAAAAAAAACAAATAATTATCATTATACTTCATATGGCTTTCATTTTTCTGCTTTAAATTCCAGTATTGAATGCTAAATAAATGTTTATGTAAAGATCAATTGGACAAACAGGACTTTGGATGCAATACATATTTTTATATATAAAAGAAGTTGACAAGATGAGAATCGGCAAATCCATTTCAATGCACAAGTCTTCACGAGCCTCTCTACTACCTAACTGCACCACATTAATATCCCCGAAATCCCAAGTGATAGGTACTATCTATATGTGTGTTTCTCACTCTATAATATAAGCTTAAGTAGGTTAGGGTTGGAAGTTAAAAAAAGCTTAGGTTAAGAGGTAGTGTGATGCTCTTTTTTCTCCATGGATTAAGTGGGCAGTTGGCGTGATGAAGGAGTGACTTATCTGCCTCCATGTTAGAGCCAGAAGATTCAATTCAATTATAATATGAAACATGTTTTTGCTATTTACAGACTTGCGTTATGCTTTTTTTTTTTTAGTTTAGGTTGGTTAGTTTCTTTCGATTATTGGACTAGTTCTATTTTGTTTCGTTCCTTTGAAATGTCGGTAAGGGGATGTCCTAAGTTAGTATTTACGATCTAAAGCAGTATTTTAGTACGAGTCCATGAGCGCTGGGTTAGCTACAGACAAGCAGAACATATATCTGAAACTCAAGACTTTTACGTCCTACCTTGTATGATTTATCTCTTATATTAATGCACTTTTCCGATTATTCGTTTAAAAAAATTCGTCGGTTTTAATCAACTTATAGCTTAATCCATTTATAGTATAATCTTATGAAAAGATGATAGATAATTGAGAGCGTGATAGGTTTTAATGATTTGGACAGAAGTTGTAGGGTAAAGCGGCTGCGGTTCGGAGCAGTTGAACAAGTCAGCAAGCACCACCTGGCAGACAACTATAGGAGTTGAATTTGTAGGCAGCTGTCCGTAGAAGACAAGACCATTAGACCAATGTCTTATTTTCTAAGACCCCAATGCGTTGTGTAAAGTAGTTGGTTTTATCATCAATGTGTTTACTTTTTCTTACTTTCTTCCTCTACACCGATGGTCCCTCCGTCCCCGATCCCAATTTCATTACAGGCCCCTAATTTAGGGGTCCTCAATAACAATGACTCATACCCAAAACATGACAAAAGATTTTATTATAACCTTACCTTCCTATTAAAATGAATCTAATTGGTGAAACAATAAAAAGATTATAAAAAATGATAACCAGAAGATTATAAAAATATTATAAAAACTTTTGGTGAGATAACCAGAAGATTTTGGTGAAACAAAAACTTTTAAAAAAATACAATAAAAAGACTGATTAATAAAATACAACATATTGAACGGAAGAGATTTAAACCAACTCATTCATATATTAGATAAGCAAATTAGTTCTCTTTGAGACTATTATCTTGTTCTGCTCGGGTTTGAGACCTCTCAACCCTAGCCTCTTCTATGATGCCGCCTTCCTCCATGAAGCTGTCGTCACGCTTTAGGGCGTCAACGGGAGTTCGAGCATCCATTGCTCTTGTCCTGGAAGCTCTAGCGGATTTTGAGCACCAGCGACTGCACCGCAACCCGTTGTTATAGCAGTCCTCATGCACCCTACAAGCGAAGGAAAAGTTCTCCCTCGTGATGCAGGTCTCGGTTCCGGCTCCCTCTCCCGGCTACTGTTCTAAAAATCCCGACTGGGCGCCGCCTAGGCGCCCGCCTACGCCTAGCCGACCCGCCTAGCCGCCTAGGCGATTCCTACAATTTTACGTAGTATACTGACTCAATTAAAATAATTAGATGGTTATGATGTTGGTGATATTAGAGTTTGTGCTTCTGAATTGTTTGATGTTATTTTTTAGGTATTTTAGATATTAGTTACCATTTTTAATGTAATGAAATTCATATTTTATTTCTATATATAATAATATATCTATTAAAAATAAAAAAAATACAAATCCGATTAATCCCCGATTAATCCCCGTCTAGTCCCCGAAGGACCTGGCTCACATCCTCACATGTTGGCCCCATCCTTCCTCATCCTATGGGCCTTCAATGCTCTCCCGGTTACGGAAATCTCTTATGGGGGTTGTCGTCTGTTTCCCATGACCTTGCTATGGGTGTCCTGCCGGGTGGCGTGTTCCCGTGGTTGTCTTCTGCTTCTCCAACGCAGATCTCGCAACCTCTACAACTGCAAAGGAAGCCGTCATCATCGTATCCGCCCCCGTGGCCTCCACCGACTCCACGGGGTACGATGATTATCTGGTTTCGCTTTATTTTCCTTATGTTGTTCTTTATTGCAAGGATGCTGATTCGAGAGCGAAGGTTCAGGGCTTCTACCCAAGGATTCATGGAATTTTTTGGGAAGGGATCCCTGAATTACATCTACTATCGTCGTTCTGACGTCCACAGGTTCGATGCTACAGCAGAAGAAATGTGCCGCCTTCGGGGGACCCAGCGGTCTACAAGCCCTACCTTGAGCAGTGCTCGTCAGTACATTTACCATCGCCGCTCCGACACCCACATGTTCGATTTTACAGTAGAAGAAACGTGTCGCCCTCGGGTGACCCAACGGTCCACAGACCCTACCTTGAGCAGTGGTGTTATTCAGTACCCTTTAATTTCTGTTTGCCCTAGTGGCCCCTTCGAAAAATACGTCCTAGACGTTAATGTTAGTTTAAGAGTTATTGTGTTTGTCCCGTCAGGGCCCCCACACATGTACTAGCTCTCTTTAATGGAATATGAATTGCACTTTTACTCAAAAAAACCAACTCATTCATCTTTTTAATCATGTTGGATAGAAACATGTCATGAGTCTTATGTTGAGTCGGGGTCATTCCGGGGGTGTCATTATTCTCCACATTCTGTTATTCGTGTATGAGGTTCTCTACTATTGTTATTTGCATTGCCCGATGACCTCTTTTCCAAAAACTTCGTCCAACATTGGTCTACGAGATTGACTCCCTCATTCACGGAAAGAGGCTTCCCATTTATCCTCCTCCCCATCGCCACCTTTTGGCCTTCAGCTAACGGTTGCGTTTAGAGCCGGGAATGTGCTTTTGGTCGGCTTCACCAATGACAACGACAACAAGAATATCCATTTAAGTTCTTGGAATCCTTAGTGTCCTCGCCCCTCTTGTGCGACCGATGAAGTCATCGATGGCGTCAAACACGTGCTCAACCGGGTGCTATCAACTAGGCTTATCCTTAGCAAGTTTCAACCAGTGTTTCCAAACAAAGCCATGATTTTACCTTCTCTTATGCTCATTCTCCGCATTAGCCATGATTTGATCGTTCGATCGACCACATTGATAACTGTATTAGAACTTGAACCAACACCCTTGATGTCACGCCCCAATTTCAGTAAACCGAACTCGGGACGCGAACATTTAAAAACATAAAACCTTTGAAACCTGTTTTGAAACAACACTTTAAAATCACCATTTAATTAATCAAAATAATATTTACAACTCAAAAACGTCCCAACAAATGAACAAAGTACAAGGTATCCGTCACTAGACTCAAAAGATAAAACCCGGACTCCGCTCCTAGCTCCACAAGCTTCGAGAGCTCACCTAGTCCGTCCTGTGATCAGTACCTGTAGGAAAAGCAGCTAGGGGTGAGCGTTCGTTCACCACCACGGATAACAGACTGGCTACGACATAATTAGCAGACAATGCCGGTAACACCAACAATAAACTCAACACCGGGGAACACTATCCCCAACCCAAGTACTCCGACTGACACACGCCCACTGTTACCTTCCTTGACCGACTCAACACTCTGACACGTAAAGTAGACCCGACACAACGATCACGACCTCTTCGAAGGACTCAAAAGACCACCACGCAACACCCAAGATCACAAAGGATCGCACACCAAACAAGATCGCATACCAGTTGCTCAGTAACCTCCCTCAATCACGCGCTTTGCCGAACCACTCAGGCCAGACGGTCGACCTGTATCAGTAACCCCTCTCTCTCACGCGCTTCCCCAACACAAAGTCGGGCCAGGCGGTCAACTTGTCACACTCACAACCCCGAACCACACACGCGCGGCCAGGACCCCTTTACTGACGGGCGGGCCCCCTACCCCGTCTGAACATGCAGACGCGTGTGATCGAGGAACCCCGTTTCATGAAGCGGGCCCACAACCTCAGGTAACCACAATCACAATCACAAACAAAGTTCAACAAACAGCAACAACACAAGTTCAGTACTCCACATGCACTCATGGCCACCCAAGACACCAACCATAAAACACGGACTCAACAACCCCACAGGCACTCACGGCCTCCCAAAATACACCAACAGTAACTCACGGGCTCAACAACCCCACGGGCACTCACGACCACTCAAAATCACCAACAGTAACTCACGGGCTCAACAACCCCACGGGCACTCACGGCCTCTCAAAACCACCAGCAGTAACCTACGGGCTCAACAACCCCACGGGCACTCACGGCCTCTCAAAACCACCAATAGTAACTCACGGGCTCAACAACTCCACAGGCACTCACGGCCTCCCAAGACACACCAACAGTAGAGACACAGGTTCAACAACCCCACGGGCACTCACGGCCTCCCAAGACATACCGACAATAAAGACACGGGTTCAACAACCCCACGGGCACTCATGGCCACCCAAGACACACCAACAATAAAGAAACAGGTTCAACAACCCCCACGGGCACTCATGGCCACCCAAGACACACCAACAGTAAAGACACGGGTTCAACAACCCCACAGGCACTCATGGCCACCCAAGACACCAACAGTAAAACACGGGCTCTCATGGCCACCCAAGACACAACAGTAAAACACGGGCTCTCATGGCCACCCAAGACACAAAATACACAATCAACCTCCGGCATAACCAATGCCTCCAGCAGTCCTAATATCAACAGTTTCACAATCAACCTCCGGGCATGGTCATATGCCTCCAATACTCTTAATATTGATTAGTTCACAATCAACCTCCAGGCATGGTCATATGCCTCCAGTAATTCTAACATCGATAAGTTCTCTGCTCCTACGACACTACTAAGTGTCACATGATTTTCTCATATTCGCTACGTTCCCGTATCATGCCTTTCTAATATTCGATAAACCTACTTAACCCACGACACCCCGGTGTCACATGCAATTCTACTGTTAACTTTCCCTAGTCAGGGCCGAGATCCGGCTACTTTTCCCTACCTCGTGCGTGTTCTCCAAAAGTGCCCAAATAAGCTCCGGCGTGATCTCCGTCACTCGCCTAGCTTTCCTTTGCCTCGGTCCGCAACACGATCTAAAAGAACACAATTTTAAACGCTTTTAAGCTTGTAGGCATAATACTGAATTTTAATAAACCTGACGCCCAAAAGTAACCCCGACAATGTCGATCACTCCCAAACTCCCCGATTACTCGACATTGTCGATATTGGACCTGGAAAGGCCCGATTCGCCCGACATGGCGAATCTGCCCGGGTTTTGAAAACGCCCTTCCGGGGCTCCGAAAAATTCCCGTTTTCGTTTCTACGGTCTTAGAATAATTCAAGGGTTCCTAGGCACTCGACGGAATCAAATTCCGACTTACGAGTCAAATAATTAACGTTTAAAGTTTCTAAAACCCGTTAATTACAACTTTTCCAATTTAATTCCAAAATTCGATCCGGTTGTAGATAAATGATTCGGGGAACGTCCTAAACCACCCGAACACGAAAACCCGATACCCGGGCATGTGGGCCCCACACGGCCACAATGGCAAAATTCCCTTTTTGCCCCAAAATGTTCCTAACGAACCCCAAACCTCAACCATTCATCTTTAAACCAATTCTAACCAAAACCCAACCATATTTGAATCGTTAAACTCAAACTCTAAATTTCAAACGTACCAAAACGAAAATCGGTTTGGTGCTCACCGTAGAGAATGACGGTGTGAGCTTGAATCTTCTATCGTTGAGACGATCCAACGGCTTGATGAACGAGAAACGTCACAACTTCCCAAGCCTCTTCTCTTTTTCTCTCCTTCTAACTCCTTTCTCTCTCTAAAATATCTCTTTTTTTCTCTTTTGAAATGCTTGGCCGAACACTACACTTAAGCAATTCCTTTTGTTTTGTTTTTAAAACAACAACTAATATTTAAATACAAATGGACATGTGGCAAGTGGGTCCCACAAGGAATTAAGAAATTCCGAAACTTCACGGGCTACAAGGAAACGGCTCAACTAAGACCGCTGCGACGACGGATAAGCTTTTTGGATCCAAAACGGTCCTCGAGCGGACCAAAACGTCGCTTGGTTGACTTTTCCAGCGAAAAGTCAACATTTCCCAAATTGATCAGAAAGTTTCCCTGAGTCCCCCGGAACTCACTTTGGTCGATATCGGGGTCAACTTAAGTCCGGTATGACACTCGGGGTCAAATTTGGGTTCATTTAAGTGCTTGTCCGAAAATTTTAAATTTTCCTGTTTTTTCGCTGGTTTTACTAGCGTTGACCGGAAGTGGTTATTACACTTGAAACTGTTTCACTTTCCAGTTGATCATGCTCCAGTGATCCTGTTGTTCTTTCCCCCTCGCTCACCCTGGCTTGTCCCCTGGTCATGTCGGCGACATTTATCTTCACGTTTTCATGGATACGTGAAGCAGTTTGGTCCATTCCGTGGATCAGATCCCCTAAGTAGTTCAACCACACACTTATAAAGGCATCTTATAGGAAGGTTAATCATCGGTGCCACGTGGTCGAATCTTATAGGTAGGTTAAAGTTGTTTCTTGAAAATTCGAGATGGATATAGAATCTATCAGTATCGAGGGATTCCTCAACCCACGTATTAAACCTTCTTATTCAACCGCACAATAAGTTCGGATTCACGGAATTGATCCCATTTTTTTTGTTTCTCAAGCCGTTTCGAAGTGTGATTCGACATCAATTAGGCCTCACTATGGTTTCTCTCCTCATTTAGTCATTTCAATAGTTGAAAGAAATATATACAGCAATGTACCATTTTTTTTTGTAAGTTGTAGTCTTGTTTTTTTATAACTACAAGAAAAATATGTTCCGAACTTATTTTTATATTTTATTTTAAAATGAAAATTTATTCTTTAATAAAAACAAAACAAAATATACAATTTTTAGTTTTCTTAAATTTCTGTCTTCTTCATCTAGTGAAAAAAAAGCAAGAGATAAACAACAACTCTGATTTTTTTTACTTATATTTTATTATTTTGAAATTTCAAAAATAAAATCATCATTTTAACACACATTTACACAGTACAATAAAAACACTTCAAATCATTTTTTTATGATTGCCAAAGAACATGGCTATAATTTACAATTTTTTTTTAATCATTTGAACTAGTAGCATAGGTTAGTTTGTGAGTACTATTTTTTTCTTTAGCTACTTGTAATTAAGATGGAATGTGAAATTTCCAATGCTTACTTGCTCTCTATGACTGTATAGCCTGTATCACTTATACATGTCATTTGACGTGGTTTTTCTTTTTCTTTTCCTTATCATGACCTATGATATTTTAGTGTAGTGATAGTAATTTATTTATTTACCGGTTGACTAACCAATAATAGTGGAAGTCTCTTGGGTCCCTTCCCTTGTTGAAGTACTGATTCAGATCAATCCTCTATCATCTACGACTTTGAAGTTGCCTACTTTTGAAGGATAAACTAAAACAATTGACTGATAATGAAGCATTCTGTACTATGGGCCTAAAACAGGCTCACTCAGCAAGCAAGCCCAATATTACTTGGGAGGTACGAATAAAATTGGTTGATATAATGGAAGAATTAGAAAGGGAAATTTGATAAATTATGCCTCAAAATACATGATATTTTTTTGATATGCCTCTATAATCTATAATTGGATATCTATGCTTTTTTCAATTATAAAAACAATAATACCCTTAGTGAGTTAAACAAACCCTGTTTTTTCCAATCCACTCCATCTTCTCTCCCGTACATCAACCGGCCTCCTTCTTCAATCTCCTAACTGTCCCATGTAAGTCTCTCCTATCTTCATCATTCTCTGTTCAATTTATAGCATTTAAACTCTTAATCATGCTCAAGATACGTAGCTTAATAAGTTTGATAGAAACTCTCAATCATCAACGTGTGTTTGCCTTTCTTCCTACTCATTATAACCTAATGATCATAATTTGTTTTCAATTTTATATTTAAACCTTTCAAACCTTGGTGTTCCAGCATATAGGTTTATATATAAAATAAAATTTGACAAACAAATATAATCCAAACTAAATTTAATAAGATAGCATAAATAATCATAGGGTGTTCATTATAAGATAACAAACTCAATCCAAACTCATGTATAATGTCTGTATTTTGGCCTAGTTATCAGAGGGTGTATATTCATATTAATGGATTAAATTTGAGTGGTTAAACCAAGTCTGAATGTATGGATTTAGCTACTGTGATGGTTATTTTTTGTTACAATCCACATTAGTTATTTGCTTAACATGGAAACACAGTTTATATAGTGTTAGGAGGATGGAATGTGATGTAATTTATGATTTATAAACATTTGTTTTTGTTCAGAAGTGTATATGACTTTTCCAATGCATACCCGGGAAGATATTCCATGTCCCTCGTACACTATTTCCAATTCATTTGGAATTTCATGTGGCGTAATCGAGGTCGGGAAAGTGTTTGAAAATAAGTTGGAATTGAAAACCAAGATCCACCTATATGCGAAGAAGATGAATTTTGAGTTTGTCGTCAAAAAGTCTGGTACTGATGTATGGTATATCACATGCAAGGATGAAGAATGTGGTTGGAGATTAAGGGAAAAAAAACTAGCGCAGTCTGAGATGTTTGAGATCACACGCTTCACTGATAAGCATACGTGTTCACTTGATCTTCGCCATAAAGACCATCGTCAAGCTGTACCTTGGGTAATTGGACATTGTATTAAGAAAAAGTTTGAGATAGGAGGTAGCGAATACTTGTCAAACAACATAAGAGAAGACATAAGAAATGATTATGGCATTGAGATGACATATAAAAAAGCTTGGAGGTGTCGAGAAAAAGCTCTTATGTATGTTCGAGACTTCGAGGGACACTTGAAGCATCATACCAGAAATTACCATCATACCTATTCATGCTACAACAAAGAAATCCGGGAACTTTGACAGATTTTGTGGTTGAAGATGAAAGATTCAAATATTGTTTTCTGTCTCTCGGAGTTAGTATAAGGGGTTTTACTTCATGTCGTCCCGTAATATGTGTGGATGGGGCGTTCTTGAAAACAAAGTATGGTGGTCAACTGTTATGCGCTACTGCATTGGATGCAAATAATCACATCTATCCTATTGCATTTGGTATTGTTGATAGTGAAAATCATAACTCATGGACGTATTTTATGTCGAAGCTGAAAGAAGCGATTGGGGAAGTGGAGAACTTAGCATTTGTCTCTGACAGACATGCTAGTATTGTGCATGCATTAGAAACCATTTTTCCAAGTGCATATCACGGTGCTTGTTACCATCACATCAGTATGAACGTGAAAGCCAAATTCAAGACTGATCATTGCCACACAGAGATGTGGGCTGCAGCGTACTCTTTCAGAAAATATGAGTTTCAAAGACATTTTGACAAAATAAAAGTTAAAGATCCTGCTATAGCTAACTACCTTGATGACATCGGCTTTGAAAAGTGGGCTCGACCATACTTTCCCGGAAATAGGTAAACATTATTAAGGTTGAATTTGTTGAGAGTTAGGTTACATGTGGCTTTTATGGTTATGATATACCATTTGACATTATTTTGAAGACCGAGACCAATCATATCTCTTTGTTATTAAAATAATAATTGTTCATTCATGCTATAATTATGTGGGAAGAGAGTGTCCTGGAGGAAGCTCAGAAGAAAATAGTAAAAGAGTACAGAGAAACTTTGTCGAAAAAAATGATTTGTAAGATTGATTGGCTTAAGCAGTTGCGAATTGTATTGTCTATTAAACAAATATTTTTTGTGTGATTATTGAGCTCTAGAATGGTTTCCATTTCGATTTATGCGGTGCAATTATTATGTAAGGGTTAATAAAGGGTATTTGTGTCTTGAAATTAAAAAAAAGCATAGTTTTCCAATAATAAATTATAGAGGCATATCAAAAAAATATCATGTATTTTGAGGCATAGTTTATCAAATTTCCCATTAGAAATAGCATACATAACTACCATCGACTTTCACTTTTTCTGGATCCACCATCCTTCGTTGAAATATATACTGGATTAATTTAAATAATTTGCAGGATACAACGATGAATTAATTTTTTTATAACAAAAATGCGATTGGTAGAAAACTGAAATGAAGTAATTCTCCCTTATTGGGTTCTGTGCATTCTTATTGCATATATAGAAAGTGAATTAATGGAACATCATGATACAAATCAAAACGGAAACACAATTAATACTATACACAATTAATTTTAAAATATGGAAACCGTAATGGAATTTGAATCAGCATAATTATATCCTTTAACACGTCCACGCAGTCGAAATGATCTGTGGCAAGACGTTGAGACTGGACCCAAAATCATCAAACAGAGCAGACGGAAGTCCTTTGGTGAAGACATCTGCGAACTGATAGGAAGATGGCACATGGAGTACACGAATATGTCCTGAAGCAACTTTCTTACGAACAAACTGTAAATCTAATTCAACATGTTTAGAACGTTGGTGCTGGACAGGGTTAGCCGACATATACACAGAACTGATGTTATCACAATATACAATGGTAGCAGTGGATAGAGGGCAGTGAAGCTCTAAAAGGAGATTGTGTAACCAACAAGTTTCGGCCACGACATTAGCAACTGCACGATATTCAGCTTCAGCACTAGAACGAGAAACAACGTGTTGACGTTTGCACGACCAAGATACAAGGTTAGAACCAAGAAAGACACAATAACCAGATGTTGAACGACGAGTATCTGGACAACCGGCCCAATCAGTATCGGAATAAGCAGTGAGAGTGAAAGAAGAAGGGTGAAGATGAAGACCATGAGACAGAGTACCTTGGAGGTAACGATGAATACGTTTGAGAGCGTGGAAGTGCGGTTCACGAGGATCGTGCATGACCAAACAGATTTGTTGGACAACATAAGAAATGTCAGGACAGGTAAAAGTAAGGTACTGAAGAGCCCCAACAAGACTCTGATATAAGGATGGGTCAGAGACTGGAGGCCCATAGGAAGAGGAGAGTTTGGATTTCGTGTCAACATGAGTACGATAAGGATTACATGAAGACATATTATCCCGAGCAAGGATTTCACGGGCAAACTTTTCTTGGGAGAGAAGAAGACCAGTTGGGGTACGAGTGACCGAGATGCCGAGAAAGTAATGAAGAGAGCCAAGATCCGTCATCGCAAATTCAGAACTTAGGAGAGACATGAGCGAGTTGAGAAGATGGGATGAGGAAGCAGTGAGGAGAATATCGTCAACATAAATGAGTAGGAAGGCAGTATGGGAGTCACGCCTATAGACGAAAAGTGACGTATCGGCCTTACTACCAACGAAACCGAGAGAGTGGAGATATGTAGCAAAGCGTTGATACCAGGCACGAGGAGCTCGCTTGAGGCCATATATGTCCTTCTTGAGACAACAGACATGGTGAGGCAATGCGGAGTCAACAAAACCACGAGGTCGTTTCATGTAAACAGTTTCTGTGAGATGACCATGAAGAAAAGCATTCTTAACATCAAGGTGGTGAATGGGCCAAGAATAAGAGAGAGCAAGACTTATAACAGTCCGAATAGTGGCAGGTTTTACAACGGGGCTGAAAGTGTCTTCATAGTCAATGCCAGGTTGTGGAGTAAATCCCTGAGCAACAAGTCGAGCTTTATACCTTTCAAGGGAGCCATCAGACCGATACTTATGACGAAATATCCATTTGGAGCTAACAATGTTTACACCGGGTGGACAAGGAATGAGATCCCACGTGTCGTTTTGTCACGCCCCAAATCCGGTTTTGACCGGACTCGAGACGTGAACTAAAGTAACAAAAAAAAATAATAATAAAAAAAAAGAAGGAAAATTAATCGAATTATAACTCCGAAATTTAGTTCCAAATCAACAAGTTCGATGCCACGAGTCAAAAGCTCAAATCCAAATAAATAAAGACACAATTTAGTTCATAAACAGAAAGTACGTCTCTACTAAAAGACAAACCCCCGGACTCTCGATGAGCTCCCGAGCTCTAAGACGTCCTCTACACCGACTCACCATCGAAACCTGTAAAAAAGTAAAAACAGAGGGGGTGAGCTTTCGCTCAGTAGGAAAAAGTAGTAACGAGAATGGACTTCCGCTCCATCACCATAATTACTAAGTCAAGAATATAAACTAATGGCTGACAACACGAATAGAAAACCAACATTATCGACCATAGAACCAAACTAAGAAAACATATAAATAACATAATATTATATTGCGACGTCTACTACGAACATCACTCAACCCAACATGACACGAACATAAGACAAGTACACCGGGATACTCCGATCAACACACGCAGCTCAACATATCGTACCGGAACACCACCTCAGTCTAGATATCTTCCCGGAATCCAGCATCGAGGTGAAACTAAAACATCAGACCGGAATACACTCTCGGTCTAGATGTCTTCCGGACACACAGCATCAGGGTGAAACAATACATCATACCGGAAACGCACTCGGCCTAGATGTCTTCCCGGAAACACACATCAGGGTAAGCAAACAATACAATACCAGACCACACAATACCATACCACACATGTTACACCGGACTTATCATATCATCAAAACTTACCGATACCCTTACCAAACCCACCATATCGGTCTATCATTCACCTGGTCATATCACAAGACAACGGTTCATTTCACATTCATCACATTCATTCAACCAATCATATCAAGAAACAAACATTCGTATCACATTCATCACAATTCATATAGCATGCTATGATTCTTAAAGTAACCAAAGAAGATACTATACATCAACAATTAAGGACTAATAATCACAACCAAACACAACCAACACACAATCCTAAGGCCCGACATGGCCACATGTGATTCTACAACACGACAATTCCCATAATTGAAAGCGGTTATTCTAGTTTATCACATCCTATATGCAATCTAAGAATTTTCCAGTTATTAACGTCCTATATGCATACTATTAACATTCTTTAATTAAAAGCGGTAATTATTACTCTTCCCTACCTCAAGTGCTTTCCAAACGCTTAGTCACACGAACGACTAGTAGTCTCCTCCTCCGAGCTCGAGAGTAAAGTCTAGGATCATAAATTAATACTAGAGTTAATGAACAATCAAGGTCGGTTTTAAAGAGAAATACCTAAATTTAATCCCCAAAAGGTTCGGTTTTTAGATAACCTTTCCAAAACCCGTAAACGACTAAAAAGGACCCAAAAACCCTATTCTGATCTATCACGGCTCGAATAACGGAGCCGTGATCTGCACCGTCACGGTCATCCTCACGGAGCCGTGACCTGCATCGTCACGGCCATCCTCACGGAGCCGTGACCTACACCGTCACGGTCATCCTCACGGATCCGTGACGGGTCTGGACAGTTCCCTCCTCCTTCTTCCTCCAGCTCAATTTCCACGAAATTAAACCTCAAAACCTCCATTTTATCAACCAAGAAGCTCCAAAACAGTACCAATAACACCCTACACTTCAATAATTAAGTGAGTTTCATCAACAACAATAAAACCCATTAAAAATTTATCATCCATCTCCCTTTTCTCTTCATAAAACATCATCCAAACACAAACAACCCAAACCCATGTTAACCCAACTAGTTCATGCAATTTCTATAGAAACCCATAACCCCAAATTAGTTGAAACTGGATTGTTAGAGCTTACTTACATTGGGGATGAAGAGATGATGAAGATTATAAATTTTTTTGAGAAGATTTGATGAAGAAATGGACTCAAGCTTCCTCTTTTCTCCCTTTCTTCTTCTTCAAGCTTCCATGGTTTCTCCTCTCCCTCTTTCTCTCTCTAAAATTCGGCCAACACAATGAAATGGCTGAATTGTGCTCCCAGTTTTCTTTAAAACCTAATTTAGTAAAAGTCTCTATTGCCCCCTTAGGTTCATTTCTTCTCTTTTGGCTCAAATGAAGGCAAATGGGTCATTATAGGCGCATTTCTTCTCCTCCAAGCCACCATGGATACATGTCCATGTGGGGGCCACCTTGCCCTTGCCAATTTCTAGCACAATTAAAATTAATTAGGTTTAGTCACTAATTAGGCCTAGTTTGACCGAAAGTTGACTTTTTTTTCGTAAAATTAGTCGTTTGAAAGGAAACGACCCAACTAAGCTAACCGTAATGACGACTAAGATTTTTGGGTCCCGGAAAGGTCCCAAATGACTCCCAGAGTCATCGGTTGACTTTTTCGGCCGAAAGTCAACTTTCGCAAAAAATCATCGGTTCGACCGGGATGGACCAGGGGCTGTTCTTACACGTTTGCACGTAGTGCACTCATTTCGGACTGCATCACATGCGTCTAATGAGAATCGGAGAGGGCATGAGTGTGGGAGTGAGGGATAGGTGAGGGGGCAGGAGATGTAACAAGAAGAGGAAGAACACGACAGGGACATAATATACTGTCCCTCGCTCTAGTGGTCATAGGATGTGAGGGTCTAGATGGAGGAGGAGGAGGAGGTGGCGGGATAGGGGATGGTGATATTGGGGGATCCACTGATGGCAACATCACAAAATCCGATGGAGGCGACGAGGAAGAATCGAAATGAGGAAATCGATGCGAGCGAGGAAGATCATCGTGGGTGGAAAGAAACTCATACGAGGTGGAGGACGAGGAGGAAGGAATATTGGAGTAAGGGAAGACAGGCTTATCAAAGGTAACGTGACGAGAGATAATGACACGTCCGGTAGAGATGTTAAGGCAACGATATCCACAATGGTTAGAAGGATAACCGAGAAAGACACAAGGGGAGGAGCGAGGGGCTAGCTTGTGAAGGGTTGTTGAAGATAAGTCAGGGTAGCGCAAACATCCAAAAACCCGTAGATGAGAATATGTAGGAGGCACATTATATAGAACTTGGAAAGGAGACAAAAAGGAGAGGGTAGTGATAGGGAGGAGGTTTAAAAGGTGAGCAGCCATATGCAAAGCCTCAACCTATAACGAGGGGGGAGATGAGCTTGAAAGAGAAGCGTTCGAACAATGTTATTAGTAGTGCGAATCATGCGTTCAGCCTTCCCTAACTGCAGTGATGTATGTGGGCAACAGAAGCAAAAAATAATGCCATGAGATCGAAAGAAAGAGTGAAAGGAAGTGTTGTCAAATTCGCGTCCATTGTCACACTGGAAAGATTGAATAGCGAGATTGAATTGAGTTCGAACATAAGCAGAGAACGAGGTAAATATATTAAAGACATCAGATTTAGCACGAAGAGGAAACACCCATAGAAAGTGAGAGAAATCATCCAAAAAAAGTAAATAATAACGAAAACCACTGGTACTCAGCATAGGTGAAGTCCATAAGTCAGAATGAATAATTTCACATATTTTCATAGTACGAGATGTAGAAGAGTAAAAAGGAAGACGAACATGTTTGACTAATTGGCATGCATCACAAAGATGGTCAGAGATGACCTTATTACAACTAATTGGGTTTTGAGAACATAAATATTTAAAAATATGATCGCCATGTGACCTAGTCGACGATGCCAAAGAGTGGATGTTTCTGCAGCGGAGAGGGCGGAAGATGAAGGAGATGAAGGGGCGGATGAAACTGGGTAGAGATTGCCAGTACTATCACATCAGATAAGGAGAGAACCCGTCTTGAGATCCTTCACAGAGAATCCAAACGGATCAAATTCAACAGAGCAAGAAATATCACAAGTAAACTTTCTAACAGAAACGAGATATTTTATTATGTGAGGACTAAGTAGAACATTATTTAAGGGAAAAACATGAGTAGGTGTGGGAATATAGGATTGACCAGTAAAAGAGACAAGTAAGGAAGCATAATTTCCAACAATAATTGAATTAGAATTGTACACGAAGTAAGAGAAGAAAGCAGACCTGGGTTGGATGTAGTGTGAGACGAGGCACCTGTATCCATGTACCATTCCTGCGATGGTTGCTTCAATTTCATGGTAGAGAATAAAGTTGATAGATCTGTGGGCTGCTGGACATTGGGTTGCTGGACGTTGGGCTGCTGAGAGAACTGTTCCATGATGGGCCGTAAATGTTGCTGAAAAGGATGCCCATGCGCTGTTGATGTGTAGCTGAGCCGAGAGGAGCCGCTCCTCCTGCGAAGTCGTGTGCGTCGAATGGGACACCTGCACCTTTAATGGACGCGGGCTGAGACTGCTGGTATGGGCCCAATAAAGATGAGTGTGGATGTGGGCCCAAGATAGAGGGCTGCTGTTGTTGATCAATTGGGTTGGTCACTGTGAATGCTTGATTGGGCCGGACCTGTATATTGTGAGGCCAAAAAGGCTGCTGAAATGGGAAGTTGCCACTATTAGATTTACCAGAAAAATTATTATTAAAAAATGGATGATTCATACCGTAACGACCTTATCCGCGACCGTAGTTTCGTCAACGACCACGAGATCTACCCCAGCCATACTATGAGAATTTTGGCTGATGGTTGGTGAAAAGGAGGGTGGAGGAATCCGAGGAGTTATGAGTGAAACACATCTGACGTTCCTCGGCAAGAAGAAGCATGGAGCGAACTTGAGAGAAATTTGGAAAAGGAACTTGGGTAGGGATAATTTCAATAAGAGTAGAAAATGATTCTGGGAGTGAACAGTAGAATAAATCTAAGTAATGACAAGAGCATCGATATGACGCCACAGAAGAGTAATAGGTGTAGGTGGTGAATCAGTAATATGATCAATGGTGTCATGACTATTACAAATATTTTTAAACATTTCACACCATTGCTTATACATTTGATCCTTGATAGTAAGTTTGACAGGAACAAAATTCGATGGGTTCGTGACAGAATAAGCAAGGTGATACATACTTGTGGGGGGAGACGAAGACGATGGTGTTGTAGTAGTAGATACAACAGGTGAGGTATACATCGCAGCAACAAGTAGGCACGAATAAGACGGTAATAGGAAGATCAAAACGAGATCGTGTGGTCACAAAATTTTCAATGAGAAAATATTGCAACTATTGGAGGCTTTGTTTGTGGGGTGTAGCCGAGGGGTACGACACAAGTTTTAGTGAAGGTGTGAAAGAAAGTAGGTGAAGTTAGATAGAAAGTGGGTAAAGATCAATTGAAAAAAAAGGAAGATTAAAGTGGTTGTGTGGGTATGGATGAAAAGCACAACAGTAAGGTGAGAATTGCAAAGACAAGAAGTGGTTGGGCTAGAGATGCTCTGATACCATGAAATGAAGTAATTCCCCCTTATTGGGTTCTGTACATTCTTATTGCATATATAGAAAGTGAATTAATGGTACATCATGATACAAATCAAAACGGAAACTGTAATAACTACTCCCGGTCAACGCTAGTCAAATCTGCGAAAAACGGGAAAATTTAAAAATTTTATACAGACACTTAAATGAACCTAAATTTGACCCCGAGGGTCATACCGGACTTAAGTTGACCCCAATATCGACCAAAGTGAGTTCCGGGGGACTCAGGATAACTTTCTGACCAATTTGGGAAATGTTGACTTTTCGCTTTTAAATCCAAAAAGCTTAGTCGTTGTCACAACGGTCTTAGTTGAGCCGTTTCCTTGTAACCCGTGAAGTTTCGTAATTTCTTGGAAAAAATGCCCGTTCGGGGCCCGAAACGTCCGAATTTCGCGAATCTGATTGGAAAAAATCTAGAAGATATTTTTCCAAAAAGGTGTGGGACCCACTTGGCACTTGTCTAACAAGTGGTGGTGTTAGGTTTATTGGACAAAACAAAGGCAGGACTACATGGGGGGGGGGGGGTTCGACCACTTACAAAAAAAGGAGAAAAGGGTGACTTTCTTAGAGAGAGAAAGGAGCTAGAAGGAAGAGAGAAAAGGGGAGAAAAAGAGAAGGCTTGCTAGGGTTTTGCCACTATTCACGAGCATCAAACCATTGGATCGTCTCAACGATAGAAGATTCAAGCCCACACCGACATTCTCTACGGTGAGCACCTAACCGATTCTCGTTTTGCTAAGTTTAAAAGTTAGGGCTTGGTTTGAAATTGGTTGAATATGGATGAGTTGAGGTGTGGGGTTTGTTGGAGGTGTTTGGAGCGAAGAGATGAGCGTTTTCCGGTGACCGGAGGCTCGGGGGGGGGGGGACTCCGGCCACCGTGGGTGGTGGCTGGCCGGAGCTAGGGCCGGCCACCACCATTGTGAGCCGGGCCCAAAGTGGCCCTAGCCACCCACGGACAAGGTTGGCCGGGTGGGGCCCACGTGCTCGGGTGTTCGGGTTTCGTGTTTGGGTGGTTTAGGACGTTCCCCGAGTCAGTAATCTGCACCCGGATCGAAATTTGGAAATAAATTGTGAAAGTTGTAATTGACGGGTTTAGAAACTTTAAACGCAAATTAAATTACTCGGAAGTCGGAATTTGATTATGTCGAGTGCCTAGGAACCCTTGAATTATTCTAAGACTGTAGAAACGAAAACGGGAATTTTTGGATCCTCGAAAAGGCGTTTTCAAAACCCGGGCAGATTCGCCATGTATGGCGAATCGGGCTTTTCCGGGTCCATTATCGACAATGTCGAGTAATGGGGAAGTTTTGGAGTGATCGACATTGTCGTGGTTACTTTTGGGCGTCAAGTTTATTAAAATTCAGTTTATGCCTGCAAGCTTAAAAGTATTTAAATTGTGTTCTTATTAGATCGTGCCGCAGACAGAGGAAAGGGAAAGCTAGGCGAGTGATCGGGATCACGCCGGAGCTTGTTTGTGCTCTTTTGGAGAAAGCATACGTGGTAGGGAAAAGTAACCAGATCTCGGCCCTGACTAGGGAAAGTTAACAGTAGAAATGCATGTGACACTTGGGTGTCGTGGGTTAAGTAAGTTATCGAACAATAGAAAGGCAGGCGACACCGGGTGGTGTCGTATGATACGGGAACGTATCGAACAATAGAAATGCATGTGACACTTAGTAGTGTCGTAGGAGCAGTGAACTTATTGATATTGGAATTACTGGAGGCATTTGTTTCTGCCCGGAGGTTAATTGTTCAGTTTGTGTCTTGGGTGGTCATGAGAGCCCGTATTTTACCATTGGTTTGTCTTGGGTGGCCATGAGTGCCCGTGGGGTTGTTGAGCCCGTGTTTTACTGTTGGTGTGTCTTGGGTGGCCATGAGTGCCCGTGGGGTTGTTGAACCCGTGTTTTACCGTTGGTGTGTCTTGGGTGGCCATGAGTGCCCGCGGGGTTGTTGAACCCGTGTTTTACCGTTGGCGTCTTGGGTGGCCATGAGTGCCCGTGGGGTTGTTGAACCCGTGTTTTACCGTTGGTGTATCTTGGGTGGCCATGAGTTCCCGTGGGGTTGTTGAACCCGTGTTTTACCGTTGGCTTCTTGGGTGGCCATGAGTGCCCGTGGGGTTGTTGAACCCGTGAGTTACTGTTGATGTCTTGGGTGGCTATGAGTGTCGTGGGGTTGTTGAACCCATGTTTTACTGTTGGTGTCTTGGGTGGCCATGAGTGCATGTGGAGTGTTAAACCGGTGTTGTTGTTGCTGTTGAACTTTGCGTGTGATTGTGACTGTGGTTACCTGGGGTTGGTGAGTGTGACAAGTCGACTGCCTGATCCGACTTTGTGACGGGAAAAGTGCGACAGGTCGACTGCCTGATCCAACCGTCGCGTTGGGAAAATTGCAACATGTCGACAACCTATCCGATTGGGGTCGGGAAAAGTGCAACAGGTCGACAGCCTAATCCAACCGTCGCGTTGGGAAAAGTGCAACAGGTCGACCGCCTGATCCAACCGTCGCGTTGCGAAAGGGCAGGGGCTTACTAAGCAGCTGGAGTGCGATCCTTTGCGATCTTGTTTGGTATGCGATCCTTTGTGATCTTGGGTGTTGCGTGGTTATCTTTCGTGTCTTTGGTGGAGGTCGTAATCGTTGTGTCAGGTCTACATTACGGGTCCGAGTGTTGAGTCGGTTGAGGAAGGTAACAGTTTGTGTGTCAGTCGGGTTGTTGTTGGTGTTACCGGCATTGTCTGCTAAGTATGTCGTACTCAGTCTGTTATCCGTGGTGGTGAGCGAACGCTCACCCCTAGCTGCTTTTCCTACAGGTAGTGGTCGCGGGATGGACTAGGTGAGCTCTCGAAGCTTGAAGAAGTAGGAGCGGAGTCCGGGTTTTTTTTAGTCTAGCGACGTACGCCTTGTATTTTGTCCGCTTGTTGGGACGTACTTTTGAGTTGTAAATTATTATTTTGATTAACTAAATGGTGGTTTTAAAGCGATTTATTCAAAATGTTCGAAAATATTTTATTGTATTAACCGTTCGCGTTCCGGGTTCGGTTCTACTGAATTTGGGGCTTGATAGCTTGGTATCAGAGCTCGAGGTTTCACACCTCGATTCAGTAAAGTCCCGTCGTGCGTTGGGTACACAAGTCGGAAACCGTGTGTAGACCCGTAGTGTTGTGAGTCCTGTTTGTGTTTGTGTGTATGTGCAGTACGGTCATTACTGGCATACTGTTTATGTGTGCTGCATGAAACGTTTTGAGGCCGTCGCGACTCGACTCAGGGGCGTCCCTAAAGTTGAGCGTGACGGTGTTGATATCAAGTGGGTACAATGTAGTTCGGGGACGCCTGGACCGGGTTGTAACTACGTGATGTCAAGAAATGAGGTTTTGAATGAAGTGGAGAAAGTTTCAAAATTGGTTGGCCCTGTGGGCATGTTTGATTTGGATTTGGATTGGCCCTGTGGGCGTGTTTTGACTTTGGTTGGCCCGGTGGACGTGTGTTGTTGTTGCTTGGCCGTGTTGGCATGTGATTGAGGTTGTGTGACCCGATTTGGTCTGTGAGTCGTTGTGCGGTCGTTTGAGTTTTCCTTTACGTATTATTATAAATTTAAATATTAATAGCGTGAGCGGTGTGACGTTTTAGTAATGAGTACGTTAGGGTAGACGTAGATCGTGTGAACGCTAGTGTATTTGAGCATGTTGTCATTATATAAGTTCGCAACCTGAACGTTTGTGTGTATCCGTGCAGAGGATACCGACACATGGCTCGTGGCAGACAAGGACGATCAACCGTGACACGGGGACTGCCGCCCACGCGAGGCAGGCGGGGACGGTCAGTAGGGACACCAGGACGGGTGCCCACCGTTGAGCCCGCTGAGTACGTGGAGGCCCAGGGTACTCCTGTCGGAGAGGACAGGAGGAGCGATGCGGGACCTTCTACGGGCACGCCCAGCGTCCCACCGGTCGAAGACCCTCCCACTACGACCGCCCTGGACGAGCTGACCAGGGCAGTGCAGAGTTTGGTGGTGATCATCGCCAGTAGAGAGTCGACATCGCCAGCTCTGGAGACAGCAGCGGTCCCAGCGAAGCCCGTTCATCCCGAGGACCATACGGCCCGGACACTGCTGGACTTTCTGAAGCTGTGCATACCCACATTTGTCGGGGAGCCGAACCCCGACCTAGCCGAGAGATGGCTGGAGCAGGTCACGCGGCACCTGGACACATCAGGTATCGAGTCTGGCCGCCGCAGAGTGTCCTTTGCAGCTCATCAGCTGAGGGACAGCGCCTACCACTGGTGGCGGCGTGTGAGGGACAGAGTCGGGCACGACTACGGCATCTTCCAGACGGTCTTTCTGGCACAGTATTTCCCCGACATCGGTAGTTCCTGGACCTGCAGCAGGATGGGATGTCAGTGGCAGAATATGAGGCCAGATTCACGGCCCTGACTAGATTCGCGCCATAAATGGTGGCGACGGAGCAGAACCGTTGCCTGCGGTTCGAGGGGGGACTGAGGCCGGTGATTCGGGATCGAGTCCTCGCCTTGAGGTTGCGGGAGTTCTCAGAGCTCGTGGACACTACAGCGACAGTGGAGCAGGGTGTCCGGGACGCGGCCAGGACCCGTGAGGTTCGACAGCGGCCGACCAGTGTGGCCGGGCCGTCCGAGTCCCGAGATCCGAGGAGACATAGGACCATGGGGTTCTTCCGGCCACAGGCTCAGCAGGGCGGAGCGAGACGGATGGGGTCAGTAGCATCAGTGGGGCCAATCTCTTCAGAGAGACGGCTGAGATGCTTTGGCTGCGGGCAGCCAGGCCACATACAGCGAGAGTGTCTGATGGACACGGGGTCGAGAGCCGACGAGGCCAGGTGTTACCGGTGCGGCCGGTTTGGGCACACTATTGCCAGGTGTCATGAGCCGTTGGGGGCAACGTCAGCGCAACGACCGCAGCAGTCGCGTACAGTACAGTCACCCACGGGTCGCCCTCGTCAGAGTCAGCAGTCGAGGTTGTCGCAGTCGTCCAAGTGCGCACCAGTTCCGAGACAGCAACATGGATCTGGGTATCCAGCAGTCAGTGCGCCGGGTCAGAGGCAGCAGGCGTCAGAGGGAAGAGTGTACGCAGTTACCGACTCCCGGGCCCCAGGATCCACTACCTACCGCGAGACCATTCAGGGTACGTGTTTATTGTATCATTTGTGGGCGTTATTCTTATTTGATACCGGGGCGTCACACTCATTTATTTCGTTGAGTTGTGCTGAGAAGTTGGGGCTCAGTTTCGAGCCGTTGAGTCCACCCCTGTGCCTGGACACCCCAGTTGGGGGTGGTGTATCGTTGACTAGGGTCTGTCGTGCCTGCGAAATTAGGGTCGCAGACTGTCCTTGCCCTGGTGACCTTCTCGTGTTGGGAATGACGACCTTTGATGTGATCTTGGGAATGGATTGGCTGGCGAAGTACCGAGCCAATATCGATTGCTACAGGCGACGGGTGACAGTGTCAGTAGGCAGTACGCAGGTGACGTGTGTTCTGGGTAGTAAGAGTGGGGTCCTCCTGTCGGCATTGTCCGCAGTGGAGGAAGTATCGGGTGTGCAGAGCCGAGAGTTACCGCGAGTGGTATGCGAGTTCCCCGAGGTCTTTCCTGAGGAGTTGAGCGGGTTGCCACCGGAACGTGAGGTGGAGTTCGGGATTGACCTGGTGCCGGGAACGACAACGATATTAATGTCACCTTACAGGTTTGCGCTGACAGAGTTGACTGAGCTGAAGCGTCAGGTCGAGGAGCTTCAGGAGAAGGGATTTATCCGTCCGAGCGTATTGCTGTGGGGAGCACCAGCACTCTTCGTGAAGAAGAAGAGTGGAGAGCTTCGGATGTGTATAGATGACCGGAAGTTGAACCGGGTTACGGTGAAGAACCGATACCCGATGCCGAGGATTGACGACCTGTTTGACCACTTGAGATGCTCGACCTGTTTCTCGAAGATCGATATGCGATCCGGATATTACCAGTTGCGAGTCCGAGAGGGGGACGTCGCAAAGACTGCATTCCGGACACGCTATGGGCATTACGAGTTCTTGGTGATGCCGTTTGGACTGACGAACGCACCTGCAGCGTTCATGGATATGATGAACAGTATATTCCGGCCGTACTTAGAACAGTTTGTGGTGGTGTTCGTAGACGACATCTTGATCTATTCGCAGAGCGAGGCGGCACATGAGGTACATCTGAGAAATGTTCTGACCCTGCTACACACGCATCAGCTATATGCCAACCTAGAGAAGTGCGAGTTTTGGCTCGCTGAGGTGAAATTCCTCGGTCACATTGTATCCCGTGATGGTATACTGGTCGATCCGTCGAAGATCGACGCGGTTTCGAAGTGGGCACGACCCACGAGTGTCTTAGAGATCCGCAGCTTTCTGGGGTTGGCAGGCTGTTATCGGCGATTTGTCCAGGGAGTCGGGTTTGCATGGGCAGAGGATTGTGAACGTGCGTTCACGGAGTTGAAGACTCGCCTGACTACCGCTCCAGTATTGGTAGTGCCAGAGCGAGGGATCGGGTATGAGGTATATTGTGAGGAGTACGACTTTGAGCTGCACTACAATACGGGTAAGGCGAACGTAGTCGCCGACGCCTTGAGTAGGAAGTCGGTTCCGAGTCTTGCTAGCATATTAGTCCGGGAGTGGGACATGATGGGGGAACTGAGCACGTTCGGGCTCGAGCTAGAGGAGATTACTGGTGGCGTGGCCATGTGCTCACTGGTGGCTCAGCCCTCGCTACTTGCCCAAGTGTTGGAGGCGCAGTCGGAGGACGGCGAGACGTCAGAGATCCGAGAGAGGGTCGTCAGCGGTGACGAGGTGGTAGGCTGGGAAATCAGTGCTGATTGGGGGTTACGGTATCGAGGAGGGTTGTTCGTGCCGGGCAACTGTAGAGAAGACGTGTTGCGAGAGTCACATCATTCGCGTCTTACAGTGCACCCGGGGGGCACCAAGATGTACCGTGACATCAGGCGGCACTTCTAGTGGCGCGGGATGCGGAGAACAGTCGCATAATTTGTGTCGAGATGTCTCGTCTGTCAGCAGGTAAAGGCCGAACATCAGCGTCCCGCCGGATTATTGCAGCCACTGCCGATCGCCCAGTGGAAGTGGGAGCATGTCACGATGGACTTCGTGAGTGGATTGCCGAGATCTCCGAATGGACACGACGCCATATGGGTAGCAGTCGACCGGTTGACTAAGTCGGCCCATTTCCTGTCTATGAGGATGACTGATCCGGTCGACAAGTTGAGCAGCCTGTACATTCAGGAGATAGTGTGTCTCCATGGGGTCCCTGTGTCGATAGTGTCTGACAGGGATCCTCGTTTCACGTCCAGATTTTGACCGAGTCTGCAGACCGCGTTGGGGACCGAGGTTCTACTCAGTACAACACACCATCCCGAGACGGTCTGTCCGAGTGCACCATTCAGATCTTGGAAGACATGCTGCGGGCATGTGTGCTGGATTTCAGGGGATCATGGGAGACCCACCTGCCGTTGGTCGAGTTCGCCTACAACAACAGCTACCAGGCCAGTATTGGGATGGCATTGTTCGAAGCGTTGTATGGGAGGCTGTGTCGATCGCCAGTGTGTTGGGCAGAGGTGGGGGACAAGAGTCTGCTGGGGCCAGATCTTGTCAGAGACCGCGCTGATACGCGAGCGGTTGAAGACCACGCAGAGTCGGCAGAAGAGATATGCCGACAGACGACGATGACCTCTTGAGTTCGCAGTCGGGGATCACGTGTTCCTGAAGGTGAGCCCGAGGAATGGACTGGTACAATTCAAACGCAGCGGGGGCAAGTTAGCCCTGCGGTACATTGGCCCTTTTGAGATCTTTAGCAGAGTGGGTGCATTGGCTTATCGTTTGGCGTTACCACCACAACTTGGGAGAGTTCATAACGTCTTCCACGAGTCCCAGTTGCGGCAGTTCAATGTGGACCCCTCCCACGTCATTGAGTGGACATATATCGAGGTGGCTGACGATGTCTCCTATGAGGAGCAGCCGGTTCGGATCATGGACACACGGGAGTAGGTCTTGCGTGGCAAGGTTATCCGCCTAGTACAGGTGCAGTGGACGCATCACGGGTCTGAGTCGACTTGGGAGCGCGAGGACGAGCTTCGCGCGAAGTACCCCGCGTTGTTCGACTCCTGAGGTACGTCTGTTTTAAATTTCGCGGACGAAATTCCTTTAAGGGGGGTAGATTGTAATAACCACTCCCGGTCAACGCCAGTCAAATCTGCGAAAAACGGGAAAATTTAAATTTTTTATACAGACACTTAAATGAACCTACATTTGACCTCGAGGGTCATATCGGACTTAAGTTGACACCGATATCGACCAAAGTGAGTTCCGGGGGACTCAGGGCAACTTTCTGACCAATTTGGGAAATGATGACTTTTCGCTGGAAAAGTCAACCGAGCGACGTTTTGGTCCATTCGAGGACCGTTTTAAATCCAAAAATCTTAGCCGTCGTCACAACGGTCTTAGTTGAGCCGTTTCCTTGTAGCCCGTGAAGTTTCGTAATTTCTTGAAAAAAGTGCCCGTTCGGGGCCCGAAACATCCGAATTTCTCGAATCTGATTGGAAAATATCTAGAAGATATTTTTCCATAAAGGTGTGGGACCCACTTGCCACTTATCAAACAAGTGGTGGTGTTAGGTTTATTGGACAAAACAAAGGCAAGGCTACATGGGGGGGGGGGGGGGGGGGGTTCGGCCACTTACAAAAAAAGGAGAAAAGGGTGACTTTTTAAAAAGAGAAAGGAGCTAGAAGGAAGAGAGAAAAGGGGAGAAAAACAGAAGGCGTGTTAGGGTTTTTCCACTATTCACGAGCATCAAACCATTGGATCGTCACAACGATAGAAGATTCAAGCCCACATCGTCATTCTCTACGGTGAGCACCTAACCGATTCTCGTTTTTCTAAGTTTAAAAGTTAGGGTTTGGTTTGAAATTGGTTGAATATGGATGATTTGAGGTGTGGGGTTTGTTGGAGGTGTTTGGAGCGAAGAGATGAGCATTTTCCGGCGACCGGAGGCTCGGGGGGAGCTCCGACCACCATGGGTGGTGGCTAGCCGGCCATAAGTCATGGGGTGGCTGGCCGAAGCTAGGGCCGGCCACCACCATGGTGAGCCGGGCCCAAAGTGGCCCTAGCCACCCACAGACAAGGTTGGCCGGGTGGGGCCCACGTGCTCGGGTGTTCAGGTTTCATGTTTGGTTGGTTTAGGACGTTCCCCGAGTCATTAATCTGCACCCGGATCGAAATTTGGAAATAAATTGTGAAAGTTGTAATTGACGGGTTTAGAAACTTTAAACGCAAATGAAATTACTCGGAAGTCTGAATTTGATTCCGTCGAGTGCCTAGGAACCCTTGAATTATTCTAAGACAGTAGAAACGAAAACGGGAATTTTCGGAGCCCCGAAAGGGCGTATTCAAAACCTGGGCAGATTCGCCATGTCGGGCGAATCGGGCTTTTCTGGGTCCATTATCGACAACGTCGAGTAATTGGGAAGTTTGGGAGTGATCGACATTGTCGAGGTTACTTTTGGGCGTCAAGTTTATTAAAATTCAGTTTATGCCTGCAAGCTTAAAAGTATTTAAATTGTGTTCTTATTAGATCGTGCCGCAGACAGAGGAAAGGGAAAGCTAGGCGAGTGATCGGGATCACGCCGGAGCTTGTTTGTGCGCTTTTGGAGAAAGCATACGTGGTAGGGAAAAGTAGTCGGATCTCGGCCCTGACTAGGGAAAGTTAACAGTAGAAATGCATGTGCACTTGGGTGTCGTGGGTTAAGTAAGTTATCAAACAATAGAAAGGCAGGCAACACCGAGTGGTGTCGTATGATACGGGAACGTATCGAACAATAGAAATGCATGTGACACTTAGTAGTGTCATAGGAGCAGTGAACTTATTGATATTGGAATTACTGGAGGCATCTGTTTATGCCCTGAGGTTGATTGTTGAGTTTGTGTCTTGGGTGGCCATGAGAGCCCGTATTTTACCGTTGGTGTGTCTTGGGTGGCCATGAGTGCACGTGGGGTTGTTGAGCCCGTGTTTTACTGTTGGTGTGTCTTGGGTGGCCATGAGTGCCCATGGGGTTGTTGAGCCCGTGTTTTACTGTTGGTGTGTCTTGGGTGGCCATGAGTGCCCGTGGGGTTGTTGAACCCGTGTTTTACCGTTGGTGTGTCTTGGGTGGCCATGAGTGCCCGTTGGTTTTTGAACCCGTGTTTTACCGTTTGCGTCTTGGGTGGCCATGAGTGCCCGTGGGGTTGTTGAACACGTGAGTTACTGTTGACGTCTTGGGTGGCCATGAGTGCCCGTGGGGTTGTTGAACCTGTGTTTTACCGTTGGCGTCTTGGGTGGCCATGAGTGCCCGTGGGGTTGTTGAACCCGTGAGTTACTGTTGATGTCTTGGGTAGCCATGAGTGCCGTGGGGTTGTTGAACCCGTGTTTTACTGTTGGTGTCTTGGGTGGCCATGAGTGCATGTGGAGTGTTAAACCGGTGTTGTTGCTGCTGTTGAACTTTGCGTGTGATTGTGACTGTGGTTACCTGGGGTTGGTGAGTGTGACAGGTCGACTGCCTGATCCGACTTTGTGTCGGGAAAAGTGCGACAGGTCGACCGCCTGATCCAACCGTCGCGTTGGGAAAAGTGCAACAAGTCGACAGCCTATCCGATTGGGGTCGGGAAAAGTGCGACAGGTCGATAGCCTGATCCAACCGTCGCGTTGGGAAAAGTGCGACAGGTCAGCCGCCTGATCCAACCGTCGCGTTGGGAAAAGGGCAGGGGGTTACTAAGCAGCTGGAGTGCGATCCTTGCGATCTTGTTTGGTATGCAATCCTTTGTGATCTTGGGTGCTGCGTGGTTATCTTTCGTGTCTTTGGTGGATGTCGTAATCGTTGTGTCAGGTCTACATTACGGGTCCGAGTGTTGAGTCGGTTGAGGAAGGTAACAGTTTGTGTGTGTCAGTCGGGTTGTTGTTGGTGTTACCGGCATTGTCTGCTAAGTATGCCGTAGTCAGTCTGTTATCCGTGGTGGTGAGCGAACGCTCACCCCTAGCTGCTTTTCCTAGAGGTACTGGTCGCGGGGATGGACTAGGTGAGCTCTCGAAGCTTGAAGAGCTAGGAGCGGAGTCCGGGTTTTTTTTAGTCTAGCGACGTACGCCTTGTATTTTGTCCGCTTGTTGGGACGTACTTTTGAGTTGTAAATTATTATTTTGATTAACTAAATGGTGGTTTTAAAGCGATTTATTCAAAAGGTTCGAAAATGTTTTATTGTATTAAACGTTCGTGTTCCGGGTTCGGTTCTACTAAATTTGGGGCGTGACAGCTTGGTATCAGAGCTTGAGGTTTCACTCCTCGGACTGTACGTCAACTAGGTGGGAGAGTCGAGTCAGTAAAGTCCCGTCGTGCGTTGGGTACGCAAGTTGGAAACCGTGTGTAGACCCGTAGTGTTGTGAGTCCTGTTTGTGTTTGTGTGTATGTGCAGTACGGTCATTACTGGCATACTGTTTGTGTGTGCTGCGTGAAACGTTTTGAGGCCGTCGCGACTCGACTCAGTGGCACCCCTGTAGTCGAGTGTGACAGTGTTGATATCAAGTGGGTACAATGTAGTTCGGGGACGCTTGGACCGGGTTGCAACTACGTGATGTTACATATTAATATTTTACATAAAAAATATTTTATTCAATATATTAATTATCAAAATCAGGTTTTAAACTATAAAAACTCAAAAAAATACGATTATTTTGATAAATTTTAAAAAAAAAAATTTTGAATTTAATAATTAGTATAACTGAATAAAATATATTGTTTATAACCTCTAAGTATTATTTGAAAAAATAATTTTTTAATTTAAATTATATATATATATATATAGGGTTGGTATCAAATACAAACCACCCCTTATTGTGCAAACTACGAACTCACCAGGTGCTGACACGTGGGCGCGCACGCTGTTGGTGCGCGCGCACAGTGCTGACACGTGGCGCGCATAGTGCTAATAGTTTGGGCGCACAGTGCTAATAGTTTGGCACTGTGCTAAACTATTAGCACTGTGCGCGCCAAACTATTAGCACCGTGCGCGCGCGTGGTCAACTCGCTCACGCGCGCGGGCGGAGGCGCGCGCGAATCTGCCACGTGTCAGCATCGCGCGCGCTCTGCTGACGTCACTTTGACCGCATCTTGTGGCTTAGATTGGTTCGTAGTTTGCACAATAAGGATGGTTTTTACTGGATAGCTAGCCTATATATATATATATATATATGATAACAATCAGGTACAAACTTGTATCTTTCGTCAGAACGTAGAACTATCAATCTGGGCCCTTCGATCGTAGAATTAATGGCCCAGATTTAATGCATATCTTTTAAAATCTTTTTAATTAATGCATATCTTGTAATTGATTTCGTAATCAATCAACACCCCCCCTGAATTTCGGTGACCATTCGATCTGAGTAATCAATGGCCCAGATTAGTTCTACGTTCTGACCCGAAATAAGGTTTGTACTTGATTGTTCCCCTATATATATATATATATGTGTGTGTGTGTGTGTGTACATACATATATCAAACTAATCTGATTTTAACACTAATGGCTCTGCTAGGGTTTACATCTCTCTTTGAGGCTAGACCTAGGGTTTCATCCCCTTCTCGTCGTGGCTCGCTCTGACGCACGCTCTCCCGGCTACTGTCCGGTCCCTACTCCCGGATAATGTCCAGTCCACGTGCACCCTCACACGTTGGGCCCATTCCTCCTCATCCTAGGGGTCTTTATTGCTCTCCCCGTTACAGACATCTTTTCCGGTGGCTGTCGTCTGTTTCCCATGACCTTGCTCTGGGCTTCCTGCAGGGTGGCGCGTTCCGGGGGTTGTCTCCATCCATGATCTCCCGTCGGGCGGGGCGGGCGTCGGGCTATCATCGGGACCGGCCAGCTAGGTCGTCGCTTCCTCCACGTTGGGGATTCACACGGGGGCATTTTTGGTCTCCACACACTGAGATCCTCTTCCGGCCTCCACGACGATTGGCCCAAAACCTTGCTCTGGGTTCCTTCCCTCGGCGCCTGATCCATGACCTTGCTCTGGGTCCTTTCTCTCGGCGTCCACGACGGCTGAATCATGACCTCGCTCTAAGACCGAAGCCGTATAGGGAGATGGGCCTCCCACTTGGCCTCCTTCTCCGAGTCCCCAAACCAAGTTTGAGGCTTAGGGCCTGGGTCTGGAGTGGCCTCGGGCGTCGGGTTGGCGGTCAACCGGACTGAATGGCAGACTTCGAGTGCTGGAGCTACCAGCAATAGAAGAATGGGGTGGCCGCCGAGCCACAATTCGGGCGAGGGCTGGGAAACAGCCCCACCACCACACATGAGTCACCATACAGGCCTCAGGGACAGGAAGGAGTCTCTGAGGGTGCCCTATCAGGCCTTTTCCACTGACGATCATAGGTTCGAGTTCATAGACGAAGTAGTGCGTTGCCCTCGGGAGACCCAACGGTATTCGGACCCCCCCTTGAGCAGTGATCGTCAACGATTTTTAGTTTTATTGTCTTTCAGTTTCTCGTTAGTAGATTTGGTTGTTTATTTCATTACTGTTCTAGTATACTATCTTTGGTTGTCAGTTTTAGGTCACCTTTATGGCATCTCATCACAACGTCCTAGACGTTAATGTAGTTACATGGTTATTGTGTTTGTCCCGAGAGGGCTTACAAGCATGTACTAAATCTTTTAAAGGAATGAATGTCGCATTTACTCCAAAAAAATGATTTTAAAAAAATTAATAAATTTGAATAAAATAATTTAATTGAATTTAATAACTAATAAAATTAGATTAATTTTTTTTTCATGAAGTGTAAATTATTTTTTTTAAAATTTTAAAATTATAAATTCGAATTATATTTTTAAAATATTTATCAAAAAAATCTGTTTTTTTTCTTTCAAAAACATAAATTAAAATATAATTTTTAATAATTAAAGTAAACTTAACAAACAATAATAATTTAGATAGTACCTGAAAGGTCCCTTATATATATATATATATATGAGAGCAATCAGGTGCGAACCATGAATTACGGTGCGAACATGCGAACTCAAACAGATTGCGCCATTTGTCGCGCTCAGAAAATGCCCACATTTTTGTTATAATCAAGTTTACTAATTCGATTTTTCCCGTTTCGTTTCAACTCCGATTTCATTTTTTCTTGCGCCAATATTCTTATTTTTTCAAGAGCTTTCTAACAAGTAGTGGATTGCATATATTTTGATGTGTTCTTGAATACGTGTGTGGATGTGTGAATATGAGTGCGAAAAGTGTGATGTGTTTTTGCAAATTTAGTGTATATGGTTTGCGGATTTAGTGTATATGGTTTGCGGATTTAGTGTATATGGTTTGCGAATTTAGTGTATATGGTTTGCGGATTTAGTGTATATGGTTTGCGAATTTAGTGTGTTTTGCAAATTTAGTGTATATGGTTTGCGGATTTAGTGTATATGGTTTGCGAATTTAGTGTATATGGTTTGCGAATTTAGTGTAATTTTCACACTTTTGTATGCAATATCACTTGCGAATTTAGTGCTAGATCACATCTTTCTTGGAGAACAAGGATTTTGTAGGTTGATTAAGTAAACACGGTTGGGTTATAACAATAATATCAAATAAGTTTTTATTTCAAAAATGAGTTAGAGGTGCATGTATGTCAAGGCACTTTGTAAACTTACGATGTTGACCAAGAACCAATGGATCACATGTTTAAATTGAACATTTGGCTTCTTGAATTTATATTTCACACTTCCAGATGGTCAAATTGGATTAATAGATATGTATATAATATATGTAATTCCTCACAGATTAGTTAAATAAACATGACAAGTGTATTTTGGTATCTTTTAAAAAAAACTACATGGCATGGTCCAAGTAGGTTGTTGCAACTTGCAAGAGGAAACATAGTGAACCAGTTTCAGACATGAGTTGAGCAATGTTAAGTTACATGAGATATGTTTTTTCCCATACTAAATTCGCAAACCATATACACTAAATTCGCAAACCATATACACTAAATCCGCAAACCATATACACTACATCCGCAAACCATATACACTAAATTTGCAAAACACACTAAATTCGCAAACCATATACACTAAATCCGCAAATCATATACACTAAATCCGCAAACCATATACACTAAATTTGCAAAACACATCACACTTTTTCGCACTCATATTCACACATCCACACACGTATTCAAAAACACATCAAAATATATGCAATCCACTACTTGTTAGAAAGCTCTTAAAAAAATAAGAATATTGGCGCGGGAAAATATGAAATCGGAGTTGAAACGAAACGGGAAAAATCGAATTAATAAACTTGGTGGGAAAAAAAGATGAGGATTTCTAAGCGCGACACGTGTCATGTTTGTAGTTGAGTTCGCAGGTTCGCATTTTAGGAGGGGTTCGCACCTGAAAGCCTCCCTATATATATATATAGGATAACAATCAGGTACAAACTTGTATCTTTCGTCAGAACGTAGAACTATTAATCTGGGCCCTTGGATCGTAGAATTAATGGCCCAGATTTAATGCATATCTTTTTAATTAATGCATATATTGTAATTGATTTCGTAATCAATCACCACCCCCCCTGGATTTCGGTGGCCATTCGATCTGAGTAATCAATGGCCCAGATTAGTTCTACGTTCTGACCCGAAATAAGGTTTGTACTTGATTGTTCCCCTATATATGCATTAATTACATATCTTTCGTCAGAACGTAGAACTATCAATCTGGGTCCTTGGATCGTAGAATTAATGGCCCAGATTTAATGCATATCTTTTAATATCTTTTTAATTAATGCATATATTGTAATTGATTTCGTAATCAATCACCGGTTTAACACTTCACAGGCACTCATGTCCACCCAAGACCCACCAACAGTAATAACACGGGCTCAACAACCCCACGGGCACTCACGGCCACCCAAAACACACCAACTGTAAAGACACGGGCTCAACAACCCCACGGGCACTCACGGCCACCCAAAACACACCAAATGTAAGGACACGGGCTCAACAACCCCACGGGCACTCACGGCCACCCAAAACACACCAACTGTAAGGACACCGGCTCAACAACCCCACGGGCACTCACGGCCACCCAAAACACACCAACGGTGAAACACGGGTTTAACAACCCCATGGGCACTCATGGCCACCCAACAACACAAATAATAGAACACGGGTTTAACAACCCCACGAGAACTCATGGCCACCCAAAACACCAACGGTAAAACACGGGTTCAGCAACCCCACGGGCACTCATGGCCGCCCAAGACACCAACAGTAAAACACGGGCTCTCATAGCCACCCAAGACACAAACAGTAAAGTACGGGCTCTCATGGCCACCCAAGACACAAACAGTAAAGTACGGGCTCTCGTGGCCACCCAAGACACAAACAGTAAAGTACGGGCTCTCATGGCCACCCAAGACACAAACTAAACAATCAACCTCCGGGCATAACCAAATGCCTCCAGTAATTCTAATATCGAAAGTTCACTGCTCCTACGACACTACTACGTGTCACATGCATTTCTATTGTTCGATACGTTCCCGTATCATACGACACCACCCGGTGTCGCCTGCCTTTCTATTGTTCGATAAACCTACTTAACCCACGACACCCAAGTGTCACATGCATTTCTACTGTTAACTTTCCCTAGTCAGGGCCGAGATCCGGCTACTTTTCCCTACCTCGTATGCTTTCCCCAAACGCTCACAATCAAGATCCGACGTGATCTCGATCACTCGCCTAGCTTTCCCTTTCCTCTGTCGGTGGCACGATCTAATAAGAACACAGTTTAAAACACTTTTAAGCTTGCAGGCATAAACTGAATTTTAATAAACTTGACGCCCAAATGTAACCCCGACAATGTCGATCACTCCCAAACTTCCCAATTACTCGACATTGTCGATAATGGACCCGGAAAGGCCCGTTTCGCCCGACACGGCGAATCTGCCCGGGATTGGAAAACGTCCTTCCGGGGCTCCAAAAATTCCCGTTTTTGTTTCTACGGTCTTAGAATAATTCAAGGGTTCCTATGCACTCGACGGAATCAAATTCCGACTTCCAAGTAATTTAATTCGCGTCTAAAGTTTCTAAACCCGTCAATTACAACTTTCACAACTTAATTCCAAATTTCGATCCGGGTGTGGATTAACGACTTGGGGATCGTCCTAAACCACCCGAACACGAAAACCCGATGCCCGAGCATGTGGGCCCCACCCGGCCCTTCAGACCCGAGGGTGGTCGGGCCGGTTTTGGGCCGGTTCACCATGGTGGTGGCCGGTCCTAGCTCCGGCCAGCCACCACCCCAACTCCGGCAGCCACCAAACACGGTGGCCGGAGCTCCCCCGAGCCTCCGGTCACCGGAAAACGTTCATCTTTCGCTCCAAAACGTCTCCAACGAACCCCACACCTCAACACATCCATAAACTACTAGTTTTAACCCAAACCCTAACTTTTAAACTTAACAAAACGAAAATCGGATAGTTGCTCACCGTAGAGAATGATGACGGGAACTCGATTCTTCGATCGTTGAGACGATCCGTTGGTTGGATCGTCGGGAAATCCCAAAACTCCAACCCTTTCCTTCTCTTTTCTCCCTTTTCTCCTTCTCTTTCCTCTCTCCACTTTCTCTCTCTAAAACTCCAATTTTTCTAAGTGATGGCCGAACACACCTCTCAACCTTACCTTATATTTTGTTTTTAAAACCAAACCTAACACTTAATTACCAAACTAACACTCAAGTCTCATCTTTTGTTTTGTTCAAAAAACCAAACACCACCACATTGGTGACATGTGGAAAGTAGGTCCCATCCCTTTTTGGAAAATATCTTCTAGATATTTTCCGATCAGATTCACGAAATTCGGCCGTCTCGGGCCCCGAACGGGCACTTTTTCCAAGAAATTACGAAACTTCACGGGCTACAAGGAAACGGCTCAACTAAGACCGCTGTGACGAAGGCTAAGCTTTTTGGATCCAAAACGGACCTCGAACGGACCAAAACGTCGCTCGGTTGACTTTTCCAACAAAAAGTCAACCTTTCCCAAATTGGTCAGAAAGTTTCCCTGAGTCCCCCGGAACTCACTTTGGTCGATATAGGGGTCAACTTAAGTCCGGTATGACCCTCGTGGTCAAATTTAGGTTCGTTTAAGTGTCTGTCCCAAATTTTTTAAATTTTCGTGTTTTTCTCTGATTTGACTGGCGTTGACCGGGAGTGGTTCTTACAGCATATCTTGTAATTGATTTCGTAATCAATCACCACCCCCCTGAATTTCGGTGGCCATTCGATCTGAGTAATCAATGGCCCAGATTAGTTCTACGTTCTGACCCGAAATAAGGTTTGTACTTGATTGTTCCCCTATATATATATATATATATATATATATAAATAGGGGACCTTTCAGGTACAAACCATCCCTTAGATACAAAATAAGAACCAATCTAAGCCTTAGATTAAACAGAATCCACGGTGGATATTGTATGCTATTCCAAAAAAAAATTACGATTCTGAAATTTTGATACCAATTCGCGCGCGCCTCTAAGGGTAATATTGGAAAACACGATTCCATTTTATGGAAACGTTTCCGCAAAAAATTCCACATCATCAATATCTAAAAACAGAGATAATAATTGATTCTGTCATCAATATAAATCGCAAACCAACCATTTTTTCAGTTACATACAAAAAATATCAACCAAAACGCATCCAGAACTCATAATCGCAGAAGATAGACGGAAAACAAGCATTTTATCAGTTTCAAATAACGTATCGACAAAGCTTTGAGGTTGGAAGCACTATCGGGTTGTAAGTCGTTCTTTTTTTACTATCTGAAACTTGGGGTGCTGACTATTGTTTCGAGTTGTACATTCATTTGAATGAATGGTTTTGATCTGATACTGATAGTAAGATGAGTACATTGGACAAAACAAACATAAGGGTGTGCATTTGCAGTGAATGAATATAGTCCATACTTGTATAGTAATTGTGTTTTTTCAGCAAAAAGTCATATGTCGAGCTCTATATTTCAGTGTTCCATACTCAGTGTATGTTTTTGACATATTCATTTGTATAAACATGCTGTTTGTAATGTATGTTTATGCCATCTTGAGTTTAATGTATGCGTATTGGATTTTGCATGGCGTGTGTTATATTTACCAATGTATGTTTATGCGATTTATTTTGTATGTATGTGCGTAGAAAGACTCAGTACCTTGTTCTTCGATTACCCCGTAAATATGTGAACCAAACTCAAATGTATGTTTCTGTTAATGTAATTTGTATGGGTAAGACACTATGCATGCGTGGTATAAAATATTCTAATTTTGACTTCTAGTAAGGAATATAAAATGTGTGTGTATGTAAACTTTGATGTATGTTTCTGTAAAAAACTTCTGCATGGTGTTTGTCATATATATCAATGTATGTTTATGCGAATTATTTTGTATGTGTGTGAGTCAAAAGTCTAAGTACCTTTTTTCTGCGATTAATCCGTAAGTATGTGAACCAAACTCAAATGTATGTTTCTGTCCGTTTAATTTGTATGGGTAAGACAGTATTTATGCGTGGTATTAAAAATTCTAATTTTTGGCTTCTAATAAAGAACACCATATATGTGTGTGTAAACTTTGATGTATGTTTCTGTAACAAACTTTTACATTGTGTGTGTTATATATATCAATGTATGGTTATGCGATTTATTTTGTATGTGTGTGAGTCAAAAAGTCTCAGTACCTTGTTCTACGATTAATCCGTAAATATGTGAACCAAACCCAAATGTATGTTTCTATTAGTTTAATTTGTATGCGTAAGACACTATGCATGCGTGGTACTAAAAATTCTAATATATGCCTATGTATATAAACGTTAATGTATGTTTCTGTAACGAACTCTTGAATGGTGTGTGTCATATATGTCAATGTATGTTAATGCAATTTATTTTGTATCTATGTCTTATATATCGATGTATGTATTTGCAAATCACTTTGTCTGTATACAAAAAAAAAATTTACATACTTAATCATTTGTGTGGAATATATATCGCAATGTCTGTTTTTGCAATTTATTTTGTGTGCATGCATATATATTAATGAATACTTTGAAATTTGATATGTCTTATTCAGTCAATTATGGACAATGATATTCAAAGCGACGCTGTCACAGTGTTGGTTAGCCCATGCGGTGGAAAGACGTACGTACCAAACTGCAATGCGAACCGAACACCATATGAGGGGCAGATATTCCCCACGTTGGATCATGGGATACTATTTTACAAGACGTATGGTACACTATCCGGGATTTGACACAAGGTTGAACACGACAAAAATGGCTAGAAGAAAATGCGTGATCACAAAGTACATCACCTGCTCGAAAGAAGGATTCAGGCGTCAACCAGACGAAGAAACATCAAATAATGGGAAAAAGAAGAGAAAGACGCTGCTGACTAGAACCGGATGTGGGGCGTTAATTCGAATGACACTAATCGATGACAAGGTTGGTTACAAAGTTCCAAAGTTTATTTCTGTCACGCCCCAATTTCAGTAAACCGAACTTGGGACGCGAACATTTAAAATAATAAAACATTTCGAACCCTTTTTCATTTAATCACTTTAAAAATACCAGTTTAGTTCAACAAAATAATATTTACAACTTAAAAAGCGTCCCAACAAGTGGACAAAAGTATGGTATCCGTCGCTAGACTCAAAATAAACCCAGAATCCCGCTCCTAGCTCTTAAAGGACTCGGAAAAGCCCGATTCGCCCTACATGGCGAATCTGCCCGGTTTTTGAAAACGCCCTTCCGGGGCTCCGAAAATTCCCGTTTTCGTTCCTACGGTCTTAGAATAAATCAAGGGTTCCTAGGCACTCGACGGAATCGAATTCCGACTTCCGAGTCAATTAATTAACGTTTAAAGTTTCTAAACCCGATAATTACAACTTTCGCATTTTAATTCCAAATTTCGATTCGGTTGTGGATAAATGGTCCGGGGAACGTTCTAAACCACCCGAACACAAAAACCCGATACCCGGGCATGTGGGCCCCACACGACCATAATGGGAAAAATTCCCTTTTCGCCCCAAAACGTTCCAAACGAACTCCAAACCTCAACCATTCATCTTTCAACCAATCTTAAACAAAACCCAACCTTAATCAACCCATTTAAACTCAAACCCTAAAATTTAAACGTTCCAAAACGAAAATCGGTTAGATGCTCACCGTAGAGAATCGATGTGAGCTTGAATCTTCTATCGTTGAGACGATCCAACGGTTTGATCGACGGGAATCACCAAAACCCTAAACTTTCTTCTCCTTTTCTCTCCACCTTCTCTCCTCTTTCTAACCCCTTTCTCTCTCTTCAACTCCCCCTTTTAGTTTCTGTTTTGCCGAAACCACCTAAACCTTCCCTTTTATATGTTTAAAAAAAAAATCAAATCTAACTCTCTTATTTACAACTACCACACATTCTTCTTTTTGTTTTGTTTAATATTACCTAACACCACCACATTGATGACATGTGGCAAAGTGGGTCCCACACCTTTTGGAAAATATTTCTTAGATATTTTCCAATCAGATTCGCGAAATTCGGACGTTTTGGGCCCCGAACGGGCACTTTTTCCAAGAAATTACGAAACTTCACGGGCTACAAGGAAACGGCTCAACTAAGACCGCTGCGACGACGGCTAAGCTTTTTGGATCCAAAACGGTCCTCGAATGGACCAAAACGTCGCCCGGTTGACTTTTCCAGCGAAAAGTCAACATTTCCCAAATTGATCAGAAAGTTGCCCTGAGTCCCCCGGAACTCACTTTGGTCGATATCGGGGTCAAGTTAAGTCCGGTATGACCCTCGGGGTCATATTCCGGTTCAATTCAGTGTCCGCTCAAATTTTTTAAATTTTCCTGTTTTTTGCAGGTTTGACTGGCGTTGACCGGGAGTGGTTATTACAATCTACCCCCCTTAAAGGAATTTTGTCCGCGAAATTTTGAACAACGCACGTTAGGAGTCGAACCGGTCGGGGTACTTCGCGCGAACCTCGTCCTCGGGTTCCCAAGTCGACTCGGCCTCGTGGTGTCCCCACAACACCAGTTCTAAGCGAATAACCTTTCCGCGCAGGACCTACTCTCGTGGATCCCTTTCCCACATCGGTTTCTCCTTACACGGGACATCACCCGTTACCTCGACATCTGCCCACTCAATGACGTACTCAAGACCTCGTAAGGCCCGATACACCGCGGGGCTAACCCGTCTCCGCCGCGGTTGAAACACATTAGTCCACCTTTCGGGCTCACCTCCAGGGATACATGACCACTGATTGCTGACTCGAGAGGTCGGCGCCGTCAGTCAGCATAACTCCTGCTGACTCTGCGCGATCTTCAACCGCTCACGCTTTGGCACGACCGACTCAGCTGTCTCTCGGTCCAGTTCTAGACCCAGTAGCCTCTTATTTCTCAATTCTACCCAGCACACAGGCGATCGACACGGCCTACCATACAACGCTTCGAACGGTGCCATCATGATACTGGCCTGAAAGCTGTTGTTGTAGGCGAACTCGGCTAATCGCTCACGAAACCCATCGTGACGTGCCCCCATTTCCACTGTACAACCCGCGGTGGCTGCAATAAACCAGCGGGACGCTGTTGTTCGGCTCTCACCTGCCGACGAGTGAGGCATCGCGATACTAACTCCGCGGCCGCTCTCCGCATCCCGCTCCACTAGACATGCCACCTGATGTCGCGCTCCTCTTAGTGCTACCCACGTGCACTAGCAGACGTGAATGCTGCGACTCTCGCAGCTCGTTGCCTCCGCCGTCACGCGGTATGTACAAACCTCCGTGATACCGTAACTCCCAATTTGCACAACGATCCAGCCCTCAGCGTCAGCACCGCCGACAACTCTCTCTCGGATCCTTGTCGTCTACAAACACCACCACAAACCGATTTAAGAACGGCCGGAATATACTGTTCATCAGATGCATGAACGCTGCAGGTGCGTTCGGCAGTCCAAAGTCATCACCCCGAACTCGTGATGCTCATAGCATGTCTGGAATGCAGTCCTTGCGACGTCCCGCTCTCGAACTCGCAACTGGTAGCATCCGGATCGCAGGTCGATCTTCGAGAAATACGTCGACCCTCTCAACTGGTCAAACAAGTCGTCAATTTTCGGCATCGGGCATCGGCCATTCACCGTAACACGGCTCAGTTTCCGGTAGTCCATGCGCATCCGAAGCTCTCCACTCTTCTTCTTCACGAAGAGTGCTGTCACTCCCCACGGCGATGTGCTCGGACGAATAAACCCCTTCTCCCGAAGTTCCTCGAGCTGACTCTTCAGCTCGGTCAACTCGGCTGGCGCGAACCTGTAAGGCGCCATCGATAACGCTGCCGTTCTCGGCACCAGGTCAATCCTGAACTCCACCTCACAAACTGGTGGCAACCCGCTCAATTCCTTAGGGAAGACCTCGGGGAACTCGCCCGCCTCTCGCGGTAACTCTCGGCTCTGCACGGCCGATACTTCCTTTACTGCGGACAAGTCGACAGGAGAACTCCGCTCCCACTGTCCAGAATACACGAACCTCTCGTGTTGCCCGTTGACACCGTCACTAGTCGTCTGTGACAGTCGACATTGGCTCGGTACTTCGCCAGCCAATCTATTCCCAAGATTACGTTAAAGGTTGAAATTTAGTAAGTATCCTTCCCACGGATACAAGCACAAGTTCAATCGCTGTCGATCCTCATGGATCCTCGCAGTCTCTCTAAGACCTCGCTCCACTGCCGTCATCGTGCCTATCAACTCCGAACATACCCGATCCTCGGGGTGAGGACTCGATCCAGCATCAGGGCTCTTGAGCCCTCTCTCGAACCTCCTGTAGCAGCCCGCCTTTCTAACTTTGCAGGCACGACAGACCTTAGTCAACACCACACCACCACCAACCGGCGTGTCCAGACGCAGAGGTGGACTCAACGACTCTAAACTCAGCCTCGACCTTTCCGCACAACTCGATGACACAAACGAGTGTGACGTCCCGGCATCCAACAGAAATGACGCTCAAAGCAGAGACCGAAAACCACTCCATTAGTCACTCTGGTAAATTCTAGCACCAACCCTCACCCGGTCCTCTATGCATTTACTTATAACTTTCCGCAACCAAACCAGTGTTCGCTACTCATCCCTTGCGGGAAAGTAGTAAAGGGGATGAGCGTTATGCTCACCTCCACGGACACCCGTTCGATTATGGCATACTAGTAACGCACCAAGGACTTACCAATCTAACCCGGGCAAACCACTACCTCAAAACCTGATGCCAACCGTCACACTGCTCACGCTATCAACACCTCAAGTACTCGCTCACGTAAGATAAACCCCGACACGGGAAATCACGTCCTCGATTCAGTAAATCACTATAGCTCGCAACCTCGATACTCCAATTACCCGATCACGTAGGAAAACCTCAAACGGGGATCATGTTCTCAACTAAGCCAACACTGTGGCTCACAATATCGATGCCCCAAGTTCCCGATCACCTAAGGGAAACCTCAATAACCCACTCACGTGAAAGAAACCTCCAACCACCCGTTCACGCAAGAAAAACCTCGAATAACCCGTTCATAGGGGAAACTAGTTCGTACGGCGCCGCAACGCACCAACCCTAACCTCTACCCGGCGAGACTCTCACACCGAGGCGTTGTATTACTACCGTAGGTCATCAATGAGTCTCGAACTCAAGACCTCATCTCTTAACACCAAGCTTTCGGCCCCTACAACCCACAACTGTGGACACAACTACGCCAAACCAGCACTCAAACTGCACGAACGCGAACCGATTCACGTAACCACAACACTAACCTGCGTAATCAAGACAGTGTAAAAGACAGGGGTCATGGTGCCGTGACAAAGGCCCTAAAATGGCCAGAATCCTCTGGTCCGTCACGGATCTGTGACGGGACCCGTGACGCTCGTGCAGACCTGTTTTCCCAAACTCGCTTCAAACTCGAATCTTAACCCGTTTAAACCCTAAAATTAGCCTTAAACGGTACACCCGCTCGACCACCAATTCAGCAAACACACGCGCCACGACTCACAGACAAAACAAGTCATTCAACCTCAACCAAAACACACGCTGACACAGCCAAACAACACACAACAACACTCGCCCACCGGGCCAACCAACACCGAACCACGCCCACCTGGCCAACCAAAATCAAAACACGCCCACAGGGCCAATCAAAATCAAACACCCCCTCACGGTCAATCAAATTTTAAAACGCGCCCACTGGCCAACCAATTTTAAAACTTTCCCCACTTCATTAAAAATCTCATTTCCTAACATCAGGTAGTTGCAACCCGGTCCAGGCGTCCCCGAACTACATTGTACCCACTTGATATCAACGCCGTCACGCTCGACTACAGGGGCGCCCCTGAGTCGAGTTGCGACAGCTTAAAAACCTTTCACGCAGCAACACACAAACAGTATGCCAGTAACCCCGTACTGCACATACACACAAACACAAGCAGGACTCACAACACAACGGGTCTACACACGGTTCCCGACCTGCGTACCCAACGTACGACAGGACTTTACCGACTCGACTCTCCCCACCTAATTGACGGACAGTCCGAGGTATGAAACCTCGAGCTCTGATACCAAGCTGTCACGCCCCAATTTCAGTAAACCGAACTTGGGACGCGAACATTTAAAATAATAAAACATTTCGAACCCTTTTTCATTTAATCACTTTAAAAATACCAGTTTAGTTCAACAAAATAATATTTACAACTTAAAACGTGTCCCAAAAAGTGGACAAAAGTATGGTATCCGTCGCTAGACTCAAAATAAACCCAGAATCCCGCTCCTAGCTCTTCAAGGTTCAGAAGCTCACCTAGTCCAACCTGCGACCGGTACCTGTAGGAAAAGCAGGTAGGGGTGAGCGTTCGCTCACCACCACGGATAACAGACTGACTACGGCATAATTAGCAGACAATGCCGGTAACACCAACAACAAACTCAACACCGGGGATCACTATCCCCCCCCCCCCCCAAACTCAGGTAACCCGACTGACACACACACGCTGTTACTTTCCTTGACGAACTCAACACTCAGACACGTAAAGTAGACCTGACACAACGATCGACGACCTCCTCCAAGGACACGACAGACAACCACGCAACACCAAAGATCACAAAGGATCGCACACCAAACAAGATCACAAAGGATCGCATACCAGCTACTCAGTAACCAATCTCTGTCCCTCGCCCTTTCCGATCCCAGTCGGGCCAGGCGGTCGACCTGTCGCGCAACTTCTCCCGATCCCAATCGGGAGGCTAACCCACAACCTCTCCGCTTCACCCGATCCCAGTCGGGTGGTTAGCCACACCCGCGCGCCCTTCCCCCGATCCCAGTCGGGGAGCTAGCCCACAACCTCTCTGCTTCTCCCGATCCCAGTCGGGAGGCTAGCTACACCACACAACCTCCACCATGATCAAGTAACCAAACACAATCACAAGCAAGTTCCACAAACAGCAACAACACAGGTTCAACACTCCACAGGCACTCATGGCCACCCAAGACGCCAACAACAAAACACGGACTCTACGATCCCACGGGCACTCACGGCCACCCAAGACACACCGACAAAACTCACGGGCTCAACAACCCCACGGCCACTCACGGCCACCCAAAACACCAACAGTAACTCACGGGCTCAACAACCCCACGGGCACTCACGGCCACCCAAAACACACCAACGGTAAAGACACGGGTTCAACAACCCCACGGGCACTCATGGCCACCCAAAGCACACCAACAGTAAAACACGGGCTCTCATAGCCACCCACGACACCAACAATAAAACACGGGCTCTCATGGCCACCCAAGACACCAATAATAAACCACGGGCTCTCATGGCCACCCAAGTTACAACAGTAATACACAACAACCTCTGGCATAACCGATGCCTCCAACAGTCCTAATATCGATAAGTTCACAATCAACCTCCGGGCATGGTCATATGCCTCTAGTAGTTCTAATATCGATAAGTTCACAATCAACCTCCGGGCATGGTCATATGCCTCCAACAGTCCTAATATCGCTAAGTTCTCTGCTCCTACGACACTACTAAGTGTCACATGCATTCCCAACATTCGCTACGTTCTCGTATCATGCTTTTCTAATATTCGATAACTTACTTAACCCACGACATGCATTTCTACTGTTAACTTTCCCTAGTCAGGGACGAGATCCGGCTACTTTTCCCTACCTCGTGTGTGTTCTCCCAAAAGCCAACCAACGAGCTCCGGTGATGATCTCAGTCACTCACCCAGCTTTCCCTTGCCTCGGTCTGCAGCACGATCTAAAAGAACACAATTTTAAGGCACTTTTAAACTCGCAGGAATAAACTGAAATTCAAGAAACTTAACGCCCAAACGTAACCCCGACAATGTCGATCACTCCCAAACTTCCCGATTACTCGACATTGTCGATAATGGACTCGGAAAAGCCCGATTCGCCCTACATGGCGAATCTGCCCGGGTTTTGAAAACGCCCTTCCGGGGCTCCGAAAATTCCCGTTTTCGTTCCTACGGTCTTAGAATAAATCAAGGGTTCCTAGGCACTCGACAGAATCGAATTCCGACTTCCGAGTCAATTAATTAACGTTTAAAGTTTCTAAACCCGATAATTACAACTTTCGCATTTTAATTCCAAATTTCGATTCGGTTGTGGATAAATGGTCCGGGGAACGTTCTAAACCACCCGAACACAAAACCCCGATACCCGGGCATGTGGGCCCCACACGACCATAATGGGAAAAATTCCCTTTTCGCCCCAAAACGTTCCAAACGAACTCCAAACCTCAACCATTCATCTTTCAACCAATCTTAAACAAAACCCAACCTTAATCAACCCATTTAAACTCAAACCCTAAAATTTAAACGTTCCAAAACGAAAATCGGTTAGATGCTCACCGTAGAGAATGTCGATGTGAGCTTGAATCTTCTATCGTTGAGACGATCCAACGATTTGATCGACGGGAATCACCAAAACCCTAATCTTTCTTCTCCTTTTCTCTCCACTTTCTCTCCTCTTTCTAACCCGTTTCTCTCTCTTCAACTCCCCCTTTTAGTTTCTGTTTTGCCGAAACCACCTAAACCTTCCCTTTTATTTGTTTTAAAAAAAAAATCAAATCTAACTCTCTTATTTTCAACTACCACACATTCTTCTTTTTGTTTTGTTCAATGTTACCTAACACCACCACATTGATGACATGTGGCAAAGTGGGTCCCACGCCTTTTGGAAAATATCTCTTAGATATTTTCCAATCGGATTCGCGAAATTCGGACGTTTTGGGCCCCGAACGAGCACTTTTTCCAAGAAATTACGAAACTTCACGGGCTACAAGGAAACGGCTCAACTAAGACCGCTGCGACGACGGCTAAGCTTTTTGGATCCAAAACGGTCCTCGAATGGACCAAAACGTCGCCCGGTTGACTTTTACGGCGAAAAGTCAACATTTCCCAAATTGATCAGAAAGTTGCCCTGAGTCCCCCGGAACTCACTTTGGTCGATATCGGGGTCAACTTAAGTCCGGTATGACCCTCGGGGTCCAATTCCGGTTCAATTCAGTGTCTGCTCAAAATTTTTAAATTTTCCTGTTTTTCGCAGGTTTGACTAGCGTTGACCGGGAGTGGTTATTACAATTTCAGACCACAATCACCCGCTGGTTAGTGAGGACCACAGTCACAAACTGAAAGGGAAGAGACACATGACATAAAACCACGTATTGTGGTTGGACCATTGTGCAAAATCTGGCGTCGGTCCTGCGCGTGCTCATCGAATATTAAGCCAACAATGTGGCGGTATTGAAAAGGTAGAGGCTATTGAGGCGGATTTCATGAACTACCAACGATATTTGAAGGCGTACATCGACAACAACGACGTACAGGTCATCCTAGACAAGTTTCGTGCAAAAAAGGAATCAAACAGCGGGTTTCGTTATGATTACTCTGTCGATGATGAAGGACGCATGACGAATCTATTCTGGTGCGATGGTATTTCAGTTCGAAACTACGAGATGTACGGTGATTGTGTCAACTTCGATGCAAAGTATTCAACCAATAAGTATGTTTCTTGACATTTGTTTAATGTTCTTTATGCATTTCATGGTTCAATTTTAATGTTTGAATTCGCCAAACTGAATGGTTGTGTACAGGTATTCGATGCCCTTCTGTCTGTTCACCGGTGTAGACAACTACAGAAATAACGTGACATTCGGTTTGGGTCTAATAACACACGAAAACATTGAATCGTTTGAATGGCTGCTCAATGCATTTCTCAAGGCTATGGATACGAGGGAACCAAAATATTTTGTTACTGATCAAGACCCCGCAATGAAGGTTGCCATTCCGCGAACGATGCCAAATACAGTTCACAAGTTATGCATGTGGCATATTATGGAGAAAATGCACACAAAGGTAAATAAATTTACAGTCGTATCGTGTGATGTTTTATTTGTGCATAAAAACTTATTTTGTATGACATCCCAACTAGGTTTGAATGTCTAGGTGCAGTTGTGTGTATTACCTACTGGTACTAATGTCGGTATGTGTGTAACAGGTTGCAGGAAATATCGTTCGAGATACTCCATTTTACGATGATATAAAACGATGACATCGAACCGAACAGATTTGAATGGCGATGGAACAAGGAGCTAGAAGAATACGACGTTCAGGAAAACAAGTGGTTGAAAAGCATTTACGAAATACGCAAGCAATGGATACCAACATATTTCAGACACATGGACATGGGCCAGTTTATGCGGACGTCATCCAGGTCTGAGTCAATGAACAGTACGTACTCACATTTCAGCGAAAAATATTATCAACTTGTACAACTGGTTTGGAGCTACAACGGGGTAATTGAGAAGCAGCGAAATGAGCACTACAGGCTCATGATGCAGAGCTACACAAACCAACCTAAATTACGGACCAACCTAGACATAGAAGCTGATGCATGGAATGTGTATACGCGGCCAGTGTTCAATGACGTACAAGATGATATTGGGTACGCCGAGGACTAGTGTAGCTTCGGCGCTATGAGTGGTGAAGGTGATATCAGGCAGTACAAAATACTGGAGGATGAGGACGACCAACATAAAGAGTTCTTAGTGTTACGGAGGCTTAGCACGAAAGAGTATACGTGTACTTGCAAACGTGCTCTAACATACGGCATCCCATGCCCTCATATATACTGTGTGCTGAAGACCACAAATCTGAAGATAATACCCCGGTCGTTGGTTATACAAAGGTGGTGTAAGGAAACTAGACTGTCTGCCGAAATGTGTGAAGGGGCGAGGTGTCTGACGAAGACTACATATCTGATGATGAGTTGTCAACCCGTATAGGAGCAAGGGTGAAGGAGTTGATAGAGACACCGGATGCGGACAACACGAGCCTTCCGGGGTTGTTGGATGTGTTGAAGAAATATAAAGTCAAGACAGTGCATGACGTTGTAGCGGAGGCGCGACTTAACATGACCAGTTTCATTGCCTCTGTTACCGGTATCGAATTGTCGGAACTAGTTACAGTGAAAGCACCAGTTGTTACCAACACAAAGGGGGGTCGTCAGCCAAAGAGCAAAAGAATTGAATCGACAAGAGAAAAGGAGCGTGAGATAGCTGGTAAACCTGGACGGTTATGTCATACGTGCTGGAAAATCGAAAGGCACGATAGCAGGACCTGTCCATTGAGGGGAAAAGACACAACTGATTGAAGTCATTCAAACTATCGTTATTTTCTATTTGATGTATCTCATATTTTATGTTCGGATAATTCTCTTTGTCTTTCTGTTATATTTGGATTAGCGATACTTTGAATAATCAACTTTGACGGTTTTGTGCGTTATATTTCATTCCATTATACAATCTAATACTATATGTTGAAACATACATATACAATCTAATACTATATGTTGAAACATACATGCAGATCTATATAGACATACATTTACATGAATTACATCACACTTTGCATGCTTTATCCTACAAGCTACTTATCATCATTGTTGTTTTTTCCCATACAAAAACAAGTCATAGTCTAGCACTTAGGTACAACTATCAAGTCATTTCTATCATCATCTAATATTAAAAAAACAACTCACTACCCTATACATACATACTACTCCATGCCTACACACAACCACACTCAGCTCTCCTTTTCAAACCCAGAACATCCCTCTCTCCCTAACTTTGTAACACGATGTCGAAAAATTCCGACCACCACTACTAGAAATTCCGACCAGACCGTCTCCTCCTCCCACGAGGAGATTTCCCATCCTCGGACGATTCGTCCGAGTCTTCCAACTGGTCGAGCTATGACCCAATAATCCCCTTTTCCGACGACGACCTTTCCCCACCTCCAAGATCCCTTCCTCCAACTCCAAAAGCCCCTCCTCCAACACCATAATCCAGGGTTTAGGGATCGACAACTCGCCCATCGCCTATGTCTAAGACCTGAAAGGTCAAAGACCCTGAGACGAGCGAGTCGTCGAATCGCAACCCTAGAAAAGTGGTTGGTTCTGCTCTGGTAACTTCTGGTGCCGAAAAAGGCTCCGACCCAATGTTGGGTAAGCGCAAAATGTATGAATCGGTTTCGGCTGATGATGTGGGTCCCAAAAAATAGAAGATCGGACATGCATCAGGAGTGGGATCGGCTTGTGGAGACGAAGGGAGTAGTTCGGGTGAAGACTCTAACGATGAGCCAGAATCGGGTGACTCAGAGGACGATGAAGATTCAAGCGACACTGGAAGCGAGGATGATGAATAAGCAAGTGACGATGAACACGACCAGTAGGTAGTTTAGGTCGGTGATGTTTTTTTTTGTTCTGATGATGATACAACAAACAATTATGGGATTTTTTTGGTTGTTTGTTATCAATGCACTCACAGTGCTTGAATGTAAACTCATCATCAGATGTAATTAATGAAGGAATAGTTTTTGGGAATCAAAATCTAGTTAATTTTCAGTTTGTGTATATTTAATTTTCAGTTTGTGTTTAAGTAAGTTTCTGTTTGTTTGATTACTATGTTATCTGGTTATATGAATGTTTGTTTATATATTTGCTAAACATTGGGGTAGTATTGTAGAATCCATAAGAGTGTGTATTCAACATGGTTCGGTAGAATCGAAAACATAAATGTTAGTGTAGTAAAGTGAACTGACAATTTATTGTAACATGGAGTGGTTGTGATAAACCTTAGAGCACTAAAGTGACATGATATGAATAACAATGGTGTAGTAAAGTGTAATGACAAAATCGTGTTCATTTTCATTTTTTGTATATATATTTTTCTATTGTATGGTTGATGTGTTACGTGGGTATATGAATATGTATGATGTTTGTCTTTATATTTGATAAACATTAGGGTAGTAGTGTGGAATCATTAAGATGATGTATTCAACAAGGTTGAGCAAGGAAAACATATGGGTCTTAAGTACTACCAATTAAGTTGACATAGTTCAAGGTCTATACCCATGTGAACATACTTTATAATTACCTTGAACAAACAACTAATGTGTCACCTATTCAATTCAGTTTGAACCCTAATCCCTAAAACCCAAAGCCTTGTTCACCTTGAACATATTAATTTGGAATGGTTGAAAAATGTAGTGAACTGGATTGATTATGCTAAACATTGGGGTATTGAAGTCACATGCCATATATGAGTGACAATTGTGTAGTAAAGTGTAATGACTTGCACATTACCCTTACCAAGGAAAACCTATGTGACTTAAATACTACCAATGAAGTTGACAAAGTTCAATGTCTATACCCATGTGAACATACTTTGTAATTACCTTGAACAAACAACCAATGTGTCACTTATTCAATTTAGATTGAACCCTAATCCCTAAAACCCAAAGCCTTGTTCACCTTGAACATACATTATGACTTCCTTGAACTATTAATTTGGAGTGATTGAAAAATAAAGTGAAATGGAATGATTATGATAAACATTAGGGTATTAAATTGACATGAGATATATGAATGACAATGGTGTAGTAAAGTGGAAAGACTTGCAGATTACCCTTACCAAGGAAACATATGGGTCTTAAGTACTACCAATTAAGTTGACATAGTTCAATGTCTATACCCATGTGAACATACTTTATAATTACCTTGAACAAACAACTAATGTGTCACCTATTCAATTCAGTTTGAACCCTAATCCCTAAAACCCAAAGCCTTGTTCACCTTGAACATATTAATTTGGAATGATTGAAAAATGTAGTGAACTGGATTGATTATGCTAAACATTAGGGTATTGAAGTGACATGCCATATATGAGTGACAATTGTGTAGTAAAGTGTAATGACTTGCACATTACCCTTACCAAGGAAAACCTATGTAACTTAAGTACTACCAATGAGTTGACAAAGTTCAATGTATATACCCAATGGAACATACTTTGTAATTACCTTGAACAAACAACCAATGTGTCACTTATTCAATTTAGATTGAACCCTAATCCCTAAAACCCAAAGCCTTGTTCACTTTGAACATACATTATGACTTCCTTGAACTATTAATTTGGAATGATTGAAAAATAAAGTGAAATGGAATGATTATGATAAACATTAGGGTATTAAATTGACATGAGATATATGAATGACAATGGTGTAGTAAATTGGAAAGACTTGCAGATTACCCTTACCAAGGAAAACATATGGGTCTTAAGTACTACCAATTAAGTTGACATAGTTCAATGTCTATACTCATGTGAACATACTTTATAATTACCTTGAACAAACATCTAATGTGTCACCTATTCAATTCAGTTTGAACCCTAATCCCTAAAACCCAAAGCCATGTTCACCTTGAACATACATTATGACTTCCTTGAACTATTAATTTGGAATGATTGAAAAATATAGTGAAATGGAATGATTATGATAAACATTAGGGTATTAAATTGACATGAGATATATGAATGACAATGGTGTATTAAACTGGAAGTCATACATTATGACTTCAATTTAGTTTGAACCCTAATCCCTAAAACCCAAAGCCTTGTTCACCTTAAACATACATTATGACTTCCTTGAACTATTAATTTGGAACGATTGAAAATTTTAGTGAAATGGAATGATTATGATAAACATTAGGGTATTAAATTGACATGAGATATATAAATGACAATGGTGTAGTAAAGTGGAATGACTTGACGATTACCCTTACCAAGAAAAACATATGGGTCTTAAGTACTACCAATTAAGTCGATAGAGTTCAATGTCTATACCCATGTGAACATACTTTGTAATTACCATGAACAAACAACTAATGTGTCACTTATTCAATTTAGTTTGAACCCTAATCCCTGAAACCCAAATCATATAGAAAAAACATACATTAATATAGTACTATGCAGCTACTTTCAGTTTATACCCCTTTAGTTACATACTCATACCAATCATTTTTTTACAAATTTCAGTTTACCACCCTTTCTTTTAAAATAAATTTTGCATGTATCTCACATTCTCCCACCAAAATTTTGCCATGAAAGACCAAAATCCAGTTGTTATTTATTACATGCAAAACTATTTAACAACACTCAAATTATTTTTTTCCTTAACCAATAAAAATTTCTTTTTCCAACAACTCCTCACATTCCCTAATCATTCTCCACAACGATTCAGTTACCTATACTGACCCGAAATATCCGTGTCCATTGTCTACTCACCAATACCCTCAAAGTCTACTTATCCTTCCCAAACTCTTCATCGTCCCTACTTTTTTTCCCAAACCTATTCACTTCCCCTCCACAAACCCTCATCCATCAAACCGTAACGATGCCGAAGAGAATAGCCGACCTCTACATCCGGCCTGATCGTCTTCAAGTACGCAAAGACGACATCCCATCCTCTGATTCCGACCTCTACGAGTCGGAATCGGAGTCCTACTTTGACCCCCTCCATTCGGATTCCGACATCGAGACCGTCCAATCGGAATCGGAGTCCGACTCAGATCCAGAGATGATCATCGTCCTCCCTACCTCTGACGAGGACGACGATGATCCAGTTGAGGCCCCTCCTACTCCCAGGGCCATTGAGGAGGCATGCAATGTCATCCAGACACAAAGCCCCAAACAGAAGCGGGGCGAGTCGGATGAAGAAGATGCGCAGTCGCCTAAAGCAGAGACATGCAACAATCCGAAGAGACAGCACCTTCAGTCCGAGTTGGATGGTTTGGATGATGCGGAGAAGGCGGTGTGAGATGCTCTGAAGGAGGAGGAGACGGCGGAGCTTGAGGCTTTGGAGGAGCAGGAAGACAAATCAGAGGAAGCTGACGACTCGGGTGAAGACTACTTTGGCGATGATGAAGACATCGATGAAGACGACGACTAGGTATTATTAGTTGTCTATGTAAAGACCGGCAAAATTATATTGGGGTAAGTTTCTGCAACAAGTGGTTTGTTTAAAAAAAAAATTAAAAGGGGGGAAAGGACTGGTTTGGGTCAAGCTGGGAATTGGGCCAGCTCAGGGCCCAATTAGTTCAAACGCTGGCCCATTTGAGCGAGCCCAAACCCAAGTCAGACTCGAGAGCTTTAAAAGGGGTCAAACCCTAATTCTCTCCTTATTTTGGGGTCAGACTCGAGAGCTTTAAGAGAGTTATTGCAAGTGGGTTAACGTTTGTGATCGACCGTAGTTGAGAATGACTACTTTCTCCTTATTTTGGGACTGTGATACTTGTTGAGTGGTTGAATCTTTATCAGGTTGAGAATCTGGCACGGTTTTACCAGGTGTGACCTGTCGTTAGAATTGGGCAAGTATGCCGCACTTCGGATAACGTGAGCTTCTAATGGTAGTACGTTTTGAGGCGTGCCGACTTCCGACTAGGGTTCGGTGCTTCGGTTTATTCACTTGTTTGAGGCACGCCTACCTTTCCACGAGCTATGATGAGACGAACGATTGTTCCAGATCCTTCGGTGTTAGTGAGGTCTTTTGTTTGGTGGTTGGAGTACGTAATACTCCCTTGAAAGTTGTTTGTAGTCGGCCTTGACTTGTTAGTGTTTGAGTTCGGTTGGGATCGATCCCGTGGCGATCACTAAGGAGATAGTGGTTGAGTTACGTTTATGTGTGGTTCCGACTTTGTTTTGACTTGTAAAGAGTTCCAGCAGGATACCTTGACTACCGTAATTCCAGTGTGGGATATCGAGATCTTCACCTCAGTTTTCTTAAGTGTTTAGATTTCTCTCGACTCGTGTTGTTACTCGGTATTCGTGAGTAGGTGAAACGTTGCGCGTGTTTCGTGAAGTTGGGTGAGACGGTTTTGTACCGCCAAGTTTGGCGTTTGAGAAAGTATCGTGATCTAGTGAAGCACGATTAAGTGTTTATTGCGTAAACTCGGAAACGGTTAAAGACCGTGCAGAACCGACAGAAGAGTTACACAGATGAAAGGCGCAGGCCCCTTGAGTTTCAATTGGTGACCAGATACTTCTGAGGGTGAGCCTAAGGAGGGCTTTTGCGGCTCGACCGCGACGGAGGCAAGTTGGTCCCGCGAATTATCGTACATTTTGAGATCTTCAGGCAGGACTAGAGCCGTTGTCTATCAACTTCCACGTGTTCCAAAAACTGCAGAAGTACACCTTGGATAATTCGTTTTTGAGTTTTGAACATGACGTTCCCTGCTATAGGTTCAAGTGGAACGCGTTTGTTTTAAATTTCGAGGACGAAATTCTTTGAAGGGGGAAGACTGTAAAGACCGGCAAAATTATGTTGGGGTAAGTTTCTGCAACAAGTGGTTTGTTTAAAAAAAATAATAATAAAAATAATTTTAAAAGGGGGGAAAGGACTGGTTTGGGTCAAGCTGGGAATTGGGCCAGCTCAGGGCCCAATTAGTTCAAACGTTGGCCCATTTGAGCGAGCCCAAACCCAAGTCAGACTCGAGAGCTTTAAAAGGGGTCAAACCCTAATTCTCTCGTTACTGTTCATCGTGCCCTCTCTGTCTCGCCTCCCTCTCTCGAAATCGAACCAGAAGCTCCCTTCGCCTCTTCTCTCCCTCTATCGCGCCAGAAACCGGCGAGCTTCGCCGTCTGTCGATAAACCCTCCACTTCACCTCTCTTCTTCCTCCCTTCGGTACCAGCAGAGCTCCGTCCTCTAAACCGAGGAGACTCACCGGAACGTCTCGGACTCGAGCTCTCCGGTTCAATCCACGCCGGCGAAAGAAACTCGAGCAGTGGGTGCCTCCTTAGCCTCTTCTCTCTTCGATTCCGGCTTCACCTCGCCAGGAATCGAGCCTTCCGAGCTCGTTGCGAGCAGGTTCAGACGGAACCCTCGCCGGCGAAACTGGTTCTCCAGATCTGGAAGAAGACGAACGGGAGCCATGTCTCAGGCCTCGCCGCCACGGCTTCGTGGTCACCAGCAACCCTCCGCCCCTCGCCGCTCCGTTCCCTCTCGTTTCCGAGTGTTTCTGACGCGGTGGTCGGCGGCCGGAGCACCGTTGCTCGCCGGAGACGCCGCCGGAGCCAGGACACCTCAAACTCGGGCTCGAGCAAGCCTTGGGCCGGACAGAAGACCCTTGGGCCGAGAAGGCCATGGGCCGGACTGAAGACTTGGGCCGTGAGAAGGTCAGTGTGGACCTGACCAGTTTGGGCCTTGGGCCCAATCGGACTTCCGAACCGGGTCTGGACACGGATCTGGACCGGGTTCAGGCTCGGATCCGGGTCAACCCGGTAGTAAATAAAATCTTTTTAAAATCAGTTTTTAATTAAATGATTAATTCAAATTAATTGGTTTTAATTGGATAATTAAAAGAGGCTTTTGGATAACTCGATGGAACTTTGGAGATTTACTGGTTTTGATTTGGACCTTTTTTGTGTCAAATCTAGACGGGACTCCGTCCGAGATCAAGGGCGTGGACCGAGCTAGAAGAACGAAGATCACGCCGGTACCCGTGTGAAGAACGGTGTGGTGATTATCGTGTGCGACATCGGAGTGTTGAGAGGAAGACCACGAGGTAGGGAAAGTCATAATTTCTTAATTAACGCTTAGTATGCATGATTAGGATAATAAAATCGGAAAGGTCCTAGAGTTGCCTATAAGATGCGAATAACTAGAATAATCGTATTTCAATTACTAATAAATGGATGAGTCTAGTATGCATGTTTAGGACAATGAAAATTAGTGAAGTGTGCTTTCAATACTTGGGAAATTGATTGACTGGTAGAGAGGCTGTGAAGAGCTCTCGGATTAGTTGTGTGCTAGGTTCACATGCTTGATTGATTGTTGTCGGGTTAACTTAAGAGTCTAATGAAACTAGATTAGCTTGTCTTATCGAATGCCTATCTGTTCGTTCACATGATGTTTGATTGGTCGAATGCATACTTGGTTGATTGAGTGTTTATGTTGATATAATTGTTGATTGAACGGATGATCGAGTATGATTGGTTGTGCCAAAGGGGTACAATCAGGTGATCGATGTACCGATGGTTGGTGACAGGTAAGTGTACGGTAAGTATGAAATGGTGTTAGTTGTCTGGGTTGTGATGAAAGTGTGTTCCGATGTGTGCTGCTTGATGGATGAATGAAATGCTTGTTCCTTTATTCTTATTCTTGAATGTATGCTCGTTTATTGGTTTGTCTGTTTGTTTGCTTGGTTCGGTACTACACCGGGGGGGGGGGGGGGGGGGGGGCGGGGTAATCCGGTGCCGTTGTGGTGGTTGGAGTTGAACAGATACAGTGAGATATGGACTAAGTTTAGAGCCTGCGGGATATTCTTTGGTTACTGGATATTATCAGAATTGAGTATTGGCAGATCCTGCGGGATATTCATTGGTTACTGGATATTATGAGAGTTGAGGATTGGCAGATCCTGCGGGTTATTCATTTGGTTATTGGACCCTGCGGGGCATTGATTATTGGGTCTGCGGGCATTTGGTTATTGGACCCTGCGGGGCATTGGTTATTGGGCCTGCGGGCAATTGGACAGTTTACCCTGCGGGGAAAGGATTACTTATGGTTTCACCCCAAGGAACTGCATCCCAGTGGGTGCACTACTTGGTCCCCTATGACATATGGTCCTTTGGAGGCATTCCTGGGAATCCCGATGATAAGCGCCCAATTGGGATTGTTTCCGGTGCCCCGACGCATGTGCTTCCTCTGGACCGAGGAAAAATCTGATATGATATGGATACTCTGGTGGATCGGAATATGGGAACCGAGGTGATCCCAGAATCTATCCATGGATCGGAGGCTTGAGAAAGCGAGTGGTTGGCAAGATATTGATTATTCCCATTTTTACTATTATTGATCCGTTAAAGTATTTATTATGAACTTCTTTTAAGTTACTGTCACCTTCGGAGAAGCGATGTTATTTCATTACAACGGATTCCATAACATTTCTTGATTAATAGTATTTACTTGTTCCCAGTGTGATGGATTTCTATTTTATTTTAATGCTTTCCATCTATTCTCTGGTAAGTTATCGTTATCCTTGAGATTGCACCATTGGTATTGTTACTTCTTATTGGTTTATTACATCCTTTGGTCTAGGGGCTTTTAATACTTTTGTGACATCGAATTAAAACAGTTTTAATATTAAACTTGGAGACTAAGGTCATTTACGATTTTCCCTACTGAGCGTAAGCTCACCCCTATTTGTTTATTTATTGTTTGTACAGGTATACTTGAGACTTGGGAAAATTCGTGGCTCGGGAGCTTCCGGATGACTGGAGGATTGTATTAGAGATGTGTTGGTCCACATAGTTGAGCTTTATTTACCTTATGTTACTTATCAAGTTTTAACATCTTTTCTTGGATTATTGAGAATTACTTTAGTCTCGTTTTCAGTTGTAAAGGAATTTATTACAGTTTTATTACTTTTACCTCGTTTGTTCCTGGTCACGTCTCGAGTCTGGTCAAAACCGGATTTGGGGCGTGACAATTTGGTATCAGAGTCTGGTTTCATTTGAAACAGGTTGTAATTTTCGAACTTGTTTTCAAAACCTCGGACCAACGTCAATTAGGTGGGTAGAGTTAGGGAGTCTAAGTCGTGTACTCAGTGATGCAAGTTAAAGACTTTGATGCGTAGAGTGAGAACGACTCGAGTCTTACTGTTTCCAATAGTCGTTTAAATTTAAACCTTTTGTTTACCATGGTTACATCGCTTGAGTGGTATCCTTACCCTATGGGCTGTAATGTACAGTGGGGAAACCGAATGGTTGAGATCGGTATTGGGTTAACGAGCAATGATGGAACCGTAATGTATGTTGTTGAGTAAATTATCTATTAAATGTGTTTCTACCGGGTTGGTCGGTTCATGTTTGTTAAAGTGGAAGAGTCATTTGATTGAGGTATTGATGAGGTTAGAGATCGGATTCGTTGGAGTGTTACTGTCGGAGTGATGAATGACCGAAGGGTGAACTTATGGAAGGATTGGACTGTTGAGTTTTTGAGATTGTTTGAGTATTGACTCGGTTATGAGGTTGAGAATCGTTTAAGGAAGCAAGGTTGAAAAGATGATCTAATGGGGATAACTTTGGAGAAGAGAATGGAACCCGAGTATTGTTGCACCCTCTTTGACTGTGTGTATAATTTGAAGAGTATGAGAACTTTGTGTATTGATTGTGGTGTATACCTTGTGTATTGATTGTGGTGTGCACCTTGTGTATTGATTGTGTTGTGTGCTTTGTGAAGCGTGAGAAATCTAGGTGTTGAACAAACTATTTAGTTAGTGGTTGTTTTTTTTGGGATATCAGTAGGATGGTGATGAACAAACTATAACTAGTTTTTGTATTTTTGTTTGAGATTAACCCATAAATCATCATCCAGTTAGAACTGTTTTTGTTTGGCAATCATCCTTCATCATCAGTAAAACATGAGATTGGAGTTTTATGTGTACTTATTGTGTTGTTTTAATTATACTTGCTTCCACTGTTTCGTGAATTTAATGGTGTATGATTCTATTTTTGGATTTGTGCAATTGTCATATTCAACATATTAACTAGGATGAATTTCACAACAATTAAGTTGTGATGCAATATTGATTTGGATGCACTGTGGTGGTAATTCTATTGCCTTATGTGTGTTTTACTGTGCTACAATCCATAAACTCATTGTATGTTTTTGCTAGTACAGTTTGTATGTTCTACCCTTTTAATCCATAAACTCAGTGTATAAAGTTGGAAATTTTAGTATTATGCAAGCCCCAAACTATATGTATGTTTTGGTTCATCAGTTTGTATGTGTATCCTTACCTTACTGTATGTATTTGTTATTTATCACTACTAGATTTCCTTGTACATGTGTGTGTATCTTACATGCTCTTCCTTGTATAACTGTATGTGTGTAAATTTTAACTTTTGAGAGTTGATGATGGAAGTTCTGAATAAAAGATCTGTAATGGGAGTTAGAAAAAAGACGAATAATAATGAGTTGAATATGCGTGGAAAGAAGTTGAGAATGTGTTAGTAATGGAAAATATAAAAAAAAAGACGACGAGTAATGAGTTGAATTTAATGGTGTATGATTCTATTTTTGGATTTGTGCAATTGTCATATACAACATATTAACTAGGATGAATTTCACAACAATTAAGTTGTGATGCAATATTGATTTGGATGCACTGTGGTGGTAATTCTATTGGCTTATGTGTGTGTTACTGTGCTACAATCCATAAACTCATTGTATGTTTTTGCTAGTACAGTTTGTATGTTCTACCCTTTTAATTTGTGTCTAACTTAAACTCAGTGTATAAAGTTGGAAATTTTAGTATTGTGCAAGCCCCAAACTATATGTATGTTTTGCTTCATCAGTTTGTATGTGTATCCTTACCTTACTGTATGTATTTATTATTTATCACTACTAGATTTCCTTGTACATGTGTGTGTATCTTACATGCTGTAAATTTTAACTTTTGAGAGTTGATGATGGAAGTTCTGAATAAAAGATCTATAATGGGAGTTAGAAAAAAGACGAAGAATAATGAGTTGAATATGTGTGGAAAGAAGTTGAGAATGTGTTAGTAATGGAAAATATAAAAAAAGACGACGAGTAATGAATTGAATATGTGTGGAAAGAAATTGAGAAAGTGTTAGTAATTGAAAGTAGTATTTGATTAAGGAACGACGGAAATGGTGCCAAATCTACTTGCATGTAATGATGTGTAACTAGACTTCCTATTCATGTAAATATGTATGTGATTGTTTGTTTGAGGCACCCAAACTTATCAAATAATCAAATTACATTGGAATAAATTAGAGTTGAATGAATATGTATGTGTAGTTCATATATTGTGAATGTACTACTCCATTTGATTGAATGAGGTAGTAAATTGCAATGTTTATGAGACGGATGAAAATCAAAAAATCAATATGGTAGGTAACTACTTGTGGTAAGTTGATAAATGTTTCCCATTTGCATTTGTCTAATCGATGTAATATTTCAAAGGGAAAATATCAGATTGGTACCCTTAACTATACGTTTTTAACACATTGGTACCCTTAACTAATTTAATCACTAAAAAGGTACCTTAAGTTTCCAATCAGTAACACTTTAGTGTTTTCTGTCCATTTTTGGACAGAAAATGGTCATGGTGGTGGAGGTGAAGGCTGGGGAAGAAACAGAATGAAGGAGAAACATAATGAAGGAGGCATATGTATGAAATAAAATGGGGGAGATGAAGGTTGTGTAGGAGAAATAAGGTAAAAGAATAATTAGGGTTTGAACTTAGAGGGGTATTTTTGTCATTTTTTGAAAGTTCAAGGTCATGTGCATTGCACATGACCATTTTCCGTCCAAAAATGGACAGAAAACACTAACATGTTACTGATTTGAAACTTAAGGTACCTTTTTAGTGATTAAATTAGTTAAGGGTACCAATGTGTTAAAAACGTATAGTTAAGGGTACCAATATGATATTTTCCCTATTTCAAAAGAAACAAAATTATAAAGTACTATAATGTAGTTTATTAAATATGTGTGTATATTATATATTTTATGTATGTACTTTTATACTATATTGAATAGTGTATTAGCATGCAATATTAGAATTATAAATAATGATGCATAATACAAAAGGGTAGTAACCTGCATATAAAAGGTGGGTGAGGTTACATTTACAAACATATAGTTTGTCGTATATCTGAAAATTCAAATAAAAACCAATAATTTAGTAACAATTATCAGTTTACACCCCCTACAGTTCTACCCAACTACTTATCCTTTACATTAATATGATCTTGCCAATATCATATAACCAGTGCCTTGCAAATGACAACCTTGATGTTTGATCTAACTATTGGACTCATTCCCTGTAAGAACCACTTCCGGTCAACGCTAGTCAAATCGACGAAAAACAGGAAAATTTAAAAATTTTGGACAAACACCTAAATGAAACCAAATTTGACCCCGAGGGTCATATCGGACTTAAGTTGACCCCGATATCGACCAAAGTGAGTTCCGGGGGACTCAGGGCAACATTCTGACCAATTTGGGATGTTGACTTTTTGCTGGAAAGTCAACCGAGCGACGTTTTGGTCCGTTCGAGGTCTGTTTTGGATCCAAAAAGCTTAACCGTCGTCACAGCGGTCTTAGTTGAGCCGTTTCCTTGCAGCCCGTGAAGTTTCGTAATTCCTTGGAAAAAGTGCCCGTTCGGGGCCCGAGACGGCCGAATTTCGCGAATCTGATTGAAAATATCTAGAAGATATTTTTCAAAAATGGGTGGGATCCATTTGCCACATGTCACACAAGTGGTGGTGTTAGGTTTTTGGGACAAAACAAAAGAATACTACATGAGGGTTAGTTTTGTAATTAAGTGTTAGTTGTTGTTTTGAAACAAAACAAAAGGAAGAGCAAATAGGAGTGTTCGGCCATAACACAAAAAAAGAGAAGAAAATAGAGAGAGAAAGTGGAGAGAAGAAAGAGAAGGAGAAAAGAGAAAAAGAGAAGAAAGGTTTGGAGTTTTGTGATTTCCCGACGATCCAACCAATGGATCGTCTCAACGATCAAGGAATCGAGCTCCCACCGTCATTCCCTACGGTGAGTACCCTTTCGATTTTCGTTTTGGTACGTTTAAAGTTTAGGGTTTGGGTTAAAACGAGTAGACTATGGATGAGTTGAGGTGTGGGGTTCGTTGGAGACGTTTTGGAGCGAAAGATGAACGTTTTTCGGTGACCGGAGGCTCGGGGGAGCTCCGGCCACCGTGTATGGTGGCTTCCAGAGTTGGGGGGGTGGCTGGACGGAGCTAGGGCCGACCACCATGGTGAACCGGCCCAAAACCTGTAATAACCACTTCCGGTCAACGCCAGTCAAACCTGCGAAAAACAGGAAAATTTAAAAATTTTAAGACAGACACTTAATTTAACATAAATTGACCCCGAGGGTCATACCGGACTTAAGTTGACCCCGATATCGACCAAAGTGAGTTCCGGGGGACTCAGGACAACTTTCTGATCAATTTGGGAAATGTTGACTTTTCGCTGGAAAAGTCAACCGAGCGACGTTTTGGTCCATTCGAGGACCATTTTGGATCCAAAAAGCTTAGCCCTCGTCGCAGCGGTCTTAGTTGAGCCGTTTCCTTGTAGCCCGCCAAGTTTCGTAATTTCTTGGAAAAAGTGCCCGTTCGGGGCCCGAAACGTCCGATTTTCGCGAATCTGATTGGAAAATATCTAATAGATATTTTCCAAAAGGTGTGGGACCCACCTTGCCACTTGTCCAACAAGTGGTGGTGTTAGTTTTGGTGGGAAAATGAGAGGTGGGAGACTACATGGGTTCGGCCAAGGGGGTTTTAGAAAGAGAAAACACAAATCAAAAAAAGGAAAAGAGTTAGAGAGAGAAGGAGAAGAAGAAAGAGAGGAGCTGGGGTTTGAAGGGGGCACTATTCACGTCTTCCACCCTTGGATCGTCTCAAAGTCAAGAGATTCAAGCTCACCTCATCCTCCTCTTGAGTAAGCACCGAACCGATTCCCGTTTTGTTAATTTTCAAATGTTAGGGTTTTGTTAAAAATGACTAGTTAGGGTTGTATTGAGGTTGGGGGTTTGTTAGAGACGTTTTGGAGGCGTTTGGAGGTGAAGGGGGACGTGTTCCGGCGACCGGGAGCTCGGGAGGAGCTCCGGCCACCTTAGGGGGTGGGCGGCCACCACCATGGTGGGCCGGGCCCATTTAAGCCCTAGGGCCCACGGCCAAGTTGGGCCGGGTGGGGCCCACGTGCTCGGGTGCTCGGGTTTAGTGTTCTGGAGGTTTAAAACGTTCCCCGGACCATTTATCCTTAACCGAATCGAAATTTGGAATTAAATTGGAAAAGTTGTAATTAACGGGTTTTAGAAACTTTAAATGTTAATTAATTGACTCGGAAGTCGGAATTCGATTCCGTCAAGTGCATTGGGGTCCTTGAATTATTCTAAGACCGTAGAAACAAAAACGGGAATTTTTGGAGCCCCGGAAGGGCATTTACAAAACCCGGGCAGATTCGCCATGTCGGGCGAATCGGGCCTTTACGGGTCCTTTATCGACAATGTCGAGTAATTGGGAAGTTTGGGAGTGATCGACATTGTTGGGGTTGCGTTTGGGCGTTAAGTTTATTAATTTACGGTTTATTTCCTGCGAGATTAAAGTGCTTTAAAAATTGTGTTCTTTTAGATCGTACCGCGGACCGAGGCAAGGGAAAGCTGGGTGAGTGACTGAGGTCACACCGGAGCTCATTGGTTGGATTTTGGAGAACTTTTACGAGGTAGGGAAAAGTAGCCGGATCTCGGCCCTCACTAGGGAAAGTTAACAGTAGAATTGCATGTGACACCGGGATGTCGTTGGTTGAGTAGGTTTATTTAAATATTAGAAAAGCATGATACGGGAACGTAGCGTTATGAGAAAAGCATGTGACACTTAGTAGTGTCGTAGGAACAGAGAACTTAGCGGTATTGGAATTATTGGAGGCATATGACCATGCCCGGAGGTTGACTGTTTAATTTATGTCTTGGGTGGCCATGAGAGCCCGTGTATTATTGTTGGTGTCTTGGGTGGTCATGAGAGCCCGTGTATTATTGTTGGTGTCTTGGGTGGCCATGAGAGCCCGTGTGTTATTGTGGTGTCTTGAGTGGCCATGAGAGCCCGTGTTTTACTATTGGGATGTCTTGGGAGGCCAGCAGTGCCCGTGGGGTTGTTGAGCCCGTGAGTTACAGTTGGTGTGTCTTGGGAGGCCAGGAGTGCCCGTGGGGTTGTTGTGCCCGTGAGTTACAGTTGGTGTGTCTTGGGAGGCCATGAGGGCCCGTGGGGTTGTTGAACCCAAGTCTTTACCGTTGGAGTCTTGAGTGGCCATGAGTGCCTGTGGAGTGTTGAACTGGTCTTGTTACTTTTTGTTGAGCTTTGCTTGTGATTGTGATTGTGATTGTGTTTGCCCGAGGTTAGTAATCCGACTTCGTGTCGGGGAGTGGTGTGGATTTTGGCAGGTTACGAGCATTCTTTGGCTGGCCTGACCAAATTCGAGTCTCGACAGGTTATGAGCATTCTTTGGCTAGCCTGATCCGTATTCGGGTCTCGGCAGGTTACGAGCATTCTTTGGCTGGCCTGATCCGTGTTCGAGTCTCGGCAGGTTACGAGCATTCTTTGGCTGGCCTGATCCGTATTCGAGTCTCGGCAGGTTGTGAGCATTCTTTGGCTAGCCTGATCCGTGTTCGTGTCTTTGGAGGAGGTCATAAATGGTTGTGTCGGGTTTACGCTACGAGTTTGAGGTTGAGTCTGTCGTGGAAGGTAATGGGTTGTGGGTCAGTTGAGTACTTGAGTTGGGGATTGTAGTCCCGGTGTTGGGTTTGGTGTTGGTGTTACTGGCTTTGTCTGCTAATTATGCCATAGTCAGTCTGTTATCTGTGGTGGTGAGCGAACGCTCACCCCTAGCTGCTTTTCCTACATGTACTGATCACTGGACGGACTAGGTGAGCTCTTGAAGCTTGTGGAGCTAGGAGCGGAGTCCGGTCTTTATATTTTTGAGTCTAGTGACGGATACTTGTACCTTGTCCATTTGTTGGGACGTTTTTGTATTGTAAATATTATTTTTGATAACTAAATGGTAATTTCAAAGTATTTATTCAAAACAGGTTTCTAGTGCTTTTATGTTTTTAAATGTTCGCGTCCCGAGTTCGGTTTACTGAACTTGGGGCGTGACAAAACCGGCCCTAGCCACCCACGGCCAAGGATGGCCGGGTGGGGCCCACATGCTCGGGTCTCGGGTTTTCGTGTTCGGGTGGTTTAGGACGTTCCCCAAGTCGTTAATCCACACCGGAACGAATTTTGGAATTAAATTGTAAAAGTTGTAAACGACGGGTTTAGAAACTTTAAACGCGAATTAAATTGCTCGGAAGTCGGAAATTGATTCCGTCGATTGCGTTGGAACCCTTGAATTATTCTAAGATAGTAGAAACGAAAACGAGAATTTTCGGAGCCCCGGAAGGGCGTTTTCAAAACCCGGGCAGATTCGCCGGGTCGGGCGAAACGTGCCTTTCCGGGCCCATTATCGACAATGTCGAGTAATTGGGAAGTTTGGGAGTGATCGACATTGTCGGGGTTGCGTTTAGGCGTCAAGTGTATTAAAATTCAGTTTATGCCTGCGAACTTAAAAGTGTTCTAAATTGTGTTCTTATTAGATCGTGCCACCGACAGAGGAAAGGGAAAGCTAGGCGAGTGATCGTGAGCACGCCGGAGCTTGGTTGTGAGCTTTTGGGGAAAGCGTACGAGGTAAGGAAAAGTAGCCAGATCTCGGCCCTGACTAGGGAAAGTTAACAGTAGAAATGCATGTGACACTTGGGTGTCGTGGGTTAAGTAAGTTTACCGAACAATAGAAAGGCAGGCGACACCGGGTTGTGTCGTATGATACGGGAACGTATCGAACAATAGAAATGCATGTGACACTTAATAGTGTCGTAGGAGCAGTGAACTTATCGATATTAGAAATACTAGAGGCATTTGGTTATGCCCGGAGGTTGATTTTATTGTTGGTGTCTTGGGTGGCCATGAGTGCCCGTGGGGTTGTTGAACCCGTATTTTATTGTTGGTGTCTTAGGTGGCCATGAGTGCCCGTGGGGTTGTTGAACCCGTATTTTATTGTTGGTGTCTTGGGTGGCCATGAGTGCCCGTGGGGTTGTTGAACCCGTATTTTATTGTTGGTGTCTTGGGTGGCCATGAGTGCCCGTGGGGTTGTTGAACCCGTATTTTATTGTTGGTGTCTTGGGTGGCCATGAGTGCCCGTGGGGTTGTTGAACCCGTATTTTACTGTTAGTGTGTCTTGGGTGGCCATGAGTGCCCGTTGGGTTGTTGAACCTGTGTTGTTGCTGTTTGTTGAACTTTGATTGTGGACTGTCTCTGCCCGAGGTTGGGGGCCCGCCTGACAAGAAAGGGGTCCCGTGGTCGCGCGCGTGTGCATTGTTCAGACGAGGTTGGGGGCCCACCTGATAAGAAAGGGTTCCTGTGGCCACGTGTCGTGGGGGTTGGCTCGCCTTCCGGGTTAACCACCGGTAAAGTTGTGCATTCTTCGGTGATGGAGGGTTGCTTCCCTTCCGACTAGCTATCGGAAAAGTAGCTATGTATATATCGCTAACAGGTCGACCGCCTGGCCCGACCGGGGGAAGTTAAGTGGGCAGGCTCGAGCCCAGCCGGTTAGCAACCGGCACTGAGCAGCTGTAGTGTGATCCTTTGTGATCTTGTTTGGTATGCGATCCTGTGTGATCTTGGGTGTTGCGTGGTTATCTTTTGTGTATTTGGGTTGAGGTCGTAACCGTTGTGTCGGGTCTACCTTACGTGTCCAAGTGTTGAGTCGGTTGGGGAAAGTAACGGTTGTGTGTCAGTCGGGTTACCTGAGTTGGGGATAGTAGTCCCCGATGTTGGGATTGTTGTTGGCGTTTCCGGCATTGTCTGCTAGTATGCCGTAGTCAGTCTGGTATCCGTGGTGGTGAGCGAACGCTCACCCCTAGCTGCTTTTCCTACAGGTACTGGTCGCGAGACGGACTAGGGGAGCTCTCGAAGCTTGAAGAGCTGGGAGCGGGAGTCTGGGTTTCCTTTTTAGTTTAGCGACGTACGCCTTGTCTTTTGTCCGCTTGTTTGGACGTGCTTTTGAGTTGTAAATTATTATTTTGATTAACTAAATGGTGATTTTTAGCAATTTATTTAAAAGGTTTGAAAATGGTTTTATTGTTTGATGTTTCGCGTTCCGGGTTCGGTTCTATTAAATTTGGGGCGTGCATTCCTATTTCAGAACCCATACACAAGTTACAATTTAAGTTACACACATAGAGTTTGTGTTATACCTACAACTTCAAACAACAACCCATAATTTAGTAACAATTTTCAGTTTACACCCGTATAATTTAAAATATGTCAACCTAATCCACATAACTTGTGTACATGGGATTTACTACCCCTCTACATATAAATATATTCAGTTTATACCCCCCTTACACAAACTCACTCAAATTGTATTTTTACAAATTCCAGTTAACCCCCCCCCCCCCCCCCCCCCCCCCCCCCCCCCCCCCAACATGTTTGATTTTGCTTGTATATCACATTCCCCCACAAAAATTTTGCAATGAAAAAACAAAATCTAGTGGTTAGTTATTACATGCATAAAGATTTAACACTACTTGCTAATTTTCTTAAGCAATAACTTCCTTTTTACCACAACTCCTCACATTCCTAATTCTTGTCCACAACCCCTCACATTCCTAATCATTCTACACACTTCTTCGGTTACCTATGTAAGAACCACTCCCGGTCAACGCCAGTCAAATCGGCGAAAAACAAGAAAATTTTTAAAAAATTGACAGACACTTAAATGAACCTAAATTTGACCCCGAGGGTCATACCTGTCACGCCCCAATTTCAGTAAACCGAACTAGGGACGCGAACGTTTTAAAAACATAAAAACACTTGAAACCTGTTTTCATTAAACACTTTAAAATACCAGTTTAGTTCAACAAAATAATAATTACAACTTAAAACACGTCCCAACAAGTGGACAAAAACGAGGTACACGTCACTAGACTCAGAACACCCAGAAACCCGCTTCAAGCTCTTCAAGCTTCAGAAGCTCACCTAGTCCGTCCCACGAACAGTACCTGTAGGAAAAGCAGCTAGGGGTGAGCGTTCGCTCACCACCATGGATAACAGACTGACTACGACATAATTAGCAGACAAAGCAGGTAACACCAACAACAACTCAACACCGGGGAACACCATCCCCAACCCAAGTACTCTAACTGAACATACACCCACTGTTGCCTTCCCTGACCAACTCGACACCCTGACACGTAAAGTAGACCCGACACAATCATTGACGACCTCTTTCAAGGACTCAAAAGAAAGTTACGCAACACCAAACAGCATCACAAGGGATCACCCCAAACAAGTTCACGAAGGATCGCACACCAAACAAGATCACAAAGGATCGCAAACCAGTTGCCAAGAACGCCCTCCCGGGACTCTAACCCGGTCAGGCCAACCCAAGAATGTTGCAACTTACCGGGACTCTAACCCGTAAGCCAGCCGGAAAATGCTTGCACTTACTGGGACTCTAACCCGTAAGCCAGCCAAAGTATGCATGCAACTTACCGGGACTCTAACCCGTAAGCCAGCCAAAGTATGCTCACAAACCCAAACCACAGACGCGCGGCCAGGACCCCTTTATTGGCGGGCGGGCCCCCTACCTCGTCTGAACATGCAGACGCGTCTGCTCGTGGACCCCTGTTTCAGGAAGCGGGCCCCCAACCTCCGGTAACCACAATCACAATCACAAACACAATCACAAGCAAAATCAACAACCAGCAATAACACAAGTTCAACACTCACAGGCACTCATGGCCACCAAGACACCAACAGTAAAACTGGGACTCAACAGCTCCACAGGCACTCACGGCCTCCCAAGACACACCGACAGTAAGACACGGACTCAACAGCCCCACATGCACTCACGGCCTCCCAAGACACCAACCATAAACACGCTTGCAACTTACCGAGACTCTAACTCGTAAGCCAGCTAAAGAAAACTTGCAACCCCCCCGAGACTCTAACTCGGTCAGGCCAGCCAAAGACACCAACCTTAGTACACGGGCTCTCAAGGCCACCCAAAACACCAAAGGTAAAGACACGGGTTCAACAACCCCACGGCACTCATGGCCACCCAAAACTCAACAATAAAACATGCTTGCAACTTACCGAGACTCTAACTCGTAAGCCAGCTAAAACACCAACAGTAAAGTACGGGCTCTCATGGCCACCCAAGACGCCAAAATAAACAATCAACTTCCGGCTTAACCCAAGCCTCCAACAGTCCTAATATCAACAGTTTCAAAATCAACCTCCGGGCATGGTCATATGCCTCCAGTACTCCTAATATCGATAACTTCACAATCAACCTCCGGGCATGGTCATATGCCTCCAGTAAAACAATTATCGCTAAGTTCTCTGCTCCTACGACACTACTAAGTGTCACATGCCTTTCCAATAATTACTACGTTCCTGTAACATGCTTTTCCAATAAATGCTACAATCCCGTATCATGCTTTTCTAATATTTAAATAAACCTACTCAACCCACGACACCCCGGTGTCACATGCAATTATACTGTTAACTTTCCCCAGTCAGGGGCGAGATCCGGCTACTTTTCCCTACCTCGTGCGTGTTCTCCCAAAAGCCAAACCACGAGCTCCGGTGATGATCTTAGTCACTCACCCAGCTTTCCCTTGCCTCGGTCCGTGGCACGATCTAAAGGAACACAATTTAAAGTCACTAAACAACTCGCAAGAATAAACCGAAAACCATTAAGCTCGATGCCCAAACTTAACCCCGACAATGTCGATCACTCCCAAACTTCCCAATTACTCGACATTGTCGATAAAGGACTCGTAAAGGCCCGATTCGCCCGACATGGCGAATCTGCCCGGTTTTTGTTAATTGCCTTCCGGGGCTCCGAAAGCCCTCGTTTTCGTTTCTACGGTCTTAGAATAATTCAAGGAACCCAACGCACTTGACGGAATCCAATTCCGACTTCTAAGTCAAATAATTAACGTTTAAAGTTTCTAAAACCCGTTAATTACAACTTCTTCAATTTAATTCCAAATTTTGATTCGATTAAGGATAATTGGTCCGGGGAACGTTTTAAACCACCCCAACGATAAAACCCGAGCACCCGAGCACGTGGACCCCAACAACCCACTTGACCGAGAGCTCCTAGGGCTCAAGGGGGGTTCGGCCACCATGGTGGTGGCTGGTACCACCTCCGGCCAGCCACCCCATGGCCGGCCGGCCACCACCCACGGTGGCCGGAGCTCCTCCCGAGCCTCTGGTCACCGGAAAACGTGCAATTAAACCTCCAACACTCCTAAAACGTCTCCAACAATTACCCCAACACCAAAACCACCTCAAACTAATAGTTTCACCCAAACCCTAACATTTGAAAACTATCAAAAAGACGATCGGTTCGGTGCTTACCCAAGAGGAGAACGAGGGGAAGACAATTGCTCCTTGCTTTGAATCGATCCAAGGGTTGAAAATCCCACAAAACCCTAGTTTCCCTCTCTTCCTTCCTTCTTCTTCTTCTTCTTCTTCTTCTTCTTCTTCTTCTTCTTCTTCTTCTTCTTCTTCTTCTTCTTCTTCTTCTTCTTCTTCTTCTTCTTCTCTCTAAACCCTCTCTTCTTTTCTAATTAAATCAACTAACTACAAATTCTATTTTTCTCTCTCTTTAAAACCCTATACTCGGCCAACACATCTCCTCCACACCTTTTCCCCCCAAAACTAACACCACCATATAAATGACAAGTGTCAAGGTGGGTCCCACACCTTTTGGAAAATATCTAGTTGATATTTTCCAATCAGTTTTGCGAAAAACGGACGTTTCGGGCCCCGAACGGGCACTTTTCCCAGGAAATTACGAAACTTGGCGGGCTACAAGGAAACGGCTCAACTAAGACCGCTGCGATGACGGCTAAGCTTTTCGGATCCAAAACGGTCCTCGAATGGACCAAAACGTCGCTCGGTTGACTTTTCTAGCGAAAGTCAACATTTTCCAAATTGATCAGAAAGTTGCCCTGAGTCCCCCGGAACTCACTTTGGTCAATAACGGGGTCAACTTAAGTCCGGTATGACAGTCGGGGTCATTTTAGGTTCATTAAGTGTCCGTCTTAAATTTTTTAAATTTTCCTGTTTTTCGCAGGTTTGACTGGCGTTGACCGGGAGTGGTTATTACAATACCGGACTTAAGTTGACCCCGATATCGACCAAAGTGAGTTCCGGGGGACTCAGGGCAACTTTCTGACCAATTTGGGAAAGGTTGACTTTTTGTTGGAAAAGTCAACCGAGCGACGTTTTGGTCCATTCGAGGCTCGTTTTGGATCCAAAAAGCTTAGACGTCGTCACCGCGGTCTTAGCTGAGCCGTTTCCTTGTAGCCCGTGAAGTTTCGTAATTTCTTGGAAAAAGTGCCCGTTCGGGGCCCGAGACGGCCGAATTTCGCGAATCTGTCTGAAAAATATCTAGAAGATATTTTCCAAAAGGTGTGGGACCCACTTGCCACATGTCAATTATGTGGTGGTGTTAGGTTTTTGAACAAAACAAAAGATGAGACATGGATGGTAGTTTTGTAATTAAAGAGTTTGGTTTGTTTTTTTAAAACAAATTAAAAGGAAATGAAAGGGGGTGTTCGGCCATTTAGAAAAAAAAGGAGAAAGTACAGAGAGAAAGTGGAGAGAAGAAAGAGGAGAAAAGGGAAAAGAGAAGAGAAAGTTTTGGGGTTTTACTATTTCCCGACGATCCAACCGGTGGATGGTCTCAACGATAAAAGAATCGAGCTCCCATCGTCATTCCCTACGGTGAGAACCCAATTTTTTCTCGTTTTAGTATGTTTGAAATTTAGGATTTGAGTTTAAACGGTTTGATTAAGCTTGGGTTTTGTTTAAGATTGGTTTAAAGATGAATGGTTGAGGTTTGGGGTTCGTTAGGAACTTTTTGGGGCGAAAAGGAAATTTTCCCATTGTGGCAGTGTGGGGCCCACATGCTCGGGTATCGGGTTTTCGTGTTCGGGTGGTTTAGGACGTTCCCCAAGTAGTTAATCCACACCCGGAACGAATTTTGGAATTAAATTGTAAAAGTTGTAATTGACGGGTTTAGAAACTTTAAACGCAAATTAAATTACTCGGAAGTCGGAAATTGATTCCGTCGATTGCGTTGGAACCCTTGAATTATTCTAAAACCGTAGAAACGAAAACGGGAAGTTTCGGAGCCCCGGAAGGGCGTTTTCAAAACCCGGACAGATTCGCCATGTCGGGCGAATCGGGCTTTTCCGAGCCCATTATTGACAATGTCGAGAAATCGGGAAGTTTGGGAGCGATTGACATTGTCGGGGTTGAGTTTGGGCATCAAATTCATTAAAATTCAGCTTTTTCTACAAACTTAAAAAGTGTTTAATTGTGTTCTTATTAGATCGTGCCACCGACAGAGGAAGGGGAAAGCTAGGCGAGTGATCGAGATCACGCCGGAGCTGGATTGTGAGCTTTTGGGGAAAGCGTACGAGGTAGGGAAAAGTAGCCGGATCTCGGCCCTGACTTGGGTGTCGTGGGTTAAGTAAGTTTATCAAACAATAGAAAGGCAGGCGACACCGGGTGGTGTTGTATGATACAGGAACGTATCGAACAATAGAAATGCATGTGACACTTAGTAGTGTCGTAGGAGCAGTGAACTTTCGATATTAGAATTACCGGAGGCATTTGGTTATGCCCGGAGGTTGATTGTTTAATTTGTGTCTTGGGTGGCCATGAGAGCCCGTACTTTAATGTTTGTGTCTTGGTGGCCATGAGAGCTCGTGTCTTTACTGTGGGTGTCTTGGGTGGCCATGAGTGCCCGTGGGGTTGTTGAACCCGTGTCTTTACCGTTGGTGTTTTGGGTGGCCTTGAGTGCCCGTGGGGTTGTTGAACCCGTGTTCTACCGTTGGTGTTTTGGGTGGCCTTGAGTGCTCGTGGGGTTGTTGAACCCGTGTTTTACCGTTGGTGTCTTGGGTGGCCATGAGTGCCTGTGGAGTGTCAAACTAGCGTTGTTGCTGTTTGTTGAACTTTGTTTGTGATTGTGATTGTGGTTACCTGAGGTTGGGGGCCGGCTTCATAATAACGGGGGTCCTGTGATCGCACGCGTCTGCATGTTCAGATGGGGTAGGGGGCCCGCCCGTGAGGAAAGGGGTCTTAGCCGCGCGTGCGTGGGTGGTGGTGACAGGTCGACAGCCTGATCCGACTTTGTGTCGGGAAAAGTACGACAGGTCGACCGCCTGGCCTGACAGGGATCTGTAAAGGGCGTGGGGGTTACTGAGCAGCTGGAGTGCGATTCTTTGTGATCTTGTTTGGTGTGCGATCCTTAGTGATCTTGTGTGTTGCGTGGTTATCTGTCGTGTCTTTGGAGGAAGTCGTCAATCGTTGTGTCGGGTCTACATTACGTGTCCGAGTGTTGAGTAGGTTGAGGAAAGTGACGGTTTGTGTGTCAGTCGGGTTACTTGAGTTTGGGGATAGTAGTTCCCGGTGTTGGGTTTGGTGTTGGTGTTACCGGCATTGTCAGCTAAGTATGCCGTAGTCAGTCTGTTGTCCGTGGTGGTGAGCGAACACTCACCCCTAGCTGCTTTTCCTACAGGTACTGGTCGCGGGATGGACTAGGTGAGCTTCCGAAGCTTGAAGAGCTAGGAGCGGGAGTCTGGGTTTACTTTTGAGTCTAGCGACGTATACCTTGTATTTTGTCCACTTGTTGGGACGTACTTTTGAGTTGTAAATAATTATTTTGGTTAATTAAATGGTGGTTTTAAAGTGATTTATTTAAAGGATTTGAAAATGTTTTATTGTTTTAAAAGTTCGCGTTCCGGGTTCGGTTCTACTGAATTTGGGGCGTGACAGCTTGGTATCAGAGCTCGAGGTTTCACACCTCGGACTGTACGTCAATTAGGTGGGAGAGTCGAGTTAGTAAAAGTCCCGTCATGCGTTGGGTACACAAGTCGGTAACCGTGTATAGACCCGTAGTGTCTTGAGTCTTGGTTGTTGTTGTGTGTATGTGCAGTACGGTTATTACTGGCATACTGTTTGTGTGTTGCTGCGTGAAATGTTTTTAAGTTGTTGCAACTCGACTAAGGGGCGCCCCTGTAGTCGAGCGTGACGGTGTTGACATCAAATGGGTACAATGTAGTTCGGGGACGCCTGGACCGGGTTGTAACTACTTGATGTCAAGAAATCAGGTTTTTAATGAAGTGGAGAAAGTTTAAAAAAAAAATTGATTGGCCCTGTGGGAGTGTTTTGATTTTGGTTGGCCCGGTGGGCGTGGTTCGACTTTGGTTGGCACGGTGGGCGGGTGTTGTTATTGTTGTTTGGCCGTGTCGGCTTATGATTGAGGTTGGGAGACTTGTGTTTGGTCTTGAATTGTTGTACGTGTGTTGTTAAATTGTTGGTCGAGCGTGTGTGTCGTTCAAGGTTTCTTTTTGAGGTTAAACAGGAGTAAGGGTCGAGTTTGAAACGATTTGGAAAACAAGCCTGCGCGAGTGTCACGGACCCTATCACGGATCCGTGACGGAGCAGCGCGTTTTGGCAAGTTTTAGGGCCTTTGTCACGGCTCCGTGACCCCAACCATGACGGGGTCTGTCACGGGTCCGTGACCCATGTCTTTTACACCGTCTTGATTGTGCAGTTTGAGTGTTGGTTTTGCGTGGCGGTGTTCATATTTGTGTTGGTTGTAGAGGTCGTAAGTTTGGTGTTAAAGGGTGATGTCTTGGGTTCGAGACTCATCAATAACCTACGGTAGTGATACAGCGCCTCGGTGTGAGAGTCTCACCATGGAGAGGGGTTAGGGTTGATGCGCTGCGGCGCCATACGAACTAGGTTTCCCCTATGTGAACGAGTGTTCGAGGTTTTCCTCACGTGAACAGGTGGTTTGAGGTTTCCTTCACGTGAGTGGGTTATTCGAGGTTTCCCTCGCGTGAACGGGTGGTTTGAGGTTTCCTTCATGTGAGTGGGTTATTTGAGGTTTCCGGCGTGATCGGGTAATTGGGGTATCGAGGTTGTGAGCAATTGTCACGCCCCAATTTCAGTAAAACCGAACTCGGGACGCGAACGTTTAAAACCATAAAACATTTGATACCTGTTTTGAATAAACACTTTGAAATTACCATTTAGTTAAACAAAATAATATTTACAGCTCAAAATACGTCCCAACAAGTGGACAAAACAAGGTATCCGTCACTAGACTCAAAAGTAAAACCCAGAATCCCGCTCCTAGCTCTTCAAGCTTCAGAAGCTCACCTAGTCCAACTTGCGACCGGTACCTGTAGGAAAAGCAGCTAGGGGTGAGCGTTTTCTCACCACCACAGATAACAGACTGACTACGACATAATTAGCAGACAATGCCGGTAACATCAATAACAAACCCACACCGGGGAATACTATCCCCAACCCAAGTGCTCCGACTGACACACACCCACTGTTACCTTCCTCGACCGACTCAACACACTGACACGTAAAATAGACCCAACACAACGATCAAGACCTCTTCCAAGGACTCAAAAGACCACCACACAACACCCAAGATCACAAAGGATCGCACACCAAACAAGATCACAAAGGATCGCATACCAGCTGCTCGGTAACCTCCCTCAATCACGCGCTTTGCCGAACTCTCAGGCCAGGCGGTCGACCTGTATCAGTAACCTCTCTCTCTCTCTCACGCCCTTCCCCGACACAAAGTCGGGCCAGGCGGTCGACCTGTCACACTCACAACCCCAAACCACACACGCGCGGCCAGTTGCCCTTTATTGACGGGCAGGCCCCTTACCCCGTCTGAACATGCAGACGCGTGTGCTCAAGGACCCCCATTTCATGAAGCGGGCCCCCAACCTCAGGTAACCACAATCACAAACAAAGTTCAACCACAACAACAACACAAGTTCAGCACTCCACAGGCACTCATGGCCACCCAAGACGCCAACCGTAAAACACGGGCTCAACAACCCCACGGGCACTCACGGCCTCTCAAATCCACCCACAGTAACTCACGGGCTCAACAACCCCATGGGCACTCACGGCCACTCAAAACCACCAACAGTAACTCACGGGCTCAACAACCCCACAGGCACTCACGGCCTCCCAAGACACACCAACGGTAACGACACGGGTTCAACAACCCCACGGGCACTCACGGCCACTCAAAACCACCAACAGTAACTTACGGGCTCAACAACCCCACAGGCACTCACGGCCTCCCAAGACACACCAACAGTAAAGACACGGGTTCAACAACCCCACGGGCACTCATGGCCACCTAAGACACTAACAGTAATACGGGGTCTCATGGCCACCCAAGACACAACAGTAACACGGGCTCTCATAGCCACCTAAGACACCAACAATAAAACACGGGCTCTTATGGCCACCTAAGACATAAATTAAACAATCAACCTCCGGGAATGGTCATATGCCTCCAATAATTCTAATATCGCTAAGTTCTCTGCCCTTACGACACTACTAAGTATCACAAGCTTTTCTAGTATTCGCTACGTTCCCGTATCATGCCTTTCTAATATTCAATAAACCTACTCAACCCACGACACCCCAGTGTCACATGCAATTCTACTATTAACTTTCCCTAGTCAGGGCCGAGATCCGGCTACTTTTCCCTACCTCTTGAAGCGTGTCACAACCGATGCTCGCTCTCCGACAAAGCTCCAAATTTCCCGCTTAGCCTCCTCTTTCCACGGTAGGCGACACGGTCTACAATTATTACAATTTACACACTTTTTAAGTAAGCATGCGAAACCCGAATTTAAAGAACTAAACGTCCAAACTCAACCCCGACAATGTCAATCACTCCCAAACTCCCCAATTACTCGACATTGTCGATATTGGACCCGGAAAAGCCCGATTCGCCCGACATGGCGAATCTGCCCGGGTTTTGAAAACGTCCTTCCGGGGATCCGAAAATCCCCGTTTCCGTTTCTACGGTCTTAGAATAATTCAAGGGTTCCTATGCACTTGACGGAATCAAATTCCGACTTCCGAGTAATTTAATTCGCGTTTAAAGTTTTTAAACCCGTCAATTACAACTTTCACAATTTAATTCCAAATTTCGATCCGGGTGTGGATTAACGACTTGGAGAACGTCCTAAACCACCCGAACTTGAAAACCCGATACCCGGGCATGTGGGCCCCACACGGCCATAATGGGAAAATTCCCTTTTCACCCCAAAACGTTCCTAACGAACTCCAAACCTCAACCATTTATCTTTAAACCAATCTTAAACAAAACCCAACCTTAATCTACCCATTTTGTCACGCCCCAAATCCAGTTCTTGCCTGGACTCGAGGCATGACTAGTAACAAACGATTTAAAAAGGTAACAACTCAACAATAAGTTCCTAAAAACTTCAATATGAAACTCAAATCCACAAAAACTAGTTTAAAACATAAATAACCCTCCAGGGGTGTAATAATAATCTTCCACAAAATCTGTTCCAAACGGAAATAAAATAAAAGCGAAGTCTCTATAGACACCCACACCGAGAAGCTCCCGAGCCTCTACTCCTCAATCAAGCCTGTAAACAGAACAATAAATTCACAAGGGTGAGCTTGCGCTCAGTAGAGAAAACACATAACAAGGTGGACCTTAAACTCAATAAAGTCAACCGCAAAGTCAACAAGATAAATCTTAACAATCACAGGCAATAGGTAAACCAATCAATGTCGTGGCCCATGGAGTCACCACCCTCCGATCCACATATGATGTGTCCTCTCGGATTTTCCCTCCAATCCAGAGGAGACGCATATCATTGAGACTATCGGAAACACCCTTCAGGGAACATATCGTCGGAAGTCTCAGAAACGTCTCCAAAGGATTTTAGGTCCTCGGGAACCAAGGTATTACTCCCATAGGAAGCATACACTTGGACAATTCAGTAATAATCAGTTAATAATTGAATAACGCAATCAAACTGGAAACACGAAACAATCCAATTCCGACAACCACCAATGCATTGCCACACATAGCTCACACATCACCAGTTCACCACAACACACAGTACACGAATCACATAACCATAGCACACCAATCACACAATCACCACTTACCGTTCACTTACCAGTCTCGAACCAACGGGGCATCGATCACCTGATTGCAACGCTCGGTACAACCAGTCATACTCGATGCTCCAAGCAACCATTTACGGAAATCAAGCAATCATTCAAATACATTCAACGGTCAAGCACGAGTTTAATCAACCAGTCATGAAAACCTTCAATCGAGCATTCAAGCATGCAATTCAACTAGTTCCGTTAGACTCTTTAGCCTATCCACTAAGCAACCAACAACCAAGCATGTGATCCTAACACGCAACTAATCCGAGGGCTTTGCCAAGGCTCCTCTACTAGACAAACAATTCCCAAGTATTGAAAGCGAGTTACACTAGTGATTGGCATCCTAATCATTCACCACTAGACACTTCCGGTTATTAGTAATTGAAAGACAATTATGCTAGTTATTCGCATCCTATAGGCATTTCTAGGACCTTTCCGATTTTATTAGCCTAAAATGCATACTAAGCATCATAAATGAGGGGTTAAGGCTTTCCCTACCTCAAGGTCTTCCTCTCAACACTATGATGAAGCCCGGTGGTCACCACTCCGTTCTTCACTCGGGTCCCGGCGTGATCTTTGCTCCTCTAGCTCGATCCCCAAAGTCTTGGACACAAAGAAACGTTAATTAGACTCCACTTATTCAGCAAGTAAGACCCCCAAAGCCCCTCCAAAGTTCAGTTCAAAAAAACATCAACCAAGGTGAAAAACCCTTGACGAAACCCCCATCCTGGTCTGCCACGGACCTGGTCACGGATCCGTGAGGCCAACCATCACGGTTACCATCACGGAGCAGTGACGAGTGCCGTCACGGACTCCCTCATGGAGCCGTGACGTCACCCGTCACGGGATCCGTCACGGATCCGTGGCGCCCCAGGGTAGTTTCGCCCTTCTTCAACCTCCAGCTCCTTTTCTCCAAAAAACCACCTTCAAACCCCAAATTTTACCCCTTCCAACTCCCAAAACAGTTCAAATCCTTCAATACTCCTCTACCCATGGTAGGAATCGACACACAAACAAGTTTCTAATGATTCATCAAATCAAACCCAACTCAAAAGCTACAACAACTAATGATTTCTCATCAAAAACCCAACAAAGCCTTTCATCAACAACATCTCCCACCATTTCTACTCAAACCCAACAACATCTAGCAATTTCACCCAAAACCCATGAAAAGAGATGAAGAGAAATGAGGATTACAGAGTTCCATTACCTCTAGAATGTTGAGATGAAGAAGATGGTAGTGATTTTGAGGAGGGATGGCTAGAGGAAGACTTCAAGTGGCCTATTCTTCCTTGATTTTCCTTCAAAGCTCCATGGGAGCTCTTCTCCCTTGCTCCTCTTCCAAATTTCGGCTACACCCAAACAAAATGAGTCTATTTTGCTTTTCCAAACTCATATAAGACCTAGATGTGTCAAATGACCAAAAGCCCTTGAGCTAGAATCCCTTGTAGAAGCTTTTGGGAGGGTAAAAGGGTCTAACACTACTCCCTTTTCTCTCTTTCAACCAAAAAGGGACAAGTGTCCACATAGGTTATTTACTTTTCCAAAATAAATTCCAGCACAATAAAATAATGCTTTTAGTCGATAAAAAGTCTCGCTTTGACCAAAATTGACTTTCTCCAACATTATACTCAAACGAAAGGGATTTCTCCCCTTAAGCCAACCGTGATGATGGCTAAGTCGTTTGGGTTCCGGAAAAGTCCCGAGTGACTTCTTGAGTCATCGGTTCGACCGGGAGCGGGTCTTACACATTTAAACCTAAAACCTAAAATTCAAACATTCCAAAACGAAAATTGGTTAGATGCTCACCGTAGAGAATGACGGTGTGAACTCGATTCTTCTATCGTTGAGACGATCCACCGGTCGGATGATCGAGAAATGGCAAAAACCCCAAACTTTCTTCTCTTTTTCTCCTTCTCTTTCCTCTCTCCACTTTCTCTCTCTAAAACTCTCATTTTCTCTAACTTTGCCGAGAACACCAAGTCTTACTTCCCTTTTGTTTTGTTTTAAAAACCAAAACTAACACTTAATTACAAACTACCCCTCACATGTCTCATCTTTTCTTTTTTTCAATAAACCTAACACCACCACATATTTGACAAGTGTCAAGTGGGTCCCACACCTTTTTGGGATAATATCTAGAAGATATTTTCCAATCAGATTCGCGAAATTCGGACGTTTCGGGCCCCGAACGGACACTTTTTCCAAGAAATTACGAAACTTGACAGGCTACAAGGAAACGGCTCAACTAAGACCGCTGCGACGACGGCTAATATTTTTGAATCCAAAACGGTCCTCGAATGGACCAAAACGTCGCTCGGTTGACTTTTCTAGCAAAAAGTCAACATTTCCCAAATTGGTCAGAAAGTTGCCCTGAGTCCCCCGGAACTCACTTTGGTCGATATCGGGGTCAACTTAAGTCTAGTATGACCCTCGGGGTCAATTTTAGGTTCAATTAAGTGTCTGTCTTAAAATTTTTAAATTTTCCTATTTTTCGCAGATTTGACTGGCGTTGACCGGGAGTGGTTATTACAGTAATAGTGGTTTGCGGAGTTGAGAACATGATCCCCGTTTGAGGTTTCCTGCGTGATTGGGTAATTGGGGTATCGAGGTTGTGAGCAATAGTGGTTTTCTGAGTTTAGAATATGATCCCAATTCGAGGTTTCCCTTACGTGAGCGAGTATTTGAGGTATTGATAGCGTGAGCAGTCTGACGTTTTGGTATCAGGTTTTGAGGTAGTGGTTTGCCCGGTTAGATTGGGGACGAGTAGCGAATACTGGTTGGGTTGCGGAAGGTTATAAGTAAATGCATAGAGAACCGTGTGAGGGTTGTGCTAGACTTGACAACGACGCCATAAAACTATATAGCAAGGGTCGCCTAATTGCTCCGCGACAACGGGGCCATAAAACTTGACGTCCTGCGGGTTTAAACGCAAACTTGAGCACGGAAAGTGCACCGGCCGTCAAGTAGTAATCGGATTTGAAGTTCGGAATATCGAGCCCAAAGGAGCAATAAACAAACACTTACTATTTAAAGCTTGTAGCTAAGCTATTTCTATTAAAAGTTGGTTTTTTTTCTACTTCAAAAATAAACTAACAAGTAATGTAAATCAAGTAGAGCACTCGTAGCACGAAACCGAGAATTTTTAACTTCTTGAATCAAATGATGAAATTTCTAGGATATCGGGTTCATAGAGTTCATTCCATAAAGTAAAAAATACTCGATTGTTGTGATGAAGACTTGATTTAGAGGCAACGAGTCATCTCAACTCTAGTCCTAACTTCTTTCGAATGATTCGGACCCTAATGGAATCTAACCACCGAGTTCTTTCGAATCACGATGTAGGAAGACCCAAAGCGTTTAGTTCAATGACAACTTCTAACTTTCTACCAACCAAGCCTATAGTTATTGCAATTGTATTAACCCTGCTAGTTCTAGCTAGGGTTTAAATCCAAATTACGATCGACTTTAGGCTAATTAGAATTCTCCTCTTTCAAGCGTTAAATTCTAATTCAAATCAATTATCAAGCCTACCCGGGAGATAAAGCGTTAAGCACAAATCGATCATAAACACTAAAACAATTCAACGATCACAACAATTTAAAGCATTCAAAACATGGAAATCCCTACTCTAATCACCCAAAACCCTAGAAATTTGGGGGTTTAGTTGTTCATGATAATCAATGACATAGAGATGAACCAACAAGTAAATGATTTCATAATGAGATTTAGAGAGAAAGTTTAGATACAATCACCACAATAAATTGACAAAATGGTTGCTCTTCCCCTTCCTTCAAACCCTAGCTCTGATCCTCTTGTGTTGACAACAAATCCAAGAGTAGAAGCACAAAGAAGCTCTCCTAAAGATGAATTTTCTCCAAGAACAATGACACCCTTGGCTCAAATCCCTCTCCAATCAATGAAACTCCACCTTGTGTTCCCACAAATCTCTCAAAGAAATTCAGAAAATAAACACTCTTTGTAAAAATCTCCTTTCAAATTAACTATATAGAATGTATATATCCTTGTATGTGTGTAGAGAGAAAAAGAAAAAAAATAAAAATAAATGCTCTAAGCTTCTCTGTTTCTCTCGGGTTCGGCACTGTGCTTGCCTCCCTTCTCTTCTGTGTCAAAAACCTCCAAAAATTCGTGACCCCCACCTCCTTTTCGGCTGAGCCAAATCAAGGAAAAATTAGGGCTGCTGGGCCATCAGATGGGCTGGGCCATGCGTCAGGGAGAGTGAAGCTGCTGGGCCATCAGATGGGCAGGGACAGGTGGCGGAAGGACGACGAATGACGGCTGGGGGAGACGCGTGGCGAGCTACAGACGCGCCATGCGCGCGTGAGTGGGCCGGATGGAAGCTGCTCGGCCACGTGTCGCGCAGAGGGGATTTGGCGGCTGGGGCTGGCGGCGACACGTATCGCGCGAGGAGGGAGTGGCAGCTGGGGCTCTGAGCTGGCGTGGACACGTGTCACAATCTGATGGGCTGCTCCATTTTTGCTCCTATTCCGCTATTTTGCTCGCTCCGGCTTCGTTTGGACTCCGATCGATCTCGTTCTTGCGCCAAAAAATTCCTCTTTTCAAGACCTACAAAACAAGACCGGTCATGAATATATTTCGAAGCAAACAAAATCGACCCTCTTGACGGTCCACAAGCAAAAACACCCAAAATGCATCGAAAATCCATCGAAACACCGAACATATCGATAAAATCAGTTATTCATGCTAAATCTAAATATATGATAGAAAACTGGGACCAAAAGCCTATAAAATTCGATATAATGTGGCCCTTTTATGTGTTAAAATGCACCTGCATCAACACCCCACACTTAGACTTTTCTCGTCCCGAGAAAACTAAACATAAATAAATATAAATTAACTAAGATATATGCCAAGATAAACCCCGCGATACTATCTCCGTAGGCGGAGCTTGGCAACTCCGGGTTATTGAAAGAAGTAAATATGCATATGCTAACTCAACTAGACAAAATTTCTCGTGCAAATACACAAGCAAATTAAAGACCCAAAAAAATAAGACTCAAAGAAGGTGTGTGCTTACACTTGGATTTTATCGGCAATTTGACCTAGAGCAGGCATAAGGAATAAGATCTCTCATCATTCTTTTCTACTTTACACCAACCAATTTTTACATGTTGTAGATAAAGAGTGTATGTGTAGTGGTTTACAAGATGAAATGCAATAACTAGAAAGCTTTCAAGCCTAACTATTGTCATTTAGCCCTTTGCTCTCTCGATTCTACATAACATAGTACTAATCAAGAGCATAACGTAATCTCATTCACGAATCTTATGAGTGGATGTTGTCATGAAATTACGTTGCCTTGGGACTACGCGAGTGGTAAACCTATCTAGTTCCTTTACGAGTCAAGTGGTAGATCAAAGTTTTGCTTGGTTTTTTCGATTACGTGTCGAAACTTTGGATCATTAAGATAGGCTGGGGGTTCACCTTTTTATTACGCTATGATTAACTCAGGACATGAGGGTCTCACTCTGCATAGCGATTCGCCGCAGCCCCTCAAGCCTTTGTTAATACACAGATTCTATTGGATCCCCTTTCCCCGGGACCTATACTTAATTCCCCGTGCATAGTGTGTGTGATTTTGAAAAATTGGTACCACAAACGCATAATGGGACTAACCATTTGAACTCGACTAGATTTCTAATCTACCGAAACGCATAGTTCGATCCCAAGACAACAAGCATGTGGGATCAACCTCCTCTACATGCAACAAGTGAAATAAGACTAGTATCCCTTAACTAGGGCCACTATATGCAGAAATCAAGATAGAATCCGGCCGGTGACAATAAAAAGAATTGAAACCTAACCACACCTAACATTTGGTGTGACCGCCTTTTCGTGTTAAGGCATCTAGCATCACAAAATCATCATGAATCCATTAAGCAATATAGCACAAACACAAAATACAGCTCATTAATACTACCAACAGCAAATCATCCAAACATTCCTCAACAAATCCTCAATGATGAAAATCTACTCCCGACTTGCTCATGTTGGCCTAAATTGCACATCCAAGGTTTACACACAAAATAAAGACCCATAAAAAAAATTACACCAAAAATGCATGAAGCACAGCATAGAATGCAAACATATAAATGCAAAGCATGCCACCCCACACTTTAAACCTACGAACTGTCCCCAGTGCGACTCTAAACATATATTTACAAATATTTACACATGCACCCGATAGATGATAACAATAAACACCCCACACTCAGAGTCAGGCAATATACAAGTCAAGAAATCCTATATGCATCGTCTATCAGCACAGCAATTCGGGTGCTCAGCACCCCCAGATAACATATATAAGATATAATAGCGGTAAACAATATAAAACAAGAAGGGAAGAGATACTGCCCCTCGAAGAACCGCTACTCGACTTGTGAGCTGACGTGGGAGTCCTAGTGTGCATGGATGGATGGAAAGATCATCGCCCGTGAGAACTTCTAAGAAGCTCGGCGCCATGGCATGTGACTAAACTGCTCCCACTTTCCATCCATTGTTGGGGTGGCTCCCAACTAGCGTATTTTTTTAACGTCGTTAGCTCGACTCAAAGGCGGCCTAAGCCGCCTACCGCCTAATAGTCAGGCTCCTCCAGATATAGACATTCTTCTGGACCGAACACACCACCAAAGTAGTGCTTCACTATATGACCATTCACAAGAAAAAGGGGATTCTTCCCATTAGAGATCTCTATCGCCCCTTTGGAAAGAACTCGGGTCACCTTATAAGGACCGCTCCACTTTGAAACTAGTTTACGGGGAAGAGCTTCAATCTGGAGTTATAGAGAAGAACCATGTCTCCCTCATTGAACTCTCTGTCTACAATTCTCTTATCATGGGCAATTTTGGTGCGCTCCTTGTATAGCTTTGAGTTGTGGTAAGCCTGAGACCTGAATTCATCCATCTGATTGATCTGTAATAACCTGTTCTCACCACAACTGTTAGCATCAAAATTTAAAAACTTAATTGCCCAATATGCTTTATGCTCTAGCTCCACCGGTAAATGACAGGACTTCCCATACACTAGCTTGTAGGGAGACATTCCAATAGGAGTTTTAAAAGCTGTCCTATATGCCCACAGTATATCATCTAATCTAAGTGACCAATCTTTCCTAGATGCACTGACAGTTTTCTCTAATATGCTTTTAAGCTCCCTATTTGTAACCTCTACTTGCCCGCTAGTTTGGGGATGGTAGAGAGTAGCTAAGCGATGAAGAACACCATAATGATTTAAAAGCTTCCAAAATTGTTTATTGCAAAAGTGTGAGCCGCCGTCGCTTTCTATTGCCCTAGGCGTGCCAAACCAAGAAAATATATATTTCTTTAAAAACGCACAAACCGGTTTGGCATCATTAGTGGCTAAGGCCACCGCTTCAACCCACTTTGACACATAATCCACGGCCACTAAAATGTACTCATAACCATAGGACCGTGGAAAGGGGCCCATAAAGTCAATGTTCCATACGTCAAATAACTCTACCTCAATTGAAATGTTCATAGGCATCTCTTGCCTCCTCGAGATATTACCAGTTCTTTGACACCTGTCACATTGCTTAACGAACACAACTGCATCATGAAATAAGGTAGGCCAATAAAATCCCGATTGCAACACCTTTTGTGCTGTCCTGGCAGGCCCGAAATGTCCTCCTACTTCTCTTTCATGGCAATGATGTAAAATCTCTCTAGTCTCATACTCGGGAATACACCTTCTCACCATTTGATCTGCACAAATCTTAAACAGGAAAGGATCATCCCAATAATAGTTTTTCACATCTTATAAAAACTTTTTCTTCTGATAGGAGGTAAAATCTGTAGGAAGAACACCACTTGCTAAGTAATTTGCAAAATAGGCAAACCATGGGGTGACTTGATTTTCTATACCAAACAAGTGCTCATCCGGGAACTCTTCTTTAATTGGCACACTTAGGTTCTCATGGGGGTTCTCAATCCTAGATAGGTGATCTGCAATAACGTTCTCTACTCCTTTTTTATCTCGAATTTCCAAGTCAAATTCTTGGAGTAGTAAAATCCACCTCAATAGTCTAGGCTTTGCATCTTTCTTACTAAACAAATACTTGAGAGCTGCATGGTCAGTGTACACAATAACTTTGGACAAGACAAGATAAGAATGAAATTTATCACAAGCAAATACCACAGCAAGTAGTTCTTTTTCAGTAGTAGCATAATTCATTTGGGCTTCATTAAGAACTCTACTAGCATAATAAATAGTGTGAAAAATCTTGCTTTTTCTCTGTCCCAAAACTGCCCCTATCGCTATATCACTAGCATCACACATTAACTCAAAAGGTAGGGACCAATCAGGACTCACCATCACAGGTGCATTCAATAACTTATCTTTCAAGGACAAGAAACTCTTCAAGCATGCATCATCAAAATCAAAAGGGATATCTTTTCCTAACAAATTGCACAATGGTTTGGAAATCTCAGAAAACCCCTTAATGAATCTTCTATAGAACCCTGCATGTCCTAAAAAACTTCTAATCCCCTTAACATTTCTAGGTGGAGGCAATTTACCTATCACATCCACCTTGGCCATATCCACTTCAATCCCTTTTTTGGAGATTTTATGACCTAGAACAATACCCTGTTGAACCATAAGATGACATTTTTCCCAATTTAACACCAAGTTTGTTTCTTCGCATCTAGTCAATACTTTATGCAGATTATTCAAACACTCATCAAATGAAGAACCAAACATAGAAAAATCATCCATGAACACTTCTAGGTAATCACCAATCATATCATGAAATATAGTTGTCATGCATCTTTGAAAAGTAGCAGGTGCATTACATAAACCAAAAGGCATTCTCCTATATGCAAATGTTCCATAAGGGCAAGTCAGAGTAGTTTTCTCTTGATCCTCAGGAGCTATAGCTATTTGGTTGTACCCACTATATCCATCTAGAAAGCAATAATATTCATGACCAGCTAATTTCTCTAGCATTTGGTCAATAAAGGGTAATGGGAAATGGTCTTTACGGGTGGCATCATTCAACTTCCTATAGTCAATGCATACTCTCCACCCTGTGACCGTTCTAGTAGGAATTAACTCATTCTTTTCATTGGTCACTACAGTCATTCCCCCTTTCTTAGGTACACATTGAATTGGACTTACCCAAGCACTATCAGAGATATGGTATATAATACCTGCATCTAAAAGCTTTACAATATCTTTCTTTACTACCTCTTGCATCAATGGATTTAGCCTCCTTTGTGGTTGCACACTTGGCCTTTGATTCTCCTCCATGAGAATTTTGTGCATGCACACTGATGGGCTAATTCCCTTGATGTCAGCTATTGTCTATCCAAAGGCCCTTTTATGATCCTTAAGAACTCTCATTAGCTTTCCCTCCTGAAGACAAGACAACTCAGAAGATATTATCACAGGTAGAGTATTGTCTTCATTCAAAAACATGTATTTCAAATTTTAAGGGAGGGGTTTTAATTCTAGCTCAGGGGCTTGCTCAATAGAGGGCTTTAGCTTGGGCCCTTGACTTGCCTCCAAAGTGAGGCGAGTGTGGGGTCTATCCCTCTTCCATGGAGGACACGCCTCCAATAAATTGACCACTTCGTCTACAGCATCTTGTGAAAGTTCACAAGTGATACCAATGTTTTTAGCTAGGCATGTAAGAAAAGGATCATCAGGAATAAACATTTCCCGCACTACACAATCAATAGCCTCAATTCTAAAACATGTATCATTACTCCTAGCTTGTTTTATCGATCTAAAGACATCAAACACCACTTCTTCTTTGCCGTAGCGAATGGTCAATTTCCCTTGCTCTACATCAATAAGAGCTCTTGCTGTGGCCAAGAACGGCCTACCTAGGATTAGGGGTATCTCATAATCTTCCTCCATATCCAATACAACAAAATCGGCAGGAAAGATAAATTTATCAACCTTTACTAGAATATCCTCTACTACCCCTCTAGGGTATTTAATCGATCTATCAACTAGTTGTAGAGATATAGAGGTCTGTTTCGGTTCTTCCCCCAATCCTAGCTTTCTAAACACATTCAAAGGCATCGGGTTTATGCTAGCTCCTAGATCACACAAGGCTTTTGCAAATGAAAGGGTCCCCATCTCACAGGGTATTGTAAAGCTACCTGGGTCTTTCAATTTAGGGGGTAATTTATTTTGTAAGATAGCAGAAGACTCTTCACTTAAATCCACCCTATCATTCACATTCATCTTCCTTTTGTTAGATATAATATCTTTCAGAAATTTGGCATAGACAGGCATGCTCCTAATTGCATCTAGAAAAGGAATATTAATCTCAAGTTTTTTAAACACATTCAAGAATTTAGCATATTGATCATCATGTTTAGATTTCTTGGCAACAGAAGGGAAAGGGAGAGTTGAAGTCCGGGTTTCTGAATCAACCACGGACTCCCTTACCTTCTTACCTATGTCGTGCTCTCTTCCTCTTACTTCTGATGTGCCCTCTTGCTCTTCCACTTGAATATGCTCAATAGAAACTTCTTCTGGAGTCTCTTCATCCAATCCCTCATATCTCACTTCTACACCTTTTCCACTCTTAGTAGTTACTGCATTTACATTTTCTCTAGGATTTACTTCTGTGTCACTAGGTAATGTTCCTGGAGCTCTCGAGTGTAGAGCGGTGGCCATCTGCCCCATATGGGCTTGCATTGTCCTCATAGCAGAATCTGACTCTTCTTGCCTCTTAGACATCTAATCTTGTTTTTGCATCATCAGCTTGGTGTTCTCCTCTTACTTTCTAGCCTCTGCATCTTGTCTTTGCATCAGTCTCAATATGAGATCCATAGGTGAAGGTTCTTGAGGTTGTTGGCTCTGCTGAGGTTGAGGATCTCTTTGCTGCTGGCCTTGGTTCTGAGGCCTTTGATGGAATCCAGGAGGTGCTAAATTCTGATTCCTTTGACCTTGATCTCCTCCCCATCTGAAACTTGGATGATCTTTCCAACCAGGGATGTAGGTGCTAGAGTAAGGATCATATCTTCTTCCTTGATTGTTGTTGCTCACATAATGAGCACTTTCATGAGCTGGATGCCGCATCTCCTCAATGCAATCCAAAGGGTCAGGTTGTTGGGAGTGAACCTGTAACCCCTCTATCTTTGCACTCATCACTCTCATCATCTCCATAACTTGGTTCATGTCTGCTGAGGATGAGACTGAATTGACTGCACCAGTAGGTCCTCTCTCAGAGTGCCAATCATTATTGGACATAATCATTTCTAAAATCTCTAGGCACTCTTCTGGGGTGTGGTTTTTGAATGAACCACCTGATGATGCGTTCAACTCCGATTGACTTGCCGGTCTCAAACCCATATAAAAGATCTGCATCTGCAACCACAACTCTAACCCACTATGAGGGCACCTCCTTATCATCCCTTGAAATTGCTCCCAAGCTTCAGCTAATGACTCCATATTTTCCTGTCTGAAGTTTTGAATTTGGGATCTCAACTCTTGAGTCTTCCTTGGTGAGAAGAATCTAGTTAGGAATTTTTGAGCCAAATCCTCCCAAGTTCTTATCGCATGATAAGGCAAATTGCGAAACCATTCATAAGCTTCACCTGATAGGGAGAACGGGAATAATCTTAATCTGACAGCATCATCAGACACACCATTGTACCTGAAGGTGGAACATATTTCAAGAAATTTGGTCAGGTGTAATGACGGGTCTGGACATGTAGAGGTGTTCCCGCTAAATGAAGATTACTGAAGTAGTGAGATCACTGAAGTCTTAATCTCAAACTGGTGAGCTGTGATCGCTGGTGCCTGAATGCTCGAATGTAATCTGTTGGTTTGTGGTGCACCGAACTCACACAAAAGTCTACGTGGTCTTTCTTACTGATTAGCATGTTGACCTACATTTGCAATCCGCCCATCTTCACCAAATCCCGGTGGGTCTTCCATATTATGCAATTCTTTAGCTTCCTTAGCAGCTTTCCTTGATGCTTTGAATCTAAACTCAGCTTCTCTTAACTCTTTGTCACTAAGCAGTTCACTTGAAGAAGATTTGGATCTTGTGAGCATAAAACCTTCAAATCCAAACACAAGATGAGATTAGAACCGAGAAAGCAATTTAAAAGACAAATAAGTAAATGAAATAGTCGTAGCACAAACTATATAGCAAGGGTCGCCTGATTGCTCCCCGACAACGGGGCCATAAAACTTGACGTCCTGCGGGTTTAAACGCAAACTTGAGCACGGAAAGTGCACCGGCCGTCAAGTAGTAATCGGATTTGAAGTTCGGAATATCGAGCCCAAAGGAGCAATAAACAAACACTTACTATTTAAAGCTTGTAGCTAAGCTATTTCTATTAAAAGTTGGTTTTTTTTCTACTTCAAAAATAAACTAACAAGTAATGTAAATCAAGTAGAGCACTCGTAGCACGAAACCGAGAATTTTTAACTTCTTGAATCAAATGATGAAATTTCTAGGATATCGGGTTCATAGAGTTCATTCCATAAAGTAAAAAATACTCGATTGTTGTGATGAAGACTTGATTTAGAGGCAACGAGTCATCTCAACTCTAGTCCTAACTTCTTTCGAATGATTCGGACCCTAATGGAATCTAACCACCGAGTTCTTTCGAATCACGATGTAGGAAGACCCAAAGCGTTTAGTTCAATGACAACTTCTAACTTTCTACCAACCAAGCCTATAGTTATTGCAATTGTATTAACCCTGCTAGTTCTAGCTAGGGTTTAAATCCAAATTACGATCGACTTTAGGCTAATTAGAATTCTCCTCTTTCAAGCGTTAAATTCTAATTCAAATCAATTATCAAGCCTACCCGGGAGATAAAGCGTTAAGCACAAATCGATCATAAACACTAAAACAATTCAACGATCACAACAATTTAAAGCATTCAAAACATGGAAATCCCTACTCTAATCACCCAAAACCCTAGAAATTTGGGGGTTTAGTTGTTCATGATAATCAATGACATAGAGATGAACCAACAAGTAAATGATTTCATAATGAGATTTAGAGAGAAAGTTTAGATACAATCACCACAATAAATTGACAAAATGGTTGCTCTTCCCCTTCCTTCAAACCCTAGCTCTGATCCTCTTGTGTTGACAACAAATCCAAGAGTAGAAGCACAAAGAAGCTCTCCTAAAGATGAATTTTCTCCAAGAACAATGACACCCTTGGCTCAAATCCCTCTCCAATCAATGAAACTCCACCTTGTGTTCCCACAAATCTCTCAAAGAAATTCAGAAAATAAACACTCTTTGTAAAAATCTCCTTTCAAATTAACTATATAGAATGTATACATCCTTGTATGTGTGTAGAGAGAAAAAGAAGAAAAATAAAAATAAATGCTCTAAGCTTCTCTGTTTCTCTCGGGTTCGGCACTGTGCTTGCATCCCTTCTCTTCTGTGTCAAAAACCTCCAAAAATTCGTGACCCCCACCTCCTTTTCGGCTTAGCCAAATCAAGGAAAAATTAGGGCTGCTGGGCCATCAGATGGGCTGGGCCATGCGTCAGGGAGAGAGAAGCTGCTGGGCCATCAGATGGGCAGGGACAGGTGGCGGAAGGACGACGAATGGCGGCTGGGGGAGACGCGTGGCGAGCTACAGACGCGCCATGCGCGCGTGAGTGGGCCGGATGGAAGCTGCTCGGCCACGTGTCGCGCAGAGGGGATTTGGCGGCTGGGGCTGGCGGCGACACGTATCGCGCGAGGAGGGAGTGGCGGCTGGGGCTCTGAGCTGGCGTGGACACGTGTCACAATCTGATGGGCTGCTCCATTTTTGCTCCTATTCCGCTATTTTGCTCGCTCCGGCTTCGTTTAGACTCCGATTGATCTCGTTCTTGCGCAAAAAAAAACCTATTTTCAAGACCTACAAAACAAGACCGGTCATGAATATATTTCGAAGCGAACAAAATCGACCCTCTTGACGGTCCACAAGCACAAACACCCAAAATGCATCGAAAATCAATCGAAACACCGAACATATCGATAAAATCAGTTACTCATGCTAAATCTAAATATATGATAGAAAACCGGGACCAAAAGCCTATAAAATTCGATATAATGTGACCCTTTTATGTGTTAAAATGCACCTGCATCACGCGTCTAGCCGCGCCTATGACTCGAGTTTGTGTCACGCCCCAAATCCAGTTCTTGCCCGGACTCGAGGCATGACTAGTAACAAACGATTTAAAAAGGTAACAACTCAACAACCAAGCATGTGATCCTAACACGCAACTAATCCGAGGGCTTTGCCAAGGCTCCTCTACCAGACAAACAATTCCCAAGTATTGAAAGCGAGTTACACTAGTGATTGGCATCCTAATCATTCACCACTAGACACTTCCAGTTATTAGTAATTGAAAGACAATTATGCTAGTTATTCGCATCCTATAGGCATTTCTAGGACCTTTCCGATTTTATTAGCCTAACATGCATACTAAGCATCATAAATGAGGAGTTAAGGCTTTCCCTACCTCAAGGTCTTCCTCTCAACACTTTGATGAAGCCCGGTGGTCATCATAAAGAAACGTTAATTAGACTCCACGTATTCAGCAAGTAAGACCCCCAAAGCCCCTCCAAAGTTCAGTTCAAAACCAAGATCAACCAAGGTGAAAAACCCTTGACGAAACCCCCATCCTGGTCTGCCACGGACCTGGTCACGGATCCGTGAGGCCAACCATCACGGTTACCATCACGGAGTCGTGACGAGTGCCGTCACGGACTCCCTCACAGAGCCGTGACGTCGCCCGTCACGGATCCGCGGCGCCCCAGGGCAGTTTCGCCCTTCTTCAACCTCCAGCTCCTTTTCTCCGAAAAACCACCTTCAAACCCCAAATTTTACCCCTTCCAACTCCCAAAACAGTTCAAATCCTTCAATACTCCTCTACCCATGGTAGGAATCAACACACAAACAAGTTTCTAATGATTCATCAAATCAAACCCAACTCAAAAGCTCCAACAACTAATGATTTCTCATCAAAAACCCAACAAAACCTTTCATCAACAACATCTCCCACCATTTCTACTCAAACACAACAACATCTAGCAATTTCACCCAAAACCCATGAAAAGAGATGAAGAGAAATGAGGATTAGAGAGTTCCATTACCTCTAGAATGTTGAGATGAAGAAGATGGTAGTGATTTTGAGGAGGGATGGCTAGAGGAAGACTTCAAGTGGCCTCTTCTTCCTTGATTTTCCTTCAAAGCTCCATGGGAGCTCTTCTCCCTTGCTCCTCTTCCATATTTCGGCTACACCCAAACAAAATGAGTTGATTTTGCTTTTCCAAACTCATATAAGACCTAGATGTGTCAAATGACCAAAAGCCCTTGAGCTAGAATCCTTGTAGAAACTTTTGGGAGGGTAAAAGGGTCTAAGACTACTCCCTTTTCTCTCTTTCAACCAAAAAGGGACAAGTGTCCACATAGGTTATTTACTTTTCCAAAATAAATTCCAGCACAATAAAATAATGCTTTTAGTCGATAAAAAGTCTCGCTTTGACCAAAATTGACTTTCTCCAACATTATACTCAAACGAAAGGGATTTCTCCCCTTAAGCCAACCGTGATGATGGCTAAGTCGTTTGGGTTCCGGAAAAGTCCCGAGTGACTTCTTGAGTCATCGGTTCGACCGGGAGCGGGTCTTACAATCTACCCCCCTTAAAGAAATTTCGTCCTCGAAATTAAAAACAAGGTACCTCAATGTCGAACAGGTGGGGATACTTCACGCGGATCTCATCCTCGCGCTCCCAAGTGGATCCTGCTCCTTGATGTCCCCACTGTACTAGCACTAACGGAATCGTCTTGTTCCGCAGGACCTTCTCCTTCATACCCAGAATCTCGACGGGCAGCTCCTCATAGGTGACATCATCTGCTACCTCGATGTCTGACCACTCAATGATGTGCGAAGGGTCTGCCATGTACTTCCGCAGTTGGGACACATGGAAAACGTTATGCACGTTCCCAAGCTGCGGTGGCAAGGCCAACCGATAAGCTACAGCTCCAATCTTCTCTAAGACCTCAAATGGTCCAATAAAACGTGGTGCTAGCTTGCCTCCACTGCGTCTAAACCGCACTAACCCCTTCTTTGGGCTCACCCTCAGAAACACGTGCTCCCCGACCATGAATTCAAGTGGTCTGCGACGTCTGTCTGCGTAGCTCTTCTGCCGACTCTGCGCGGTCTTCAACCGCTCTCTAATCAAAGCGACCTTTTCGGTCGTCTCTCTGACCATGTCTTGTCCGAGCAAGCTCCGGTCCCCAACCTCAGCCCAACATACCGGCGATCTACAAGGTCTGCCATACAAAGCCTCAAATGGCGCCATACCAATGCTGGACTGGTAACTATTGTTGTAGGAAAACTCTGCCAAAGGCAAATGGTCCTCCCTGTTGGGTCTCGAGGTAGGGTTGGAGATGAACCAACTCGCAGCGGAAAATCAATAAAAACCAAGAGACGATTAAAACCATGAAACAACTAACAAAGAATGGATTCACAAGAGAAAAATTCAGCACTATCTCTTACCAAAACAAGAACACCGGTTAACGAATGATTGGCTTGAGTCTCCAAGACGCCTACGTATCCACATGGGAATCAAAGCCACGTAGTTCTTCTCTTTGAGGACTCAAGAACACAAAAATGGAGGAAACTAGCCAAACCCGAAATTGCAAGGGAAGGGGGAGAGAAGTTGTGTTTCCTATTCTTGTCTTGTGTTTGTTATGTTGAAAAAAGATGACTTAAACATAACAAAACCCATACTTGTCCAACTAAAGGCATGGGACAAGTATGGTGTCAAGTAAGGTGTAAATAGGACAAAGTATGGCAAGACAAGATTGGGTTAGGTGGTGAATCACCAACACCTTAATCCTTGTCTTGCTTGCTTAGTACTAATTAATCAAGACTTGATTAATTAGTTCCATGGGCCTTGGTTGCATGGGCCTTTCATGGGCCTCTTGGAACATGGCCCGTGGCCATTTCCAACGAGGTCCCGTGATTCGCTCATCGCCTCCAAGCCTTCCATACCGGAAATGTCCAACATTATCCGACGCGATCAATCCCAAGACTCCAAGCCTTGTCTCGATCCGTAAAGTCCTATTCACTTACGGGCACATGACCCAAAACCCAGTTTTGGTCATGTCCCGAGTCAACTCCCTTTTGGCCATTCTCCATAAATGTGTCAATGAGTTTCATCCTCCGGTGTGACCCTTAGGTTTATGCATGTCAATAGATCAACGTAAAATCCCATTTTACTTGATCCTATTTAAGTGGCAACTAACGAGACTTTAGTATTGCCTGACACTACATAACGAATCGACCCTGTCGATTCTAACCTTTCCGTCGTCCTTGTCATTATCCTTTTATCTCTGATATCCTGATTGAGATAAGGCATAGAGCCGTCATCCTTATTATTCTCAATCACCTTTCCTTGATATGTGAGATGACTGAAGATATGATACCCAGTATCATGTGCATGGCCATGCTATTCTTCCAGTCACTCTCGATCAAGCGGCCGAGAACCGATATCTTTCCCATACCTTAGTACGAGGGATAAATCCCTTAGCCGTCTTTCGTATCACTCATGTAGCCCGTCCCCAAGCCAATCCTGGCCGTTATGGAAGCCCTGTTACGGACAACGTTAGGCTCAGGTCAAACTCAGTTGTTGACTACATAGCGATCACAAAGACTCTTTGGTCTAAGGATACATAACAAGCTACAACACTGAATATGTTCATGACTTTATCTATGGCACATATTCAGGGCGGGTCGTCCAATATCATGTCCCACATGATATCTATGATCAGACTCCGGAATCCCATTCCAATGACTAACAGAACGTAAGCCATAAAGAGTCATATTTCATACTAGTCGCTTCTAGTGAAGCTTTGTTGACTAGGGACCCATCGAGTGTGATCTATCTCGATCTATGGTTCTATTCGCATGGTGGGCATAGATCAGAGCACACATCGATATATTACTCCAACACATAAGTAATATAAAGCCGCTTTAATTTTATTGCTAACGATGATATATACATTTGGACATTTAGGATTGAACTACGGGCACTAAGACTAACACTCCCATGATACCTGAAAGTCAAGCACACAAGCTCGAAGCATGTCCTCTAGAATCTGAATGGTGCGCTCTGACTGTCCATCTGTCTCGGGGTGGTAAGCTGTGCTCAACAGTACCTCAGTGCCCAAAGCCTTCTGTAGACTCTTCCAGAACCTGGATGTGAAACGAGGGTCTCTATCAGATACCACTGACACTGGTACTCCGTGTAGACGAACAATCTCCCTGACATACAAACGACCCAACATGTCCACAGAATCAGTCATCCTCATACCCAGGAAGTGTGCCGACTTGGTCAGTCGATCGACCACCACCCAGACGGCATCGTGCCCCTTCGACGACCTGGGTAACCCACACACAAAATCCATAGTCACGTGCTCCCACTTCCACTCGGAGATTGGTAAAGGCTGTAGTAGGCCTGCGGGACGCTTGTGCTCGGCCTTCACCTGTTGGTAGGTGAGGCATCGGGAAACGAAATCTGCAACTGCCCCACGCATCCCACTCCACCAAAACTGTCGTCACATGTCTCTATACATCTTGTTGCCACCGGGGTGCACAACCAGACGGGAGTGGTGGCACTCTCGCAATACAGTGTCTCTATACCCGCTGGGCACAAACAGCCGTCCTCTAAAGCGGATACCCTGATCGGTGCCCATCTCCCAACCCTCGAGCTTGACACCGTCAATCAAACTCTCACGAATCCCTGATGTCTCAACGTCCTCTGTCTGTGCCTCTAGCACCCGAGCAAATAGCGTGGGCTGAGCCACCAAGGCACACAAGGCCATACCCTCTGTGACCTCCTCCAACTCCAGTCTGAATAAGCTCAACTACTCCAGCATGTCCCACTCTCGGACTGCCATGCTGGCAACGCAGTGACTCGACTTCCTGCTCAAAGCATCGGCGACCACGTTCGCCTTGCCCGGATGATAGAGAAACTCGAAATCGTACTCCTCAAGTAACTCCATCCATCGCCTTTGGCGCATGTTCAAATCACGCTGCGAGAAGATATACTTGAGGCTCTTGTGGTCTGAAAACACCCTGAACTGCTCACCGTACAGATAGTGTCTCCAGCTCTTCAGCGCAAACACCACCGCTGCTAGCTCAAGATCATGGGTCGGGTAGTTGCGCTCATGCACCTTCAATTGCCTCGAGCCGTAAGCAACCACCTTTCCACTCTGCATCAGAACACAACCTAGCCCTTCGCCTGAGGCGTCACAATACACGTCATAGCCTACTCCCCGCTCTGGAACAATCAACACTGGAGCGGTAGTCAATCGAGCCTTTAGCTCGCAAAAAGAGCGCTCACACTCATCCTTCCAAAGGTACTCCGCTCCCTTGCGGGTCAAAGCTGTCATAGGTGCTGCAAGACGGGAGAAATCCTGAACGAAGCGTCGGTAATAACCAGCCAACCCTAGAAAGCTCCGAATCTCAAATACACTGCTGGGTCTGGCCCACTTCGACACTGCCTCAACCTTGGCTGGATCGACCAAGATGCCCTCCCGAGATACCACATGCCCGAGGAACTTCACCTCTGTGAGCTAGAATTCGCACTTCTCCAGATTGTCGTACAACTGGTGAGTGCGCAAGAGTGTCAAAACGGTTCTCAGGTGCTCCTCATGCGCCTCCTCACTGGGCGAGTAAATCAAGATGTCATCGACAAAGACTACTACAAACTGGTCTAGATAAGGTCTGAAGATGCCATTCATTAAGTCCATAAAGGTGGCCGGTGCGTTCGTCAGACCGAACGGCATCACCAGAAACTCAAAGTGTCCATAACGAGTTCGGAACGCTTTCTTCTCTACGTCCTCGGATCGGACCCTCAGCTGGTAGCACCCCGATCGAAGATCGATCTTCGAGAAGTACTTTGCTCCCCTCAGCTGGTCGAATAAATCACCAATCCTCGGCATCGGGTAGCGGTTCTTCACCGTCACCCGGTTCAGCTTCCTGTAATCGATGCACATCCTCAAGGCTCCACCCTTCTTCTTCACGAAAAGGGCGGGTGCTCCCCACGGAGATACGCTCGGGCGGATGAAACCCTTCTGCTGCATTTCCTCGAGTTGTCGCTTTAGCTCGACCAACTCGGCTGGCGCAAACCGATACGGCGTCATCGAGATCGGCGCCGTACCCGGGATCAGATCGATCCTGAACTCCACCTCTCGCGCTGGTGGCAAGCCTGATAGTTCCCCCGGGAAGACCTCCGGGAACTCACACACTACCCTCGGTAGCTCACTGCTACTCTGCACGATCTCTGCCTCAGATCCCGTAGTCAAAGCGGATAAGAGAACTCCGCTCTTGCTACCCAAAACACACGTGATCACTCTATCACCTGATCTCACTATCACCTGACGTCGATAGCAATCGATCGTCGCTCGATACCTCGCGAGCCAGTCCATACCAAGAATCACGTCAAAAGCGTTCATATCAAGAACGAGTAAGTCACCAAGAAAGGGGCAATCTGCCACCCTAATCGCACAATCTCTACAAACGGTGCTCAACACCACCGCACCCGTAGTCGGGGTCTCCAAACAAAGGGGTTGACTCAAAGTCTCCACCCGCAAACCCAAAGAAGAAGCAATAGACGAAGATATGAACGAATGGGAAGCTCTCGTATCAAATAAAAACGAAGTCCACGCATTATAAAGTAAACACGTACCCTGAGTGGCCTCATGGCCGGCGTACGGCCTCTCAATCCTGGAATCAGTTACTGCAAAGACTCGGCCCTACTGTGCCGGTGGTCCTCCTCTCGGTGGTTGGGGAAGTGCCACCTGCTGGCCAGCTCTCGGCTGGTGCCTTTGACCTGCTGCTCCCGCCGCCTGACGCGGAGCCCTCTGCTGCGGTGCCTGACGTGGTCTGCCAGGTGGTGCATGGCGAGTCTGAGTCTGCTGGGGCCTCGGAGCAGGCGCCCTACCAGCTAGCTCAGGGCACGCCCGAATGAAATGATCAGATCGACCACACTGGTAGCATCCCCTCTGTCCCCCCTGCTGTGCCAGCTCAGGACACGCACGCATGAAGTGATCGGCGCTGCCGCACTGATAGCACCCTCTCGGCTCACCCTGCTGTCTGTCTCTGGTCCCCTAGGGACGATCATCATGGCGCTCTACAGGTCCGTTGCCCCTCGGGCAGTCTCGTGCCAGGTGGCCCTGCTGTCCACACCGAGGACACAGCTGTGCCACCGGGGTGGGTCCAACTGACGCTACGGTCCCTGCTCGGCGCATGCCATCCTGCTGAAACTGAGGCTGAAAGTGTCCTGTAACTCTCTGTATGCGTCGGTCTCGACGGTCAGACGGCTGCACAAAGCCACTCGGCCTAGGCCTAGTCTCTCAAACCCTGATAGTCTCTCTGAAGTGCCTCTCCATGGCTAAAGCCTGATCCAAGAGTGTGGAGTACTCTGCGGTCCTGAAGGCAATAACCTTGTCGGCTATCGACGGGATGAGCCCGTTCTCAAATCTCCTACATCGGTCATCCGTAGTCTGAACCAACTCCGGCGCGAAGCGGGCCAGAGAAGTAAACCTCACTGCATACTCAGAAACACTCAAACCCCTCTGACGTAAGTCCAGAAACTGGTGGCGCCGGTCATCCCGAATGGAGCGAGGGAAGTACTGTTCCAAGAACAGCCTGCTGAACAACTGAAAATCACTACTGACCCTGTCCTGCACTAACTGCCACCAGTAGTAGGCCTCTCCCTCAAGCTGGAAAGTGGCGAACGAAACTCTCAGGCGTCCCTCCGATACTCCAGAGGTATCGAGGTTGCGGGTAACCCGCTCCAACCAGCCTGAAGCTGCCTCGGGGTCCGCTCCCCAAGAGTAGGTCGGCGTACCAAGTCTACGAAACTCTCTGAGCGACTGGGCCGTGAGGCTATCAAACTGTCCTGGCCTCTCTCCAAAATCTGCTGAAGCAACAGGCACGGGCTCTGGTGCCGGTGATGTAGTCCCTTGCTGCGCACTCAAGGCTGCTAGCACAGCGCGGACCACCTCCTCGAGAGGGGTCGCCTGAGTCGGCTCTGCGACTGGAGATGTCCTGGGTGGCGACCCTGTTGGTCCACCCTCAAAACTCTGATGCTCTGTGGAAGCAGCATCCTGGGCATCCGTTGCCCCCTCCTGCTCAGCGGCAGGTACCTGACTCGGGCCCCCAGCTGGGCGGCTCCGGGTACCTCTCAAAACATACGTACGAGCCATGCCGCCTATCCGCCTGCACGGATAACGCACATGGTCAGTACTTAGTTCAACAACGGTTCTCACACGTTACAAGGACGATCGCAGGCGTCACACAAGTCACCCACAGTTACGCCCCTCACACTAATAGATATATACTTATATAATATAGCACACAAGTTCGCATCTCTATGCGTCACACAACAACAACCAGTGATTTAGCAATCCACCACCACTCCCACAAGAGGGTTCCGACTCAAGCACACCACACAAACACCAATCAAAAGGCATACCCCTTGCTCGGGTATCCTTCCACAAAGAGAGGTTTAGTACTTAACACAATTCAATTCCACAATCACCCTTAATCTTTCCTTCCCTCCCACAGATTCCCATTTCTTAACTTTTACCCAAAGCTTTTCGTGTCGATCTCATGTTGTTACAACCCGATTCAGGTGTCCCCGAACCTCATTGTAACAACTAGACAATCGAACCATCATGTTCAACTACAGTGGAGCCCCTGAGTCAACCAATGATGGTGCAAACATTTTAGTTCTACTGAAAATTCGGCATGACCCATTCGTATTTTCCCTTAACCCTCCGCTTAAGCGGGACAAGTACCAACACAAATTCACAGGGAAAAAGTACACAGAGTTCTCATGCTCGGCCAAAGACATCACACAGTCAATAAACAGAGTTCTCATGCTCCTAAAGTACACAACGCAATCAATAAACGGAGTTCTCGTGCTCCCAATTACTACGGGGTACTCGTGCCCCAAACTCACCACACACGGGCATATGGGATTCTCGTGTCCCAAACTCGCCACACACGGGCATACGGGATTCTCGTGTCCCAATCTCACCACACAAGGGCATACGGGATTCTCGTGTCCAAATCTCACCACACAAGGGCATACGGGATTCTCGTGTCCCAATCTCACCACACAAGGGCATACGGGATTCTCGTGTCCCAAACAAAGTTCTCATACAACGGGATACGGGGTTCTCGCGCCCCACCCAAAACACTCAATATCAGCACACATGGAGTACTCATGCTCCAGACAAGCAGTCAACCACAAGTCAAAACTTGAACAGGACCAACTACAACTTGAAATTTTTTTAAGTAATACACCAAAATGGAAACACCACCAACCGTTGGTTCACCCTACTATGAATGTATAGCGGGTCGGTCACTGACCGTTAATCCAATTCTGATCTCAACCATTCGGCTTCACCGATCACTAAGGAGAGGATACCAATCAAGTAATGCAAACATTGTAGTGCAAGGTTCCATTTAGGACACCCATTAAAGCGACTCACGCCTCAGACTCCCTAACTCTACCCACCTAATTGACTTCGGTCCGAGGTTTGAAAACCAGTTCATAAGACACCTGTTCAAATGCAACCAGGCTCTGATACCAAATTGTCACGCCCCAAATCCAGTTCTTGCTCGGACTCGAGGCATGACTAGTAACAAACGATTTAAAAAGGTAACAACTCAACAACCAAGCATGTGATCCTAACACGCAACTAATCCGAGGGCTTTGCCAAGGCTCCTCTACCAGACAAACAATTCCCAGGTATTGAAAGCGAGTTACACTAGTGATTGGCATCCTAATCATTCACCACTAGACACTTCCGATTATTAGTAATTGAAAGACAATTATGCTAGTTATTCGCATCCTATAGGCATTTCTAGGACCTTTCCGATTTTATTAGCCAAACATGCATACTAAGCATCATAAATGAGGGGTTAAGGCTTTCCCTACCTCAAGGTCTTCCTCTCAACACTTTGATGAAGCCCGGTGGTCACCACTCCGTTCTTCACTCGGGTCCCGGCGTGATCTTTGCTCCTCTAGCTCGATCCCCAAAGTCTTGGACACAAAGAAACGTTAATTAGACTCCACTTATTCAGAAAGTAAGACCCCCAAAGCCCCTCCAAAGTTCAATTCAAAACCAAGATCAACCAAGGTGAAAAACCCTTGACGAAACCCCCATCCTGGTCTGCCACGGACCTGGTCACGGATCCGTGAGGCCAACCATCACGGTTACCATCACAGAGTCGTGACGAGTGCCGTCACGGACTCCCTCACGGAGCCGTGACGTCGCCCGTCACGGATCCGCGGCGCCCCAGGGCAGTTTCGCCCTTCTTCAACCTCCAGCTCCTTTTCTCCAAAAAACCACCTTCAAACCCCAAATTTTACCCCTTCCAACTCCCAAAACAGTTCAAATCCTTCAATACTCCTCTACCCATGGTAGGAATCAACACACAAACAAGTTTCTAATGATTCATCAAATCAAACCCAACTCAAAAGCTCCAACAACTAATGATTTCTCATCAAAAACCCAACAAAGCCTTTCATCAACAACATCTCCCACCATTTCTACTCAAACCCAACAACATCTAGCAATTTCACCTAAAACCCATGAAAAGAGATGAAGAGAAATGAGGATTACAGAGTTCCATTACCTCTAGAATGTTGAGATGAAGAAGATGGTAGTGATTTTGAGGAGGGATGGCTAGAGGAAGACTTCAAGTGGCCTCTTCTTCCTTGATTTTCCTTCAAAGCTCCATGTGAGCTCTTCTCCCTTGCTCCTCTTCCAAATTTCGGCTACACCCAAACAAAATGAGTTGATTTTGCTTTTCCAAACTCATATAAGACCTAGATGTGTCAAATGACCAAAAGCCCTTGAGCTAGAATCCCTTGTAGAAGCTTTTGGGAGGGTAAAAGGGTTTAAGACTACTCCCTTTTCTCTCTTTCAACCAAAAAGGGACAAGTGTCCACATAGGTTATTTACTTTTCCAAAATAAATTCCAGCACAATAAAATAATGCTTTTAGTCGATAAAAAGTCTCGCTTTGACCAAAATTGACTTTCTCCAACATTATACTCAAACGAAAGGGATTTCTCCCCTTAAGCCAACCGTGATGATGGCTAAGTCGTTTGGGTTCCGAATTAGTCCCGAGTGACTTCTTGAGTCATCGGTTCGACCGGGAGCGGGTCTTACAGTTTGTGTTGACGGAGGATTGTGAACGTGCGTTCACGGAGTTGAAGGCTCGTCTGACTACCGCTCCAGTGTTGATAGTGCCAGAGCGAGGGGTCGGGTACGAGGTCTATTGTGACGCGTTCGGGGAAGGACTGGCTGCGTGCTAATGCAGTTAGGTAAGGTGGTTGCCTATGGCTCCAATTAGTTGGAGACGCACGAGCGCAACTACCCTACCCATGACCTAGAATTAGCAGCGGTAGTGTTCGCGCTGAAAGGCTGGCGGTATTATCTGTATGGCGAGAGATTTCAGGTGTTCTCGGATCACAAGAGCCTTAAGTACATCTTGTCCCAACGAGACCTGAACATGCGCCAGCGGCGATGGATGGAACTACTTGAGGAGTACGACTTTGAGCTACTCGACCATCCGTGTAGGGCAAATGCGATTGCCAACGCCTTCAGTAGAATGTCGATGTCGTGTCCTGCTAGCATCTCAGTCCGGGGGTGGGACAGGATGGGAGAGTTGGGCACGTTCGGTTTGGAGCTAGAAGATGTTACCGGCAGCGTGGCCATGTGCTTCTTGGAGGCTCAGCCCACCCTGCTTGGCCGGGGGATAGAGGCACAGTCGGTGGATGTCGAGACGACAGAGATCCGGGAGAGATTTTCCGGCGGTATTGACGCCGAGGGCTGGGGATCGTCGTACTATTTGGGAGTTACGGTATCGCGGAAGTTTGTTGGTACCGAGTAACGGTGGATGCGATGAGCTACGAGAGTCGCACTATTTGCGTCTGACAGTGCACGTGGGTAGCACTAAGAGGAGCGCGACATCAGGCGACATATCTAGTGGAGCGGGGTGCGGAGAACGGTTGCGGAGTTAGTATCGCGGTGCCTCACTTGTCAGAAGGTGAGAGCCGAACAACAGCGTCCCGCTGGATTATTGCAACCAGTGCGGGTTGCACAGTGGAAATGGGGGCACGTCACGATGGATTTCATGAGCGGTTAGCCGAGTTCCCACGTTTCCCAGTTGCGGAAGTATCTGCGGACCCCTCGCACGTCATTGAGTGGGCAGATGTCGAGATAGCAGGTGATGTCTCGTATAAGGAGACACCGGTTTCGGAAATGGATCCACGGGAGTAGGTCCTGCGCGGAAAGGTTATCCGCTTAGAACGGGTGCAGTGGCGGCACCACGAGTCTGAGTCGACTAGGGAGCGCAAGGACGAGGTTCGCGCGAAGTACCCCGATCTTTTCGACTCCTGGGGTACGTTTGTTTTAAATTTCACAGACGAAATTCCTTTATGGGGGGTAGATTGTAAGAACCACTCCCGGTCAACGTCAATCAAATCGGCGAAAAACAGGAAAATTTTAAAAATTTGGACATACACTTAAATGAACCTAAATTTGACCCCGAGAGTCATACCGGACTTAAGTTGACCCCGATATCGACCAAAGTGAGTTCCGGGGGACTCAGGGCAACTTTCTGACCAATTTGGAAAAGGTTGACTTTTTGTTGGAAAAGTCAACCGAGCGACGTTTTGGTCAATTCGAGGCTCGTTTTGGATCCAAAAAGCTTAGCCGTCGTCACGGCGGTCTTAGTTGAGCCGTTTCCTTGTAGCCCGTGAAGTTTCGTAATTTCTTGGAAAAAGTGCCCGTTCGGGGCCCGAGACGGCCGAATTTCGCGAATCTGTCTGAAAAATATCTAGAAGATATTTTTCAAAAGGTGTGGGACCCACTTGTCACATGTCAATTATGTGGTGGTGTTAGGTTTTTGAACAAAACAAAAGATGAGACATGGATGGTAGTTTTGTAATTTAGGAGGTTGGTTTGTTTTTTTTAAAACAAATTAAAAGGAAATGAAAGGGGGTGTTCGGCCATTTAGAAAAAAAGGAGAAAGTATAGAGAGAAAGTGGAGAGAAGAAAGAGAAGGAGAGAAGGGAAAAGAGAAGAGAAAGTGTTGGGGTTTTGCTATTTCCCGACGATCCAACCGGTGGATCGTCTCAACGATCGAAGAATCGAGCTCCCATCGTCATTCCCTACGGTGAGAACCCAATTTTTTCTCGTTTTAGTACATTTGAAATTTAGGGTTTGAGTTTAAACGGTTTGATTAAGGTTGGGTTTTGTTTAAGATTGGTTTAAAGATGAATGGTTGAGGTTTGGGGTTCGTTAGGAACGTTTTTGGGCGAAAAGAAAATTTTCCAATTGTGGCCGTGTGGGGCCCACATGCTCGGGTATCGGGTTTTCGTGTTCGGGTGGTTTAGGACGTTCCCCAAGTAGTTAATCCACACCTGGAACAAATTTTGGAATTAAATTGTAAAAGTTGTAATTGACGGGTTTAGAAACTTTAAACGCAAATTAAATTGCCCGGAGTTTGGGAGTGATCGACATTGTCGGGGTTGAGTTTGGGCGTCAAATTCAATAAAATTCAGCTTTGTCTGCAAACTTAAAAAGTGTTTAATTGTGTTCTTATTAGATCGTGCCACCGACAGAGGAAAGGGAAAGCTAGGCGAGTGATCGAGATCATGCCGGAGCTGGATTGTGAGCTTTTGGGGAAAGCATACGAGGTAGGGAAAAGTAGCCGGATCTCGGCCCTGACTAGGGAAAGTTAACAGTAGAAATGCATGTGACACTTGGGTGTCGTGGGTTAAGTAAGTTTATCAAACAATAGAAAGGCAGGCGACACCGGGTGGTGTCGTATGATACGGGAACGTATCGAACAATAGAAATGCATGTGACACTTAGTAGTGTCGTAGGAGCAGTGAACTTTCGATATTAGAATTACCGGAGGCATTTGGTTATGCCCGGAGGTTGATTGTTTAATTTGTGTCTTGGGTGGCCATGAGAGCTCGTACTTTAATGTTTGTGTCTTGGGTGGCCATGAGAGCCCGTATTTTAATGCTGTGTCTTGGGTGGCCATGAGAGCCCGTATTTTACTGCTGTGTCTTGGGTGGCCACGAGAGCCCGTGTCTTTACTGTGGGTGTCTTGGATGGCCATGAGTGCCCGTGGGGTTATTGAACCCGTGTTCTACCGTTGGTGTTTTGGGTGGCCTTGAGTGCTCGTGGGGTTGTTGAACCCATGTTTTACCGTTGGTGTCTTTGGTGGCCATGAGTGCCTGTGGAGTGTCAAACTGGCGTTGTTGCTGTTTGTTGAACTTTGTTTGTGATTGTGATTGTGGTTACCTGAGGTTGGGGCCCGCTTCATAATAACGGGGGTCCTGTGATCGCACGCGTCTGCATGTTCAGACGGGGTAGGGGGCCCGCTCGTGAGGAAAGGGGTCCTGGCCGCGCGTGCGTGGGTGGTGGTGACAGGTCGACAGCCTGATCCGACTTTGTGTCGGGAAAAGTGCGACAGGTCGACCGCCTGGCCTGACAGGGATCGGTAAAGGGCGTGGGGGTTCTTGAGCAGCTGGAGTGCGATTCTTTGTGATCTTGTTTGGTGTGCGATCCTTAGTGATCTTGGGTGTTGTGTGGTTATCTGTCGTGTCTTTGGAGGAAGTCGTCAATCGTTGTGTCGGGTCTACATTACGTGTCCGAGTGTTGAGTAGGTTGAGGAAAGTGACGGTTTGTGTGTCAGTCGGGTTACTTGAGTTTGGGGATAGTAGTTCCCGGTGTTTGGTTTGGTGTTGGTGTTACCGGCATTGTCTGCTAAGTATGTCGTAGTCAGTCTGTTGTCCGTGGTGGTGAGCGAACACTCACCCCTAGCTGCTTTTCCTACAGGTACTGGTCGCGGGATGGACTAGGTGAGCTTCCGAAGCTTGAAGAGCTAGGAGCGGGAGTCTGGGTTTACTTTTGAGTCTAGTGACGTATACCTTGTGTTTTGTCCACTTGTTGGGACGTACTTTTGAGTTGTAAATAATTATTTTGGTTAATTAAATGGTGGTTTTAAAGTGATTTATTTAAAGGATTTGAAAATGTTTTATTGTTTTAAAAGTTTGCGTTCTGGGTTCGGTTCTACTGAATTTGGGGCGTGACAACCTATATTAACCCCCCCTATACGGTCCATTGTCTAATCACCAACACCCTCAAGCTCTACTTTTTCTTCCACACTCTTCACTTCACAACCCAAACCCTCGTCAATCACCCAGAAACGATGACGAAGAAGAGACCCGCAGACAACTACTACAGGCTTGATCGTCTTGTGATACCCAAAGGCGACATCCCAACATCGCACTCCGACCTCTACTTGTCGGAATCAGATCTACTTGTCGGAATCGGAGTACGACTTCGATCCCCTTCATTCGTACTCCGGCAACGAAACCCTCCAATCCAATTCCGATTCCGACGCACATGCAAACACGATCGACATCCTCCCTTTCTCTGATGGGGACGATGATGATCCTGATTAGGCCCCTCCTACTCCCAGGGCCACGGTGGATGCAAAGGTAACTGATCCTTGCAAGGCCGAGTCCTCCAATGCCATGCAGAACCAGAACCTCAAAAGGAAACGAGAGGGGTCTGAGAAAGCAGAGGAAGCCGAGACAAGCAACCATTCGAAGAGACAACGCCTTCAACCCAAGTTGGATGCTATCACTGAGGAGGAGAAGGCGATTTGGGAGGCTCTGGAGGCGGAGGAAAAGGTGGAGCTGGAGGCTTTGGAGGAACAGGACGGGGAATCAGAGGATGTTGGCATATCGGGTGAGGAGCATGATTCGGAGGACGACTACTTTGCCGATCATGAAGACACCGATGAAGATGACAACAAGGTAGTAATTAGTTATTTATGTTTTTTGTATGGTTTTTTTTGTGTGGTTATAAAAATTCCATTAGGATGATGATGAACAAACACTTAATGGTTCTTGTGTGTTTATTTAGTATTAAACTCAAAATCATCATCTTGTTAATTATGTTTTTGTAAGACAATCATCCTATATAAGTAAATGACAAGTTTGTAGTCCAATTTGGGTTTTATGTGTTGCTTCAATTACATGTGGTTTCAATGTTTGACAATTTTAATGGTGTATGATTCTGTTTTTGAATTGGTGCCATTTTCATATTCACACATAAAGGTTGTCTTTTAAAATAAAAAAAAATTGATGGCTAGAAATTCATTATAATTAAATTTTACTACAATGTTGATTTGATTTGATAATACCATTTGTCTTTTGTATGTATGTACAGACAAAGAACCATAAACTCATTGTGTTGATTTGATAATCCCATTTGTTGTACTATATACCAACTGTATGTATGTTCTACAATGTTAATTTGTATGTATACATTAACATTAGTGTATGATGTTGCAATTTACTTTTAATGTGAAATCTCCAAACTATATGTGTGTTTTTGATACTGTGTATGTTAACCCTTGCCTGAATGAGTATGTGTATGTCAATCTCAAACTCAGTTTATGATGCTGCATATTTCTTTTAATGTGAAATCCTCAAACTATATCTGCGTTTTTTTTGAAGTAATTTCTATGTTTACCCTTGCCTGAATGTATGTATTTCATATATATCACTTCTAGTTTTTCTACTACATGTGTTGACAACCAGTAGTGTGTAATCATTGAAATGATTAATTCAACAATCTTGAGTACTCATAAAGATTAGTGTAGTAAATTGAAATGAAACAAGATAGGACACATGAAGTATTGATTAACCTATAGGTAACCCTGATAATTTAGACATTCAAGTTTACTACAACAATGTCATTCATATATGCCATGTCACTTTAACACTTTAAACTTTTTTTTTTGATAAGCGAAAAATTTATTAGGCAAACGTTCTACAAAAAGTAAAACGATGCAAGAAAAACAATCCTTAAAATGACATTTTTCCCCAACCGATACAAAGGCAAATACCAATACTAAAAACCAAACTGAAACAGAAAAGTTAACCAAACAGAGCACCGCCCTCCTTGCCTACTTCCTGTCCGAATTCAAGCAAAGAAATCAGTAGAGACCGAAACAGGAGTTGAGTGTCCTGAACTCCATTTCGGGATAACCTCGTCCTCGCTAAAATCGACACCCTCCTCAACCTCAACCCGCTGTGGGGATTCAGAAACTGGGGGCTTGGCAACAGCCCTTTTCACAGTTCTCTTACTAAAGCTCCACTCTCCATCTTTACTTTGTTTATGTCACGCCCCAATTTTAGTAAACCGAACTCGGGACGCGAAAATTTAAAATCATAAAACATTTGAAACCTGTTTTGAATAAACACTTTGAAATTACCATTTAGTTAATCAAAATAATATTTACAACTCAAAAAAATGTCCCAACAAATGGACAAAGTACATGGTATCCATCGCTAGACTCAAAAGTAAACCCGGACTCCCGCTCCTAGCTCTTCAAGCTTCGGAAGCTCACCTAGTCCGTCCCGCGACCAGTACCTGTAGGAAAAGCAGCTAGGGGTGAGCGTTCGCTCACCACCACGGATAACAGACTGACTACGACATACTTAGCAGACAAAGCCGGTAACACCAAACCAAACCAAACACCGGGAATACAATCCCCAAACTCAAGTACTCAACTGACTCACAACCCGTTACCTTCCTCAACAGACTCAACACTCAGACTCGTAATGTAAACCCGACACAACTATCGACGACCTCCTCCAAAGACACGACAGAATACTACGCAACACCCAACAAGATCACAAAGCATGGCACACCAAACAAGATCACAAAGGATCGCATTCCTGTCAGCTGCTCAGTGCCGGTTGCTAACCGGTTGGGCTCGAGCCTGCCCCACGCACTTTACCTATCACTGTCAGGCTCCAAGCGGTCGACCTGTTGGTGATAAACCGAACTACTTTTCCGATAACTAGTCGGAAGGGGAGCTGTCCTCTCATCGCCTAAAAACGCTCACAACCTGCCGAGACTCGAACATGGATCAGGCTAGCCAAAGAACGCTCGCAACCTGCCGAGACTCGAACACGGATCAGGCCAGCTAAATAACGCTCGCAACTTACCGAGACTCGAACTCGTAATCCAGCCAAATTCCACACCACTTCCCGACACGAAGTCGGGTCACTAACCTCGGGCAAACACAATCACAATCACAAGCAAGGTTCAACAAACGGCAACAAGACCGGTTCAACACTCCACAGGCACTCATGGCCACCCAAGACACCAACAGTAAAACATGGGTTCAACAACCCCCCACGGGCACTCATGGCCACCCAAGACACACCAACGGTAACTCACGGGCTCAACAACCCCACGGGCACTCATGCCCCCCCTCCAAGACTCCAACAGTATAACACGGGCTCTCATGGCCACCCAAGACACCAACAATAAAATACGGGCTCTCATGGCCATCCAAGACACCAACAATAAAACACGGGCTCTCATGGCCACCCAAGACATAAATTAAACAATCAACCTGCGGGCATGGTCATATGCCTCCAGTAATTCTAATATCGCTAAGTTCTCTGCTCCTACAACACTACTAAGTATCAAATGCATTTCTAAGGTTCGCTACGTTCCCGTATCATGCCTTTCTAATATTCGATAACCTACTTAACCCACGACACCCCGGTGTCACATGCAATTCTACTGTTAACTTTCCCTAGTCAGGGACGAGATCCGGCTACTTTTCCCTACCTCGTATATGTTCTCCAAAAGTGCCCAAATAAGCCACGGCGTGATCTCAGTCACTTGCCTAGCTTTCCTTTGCCTCGGTCCGCAGCACGATCTAAAAGAACACAAATTTAAGGCACTTTTAAACTCGCAGGAATAAACTGAAATTCAATAAACTTAACGCCCAAACGTAACCCCGACAATGTCGATCACTCCCAAACTTCCCGATTACTCGACATTGTTGATAAAGGACTCGGAAAAGCCCGATTCACCCGACATGGCGAATCTGCCCGGGTTTGGAAACGCCCTTCCGGGGCTCCGAAAATTCCCGTTTTCATTTCTACGGTCTTAGAACAATTCAAGGGTTCCTATGCACTCGACGGAATCGAATTCCGATTTCCGAGTCAATTAATTGACGTTTAAAGTTTCTAAACCCGATAATTACAACTTTCGCATTTTAATTCCAATTTTCGATTCGGTTGTGGATAAATGGTCCAGGGAACGTTCTAAACCACCCGAGCACGTGGGCCCCACCCGGCCCAACTTGGCCGTGGGTCCTAGGGTTCAAGTGGGCCCGGCCCACCATGGTGGTGGCCGGCCCTAGCTCCGGCCAGCCACCCCACATGGTGGCCGGCCACCCCCCTATGGTGGCCGGAGCTCCTCCCGAGCTCCCGGTCGCCGAAAAATGTCCCACTTCACCCCAAAATGTCTCCAAACGTCTCCAACGATTCCCCAACCTCAATACAACCCTAAACTAATAGTTTCAAACCAAAACCTAATTTTAGAAAATGACAAATCGAAGATCGGTTTGGTGATTACCGTAGAGGAAGACGGTGTGAGTTCGATTCCCTTAGCTTTGAGACGATCCAAGGGTGGGAAGCTTGTGAATAGTACCACCAAACCCTAGCTCCTCTCCTTTCTTCTTCTCCTTCTCTCTCTAACTCTCTTCTCTTTTTTTCTAATTTTTTTTCTCTTTCTAAACCACCTTGGCCGAACCCCCCCCTTATGTCTTCCTTTTCATTTCCCCCCCAAAACCTAACACCACCACTTGTTTGACAAGTGGCAAGGTGGGTCCCTCACCTTGACGGGCCCCGAACGGGCACTTTTTCGAAGAAATAACGAAACTTGACGGGCTACAAGGAAACGGCTTAACTAAGACCGCTGCGACGACGGCTAAGCTTTTTGGACCCAAAACGGTCCTCGAATGGACCAAAACGTCAACATTTTCCAAATTGATCAGAAAGTTGCCCTGAGTCCCCCAGAACTCACTTTGGTTGATATCGGGGTCAACTTAAGTCCTGTATGACCCTCGGGGTCAATTCTAGGTTCAATTAAGTGTCTGTCTTAAAAATTTTAAATTTTCCTGTTTCTCGCAGGTTTGACTGTCGCTGACCGGGAGTGGTTATTACAGTTTAGCAATGTCGATGGTGAGGCTTCCTGGTTGACCCCCCTTATCAACCGATTTTTTGTCTCTTGTCTGGTAAAAGACAACTAGAGGAGCAGTCTTTTTTGGCTGTTCTTTTTTTGGACGGCCACTTTTTCTTGGAATCTCAATGGGGATACTTTTCGGACTCAAAAGAATATCTTTCCACGGGTGATCCACAGAAATATCTACAGCCCTCTCAAGTGACGAATCCACTACTGGCTTCTGGGCTTGTAAAACTGTCTGGCCGAACAATTGAGGGCTACCTTGAAACACATGAGTACCAACATGTGCATCAAGACCCGAGCCCACAACAGATGAAAACGCTTGGAATTGCGTACTCGAAGACAAGTCAGTACCAATGCGTTTAAAAATGTCAAACAAACTCGTAGCTGACTTCTGAACGCCTGGGCCTGGGCCACTAATTGGCCCGATAGCTGCATCAATTCCAGCTGCTAAAATATCAGTAGTGGGCTGATGGCCCACCACCTCTGATTGGGTCTCCACGTCTTGGGCTTCAAGAGTGGCCCGTGACACTCTAAACTTTATCATAATCACCCAACTAAAATGTAATACTTCGGTGTCTTTATAGTTTTTATTAATTAATGTCATCTTCTTTATATTCACGTTTTACTCCATCAATAAAACACTTGTTACCCAGTGCACAACCATATATGTATGTCCTGTAATGTTTTTTGTTACTGTAATAACCACTCCTGGTCAACGCCAGTCTAATCAGCGAAAACAGGAAAATTTAAAATTTTTAGACACACTTAAATGAACCTAAATCTGCCCCGAGAGTCATACCGGACTTAAGTTGACCCCGATATCGACCAAAGTGAGTTCCGGGGGACTTAGGGCAACTTTCTGACCAATTTGGGAAAGGTAGACTTTTTGTTGGAAAAGTCAACCGAGCGACGTTTTGGTCCGTTCGAGGCCCGTTTTGGATCCAAAAAGCTTAGTCGTCGTCGCAGCGGTCTTAGTTGAGCCGTTTCCTTGTAGCCCGTGAAGTTTCGTAATTTGTTGGAAAAAGTGGCCGTTCGGGGCCTGAAACAGCCGAATTTCGCGAATCTGATTGGAAAATATATTTCCAGAAGGTGTGGGACCCATTTGCCACATGTCAAATATGTGGTGGTGTTAGGTATTTTTGAAAAAGAACAAAGATGAGAGGATAGGGGGGTTCGGCCAACACTTAAAGAAATAGAAAAAAAGAAGAAGATAGTTTTTAGAGAGAGAAGGAGAAGGAGAAAAAGGAGAGAAAAAGAGAAGGGTGATAGGGTTTTGCCACTATTCCCGATCATCAAACCGTTGGATTGTCTCAAAGATAGAAGAATCGAACTCCCATCGACATTCTCTACGGTGAGCATCTAACCGATTTTCGTTTTGTTAAGTTTGAAAGTTAGGGTTTGGGTTAAAACTATTAGTTTTTGGTTGAGTTGAGTTGAGTTTGAAATTCGGAATTTGATTCCGTCGAGTGCATAGGAACCCTTGAATTATTCTAAGACCGTAGAAACGAAAACGGGAATTTTTGGAGCCCCGGAAGGACGTTTTCCAATCCCGGGCAGATTCGCCGAGTCGGGCGAAACGGGCCCTTCCGGGTCCATTATCGACAATGTCGAGTAATTGGGAAGTTTGGGGGTGATCGACATTTTCGGGGTTACATTTGGGCGTCAAGTTTATTAAAATTCAGTTTGTGCCTGCAAGCTTAAAAGTGTTTTAAATTATATTCTTATTAGATCGTGCCACCGACAGAGGAAAGAGAAAGCTAGGCGAGTGATCGTGATCACGCCGGAGCTTGATTGTGAGCTTTTGGGGAAAGCATACGAGGTAGGGAAAAGTAGCCGGATCTCGGCCCTGACTAGGGAAAGTTAATAGGGGAAACCCTGTATCCTAACCCCATTTGAGCTTTGTTTTTCAATTCCTAACCCAGGTTTACCTTTGGTGACAATTCCCAGCTGTCACCTTTCAATTTTTTGCAGAAAGTATCGTTTACAGTTTATTTTGACGATTCCGTTAGTTTTTTTGCCACGTGTCACTTCACCGTGATGACACGTGGCCGACACGCAGGCAAAAAACTAACGGAATCGTCAGTTTTGACAATTTTTGATACTTTCTGCAAAAAATTGAAAGGTGACAGTTGGGAAATGTCACCAAAGGTAAACCTAGGCTAGGAATTGAAAAACAAAGCTCAAATGGGGTTAGGATACACGGTTACCCCAAGTTAATAGTAGAAATGCATGTGACACTTGGGTGTCGTGGGTTAAGTAAGTTTATCGAATAATAGAAAGGCAGGCGACACCGGGTGGTGTCGTATGATACGGGAACGTATCGAACAATAGAAATGCATGTGACACTTAGTAGTGTCGTAGGAGGAGTGAACTTTCGATATTAGAATTACTGGAGGCATTTGGTTGTGCCCGGAGGTTGATTGTTTAGTTTGTGTCTTGGGTGGCCATGAGAGCCTGTACTTTACTGTTTGTGTCTTGGGTGGCCATGAGAGCCCATACTTTACTGTTTGTGTCTTGGGTGGCCATGAGAGCCCATACTTTACTGTTTGTGTCTTGGGTGGCCATCAGAGCCCGTATTTTACTGTTGGGGTGTCTTGGGTGGCCATGAGTGCCAGTGGGGTTATTGAACCCGTGTTTTTCCGTTGGTGTCTTGGGTGGCCATGAGTGCCCGTGGGGTTGTTGAACCCTTGTTTGACCATTGGTGTCTTGGGTGGCCATGAGTGCTTGTGAAGTGCTAAACTTGTGTTGTTGTTATCGGTTGAACTTTGCTTGTGGTTGTGATTGTGGTTACCTGAGGTTAGGAGCCCGCCTCATAATAAAGGGGGTCCCGTGATCGCGCGCGTATGCATATTCAGACGAGGTAGTGGGCTCGCCTGAGAGTAAAGGGGTTCTGCCAACGCGTGCGTGGTGGTGACAGGTCGACCGCCTAATCCGACTACGTGTCGAGAAAAGTGCGACAGGTCGACCGCCTGATCCAACCGTCGTGTTGGGAAAAGTTGCGTGGGGACTGAGTAGCTGGAGTGCGATCCTTTGCTATCTTGTTTGGTGTGCAATCCTTTGTGATCTTGGGTGTGGCGTGGTTATCTTTCGTGTCTTTGGAGGAAGTCGTAATCGTTGTGTCGGGACTACATTACGTTTCCGAGTGTTGAGTCGGTTGAGGAAAGGAAAGTAATAGTCGTGTGTCAGTCGGGTTACTTGAGTTTGGGGATAGTAGTCCCCGGTATTTGGGTTGTTGTTGATGTTAACGGCATTGTCTGCTAGTATGCCTTAGTCAGTCTGTTATCCGTGGTGGTGAGCGAACGCTCACACCTAGTTGCTTTTCCTACAGGTACTGGTCGCGGGACGGATTAGGTGAGCTCTCGAAGTTTGAAGAGCTAGGAGCGAGAGTCCGAGTTTCCTTTTTGAGTCTAGCGACGTACACCTTGTATTTTGTCCGCTTGTTGGGACGTACTTTTGAGTTGTAAATTATTATTTTGATTAACTAAATGGTGGTTTTAAAGTGTTTTTATTTAAAAGGTTTGAAAATGTTTTATTGTCTTAAACATTCGCGTGACAGGTTGGTATCAGACCTCAAGGTTTCACACCTCGGACTGTACGTCAATTAGGTGGGAGAGTCGAGTCAGTAAAGTCCCGTCGTGCGTTGGATATGCAAGTCGGAAACCGTGTGTAGACCCGTAGTGTTTTGAGTCCTGTTTGTGTTTGTGTGTATGTGCAGTACGGTTATTACTGGCATACTGTTTGTGTATTGCTGCGTGAAACAGTTTTTTTAAGCTGTCACGACTCGACTCAGGGGCGCCCCTGTAGTCGAGCTTGACGACGTTGATATCAAGTGGGTACAATGTAGTTCGGGGACGCCTGGACCGGGTTGTAACTACCTGATGTCAGGAAATGAGGTTTTATAATGAAATGGAGAAAGTTTTAAAATTGGTTGGCCCTGTGGGCGTACTTTGATTTTTGTTGGCCCGGTGGGCGTGTTTTGAAATTTGTTGGCCCGGTGGGCGTGTTTTTTTTGTTTTTGTTGGCCTTGTCGGCTTATGATTGAGGTTGGGTGACTTGTGTTTGGTCTTGGAGTTGTTGTACGTGTGTCGTTAGATTGGTGGTCGAACGTCTGCGACGCACAAATGTGCGGGTCACCATGAGCAAGGTAGGATACAAGTGCCCTAGGGTAGACGTAGCGGATGTGATGAGTGCGAAATCGTCACTTCTACGGGGCGGCCCATGGACCGGCCCGATAGGAGACGTGGTCGGGGCCACTGTTTTGGCACAGAAGGTTAAATGGTCCGGGTGGCTTGCCGGCCCGGATAGCAGCACGGTCTGGTTGGCTTGCCGGCCCGGACGGCAGCACGGTCCGGGTAGCTTGCCGGCCCGGACGGCAGCGTGGTCCGGGTGGCTTGCCGGCACGGAAGGGGCACGGTCCGGGCTACTCACCGGCCCGGAATGCTGCGCGGTCCGGCCCACTTGCCGGCCTGGTCCAGTGAGCTGTTTAAAAAAAATGGTTTCGTTGTGTGGTTAGGGTTGTTATTGGGTGACTTGGTGCACGTTTGTGCGGTTTATTTGAGGTTTCTCTTACGTGTTCTAGTAATTGAAGTTTTAATGACGTGAGCAGGGTGACGTTTTAGTAACAAGTACGCTAGAGTAGGCGTAGACCGTGTGAACGCTAGTATCTATAGAGCACGTCGTCGTTGTTTAAGTTCGCAAACTAAACGTTTGCGTGTATCCGTGTAGAGGATACCGACCTTATGGCTCGTGGCAGGCGAGGACGATCAGCCGTGACATGGGGACGGGCGCCCGCGCGAGGCAGGAGGGGACGGTCAGTAGGGACACCAGGACGGGTGCCCACCGTTGAGCCCGCTGAGTACGCGGAGGCCCAGGGTACTCCTGTCGGAGAGGAGAGGAGGAGCGATGCAGGACCATCTACGGGCACGCTCAGTGTCCCGCCGGTCGCAGACCCTCCCACTACGACCGCCCTAGACGAGCTGACCAGGACGGTGCAGAGTTTGGTGGCGATCATCGCCAGTAGAGAGTCGGCATCGCCAGCTCCGGAGACAGTAGTTGTTCCAGCGAGGCCCATTCAGGCCGAAGGCCATACGGCCCGGACACTTCTGGACTTCCTGAAGCTGGGCATACCCACATTTTTCGGGGAGCCGAACCCCGACCTAGCCGAGGGATGGTTGGAACAGGTTACGCGGGACCTGGACACTTCAGGCATCGAGGATGGTCGCAGCAGAGTGTCCTTTGCAGCTCATCAGCTGAGGGACAACGCCTACCACTGGTGGGGGCGTGTGAGGGACAGAGTTGGGCACGACTACGGTGTCTTCCAAACGGTCTTTCTGGCGCAGTATTTCCCCGAGTCGGCTTGGTTGGACCGACATCGGCAGTTCCTGGAACTACAGCAGGATGGTATGTTAGTGGCAGAATATGAGGCCAGATTCATGGCCCTGACCCGATTCGCGCCAGAAATGATGGCGACAGAGCTGAACCGTTGCCTGCGGTTCGAGGGGGTCTGAGGGCGGTGCTTCGAGATCGAGTTCTCACCTGAGGTTGCGGGAGTACGCAGAGCTCGTAGACACGGAAGCGACAGTGGAGCAGGGTCTCCGTGATGCAGCCAGGACCCGTGAGGTTCGACAACGGCTGATCAGTGGTGCAGGGCTGTCCGAGTTCCGAGATCCGAGGAGACAAAGGATTAAGGGGTTCTTCAGGCCACAGGCTCAGCAGGGCGGAGCGAGACAGATAGGGTCGGTGGCATCACTGGGGCCAGTCGCTTCAGAGAGACGGCCGAGATGCTTTGGCTGCGGGCAGCCAGGCCACATGTATCGAGAGTGTCCGATGGGCACGGGGCCGAGAGCCGACGAGGCCAGGTGTTTCCGGTGCGGCCAGGTTGGGCACACTATTACCAGGTGCCATGAGCCGATGGGGGCAACGTCAGCGCAGCGACCGCAACAGTCGCGTACAGTGCAGTCACCCAGGGGTCGCCCTCGTCAGAGTCAGCAGTCGAGGTTCTCGCAGCCGTCCACGAGCGCGCCAGTTCGCGACAGCAGCAAGGATCTGGGTATCCAGCAGTCAGTGCGCCGGGTCAGAGGCAGCAGGCGTCACAGGGAAGAGTGTATGCAGTTACCGACTCCCGGGCCCCAGGATCCACTACCTACCGCGAGACCATTCAGGGTACGTGTTTATTGTATCATTTATGGGCGTTGTTCTTATTTGATACCGGGGCATTGCACTCGTTTATTTCGTTGAGTTCTGCTGAGAGGTTGGGGCTGAGTTTAGAGCTGTTGAGTCCACCCTTGTGCCTGGACACCCCAGTTGGGGGTGATGTATTGTTGACTAGGGTCTGTCGTGCTTGCGAAATTAGAGTCGCAGACTGTCCTTGCCCTGGTGATCTTCTCGTACTGGGAATGACGACCTTTGATGTGATCTTGGGAATGGATTGGTTGTCGAGGTACCGAGCCAATGTCGATTGCTACAGGCGACGAGTGACAGTGTCAGCAGGCAACACAATGGTGAAGTGTGTTCTGGGTAGTAAGAGCGGGGTTCTCCTGTCAGCGTTGTCCGCAGTGGAGGAAGTATCGGTTGTGTAGAGCCGAGAGTTACCGCGAGTGGTATGCGAGTTCCCCAAGGTCTTTCCTGAGGAGTTGAGCGGGTTGCCACCGGAACGTGAGGTGGAGTTCAGGATTGACCTGGTGCCGGGAACGGCATCGATATCGATGGCCCCTTACAGGTTTGCGCCGACAGAGTTGACTGAGCTGAAGCGTAAGCTCGAGGATCTTCAGGAGAAGGGATTTATCCGTCCGAGCGTATCGTCGTGGGGAGCACCAGCACTCTTCGTGAAGAAGAAGAGTGGAGAGCTTCGGATGTGTATAGATTACCGGAAGTTGAACCGGGTTACGGTGAAGAACCGATACCCGATGCCGAGGATTGACGACTTGTTCGACCAGTTGAGAGGGTCGACCTGTTTCTCGAAGATCGATCTGCGATCCGGATATTACCAGTTGCGAGTCCGAGAGGGGGACGTCGCAAAGACTGCATTCCGGACACGCTATGGGCATTACGAGTTCTTGGTGATGCCGTTTGGACTGACGAACGCACCTGCAGCGTTCATGGATCTGATGAACAGTATATTCCGGCCGTACTTAGATCAGTTTGTGGTGGTGTTCGTAGACGACATCTTGATCTATTCGCAGAGCGAGGCGGCACATGAGGTATATCTGAGAACTGTTCTGACCCTGCTACGCACGCATCAGCTCTATGCCAACCTGGAGAAGTGCGAGTTTTGGCTCGCTGAGGTGAAATTCCTCGGTCACATTGTATCCCGTGACGGTATACTGGTCGATCCGTCGAAGATCGACGCGGTTTCGAAGTGGGCACGACCCACGAGTGTCTTCGAGATCCGCAGCTTTCTGGAGTTGGCAGACTACTATCGGAGATTTGTCCAGGACTTTGCGCGACTAGCCACGCCGATGACTCTTTTGTAGCGCAAGGGACTCGGGTTTGTGTGGACAGAGGATTGTGAACGTGCGTTCACGGAGTTGAAGACTCGTCTGACTACCGCTCCAGTATTGGTAGTGCCAGAGCGAGGGATCGGGTATGAGGTCTATTGTGATGCGTTCGGGGAAGGACTGGGCTGTGTACTGATGCAGTTGGGTAGAGTTGTCGCTTATGGCTCCAGGTAGTTGAAGACACACGAGTGCAACTATCCTACCCATGACTTGGAGCTAGCAGCAGTCGTGTTCGCGCTAAAGGGCTGGCGGTATTATCTGTATGGCGAGGGATTTCAGGTGTTTTCGGACCACAAGAGCCTCAAGTACATCTTTTCCCAACAAGACCTAAACATGCGCCAGCGGAGATGGATGGAGCTACTTGAGGAGTACGACTTTGAGCTACACTTCCATCCGGGTAAGGCGAACGTGGTCGCCGACGCCTTGAGTAGGAAGTCGGTTTCGAGTCTTGCTAGCATATCAGTCCGAGAGTGGGACATGATGGGGGAACTGAGCACGTTCGGGCTTGAGCTAGAGGAGATTACCTGTGGCGTGGCCACGTGCTCCTTGGTGGCTCAGCCCTCACTACTTGCCCGAGTGTTGGAGGCGCAGTCAGAGGACGTCGAGACGTCGGAGATCCGAGAGAGGGTCGCCAACGGTGACGAGGTGGTAGGCTGGGAGATCAGTGCAGATTGGGGACTACGGTATCAAGGAGGGTTATTCGTGCCGGGCAACTGTAGGGACGATGTGTTGCGAGAGTCACATCATTCGCGTCTTACAGTGCACCCAGGTGGCACCAAGATGTACTACGAAATCAGGCGGCACTTCTGGTGGAGCGGGATGCGGAGAGCGGTCGCAGAATTTGTATCGAGGTGCCTCGTCTGTCAGCAGGTGAAGGCCGAACATCAGCGTCCCGCTGGATTGTTGCAGCCACTGCCGATTGCCCAGTGGAAGTGGGAGCATATCACGATGGACTTCTTGTGTGGACTGCCGAGATCGCCGAAGGGACACGACGCCGTATGGGTAGTAGTCGATCGGTTGACCAAGTCGGCCCATTTCCTAGCTATGAGGATGACTGATCCGGTCGACAAGTTCAGCAGCCTGTACATTCAGGAGATAGTGCGTCTCCATGGGGTCCATGTGTCGATAGTGTCTGACAGGGATCCTCGTTTCACGTCCAGATTTTGGCCGAGTCTGCAGACCGCGTTGCGGACCGAGGTTCTACTCAGTACATCACACCATTCCTGTCAGGCCCCAATTTCAGAAAACCGAACTAGGGACGCGAACGTTTTAAAAACATAAAAACACTTGAAACCTGTTTTCATTAAACACTTTAAAATAACAATTTAGTTCAACAAAATAATAATTACAGTTTAAAACACGTCCCAACAAGTGTACAAAAGTACAAGGTATCCGTCACTAGACTCAAAAGACAAAACCCGGACTCCGCTCCTAGCTCCACAAGCTTCGAGAGCTCACCTAGTCCGTCCCACGAACAGTATCTGTAGGAAAAATAGCTAGGGGTGAGCGTTCGCTCACCACCACGGATAACAGACTGACTACGGCATAATTAGCAGACAATGCCGGTAACACCAACAACAAACTCAACCCCGGGGATCACTGTCCCCAACCCAAGTACTCTAACTGAAAAACACCCACGGTGACCTTCCTCGAACGACTCGACACTCAAACACGTAAGTAGACACGACACAACGATCACGACCTCTTCCGAGGACTCAAGGAACTACGCAACACCAAACAAGATCACAAGGATCGCACACCAAACAAGATCACAAAGGATCGCAAACCAGCTGCTCAGTAACCTCCCTCGCGCCCTTTACCGATCATAGACGTGGTCAGGCGGTCGACCTGTCGCATTTCCTCGACACAAAGTCGGATCAAACTGTCAACCTATCACACTCACAACCACCGAACCACACACGCGCGGCCAGGACCCCTTTACTGACAGGCGGGCCCCCTACCTCGTCTGAACGTGCAGACGCGTGTGATCGAGGACCCCCGTTTAATGAAGCGGGCCCACAACCTCAGGTAACCACAATCACAAACACAATCACAGTTCAACAAACAGCAAAAACACAGGTTCAACACTCCACAGGCACTCATGGCCACCCAAGATACCAACCCTAAAACGCGGACTCAACAGCCCCACAGGCACTCACGGCCTCCCAGACACACCAACAGTAATTCACGGCTCAACAGCCCCACGGGCACTCACGGCCTTTCAAGACACACCAACGGTCAAGACTCGGGTTCAACAACCCCACGGCACTCACGGCCACCCAAGACACCAATTTGACTACACGGGCTCTCATGGCCACCCAAACTCAACAATAAATAACGCACAACGACCTCCGGCATAGACGATGCCTCCAACAGTCCTAAGATCGCTAGTTTCACAAACAACCTCCGGGCATGGTCATATGCCTCCAGTAAAACAATTATCGATAAGTTCTCTGATCCTACGACACTACTAAGTGTCACATGTCTTTCCAATAATTACTAAGTTCCCGTAACATGCATTTCTAATAAACGCTACAATCCCGTATCATGCTTTTCTAATATTTAAATAAACCTATTCAACCCACGACACCCCGGTGTCACATGCAATTCTACTGTTAACTTTCCCCAGTCAGGGCCGAGATCCGGCTACTTTTCCCTACCTCAACTGAAGAGCACCCGCTACGCTTCCTAGCTGCTGACGTTCTGGCTCGCTACCTCCGGGCTTCACCTCGATCGAAGTCGGACGCTAAAGGAAACACGAAAGCCATAGATTAATAACGGTTCCGCCGTTAGGTTAAAGGTTAATTTAACGGTCATGATTACTCCAGTTTAAATCCGACAGTTGCCCCTTAAACTCGAGCGGGATAAAAGCGGGGTCACGACGAATCGGGTTTGAGTACCCGAGCACCGATACCGGTGCATGCGAGGCACGGTCCCAATGCACGAATCCCGAGGTCCGATTCAGCGGTCCGCTTTTGTTCCCTTTTTAACCCAGCTAGGAGTCCATTTTAACCAGAGTTCCAGATTCGTTCCTAATTCCGATTACCAACCGTTTATTCAAGACAGAACGGTTTTTGTTTTAAATCAAATTCCCCTTTTATTTCAAATATGTTTCTATTCCGAACCCTTGAGCCCAAAATGAATTAAGTTCGGTTTGTGAACAACCGTTCCTAAATCCCGTTCACAACTTGGATTCACAACTCCTCGATTTAAACCGTTTTTAAAACCGAAACGCCTTTAATTCCTTTTCATTTTAAAACCTTTTTCCTTAAATTTGATTTTCCATTTTACAACCCTTTTCTTTCCAAAACCGTGATTTCGATCTCAACCGAATCAACTCCAAAAACCCGTCTTTTACTCCAATCTGATTTTCAAATTCTTTTCCTTCAAACCTTAATCAAATCCAAACTGTTTTGTTTTGTTTTACTTCCCTTTTTTTTTTAACTTCAAATCCGATTCTAAATTAATCGATTTCATTTATCAGGTTTGACCAAATATTAATCGAGTTCATCAACAGGTTTAACAGATATTAATCGATTTCAACCGATCCAAAATTTCTCGAAACGAACAGCACAAAATCGATCAGATTTAGGGTAAATACGGGATAGAATAATAAACGGGAAGACGTTATGGAAATGGATCCGGCCACCGGCGAAGCCATCGCCGGCGACCAAAATCCGTGGTGAGATCTCTCACCGAAGGGAAATAGAGGACGGTGGCGGGCGGTGGAGAGCGGTGGTGGTGGTGGTCGGAGACGGCCGAGCTCGGGCTAGGGACGGCCGGAATCGAGAGGGACGGTGGTGGCCGAGCTCGGGCTCGGGCTCGGGACGGGACCGGTGGTGGACGGAGACGGGGAAGATGGCGTGGGGAGCTCGGGGCGAGGGTGGCCGGAAACGGTGGTGGCCGGTGCTGGTTCGGCGAGGAAGACGAAGGAGAAGGGAGAGGCAGGGAGGTCGGGACGGTGGCGTGGTCGGAGAATCGGACGGAGGAGAAGGAGCGGACGGTGAGGGGAACCGGTTCTGGACGGAGAAGAGACGGCGTGGGTGAGGGCTCCGGCAAAGGGTCGGACCAGAGAGGGAGAGGCGAGGGAGATGGCGTGGGTGAGGCTCGAAGAAGACGAAGACGGAGTGAGGGAAGGGAGACGAGGCGAGGGAGAGGGTGGTTGCCGGACTCGGGAGTGGCCGGCGATGCGAGGTGTGGCCGGTGATGGCGACCGGACGGCGAAGCAGAGAGGACGACGTGGGTGATGGGCGGCTGAAGGAGAAGAAGAGAGGGAGAGGGTTAGGGTTTCAGAACCCTAATCCAACCTTATATAGGTTGGATTTTGGGCCGGGTCTGTAGCAGTGGGTCGGGTCTGTAGCTTGGGCCAGGTCTGGCCCGCCCGGTCCAGCCTTTAAATTTTTTTTTTTTTTTTGCACTTGTTTCGAAAACCTACATTAAGGTTTCCGGGTTGCAATTTAATACACTTTTGAAAGCGAAGCGGGTTTTACAATCTACCCCCCTTAAAGGAATTTCGCCCACGAAATTTAAGACAACGCCCAAATATGATACAATGAAATTACGTACCCTGAAAGGTTTCGCGGTAGGTAGGGGTTCCTGGTGTCCGGGAGTCGTTAACGGCGTACACTCTCCTTTCCGACTCCTGCGGCCTCTGACCCAGCGCACTGGCTGCTGGATACCCATAGCTCCGTTGTTGTCTCGGAGTCGGCGTGCTCGTCGACGGCTGCAAAAACCTCGACTGCTGACTCTGACGAGGGCGGCCTCTGGGCGACCGCGCGGTATACGACTGTTGTGGTCGCCGCGCTGACGTTGCCCCCAGCGGCTCAATACACCTGGCCATAGTGTGCCCAACCCGGCCGCACCGGTGACACCTGGTCTCGTCGGCTCTCGACCCCGTGCCCAACGGACACTCTCGATGCATGTGGCCTAATTGCCCGCGGTTAAAGCATCTCGGTTGTCTCTCTGAAGCGACTGGCCCCACTGCTATCACCGACCCCAGTTGTCTCTCTCCACCCTGATGAGCATGTGGTCGGAAGAACTCTGTGGTCCTCTGTCTCCTCGGGTCTCGTGACTCGGACGGCCCTGCAAAGCTAATCGGTCGCTGCCGAACCTCACGGGTCCTGGCCGCATCCCGGATCCCCTGCTCCACCGTCGCTGCGGTGTCTACCAGATCTGTGTACTTCCTCAGTCTCAAGGCGAGGACCTGGTTCCGAATTTCCAGCCTCAGTCCTCCCTGGAACCGCAGGCAACGGTTCTTATCGGTCATCACCATCTCAGGCGCGAATCTGGCCAAGGCTGTGAATCTGGCCTCGTATTCTGCCACTGTCATCCCCTCCTGCTCCAGGTCCAGAAACTGCCGATGTCGCTCCAGCCGAGCCGACTCGGGAAAGTACTGTGCCATAAACAACTCCTGGAAAATGTCGTAGTCGTGCCCGACACTGTCCTTCACACTCCCCCACCAGTGGTAGGCGTTGTTCCTCAGCTGGTGAGCTGCGAAGGACACTCTGCGGCGGCCATCTTCGATACCTGATGTATCCAGGTCCCGCGTGACCTGCTCTAGCCACCTCTCGGCTAGGTTGGGGTTCGGCTCCCCGAAAAATGTAGGTATCCCTAGCTTCAGGAAGTCCAGCAGAGAACGGGCCGTATGGTCCTCTGCCTGAACGGACCTCAAAGGGACCGCTGATGCCTCCGGAGCTGGCGAAGCCGACTCTCGTCTGGCGATGATCGCCACTAAACTCTGGACTGTCCTGGTCAGCTCATCCAGGGCAGTCATGACGGGTGGATCTGCGACCGGCGGGACACTGGGCGTGCTCGTAGAAGGTCCCGCATCGCTTCTCCTGTCTTCTCCGATAGGAGTGCCCTGTGCCTCCGCGTGCTCGGTGGGCTCAACGGTTGGCACCCGTCCTGGTGTCCCCGCTGACCGTCCCCGCCGGCCTCGCGTGGGCGCTCGTCCCCGTGCCGCACCTGCTCTTCCTCGTCTGCCACGGGCCATAAGTAGGTATCCTCTGCACGGATACACGCAAACGTTCAAATTGCGAACTCAATTGAAGACACCAGCTCGAACACACTAACGTTCACACGGTCTACGTCTACCCCAACGCACTTGTTACTAAACGCCACACCGTTCACGCTAATCATACTTTAATCATAACACGTAGGCGGAAAGATCTCAAATTCAACCACACAAACGTACACTAAGCCCTCATTCGGTCCTTTATGCACTTACTTATAACTTTCCGCAACCAAACCAGTGTTCGCTACTCGTCCCTTGCGGGAAAAGTAGTAAAGGAGATGAGCGTTATGCTCACCTCCACGGACACCCGTTCGATTATGGCATACTAGTAATGCACCAAGGACTTACCACTTTAGTCAGGGCAAACACCATCCTAAACCTACTGCCAACACGTCACACTACTCAAGTCGTCAACACCTCAAACACTCTTTTACGCAAGGGAAACATCGAAATAGGGATTATGTTCTCAAATCAGCGACTACTATTGCTTACAACCTCAATACCCCAACACAACCGTGAACGTCGCCACGCAAAGCCAACACTCAACTTGCACAAACAAGACGGTGAGAAGGACAGGGATCACGAACTCGTGACAGACCCCGTCACGGTTGGGGTCACAGAGTCGTGACGAAGATCTAAAATTTGCCAGGACTCTCTGGTCCGTCACGGTTCCGTGACAGGATCCGTGACACTCGCGCAGACCTGTTTTCCAACTCGGTTCTAACTCGGACCTTAACATGTTTTAACCCCAAAATTTGCCTTAAACGACACACACGCTCGACTACCAAATCAGCAAACACACGCGCCACGATTTACAGACCAAGAAAGGCATTCAACCTCAACCAAAACACGAGCCGACACGGCCAAAAGACAACACAACAACACTCGCCCACCGGGCCAACCAAAATCAAACACGCCCTCAAGGCAATTCACAATCAAACACGAACGCCCACGGCGTCAAACAACATCAAACAATCAAATTTTTAAAGCTTTCTCTACTTCATTAAAACCTCATTTCTTGACGTCAGGTGGTTACAACCCGGTCCAGGCATCCCCGAACTACGTTGTACCGACTTGACATCAGCACCGTCACGTTCGACTACAGGAGCGCTCCTGAGTCGACCCGCGACAGCTTAAAAATGTTTCACGCAGCACACACAAACAGTATGCCAGTAGCCCCGTACTGCACATACACACAGACAAAACAAAACTCAAGACATTAAGGGTTTACACACGGTTCCCGACCTACGTGCCCAACGCACGACGGGACTTTACTGGCTCGACTCTCCCCACCTAATTGACGGACAGTCCGAGGTGTGAAACCTCGAGCTCTGATACCAAGCTGTCAGGCCCCAATTTTAGAAAACCGAACTAGGGACGCGAACGTTTTAAAAACATAAAAACACTTGAAACCTGTTTTCATTAAACACTTTAAAATAACAATTTAGTTCAACAAAATAATAATTACAGTTTAAAACACGTCCCAACAAGTGGACAAAAGTACAAGGTATCCGTCACTAGACTCAAAAGACAAAACCCGGACTCCGCTCCTAGCTCCACAAGCTTCGAGAGCTCACCTAGTCCGTCCCACGAACAGTACCTGTAGGAAAAACAGCTAGGGGTGAGCGTTCGCTCACCACCATGGATAACAGACTGACTACGGCATAATTAGCAGACAATGCCGGTAACACCAACAACAAACTCAACCCCGGGGATCACTGTCCCCAACCCAAGTACTCTAACTGAAAAACACCCACGGTGACCTTCCTCGAACGACTCGACACTCAAACACGTAAGTAGACACGACACAACGATCACGACCTCTTCCGAGGACTCAAGGAACTACGCAACACCAAACAAGATCACAAGGATCGCACACCAAACAAGATCACAAAGGATCGCAAACCAGCTGCTCAGTAACCTCCCTCGCGCCCTTTACCGATCATAGACGTGGTCAGGCGGTCGACCTGTCGCATTTCCTCGACACAAAGTCGGATCAGACTGTCAACCTATCACACTCACTGTAAAGTCCTGAAAATTTAATTGTCTTTTACGGGTTTTAATTGACGGGATTGGGAAGCGGTTCGAGAAGCCTGAAAAAAAAAAAAAAAAAAAAAAAGGAATCTGGACCGGGCTGGGCCAGACCCGACTAGCGACCCGGCCCAGTTTGGTGACCCGGCCCAGGCCTGGGTATAAATACCAAATCTTAGGGTTGAAACCCTAAAATTTCTGCCTCCCTCTTCCTCACGCCGAAACCGACCTCCCTCCCTCTCCCGTCTTCGTTTTCTTCGTCCACCCACCTCCGACCTCCCCTTCGCCGGCCGTCCCCGACCACCATCTCCCTCACCGAGTTCCGGCCAACGCACCAGCTCCGGCTCCCTCACCTCCGTCCGATTCTCCGACCGCGCCGCCCCCGTCTCCTTTCCCCTCATCTCCGTCCAGCCACCACCGAGCCCTCTCTGTCCAGCCACCACCGAGCCCTCGCCGCCACGCCCTCGTCCAGCCACCACCGGGTCCCGATCCTCTCGTCCCCGCTCAGAAAAGCTCGCCTGGGCCACCGTTTTTGACCCCGAGCTCCTTCTCCCTCCTCACGCCGTCGCCGGCGTCACTCCGACCTCCCTTTCTCCTCGGGTCCGTCCAGATCTGACACGGGCGCGAAGCCGCCGTGTCCCGCCGCATTCGGCCGACACCACCGTCCCTTTCTCTACGGTGAGGCCCCCGGCCGACGTCGCCCTCGCCGGCGGCCGGTCGGTTCGAAACCCGATTTTTCTTCCCGTTGTCTTCCTTTTTCCGAACTGCTTTGGGTCTGTTTTTTTATTGGAACGGTCTTGTTGATCTGGACTCGACTTTTCGAGATGTAAAAAGGGAAAATGGAAAGGAAGTGTTGAAACCGTTAGGGTTTTGAGTTGTTTTGGATGGAAACGTTATCTGTTAAACCTGCTAAGAATGCGTTTAATTTTTGGAACTAATTTTGAATTGAAAAGGGAATTAATTGAATCAAAATCAGATTATAATAAAAGATGGTTTCGGATCTGTTTTGGTTGGAATCAAATCAAGGTTTTGAAAAGAAAAGAACCCTAAAATGAAAAATCAGTTTTAAGGTAAAGGATTTGAAATAAAATGGAATTAACGTCAATTTGGTTTGAATAACGGTTTCGAGTCGAGGAGTTTTGTGAAAACAAATTTGTAGGAAATTGAACTAAAACGACTTGGGTTTTAAAAAGGAATTAAAAGGAAAAATCATATTTGATTTAAAATGGGCCTTGAACTGTGGAGCGTGGAACGAATAATCGGGCTGTTGAAACGGACTTAGGATGGGTCTAACAACGGAACGCGGAATCGGTGCCTCGGGAGCCGTGTCTCGAAATCCATACCGGGTTTTGTGCTCGGGGCTCGAGTATTCGAACCCGATTCGTCGTAACCCCGCTTTTAGCACGTCCGAGTTTAAAAGACAACTATCGGTTTTAATTTGGACAAATCGTAACCACTAAGTTAACATCGGTACCGTTCTAACTTATGGCTTTCGTGTTATCTTTAGCGTCCGGCTTCGATCGAAGTGAAGCCCGGAGGTAGCGAGCCAGAACGTCAGCAGCTAGGAAACGTAGCGGGTGTTCTTCGCTTGAGGTAGGGAAAAGTAGCCGGATCTCGGCCCTGACTAGGGAAAGTTAACAGTAGATTTGCATGTGACACCGGGGTGTCGTGGGTTGAGTAGGTTTAATTTAAATACTAGAAAAGCATGATACGGGGTTGTAGCGTTTATCAGAAAAGCATGTTACGGGAACTTAGTAATTATTGAGAAAAGCATGTGACACTTAGTAGTGTCGTAGGAGCAGAGAACTTAGCGTTAATTGTTTTACTGGAGGCATATGACCATGCCCGGAGGTTGTTTGTGAACTTATCGATATTAGGAGTACTGGAGGCATATGACCATGCCCGGAGGTTGATTGTGAAACTGTTGATGTTAGGACTTTTGGAGGCTTGGTTAAGCCGGAGGTTGATTGCTTATTTGGTGTCTTGAGTGGCCTTGAGAGCCCGTATTTTATTATCGAGTTCTGGGTGGCCTTGAGAGCCCGTATTATTTATTGATTGAGTTTGGGTGGCCTTGAGAGCCCGTATTTTATTATCGAGTTTTGGGTGGCCTTGAGAGCCCGTATTATTTATTGATTGAGTTTGGGTGGTCTTGAGAGCCCGTATTTTATTATCGAGTTTTGGGTGGCCTTGAGAGCCCGTATTATTTATTGATTGAGTTTGGGTGGTCTTGAGAGCCCGTATTTTTATTATCGAGTTTTGGGTGGCCTTGAGAGCCCGTATTATTTATTGATTGAGTTTGGGTGGCCATGAGAGCCCGTCTATTTAAATTGGTGTTTTGGGTGGCCTTGAGGGCCCGTGTACTAAGGATGGTGTCTTTGGCTGGCCTGACCGAGTTAGAGTCTCGGGGGGGTTGCAAGCTTCCTTTAGCTGGCTTACGAGTTAGAGTCTCGGTAAGCTGCAAGCGTGTCTTATGGTTGGTGTCTTAGGAGGCCGTGAGTGCCTGTGGGATTGTTGAGTCCGTGTCTTACTATCGGTGTGTCTTGGGAGGCCGTGAGTGCCTGTGGGGTTGTTGAGTTCGAGTTTTACTGTTGGTGTCTTGGTGGCCATGAGTGCCTGTGAGTGTTGAACTTGTGTTGTTACTGGTTGATGAATTTGCGTGTGATTGTGATTGCGGATCCCGGTAGGTTGCAAGCATTCTTTGGCTGGCCTGACCAAGTTTGAGTATCAACGGGTTGCAAGCATTCTTTGGCTGGCCTGACACGAGTTTGAGTAACACAGGTTGCAAGCATTCTTTGGCTGGCCTGGTCCGAGTTTGAGTAACACAGGTTGCAAGCATTCTTTGGCTGGCCTGGTCCGAGTTTGAGTATCACAGGTTGTAAGCATTCTTTGGCTAGCATGATCCGTGTTCGTGTGAGTGGGAGAGGTTACTGAGCAGCTGGTATGCGATCCTTTGTGATCTTGTTTGGTGTGCGATCCTTTGTGATCTTGTTTGGCGTTGTGTAGTCTTTCTGTCGTGTCCTTGGAGGAGGTCGCCGATAGTTGTGTCGGGTCTACATTGTGTTATCGAGTGTTGAGTCTGTTGAGGAAGGTAACGGGTTGTGGGTCAGTTGGGTACTTGAGTTGGGGACTATAGTCCCAGTGTTGGGTTTGGTTTTAGTGTTACTGGCTTTGTCTGCTAATTATGCCGTAGTCAGTCTGTTATCCGTGGTGGTGAGCGAACGCTCACCCCTAGCTGCTTTTCCTACAGGTACTGTTCGTGGGACGGACTTGGTGAGCTCTCGAAACTTGTGGAGCTGGGAGCGGAGTCCGGGTTTTGTCTTTTTAGTCTAGCGACGGGCACCTCGCTTTTTTGTCCGCTGTGGGACGTTTTAATTTGAGTTGTAATTATCCTTTTGTTGAACTAAACTGTTATTGTAAAGTGTTTTAGTGGAAATGTTTTCAAAGTGTTTTCTTATTCTAAACGCCGCGTCCCTAGTTTCGGTTCGCTGAAATTGGGGCGTGACAGCTTGGTATCAGAGCTCGAGGTTTCACACCTCGGACTGTCCGTCAATTAGGTGGGTAGAGTCGAGTCAGTAAAGTCCCGTCGTGCGTTGGGCACGTTGGTCGGGAACCGTGTGTAAACCCTTAATGTCTTGAGTCTTGTTTTGTCTGTGTGTATGTACAGTACGGGGCTACTGGCATACTGTTTCTGTGTGCTGCGTGAAACGTTTCTAAGCTGTCGCGGGTCGACTCAGGAGCGCTCCTGTAGTCGAACGCGACGGTGCTGATGTCAAGTCGGTACAACGTAGTTCGGGGACGCCTGGACCGGGTTGTAACCACCTGATATCAAGAAATGAGGTTTTAATGAAGTGGAGGAAGCTAAAAAAAAAAAAAGGGAAAGAAAATTGATTGTTTTGATGTTGTTTGACTCCGTGGGCGTTCGTGTTTGATTGTGATTTCCCTTGAGGGCGTGTTTGATTTTGGTTGGCCCGATGGGCGAGTGTTGTTGTGTTGTCGTTTGGCCGTGTTGGCTCGTGTTTTGGTCGAGGTTGAATGCCTTTCTTGGTCTGTGAATCGTGGCGCGTGTGTTTGCTGAGTTGGTAGTCAAGCGTGTGTGTCGTTTAAGGCAAATTTTGGGGTTAAAACGGGTTAAGGTCCGAGTTAGAGCCGAGTTTGGAAAACAGGTCTGCGCGAGTGTCACGGATCCTGTCACGGACCCGTGACGGACCAGAGAGTTCTGGCAAATTTTAGATCTTCGTCACGACTCCGTGACCCCACCCGTGACGGGGTCTGTCACGAGTCCGTGATCCCTGTCTTTCTCACCGTTTGTTTGTGCAAGTTGAGTGTTGGCTGTGCGTGGCGACGTTCACGGTTGTGTTGGGGTATTGATGTTGTAAGAAATAGTAGTCGCTGATTTGAGAACATAATCCCCTTTTCGATGTTTCCCTTGCGTAAAAGAGTGTTTGAGGTGTTGACGATTTGAGTAGTGTGATGTGTTGGCATTAGGTTTAGGATGGCGTTTGCCCTGACTAAAGTGGTAAGTCCTTGGTGCGTTACTAGTATGCCATAATCGAACGGGTGTCCGTGGAGGTGAGCATAACGCTCATCTCCTTTACTACTTTTCCCGCAAGGGACGGGTAGCGAACACTGGTTTGGTTGCGGAAAGTTATAAGTAAGTGCATAAAGGACCGGATGAGGGCTTAGTGTACGTTTGTGTGGTTAAATTTGAGATCTTTCCGCCTACGTGTTATGATTAAAGTATGATTAGCATGAACGGTGTGACGTTAGTAACAAGTGCGTTGGGGTAGACGTAGACCGTGCGAACGTTAGTGTGTTCGAGCTGTTGTCCTTATTTGAGTTCGCAAACTGAACGTTTGCGTGTATCCGTGCAGAGGATACCTGCTGATGGCTCGTGGCAGACGAGGAAGAGCAGCAATGACACGGGGACGAGCGCCCACGCAAGGCCGGCGGGGACGGTCAGCGGGGACACCGGGAAGGGTGCCAACCGTTGAGCCCGCCGGGTACGCAGAAGCGCAGGGCACTCCTGTCGGAGAAGACAGGAGGAGTGACGCGGGGCCGTCTGCAAGCACACCCGGCGTTCCGCCCGTTGCAGACCCTCCCGTCATGGCTGCCCTGGATGAACTGACCAGGACAGTCCAGAGTTTGGTGGCGGTCATCGCCAACCGAGAGTCGGCTTCGCTTGCACCAGAGGCAGCCGAAATCCCGGTGAGGGCCGCTCAGACCGAGGATCTTACCTCCCGAGCGCTACTAGATTTCCTGAAGCTCGGGATACCTGTTTTTGTCGGGGAGCCGAATCCCGACCTAGCCGAGCGATGGATAGAACAGGTCACTCGAGACCTGGACACATCGGGTATCGAGGATGGCCGACGGAGAGTGTCCTTCGCGGCCCATCAGCTGAGAGACAGCGCCTACCACTGGTGGGGGCGGGTGAAGGACACGGTCGGATACGACTACAGTGTCTTTCAGGAGGTGTTTATGACGCAGTACTTTCCCGAGTCGGCTCGGCTGGAGCGACATCGGCAGTTCCTGGACCTGGAGCAAGGAGGGATGACGGTAGAAGAGTACGAGGCCAGGTTCACAGCCTTGGCCAGATTCGCGCCTGAGATGGTGACGAGCGAGACGGACCGTTGCCTGCGGTTCCAGGACGGACTGAGGCTGGGCATCCGGAACCAGGTTCTCGCCTTGAGGATACGGAAGTACACCGACCTCGTGGACACCGCGGCGACTGTGGAGCAGGGGATCCAGGATGCGGCCAGAACCCGCGAGGTTCGACAGCAGCCGACCGACTTTACAGGGCCGTTAGAGTCACGAGACCCAAGGAGGCAGAGGACCGCGGGATTCTTCCGACCACCGACTCACCAGGGTGGAGCGAGACAGCACGGGTCGGCGGCGTCCATGGGGCCAGTCGCGACACAGAGGGTGCCGAAATGCCATCTCTGCAGGGAGCCAGGCCATTTGCGGCGGGGGTGCCGGGCAGGCCAGGGCTCGGGGTCGGGAGCCGATGAGACCAGCTGTCTCCGGTGCGGCCGTGTGGGACACACGATGAAATGGTGTCGTGAGCCGTTAGGAGCGATATCGGCGCAGCGGCCGCAGCAGTCGCAGACGGTACAGCCACCTAGGGGTCGCCCTCGTCAGAGCCAGCAGTCGAGGTTTTCGCAGCCATCGACGACCGTGCCAGCTCCGAGACAGCAGCAGAGCTATGGGTACCCAGCAGTCAGTGCGCCGGGTCAGGGGCAGCAGGAGTCGGAGGGAAGAATGTACGCAGTTACCGACTCCCGGACCCCGGGATCCTCTACATACCGTGAGACCTATCAGGGTACGTGTTTATTGTGCCTTTTATGAGCGTTGTTCTAAATTTCGCGGACGAAATTCCTTTAAGGGGGGTAGACTGTAAAGTCCTGAAAATTTAATTGTCTTTTACGGGTTTTAATTGACGGGATTGGGAAGCGGTTCGAGAAGCCTGAAAAAAAAAAAAAAAAAAAAAAAGGAATCTGGACCGGGCTGGGCCAGACCCGACTAGCGACCCGGCCCAGTTTGGTGACCCGGCCCAGGCCTGGGTATAAATACCAAATCTTAGGGTTGAAACCCTAAAATTTCTGCCTCCCTCTTCCTCACGCCGAAACCGACCTCCCTCCCTCTCCCGTCTTCGTTTTCTTCGTCCACCCACCTCCGACCTCCCCTTCGCCGGCCGTCCCCGACCACCATCTCCCTCACCGAGTTCCGGCCAACGCACCAGCTCCGGCTCCCTCACCTCCGTCCGATTCTCCGACCGCGCCGCCCCCGTCTCCTTTCCCCTCATCTCCGTCCAGCCACCACCGAGCCCTCTCTGTCCAGCCACCACCGAGCCCTCGCCGCCACGCCCTCGTCCAGCCACCACCGGGTCCCGATCCTCTCGTCCCCGCTCAGAAAAGCTCGCCTGGGCCACCGTTTTTGACCCCGAGCTCCTTCTCCCTCCTCACGCCGTCGCCGGCGTCACTCCGACCTCCCTTTCTCCTCGGGTCCGTCCAGATCTGACACGGGCGCGAAGCCGCCGTGTCCCGCCGCATTCGGCCGACACCACCGTCCCTTTCTCTACGGTGAGGCCCCCGGCCGACGTCGCCCTCGCCGGCGGCCGGTCGGTTCGAAACCCGATTTTTCTTCCCGTTGTCTTCCTTTTTCCGAACTGCTTTGGGTCTGTTTTTTTATTGGAACGGTCTTGTTGATCTGGACTCGACTTTTCGAGATGTAAAAAGGGAAAATGGAAAGGAAGTGTTGAAACCGTTAGGGTTTTGAGTTGTTTTGGATGGAAACGTTATCTGTTAAACCTGCTAAGAATGCGTTTAATTTTTGGAACTAATTTTGAATTGAAAAGGGAATTAATTGAATCAAAATCAGATTATAATAAAAGATGGTTTCGGATCTGTTTTGGTTGGAATCAAATCAAGGTTTTGAAAAGAAAAGAACCCTAAAATGAAAAATCAGTTTTAAGGTAAAGGATTTGAAATAAAATGGAATTAACGTCAATTTGGTTTGAATAACGGTTTCGAGTCGAGGAGTTTTGTGAAAACAAATTTGTAGGAAATTGAACTAAAACGACTTGGGTTTTAAAAAGGAATTAAAAGGAAAAATCATATTTGATTTAAAATGGGCCTTGAACTGTGGAGCGTGGAACGAATAATCGGGCTGTTGAAACGGACTTAGGATGGGTCTAACAACGGAACGCGGAATCGGTGCCTCGGGAGCCGTGTCTCGAAATCCATACCGGGTTTTGTGCTCGGGGCTCGAGTATTCGAACCCGATTCGTCGTAACCCCGCTTTTAGCACGTCCGAGTTTAAAAGACAACTATCGGTTTTAATTTGGACAAATCGTAACCACTAAGTTAACATCGGTACCGTTCTAACTTATGGCTTTCGTGTTATCTTTAGCGTCCGGCTTCGATCGAAGTGAAGCCCGGAGGTAGCGAGCCAGAACGTCAGCAGCTAGGAAACGTAGCGGGTGTTCTTCGCTTGAGGTAGGGAAAAGTAGCCGGATCTCGGCCCTGACTAGGGAAAGTTAACAGTAGATTTGCATGTGACACCGGGGTGTCGTGGGTTGAGTAGGTTTAATTTAAATACTAGAAAAGCATGATACGGGGTTGTAGCGTTTATCAGAAAAGCATGTTACGGGAACTTAGTAATTATTGAGAAAAGCATGTGACACTTAGTAGTGTCGTAGGAGCAGAGAACTTAGCGTTAATTGTTTTACTGGAGGCATATGACCATGCCCGGAGGTTGTTTGTGAACTTATCGATATTAGGAGTACTGGAGGCATATGACCATGCCCGGAGGTTGATTGTGAAACTGTTGATGTTAGGACTTTTGGAGGCTTGGTTAAGCCGGAGGTTGATTGCTTATTTGGTGTCTTGAGTGGCCTTGAGAGCCCGTATTTTATTATCGAGTTTTGGGTGGCCTTGAGAGCCCGTATTATTTATTGATTGAGTTTGGGTGGTCTTGAGAGCCCGTATTTTTATTATCGAGTTTTGGGTGGCCTTGAGAGCCCGTATTATTTATTGATTGAGTTTGGGTGGCCATGAGAGCCCGTCTATTTAAATTGGTGTTTTGGGTGGCCTTGAGGGCCCGTGTACTAAGGATGGTGTCTTTGGCTGGCCTGACCGAGTTAGAGTCTCGGGGGGGTTGCAAGCTTCCTTTAGCTGGCTTACGAGTTAGAGTCTCGGTAAGCTGCAAGCGTGTCTTATGGTTGGTGTCTTGGGAGGCCGTGAGTGCCTGTGGGATTGTTGAGTCCGTGTTTTACTATCGGTGTGTCTTGGGAGGCCGTGAGTGCCTGTGGGGTTGTTGAGTTCGAGTTTTACTGTTGGTGTCTTGGTGGCCATGAGTGCCTGTGAGTGTTGAACTTGTGTTGTTACTGGTTGATGAATTTGCGTGTGATTGTGATTGCGGATCCCGGTAGGTTGCAAGCATTCTTTGGCTGGCCTGACCAAGTTTGAGTATCAACGGGTTGCAAGCATTCTTTGGCTGGCCTGACACGAGTTTGAGTAACACAGGTTGCAAGCATTCTTTGGCTGGCCTGGTCCGAGTTTGAGTAACACAGGTTGCAAGCATTCTTTGGCTGGCCTGGTCCGAGTTTGAGTATCACAGGTTGTAAGCATTCTTTGGCTAGCATGATCCGTGTTCGTGTGAGTGGGAGAGGTTACTGAGCAGCTGGTATGCGATCCTTTGTGATCTTGTTTGGTGTGCGATCCTTTGTGATCTTGTTTGGCGTTGTGTAGTCTTTCTGTCGTGTCCTTGGAGGAGGTCGCCGATAGTTGTGTCGGGTCTACATTGTGTTATCGAGTGTTGAGTCTGTTGAGGAAGGTAACGGGTTGTGGGTCAGTTGGGTACTTGAGTTGGGGACTATAGTCCCAGTGTTGGGTTTGGTTTTAGTGTTACTGGCTTTGTCTGCTAATTATGCCGTAGTCAGTCTGTTATCCGTGGTGGTGAGCGAACGCTCACCCCTAGCTGCTTTTCCTACAGGTACTGTTCGTGGGACGGACTTGGTGAGCTCTCGAAACTTGTGGAGCTGGGAGCGGAGTCCGGGTTTTGTCTTTTTAGTCTAGCGACGGGCACCTCGCTTTTTTGTCCGCTGTGGGACGTTTTAATTTGAGTTGTAATTATCCTTTTGTTGAACTAAACTGTTATTGTAAAGTGTTTTAGTGGAAATGTTTTCAAAGTGTTTTCTTATTCTAAACGCCGCGTCCCTAGTTTCGGTTCGCTGAAATTGGGGCGTGACACTCACAACCACCGAACCACACACGCGCGACCAGGACCCCTTTACTGACAGGCGGGCCCCCTACCTCGTCTGAACGTGCAGACGCGTGTGATCGAGGACCCCCGTTTAATGAAGCGGGCCCACAACCTCAGGTAACCACAATCACAAACACAATCACAGTTCAACAAACAGCAAAAACACAGGTTCAACACTCCACAGGCACTCATGGCCACCCAAGATACCAACCCTAAAACGCGGACTCAACAGCCCCACAGGCACTCACGGCCTCCCAGACACACCAACAGTAATTCACGGCTCAACAGCCCCACGGGCACTCACGGCCTTTCAAGACACACCAACGGTCAAGACTCGGGTTCAACAACCCCACGGCACTCACGGCCACCCAAGACACCAATTTGACTACACGGGCTCTCATGGCCACCCAAACTCAACAATAAATAACGCACAACGACCTCCGGCATAGACGATGCCTCCAACAGTCCTAAGATCGCTAGTTTCACAAACAACCTCCGGGCATGGTCATATGCCTCCAGTAAAACAATTATCGATAAGTTCTCTGATCCTACGACACTACTAAGTGTCACATGTCTTTCCAATAATTACTAAGTTCCCGTAACATGCATTTCTAATAAACGCTACAATCCCGTATCATGCTTTTCTAATATTTAAATAAACCTATTCAACCCACGACACCCCGGTGTCACATGCAATTCTACTGTTAACTTTCCCCAGTCAAGGCCGAGATCCGGCTACTTTTCCCTACCTCAACTGAAGAGCACCCGCTACGCTTCCTAGCTGCTGACGTTCTGGCTCGCTACCTCCGGGCTTCACCTCGATCGAAGCCGGACACTAAAGGAAACACGAAAGCCATAGATTAATAACGGTTCCGCCGTTAGGTTAAAGGTTAATTTAACGGTCATGATTACTCCAGTTTAAATCCGACAGTTGCCCCTTAAACTCGAGCGGGATAAAAGCGGGGTCACGGCGAATCGGGTTTGAGTACCCGAGCACCGATACCGGTGCATGCGAGGCACGGTCCCAATGCACGAATCCCGAGGTCCGATTCAGCGGTCCGCTTTTGTTCCCTTTTTAACCCAGCTAGCAGTCCATTTTAACCAGAGTTCCAGATTCGTTCCTAATTCCGATTACCAACCGTTTATTCAAGACAGAACGGTTTTTGTTTTAAATCAAATTCCCCTTTTATTTCAAATATGTTTCTATTCCGAACCCTTGAGCCCAAAATGAATTAAGTTCGGTTTGTGAACAACCGTTCCTAAATCCCGTTCACAACTTAGATTCACAACTCCTCGATTTAAACCGTTTTTAAAACAGAAACGCCTTTAATTCCTTTTCATTTTAAAACCTTTTTCCTTAAATTTGATTTTCCATTTTACAACCCTTTTCTTTCCAAAACCGTGATTTCGATCTCAACCGAATCAACTCCAAAAACCGTCTTTTACTCCAATCTGATTTTCAAATTCTTTTCCTTCAAACCTTAATCAAATCCAAACTGTTTTGTTTTGTTTTACTTCCCTTTTTTTTTAACTTCAAATCCGATTCTAAATTAATCGATTTCATTTATCAGGTTTGACCAAATATTAATCGAGTTCATCAACAGGTTTAACAGATATTAATCAATTTCAACCGATCCAAAATTTCTCGAAACGAACAGCACAAAATCGATCAGATTTAGGGTAAATACGGGATAGAATAATAAACGGGAAGACGTTATGGAAACGGATCCGGCCACCGGCGAAGCCATCGCCGGCGACCAAAATCCGTGGTGAGATCTCTCACCGAAGGGAAATAGAGGACGGTGGCGGGCGGTGGAGAGCGGTGGTGGTGGTGGTCGGAGACGGCCGAGCTCGGGCTAGGGACGGCCGGAATCGAGAGGGACGGTGGTGGCCGAGCTCGGGCTCGGGCTCGGGACGGGACCGGTGGTGGACGGAGACGGGGAAGATGGCGTGGGGAGCTCGGGGCGAGGGTGGCCGGAAACGGTGGTGGCCGGTGCTGGTTCGGCGAGGAAGACGAAGGAGAAGGGAGAGGCAGGGAGGTCGGGACGGTGGCGTGGTCGGAGAATCGGACGGAGGAGAAGGAGCGGACGGTGAGGGGAACCGGTTCTGGACGGAGAAGAGACGGCGTGGGTGAGGGCTCCGGCGAGAGGGTCGGACCAGAGAGGGAGAGGCGAGGGAGATGGCGTGGGTGAGGCTCGAAGAAGACGAAGACGGAGTGAGGGAAGGGAGAGGAGGCGAGGGAGAGGGTGGTTGTCGGACTCGGGAGTGGCCGGCGATGCGAGGTGTGGCCGGTGATGGCGACCGGACGGCGAAGCAGAGAGGACGACGAGGGTGAGGGGCGGCTGAAGGAGAAGAAGAGAGGGAGAGGGTTAGGGTTTCAGAACCCTAATCCAACCTTATATAGGTTGGATTTTGGGCCGGGTCTGTAGCAGTGGGCCGAGTCTGTAGCTTGGGCCGGGTCTGGCCCGCCCGGTCCAGCCTTAAATTTTTTTTTTTTTTTTTGCACTCGTTTCAAAAACCTACCTTAGGGTTTCCGGGTTGCAATTTAATACACTTTTGAAAGCGAAGCGGGTTTTACAATTCCCAGACAGACGGCCAGTCCGAGCGCACTATTCAGATCTTGGAAGACATGATGCGGGCATGTGTGCTGGACTTTAGGGGATCATGGGAGACCCACCTGCCGTTGGTCGAGTTCTCCTACAACAACAGCTTTCAGGCCAGTATTGGGATGGCACCGTTCGAAGCGTTGTATGGTAGGCCGTGTCGGTCGCCAGTTTGCTGGGCAGAGGTGGGGGACAAGAGTCTGCTGGGGCCAGATCTTGTCCGAGAGACTATAGAGAAGGCCGCGCTGATACCCAAGCGGTTGAAGACCGCACAGAGTCGGCAGAAGAGCTATGCCGACAGACGGCGTCGACCTCTTGAGTTCACAGTCGGTGATCACGTGTTCCTGAAGGTGAGCCCGAGGAAGGGACTGGTACGGTTCAGATACAGCGGGGGCAAGTTAGCCCCGCGGTACATTGCCCTTTCGAGATCTTGAGCAGAGTGGGAGCAGTGGCCTATCGTCTGGCGTTGCCACCGCAACTTGGGAGAATTCATAACGTCTTCCACGTGTCCCAGTTGCGGCAGTACAATGCGGACCCCTCCCACGTCATTGAGTGGGCAGATATCAAGGTGGCTGACGATGTCTCCTATGAGGAGCAGCCGGTTCGAATCATGGACACACGGGAGTAGGTTCTGCGTGGCAAGGTTATTCTCCTAGTACGGGTGCAGTGGAGGCATCACGGGGCTGAGTCGACTTGGGAGCGCGAGGACGAGGTTCGCGCGAAGTACCCCGCGTTGTTCGATTCCCGAGGTATGTCTGTTTTAAATTTCGCGGACGAAATTCCTTTAAGGGGGGTAGATTGTAATAACCACTCCCGGTCAACGCCAGTCAAATCGGCGAAAAACAGGAAAATTTAAAAATTTAGACAGACACTTAAATGAACCTAAATCTGACCCCGAGAGTCATACCGGACTTAAGTTGACCCCGATATCGACCAAAGTGAGTTCCGGGGGACTTACGGCAACTTTCTGACCAATTTGGGAAAGGTTGACTTTTTGCTGGAAAAGTCAACCGAGCGACGTTTTGGTCCGTTCGAGGCCCGTTTTGGATCCAAAAAGCTTAGCCGTCGTCGCAGCGGTCTTAGTTGAGCCGTTTCCTTGTAGCCCGTGAAGTTTCGTAATTTCTTGGAAAAAGTGCTTGTTCGGGGCCCGAAACAGCCGAATTTCGCGAATCTAATTGGAGAATATATTTTTCAAAAGGTGTGGGACCCACTTGCCACATGTCAAATATGTGGTGGTGTTATGTATTTTTGAAAAAGAACAAAGATGAGAGGATAGGGGGGTTCGGCCAACACTTAAAGAAATAGAAAAAAAAAAGATAGTTTTTAGAGAGAAGAGAAGGAGAAAAGGAGAGAAAAAGAGAAGGGTGCTAGGGTTTTGCCACTATTCCCGATCATCAAACCGTTGGATCGTCTCAAAGATAGAAGAATCGAACTCCCATCGACATTCTCTACGGTGAGCATCTAACTGATTTTCGTTTTGTTAAGTTTGAAAGTTAGGGTTTGGGTTAAAACTATTAGTTTTTGGTTGAGCTGAGGTGTGGGGTTCGTTGGAGGTGTTTTGGAGCGAAAGGATGATCGTCTTTCGGGGGGAGCTCCGGCCACCGTGCACGGTGGCTGGCCGGACATGGGGTGGCTGGCCGGAGCTAGGGCTGGCCACCACCATGGTGAACCAGTCCCAAATGGCCCTAGCCACCCATGGCCAAGGTTGGACGGGTGGGGCCCACATGCCCGGGTGTCGGGTTTTCGTGTTCGGGTGGTTTGAGACGTCCCCCAAGTCGTTAATCCACACCCGGATCGAACTTTGGAATTAAATTGTAAAAGTTGTAATTGACGGGTTTAGAAACTTTAAACGCGAATTAAATTACTCGGAAGTCGGAATTTGATTCCGCCGAGTGCATAGGAACCCTTGAATTATTCTAAGACAGTAGAAACGAAAACGGGAATTTTTGGAGCCCCGAAAGGACGTTTTCCAATCCTGTGCAGATTCGCCGGGTCGGGCGAAACGGGCCCTTCTGGGTCCATTATCGACAATGTCGAGTAATTGGGAAGTTTGGGAGTGATCGACATTGTCGGGGTTACATTTGGGCGTCAAGTTTATTAAAATTCAGTTTATGCCTGCAAGCTTAAAAGTGTTTTAAATTATATTCTTATTAGATCGTGCCACCGACAGAGGAAAGGGAAAGCTAGGCGAGTGATCGTGATCACGCCGGAGCTTGATTGTGAGCTTTTGGGGAAAGCATACGAGGTAGGGAAAAGTAGCCGGATCTCGGCCCTGACTATGGAAAGTTAATAGTAGAAATGCATGTGACACTTGGGTGTCGTGGGTTAAGTAAGTTTATCGAATAATAGAAAGGCAGGCGACACCGGGTGGTGTCGTATGATACGGGAACGTATCGAACAATAGAAATGCATGTTACAGTTAGTAGTGTCGTATGAGCAGTGAACTTTCGATATTAGAATTACTGGAGGCATTTGGTTGTGCCCGGAGGTTGATTGTTTAGTTTGTGTCTTGGGTGGCCATGAGAGCTCGTACTTTACTGTTTGTGTCTTGGGTGGCCATGAGAGCCCGTACTTTACTGTTTGTGTCTTGGGTGGACATAAGAGCCCGTACTTTACTGTTTGTGTCTTGGGTGGCCATGAGAGCCCGTATTTTACTGTTGGGGTGTCTTGGGTGGCCATGAGTGCCCGTGGGGTTGTTGAACCCGTGTTTTGCCGTTGGTGTCTTGGGTGGCCATGAGTGCCCGTGGGGTTGTTGAACCCGTGTTTGACCGTTGGTGTCTTCGGTGGCCATAAGTGCCCGTGAAGTGCTAAACCTGTGTTGTTGTTGTCAGTTGAACTTTTCTTGTGGTTGTGATTGTGGTTACCTGAGGTTGGGGGTCCGCCTCATAATAAAGGGGGTCCCGTGATCGCGCGCGTATGCATGTTCAGACGAGGTAGGGGGCTCGCCTGAGAGTAAAAGGGTTCTGGCAACGCGTGCGTGGTGGTGACAGGTCGATCGCCTGATCCGACTACGTGTCGGGAAAAGTGCGACAGGTCGACCGCCTGATCCAACCGTCGTGTTGGGAAAAGTTGCGTGGGGACTGAGTAGCTGGAGTGCGATCCTTTGCGATCTTGTTTTGTGTGCGATCCTTTGTGATCTTGGGTGTGGCGTGGTTATCTTTCGTGTCTTTGGAGGAAGTCGTAATCGTTGTGTCGGGACTACATTACGTGTCCGAGTGTTGAGTCGGTTGAGGAAAGTAATAGTCGTGTGTCAGTCGGGTTACTTGAGTTTGGGGATAGTAGTCCCCGGTGTTTGGGTTGTTGTTAATGTTACCGGCATTGTCTGCTAGTATGCCTTAGTTAGTCTATTATCCGTGGTGGTGAGCGAACGCTCACCCCTAGCTGCTTTTCCTACAGGTACTGGTCGCGGGACGGATTAGGTGAGCTCTCGAAGCTTGAAGAGCTAGGAGCGAGAGTCCGGGTTTCCTTTTTGAGTTTAGCGACGTACACCTTGTATTTTGTCCGCTTGTTGGGGCGTACTTTTGAGTTGTAAATTATTATTTTGATTAACTAAATGGTGGTTTTAAAGTGTTATTTAAAAGGTTTGAAAATGTTTTATTGTCTTAAACGTTCGCGTTCCGGGTTCGGTTCTACTGAATTTGGGGCGTGACAGTTACCCTTGAATCTAGTTTGTGAATGAATTTATGTGTGTTTTTGTTATTTATTTTGTAGGTTTAACCTTATATCAATGAATGTATTTGATTTTATCTTTAAATCAATGCATGTTGTTGACAACAAATGAATGGATCCCTATGTACTTTGATAGTATGTTGAATATAACAGCCACATGGAATTTGACACAAATGTGTCTTATTATTATGGAAATCGAAACTACTAATAACCAAATAAGTGTCTCCAATATTGTATAACCAAATAGACTAAAGCCAAACACTAACTAAAAATCAAATACCCTAAACCAGCTTCTAACAATCCAATGGGATGATTCATGCCAATCTACCCTTGACAGGTAGTAAAGCCTTGAACTTGGGGGTAAACTTGAAAGCCCTCTTCTATTGTTTGAAGAAACTAAGAACAGCCGGTCTGATCTTGTTCTCCCAAACAATATTCCTTTCAAATGTTATGAGCTTGTACATGAACCTCTTCCGCAACAGCAACAGTTGTGGACGCTTCATTTTACATGCAAAACACAAACGAACAAATTGTGTCAAATTTGAATCTAAATGTTATAGACACCTAATAATTGGACTGAATGTACCTACATTGTCCTGATCAAGCCTTCCTACCCAATCTCCATTACCAAGATACGACTTCATATGCCACATGGTAAACACCCCGCAATCAACAAAATTCCCGGATGACTCCCACGGGACATGGACACGCCTAATCTGTGCTGCTGCAATCCTCTCGGACAGCTTGTTGGTATATATTATATCATCCTCTCGCATTGTAGATTCTATATTATCCCCCTGGGTATCATACCATTACACTGTGTATTGTACCAAAGCTCAGATCATCATCCGTCGATGATGAAAAATTATCAAAGACCTCGATGGTTGACCTCTTTAAATCGAAACACATCAACATGAAATGTTTATTCTTGAGTATCACGATGAATAACTGCATCGACATAAACACGTAAAAATTCAGAATTTGTGTGCAATTGCCACGCCCCGAATTCGATAAAACCGAACCTGGAACGCGAACGGGGAAACAGTAAAACGATTTTCAAACATTTTAATAAACCTTTTTAAAATTGCCACTTACGTTAATCAAAAAAAAAATTTACAGCGGAAAATACGTTCAAAACAATGAACAACACGAGCTACAATGTACGTCACTAACTACCGAAAGACCCGGACTTCCGCTCCCAACTCTTCAAGCTTCGAGGGTTCTCCTAGTCCGCCTCACGACCAGTACCTGCAGGAAAAGCAGCAGGGGGTGAGCACTTCGCTCACCGCCACGGATACCGGATTGACCACGGCATACCAACAGAAATGTCGGGAACACCGACAACAACAACAACCCCGGGGACTACTACCCCAAAAACACCAAATTAGACTGACGGTCACACAATACAACTGTTAAAAACTTCCCAACCATCTCAAAGCCCGGACACGTAATGTAGACCCCAAATCAGAGACCGAACAACCATTCCATTAGTCACACCGACAAGGTAAAGCACAACCCTCACACGACCCTATATGCATTTACTTGTAACTTTCCGCAACCAAACCAGTATTCGCTACTCGTCCCTACCTCAGAGGCATGCGGGAAATGTAGTAAAGGGGATGAGCATTCCGCTCACCTCCACGGATACCCGTTCGATTATGGCATACTAGTAAAGCATCAACAACTTACCAATCTAAACAGGCAACTACTACCTCAAAACCTGATACCAAACCGTCACAACACTCACGATATCGTTACCTCAAATACTCGCTCACGTAAGGGAAACCTCGAATGGGGATAATACTCTCAACTAAGCAAACCCTATTGCTCACCATATCACCACCCCAATTACCCGATCATGTAGGGGAAACCTCAAAACGGGGATCACGTTCTCAACTAAGCAAACACTATTGCTCACCATATCAACACCCCAATTACCTGATCACGTAGGGGAAACCTCAAAACGGGGATCACGTTCTCAACTAAGCAAACACTGTTGCTCACCATATCAACGCCCCAATTACCCGATCAAATAAGGGAAACCTCAAAAGGGGGATCACGTTCTCAACTAAGCAAACACTACTGCTCACAATATCAATACCCCCAACTACCCGATCACATAGAGGAAACCTCAGACAACCCACTCACGTGAGGGAAACCTCAAACCACCCGTTCACGTGAGGGAAACCTCAAACAACCCACTCACGTGAGGGAAACCTCAAACCACCCGTTCACGTCAGGGAAACCTCGAACAACCCGCTCGCGTAATGTAGACCCGATCCAGCAGTCACGACCTCAATAACACACGCAATAATAATCAAAATCACACAGGGTCACACAAAACCAACCAATCACACAACACCCAAGATCACAAAGGATCGCACAACGGGTCAAGATCACAAAGGATCGCACACCAGCCATGATCGCAAAGGATCTCACACCATACTGCACAACCACAAGCCTCAGCACTTTACCGATCGCGCGCCGGAAGGTACGACGCACCTGACGGGAACCACAGCCCTCAGCACTTTACCGACCGCACATCGGAAGGTAAGACACACCTCACGGGCATAAATCAAGTCTCAGCCCTTTACCAATCGCGCGCCGGAAGGTACGACGCACCTGACGGGAACCACAGCCCTCAGCACTTTACCGACGCGCATTGGAAGGTACGACACACCTCTCGGGCACAGCTCAAGCCTCAGCACTTTACCAATCACGCGCCGGAAGGAACGACGCACCTGACAGGAACCACAGCCCTCAGCACTTTACCGATCGCGCATTGGAAGGTACGACACACCTCTCGGGCACAACTCAAACAGGTATCACCAGGACAATCACAGTCAACCAAATAATACACAATACTCTGCAAATAGCAAAATTGACAACACGACTAACTACCACTCAGCAAGTCAGTCAACAACCATACAGGTTCAACACCCCACAGGCACTCATGGTCATACTGTGCCACCCCTTATCGGTGGCAAATCAATAGGCGGGCCAACCTCCACGCCAATCACACAAATCACACGAGTACTCAACAACCAGCGAAAATAACATAATGACTAGCTACCACTCAGCAAGTCAGTCAACAACCATACAGGTTTAACGCCCCACAAGCACTCATGGCCACACACAACCACAATCAGTTCATTAACCCTAGGACACCACCAAGTGCCACATGCACTTCTATTATTTGACAGGTTCACTCAACCTACGACACCACCAAGTGTCACATGCAGTTCTATTATTCGACAGGCTCACTCAACCTACGACACCACCAAGTGTCACATGCATTTCTACTGATAACTTTCCCTAGTCAAGGCCGATATCTGGCTACTTTTCCATACCTCTTGAAGCGTGTCAACCCGATGCTCGCGCTCCGGCAATGCTCCAGATTACCCGCTTAGCCTCCTCTTTCCACGGTCGGTGACACGGCCGTTGGGAATGACGAGGGGATGACGAATACGCAAGAATTGAGACGATCCGTCGGTCGGATCGTCGGGAAATAGAGCCCAAACCCCCCTTTCTCTTTCTTCTTCTTCTTCTCTCTACTTTATCTCTCCTTCTCTCCCTTTTTTCTCAAATTTCCGAGACTACACTCATCCTTTCCTTTTTATTTTGTTTTAAAACAACAATCTCTTAATTACAAAACTACCACCATTTATTTCTTTTTCTTTATTTAAAAAACCAACCACCACGACTTGGGTGACATGTGTCATGTGGGTCTCACACTTTAGAAAAATATTTTGGTAGATATTTTTCAGTCCGATCCGCGAAATTCGGCCGTCTCAGGCCCCGTGCGGGCCCATTTTCCAAGAAATTATGAAATTTCACGTGCTACAAGGAAACGGCCCAACTAAGACCACTATAACGACGGCTAAGCTTTTTGGATCCAAAACGGGCCTCGAACGGACCAAAACGTCGCTCGATTGACTTTTACTGCAAAAAGTCAACTTTTCCCGAATTGGTCAAAAAGTTGCCCTGAGTCACCCAGAACTCACTTTGGTCGATATCGGGGTCAACTTAAGTCCGATATGACCCTCGGGGTCAATTTTAGGTTCATTTAGGTGTATGTCCAAAATTTATAAATTTTTCCGTTTTCCGCCGATTGGCCGGCGTTGACCAGGAGCGGCCTTTACAGCAATGACATAATCTTCACATAATACGAACATCAATTTTAATAATCAAATCCAGATTCTTCCATCCCCATTTGAAAGGTTCAACTTCTACCCCAAACTGTTCTTCGAATTTATCGTTTCTTCCAAACTGGTCGTACCACACCTGATATAATAAACCAATGTATATCGAATGAACAACAACAAAACAGGTGAAAACATATAGAATATATGTCAAGCACGTACACTAGCTTGTGATGACAGGAAAAAACGAGTCGGGGACGTGCTGCTCTTGAGCTCCTCGAGATGATTTAAATAATTGCACCAAGCATCCACAACTTGCGCATCCAACTCGATATGCGGCTAAAGTGTCTGCATGTCTTCCCTGTTAATGCAACATGTATCACATTTGTACAGCAATTCCCTGCAAAAAAAACACACAAGATGAAATTGATACAGGGCTACAATCCGATCTATATAGGTAACTAGTATGTATGACTGTAATAGATGTAGTTTATAACAACATATGAAGAATCAAACTTACACGTCCATTCCCTGGCTTGTGCAAACCCATTCTCGCCATTCTCGAGATCCTCGTCGTATTTCGTTTGTCTATCGATATATGACGACCGACACTTGTATGACGGAACAGGAATTCTCTGTAGATGTCGTGAAGCAGGCGGGGTAACATAAGAAACAATAGCTCGTCCCACAAGACCTGTATAGGGAGCTGTCTTCTTAATAAAATTCACACTACGCTCGACAATACGATCAACATTAAATTCTGTTCCTACGTTCTGTGTGCGTGGGACTGTGTCGGTTCGGCATGCATCCTGACCAACGCTCGATACAAAAGAGAACAGCTCATCGCTTCCTTGAAACGATAATGTCCTAGCAACCTGACCGTGGACGATGTTTGGTACAGAGTGATTGTGCTCAGAATTCTGATTATGTTGTTCCGGTGTTTTTTGGCTCGGTGATAGTATACTGAAATCTGGAGGAAAGCCGGCCATTGCATGTTCTTCGGCTTTCTCCAACCTTATTATGGTATCCATCACACCGGGAAGATCAAACCAAGGGTCTTGAGTTGGCAATCCGGTTTGCGTTTGCGTCACATGATCATCCGATTTTCTTCTTTGCGACACCCTGTCAACCAATTCAGTTATGCGCTTAAAAAATTCAGAATCACGGTCCCCTTGTTCGCTGTCACGAATTATATCAGCAAACTCTGTTATAGCCTCAGAATACTTTTTCACCGCAGCACAACATCTTTCAACGAATCCCTGTATATGAAAATGCCAATATATTACGCTACGTTTGTATGTTTACCTATCTAATTCGTAGTATTACACAATGTATGCATTAAATCACAAAAATGTTTAAAATGTATAGTAATAATGCATTGCTTTTTACCTTCGACTTACGGCAGACTGAGGGTTCGTCTCTGATACCGTCTTCCTCAATACCGTTGCCAGTCGGATGTATATCATCATTTACAACCGGAACAAGAGGTGGATCCGTGACAACATGACCCCTGCCAAATGCACCCAACTCAATCTCGAACCTTTCTCTGTCATTAACAATTTCAGTGCTCCAGCCGATTAATGATGGGCACACCCTCTGAACATTCGGTATGCCAACTTTCACACGATCCAGGTAGAACAACTGCATTTTGCAAGATTTATATCAAAACCAACATATATTAACAAAATTGCAATTCCATATTAAATGAACTGACTATTGGAATTAAAAATATAGAACTCACTAGTAAAAATGTGATTGGTCCGTTGAAAAGTCGGTACCCCTTGCTCGAGACATCCCAATCGAACCTTTATTGTGCAAGCTTCTGCAGAACTAACTGGCACCAGTTATAAGATGATATTCGATTAACATCCATTATCGCTCGGAAGCACACTTGATTAACCAGATTGTCAGATCCATACTCGATCATCGTGGTGACAAACAGGACCATAAAATTTCGTTTGAAATCATCACACCCTTCATTCTGTGTGATCATCCTATTGGTCAATATAGTTGTAGTGATGGTGGTTTTATCGAACTGACTACGCCACGCATCCAGCCTGGGGATCTCCTTTACTGCGTAGATATTAGACTCAACGACCAACCCACCAATTGGTATACCAAGTGTGTCATGCACTTCACGCTCGGTGATACGCAATGACTGTTTACCGTCATTCAATAACAGTGACATGCTGCATACATCGAAATTTTGTACCAGGAAAAACGACAATGCAGATGGGATGTTATTCACTTCCATCTGGAGTATGGATCCAAACCCTATCTCCCGAACAGCTTGTCTTTGGGCATCATTAAACGTACTGATCACCTGTACCAATTTGTTTTGGTGATACTCGTGTCTTCAATACCAACATGGCGTCACGTCTCGACCGGATAAGATTTCTCTTATCACGTTTCGTGAATTTTGTCCGCTTTGACTTTTTCTCTAATGCAGCTTCTTTCTCGCTAGCAACAACTTTCTTCTTCCTTTTGGAACCTCCTTGACCTGAAGTACCTCGACCAGCGACTTTAGCTTTCTTCTTCATAACTTGCGCAAGCGGTAGGTCGTCATCACTGTACTCAGGTTCAACGGGTGTGGACTGAAAGTCAGGATCATGTGCAATCAAATAAATACATATTAGAGAATACAAAATATCTTTCATGAACACACATACAATATAATTCATAAATTAGCAACTTATTACCAAACTCAATGGTTGCGATTTGTTCCCCTATTAAACACTGCATGGTCATCACATCAACCATATATATTTACCCATACAACATAAAATTGATATACATACAAGCAAAATTGCACTTTCAAATCAGAACACTGTCTCATATTCATACCCAATTTAAAAAGTCATACTAACATCAAATAACCTGTGTACCAATATAGTTGGACTAAAACTATGAACATATACAATTTTTACTTGATTGTACTTACAAATTAATACCCATTGTTCCATCACAGTAATAAAACATACACACATACATCATACTAGCGATATACATACAACATGCTTTATCATCCCATAATGAACATTTACACTACCATGTAATACCTAATTTTCCATTCAGCTACCCATTATATATTGTTACAATTTACTACCCTATTACATACAGTTACATGGCATCAGTTACTTGCGTATAAAGTAATATCAACCAATACTACGTATTCATACTTTCTAAACTTGATATACATACAAATCATATGCACATATTACTACCCAATGTTTCACATATCAAAACAATACATGCATTCATACAAAACAACACTGAAGTATATACAATCTATTACCGATTGACAACCAGCTTATGTAGTACATTCAATTACTCATTCCATTAACAATTTAATACCCATACGTTTGACGGATACTTACCATCGAATAACAAATATGGTCGACGCTTGTTTTTCCCACTCTTACTCCCACACTTACTCGTATTCTGAACGTTCTTCTGCATGATTCTGAGCAACTGAACACAATAATTGAAGACTGGAATTTCTAATTTGTATGACCTTTTAATACAATGTCCAGTCCACTGTTATATATGTGTGTGTAGTTTCTTAATTGTTCTTATGTTTGAAGAGTTCTAAAGTTCCCAAATTTCGACTGCAATTCAATACCAAATATATTTCGGTTTTAAGGTATCCTAATGTACACAGAATTTCAATGTTTCCTTAAACCTAATAACCGAAATTTTTTCGTACCATTATTGAACAGAGTTCCATCGTTCCTAAAACTCAAAGTTTCCAAAAAAATACAACCCTATAATATAGTAACTTCCATAATATACAAAATCGTGTGATATTAATTCACATAATTTAGTTAGATACGATTAAATATTTTCAGCAAAGTAAATTATACCCTCACAGTAGACCAAATAAGCTAAAAACATCAGAATTTCGCGTGTTCTATTCCATTCGACCAGCCAATCGTAACCATCCAATTTACGATTCCTATGGATTAGATCGATTCGTATTTCGCAAATAAATGGGATGGTCGTACCTGAATGCTATCATATATATCAAATACAAACCACCCCTTATTGTGAAAACTACGAACTCACCAGGTGTTGACACGTGGGCGCGCGCGCTGTTGGTGCGCGCGCACAGTGCTGACACGTGGCGCGCACAGTGCTGACACGTGGCGCGCACAGTGCTGACACGTGGCGCGCATAGTGCTAATAGTTTGGGCGCACAGTGCTAATAGTTTGGCACTGTGCTAAACTATTAGCACCGTGCGTGCCAAACTATTAGCACCGTGCGCGCTCGTGGTCAACACGCTCACGCGCGCGGGCGGAGGCGCGCGCGAATCTGCCACGTGTCAGCATCGCGCGCGCTCTGCTGACGTCACTTTGACCGCATCCTGTGGCTTAGATTTATATATATATATATATATACAAACCACTCTTAGGATACTAACTTGCGAACCCCATGTAAATATGCGGAAATAAAATGTAATTACATTTTATTATTGAGATATTATATTTCAAATCTGTAAATCAAAAATAGGATAGTCTAACGTAATTATAAATCGGAAATGTAAATCTATAGAAATAAATTGTAATTACATTTTATTTTAGGGATATTACATGGTTCGCACAGTTCGTATTCTAAGGAAGTTCGCACCTGAAAGCTATTCTATATATATATATATATATATATATAGGGTTGGTATCAGATACAAATCACCCCTTATTGTGCAAACTACGAACTCACCAGGTGCTGACACGTGGGCGCGCGCGCTGCTGGTGCGCGCGCACAGTGCTAACACGTGGCGCGCATAGTGCTAATAGTTTGGGCGCACAGTGCTGATAGTTTGGCACTGTGCTAAACTATTAGCATTGTGCGCGCCAAACTATTACCAATGTGCGCGCGCGTGGTCAACACGCTCACGCGCGCGGGCAGAGGCGCGCGCGAAGCGGCCACGTGTCAGCATCGTGCGCGCTCTATTGACGTCACTTTGACCGCATCCTGTGGCTTAGATTGGTTCGTAGTTTATAAGGATGGTTTTTACTGGATAGATACCCTATATATATATATATATATATATATATATATATATATATGGGGCTATCGAGTACAAACCTTGTTTCGGGTCAGAACGTAGAACTAATCTGGACCATTGATTATCCAAATCGGATGGCCACCGAAATTCAGGGGGGGTGGGGGGTGATTGATTACGAAATCAATTACAAGATATGTATTAATTAAAAAGATATTAAAAGATATGCATTAAATCTGGGCCTTTAATTTTACGATCCAATGGCCCAGATTGAAAGTTCTACGTTCTGACGAAAGATACAAGTTTGTACCTGATAGCTATCGTGTATATATATATATACATATATATATATATATAGGGGAACAATCAAGTACAAACCTTACTTCGGGTCAGAACGTAGAACTAATCTGAGCCATTGATTAACTAGATCGGATGGCCACCGAAATTCAGGGGGGTGGGGGTGATTGATTACGAAATCAATTACAAGATATGCATTAATTAAAAAGATATTGAAAGATATGCATTAAATCCTTGTATTTAACTGGATCCCATATTAGCGATGTCGTCTTCGTCTATCGGGGACATGCTCAGGCAGAGTTTGAGGATCGGGTCACGAGTCTTGGGTCTTAGGGCTCGGGTAATAGTGCTACGATGAACGCCCATGAATTTGCTCCTTGACCATACTCTTTTGCATTTCAAATTTTGAAATGCTTTGACCAATAATAAATAGCAATAACAGTTAAATTTCTTGAGAATTAATTTTACATCATGGACGTTAATATGATAGTGCGAACTTCTCTTCCATTCTCTTATTTTCGTACCTGAAAATTCCCTCTTAGTGCACTCAATCCAGTAATTTCTTTTGCACACGACCTATGTTCACTTACAACAATCCTGAGAGCCTTTTATTTAGACTAAGCAATAAAAAATTTAAGGAACCGAATTTTCGGACCTCTCACCTTTCCGATTTTTTATTGAGGTTCACACATATTTTGTTTTCTTCAACGTTGTCTGGTTTTAGTATATTATTCGTACACTTGTTTTTCTTGTTTATGAAATAACTTTTCTAACAAACTACGACCAACTCCTTTCAACTAAGGGCCTATTTCACATAATTATATCAAAGTTTAGAGTTACTTTGGCGACTCTTTCAACTTTCATTTCATTGGAGCGGTACAAAATTTGTTGATTTACTATCTATTTTTTAAAAGGAGAAATTATAGTTCCTAGCCCCCAACTATATCTCAAAGGTCAAATCCTAACGTCTCTGACTTTTGGTTTCAATTCCTACATGTGACTTTTCAGAAATTGATAGTTCTTAGCGTAAAGGTCACGATAATTTTTTGGAAACTAACGTAAAAAATATTCATTTGTTAAAAAAATCGTCACCTTTACACTAGGAACTAGGGCTGGGCAAATATCTGGCCATCACCAAAAACCGACTGTCACCGGCCGTCCCCATCACCGGATTCACCCGAACCGGTGTCACCGGCGATGGTTACGGTTAAAAAAATACCAACCCGACATTTTGGGTGGGTACAGTTTTTTATCTTCTAAACCGGTAAAAAACTGATCGACCGACTTTAGGTGTCTATATAAAAATGTTTATGTTTTGTTTTACTAATTTGATTGTTATAGTATTACAAGAGGTTTAAATTAAATGTTGACACTAGTATTAGATTAACAGTGTAACAGAGGTAAAATGTAGAAGATTAGTTATTTTTAATCATAATTTTTCCTATAAACAATCATGTAGTAAGTTGGTTGTTCAAGTTAAAATAAATTAAATTTTAACACTAGTATTAATGAATTTATTTGATTTTAAAGTTCAAAGTTTATTTGAGTGTGATGAACTTGAATTTAAATCTTATACTTGAATAAACATACATTTTAATATTTTATTTATTGTTTGTGGCATGTATTTAATTTGAAAGTTTTTGTTTTTAGAGACCATTAAAGATTTTATAAAAAAAAATTTCTTGATGTAATAGTGTTTTTGTTGTAAATTGGTTTTATTGTTCTAGTTGTTTTAGAAATTGATGTTTTTTTTCTTTCTATATTGGGCTTTAATTGAAGGCCCAAAAAAACCCAATGGGCCGGTTAAAAACGTAACCGATTGTTACCCTGACGGTCGGTTTTTAGGTCTCCCGTTGGAACCCGGTGCGGTGATGGTTATGACTTTCAAGGAACCGATCCTCCCAGTTTGGGTTACGGATAATGAAAATATTGTCGGGCCCCGACCGATGCCTACCACTACTAGGAACTAACATTTTCTTTTAAAATCACATGTAGGAATTGAAACCAAAGGTCAGATACGTTAGGATTTAAGAAACAAAGGTCAAAACCAGTTAGGAACTAAAGTCATCTCTATTTTTTTTTTAGCAAAAGAGACTTTATTAATGATCCTAATTAAGGATATAAATAAAGCCAGCTAGGATTAAATCCTCTGAACGGAAAGAACAAGCGTAGAACATGCTTCTCTAGCTAATTAGTGAGCGGATTTATTCACTGATCTTTTCAAAGATTCGAGTTTTGATTTCTCGATTAGAGATAGGAATATTTTGAGATCTTGAGTAATGTTCACAACTAGGGAAAGTGGATTCCGCTGCAACCTTGTAAGAGTCACAACACTAAGAGCATCCATGCGTATTATGATATGGGGTCATTGCCTCTCCCGTGCTAGAGTTAATGCCACAACTATCTCAAAGGCTTATACAACCGTTGGATCCCATATTCCATGCACTGTTCCATTTCCAGCTTCGATAAATACACCATCGTTTAATCGGCATATCAGCCTGATTTATTATGGTCCTAGAAGATCGCCTCTTCAAGGTAATTAATGGTGGCTCTGAATATAGACATAACATAAGTAGGTAAGGATGTCAACACAAATCGAATCATTACCTCTTTACCTATTGGGGAGAGTAGTTTGTCATCCTATGATCGAATATGTTTCATAATTTTGTCTCTCAAGTAAGTTAGGCTACATATGCGATTGCATCCCATCATATTAGGAACTTCCATGTACATGGATGCTTCTATTGTTTCAGGTATATGGAGGATTTAAGGGCATGCCAATCAGGTTGCTTGATCAGTGTTACTGGTGAACAACATGTAAGACTTCGGAGGATTGAGTACTTGTCCCGACCACTTACCAAATACTGATACGACGTCCCTTTCCTCCACCATAGCTTTGCTGAAGATATAGCATTCGTCTGCAAAATAAACATGTGAGTGATGATAGGAGCTTGGTGTGTTATCCGACCGTTGTGAATTCGTCTCGCACTTCTAACATGTTCGATAAGTCATAAATCCCATTTTCCCTTGCGTCTTCCAGCGGAGGTAGTGGATGACCTCGAAGGAGACGAAGATATTGTCTCGTATGAATCAACCCAAGACAAAAGACCCTTGAGTTGGTGAGATTATAGTTGGGATGAGGCCCTCTAGTCAATTGGCCAAAACCTTGGAAAGTACTCAGAAGATGACGTTGCATAATTCTGTGACTAGTTTTGGTCAATGTGTCTTGGAAAAGAGGATGAGTGTAGTATCATTGTTGGTGCCAAAGTTGGCCAGTAGTGTTGGTAGAACTTCGGGTTTAGGCCATCTGGTCTAGGAGCCTTATCCGACCCCATTTGGAAGATAGCCCGGGATATTTCCTCTTCGATAATAGGGCCCATCAGTCTTGAGTTATGTAGGTCCATAATTGTTGGTCGATTATGGAGGTGCGTATGACGAAGAGATTGGTCCAAAGCGGTGAACAGTTTCAAAAAGTATGTTGATACTAGTACGTCCATACCAGAATCCAAGGTATCGCGTGTCCTTAGTCATTTTTTAGCTAGCAGATCTAGTTGATTCGGCACCGAAATGAGGTTGTAACGTGGAAGAGTTTAGTATTTTTATCTCCATCCGTTAGCTAGTGATGTTTGGCTCGTTGCTTCCAGAACGCTTCGTTCTTTACCAATATTGCTTCGTATTGTATTTGAAACACCTCTCTACATTTGATCTCTTCCATGTGTGTGTGGCCATTAAAGTTTTCTATTTTCCGTTGGCATCTCTTAATACTTTGAAGTGTAGCCTTGTAGATATCTCGTCCCCGGTCATGAAGGACCTCCCCTACTCGGCCGTATGCTTGCAAATTCCTATTTCTCTCTGGTCATCTCGTGTTGCTTGTACCAACAATCCACATTCCGTTTTATTGGTTCAATTTTATTCAAATCTAAATTTTGGGATGAGTGTGATTTTGTTCGTTGGGGCTAGTGTAAGTAATAGGGGGTAGTGGTAAGATGTTGTTATGCCCGTATTTTGAAGCTGAATTGCTGGAACATCTTGTCCCATATCTGTCGATATGATAGCCCTATCCGGGTTTTTTTTCATTCGGGTTTCCACCTTTTTGGCTACAGAATCGTGTAAATTGAAGTCCCTCCATTGGGATATTAGAGATACCAATGCCTTCTAAGAATTCCTGAAATTCGGTGATAAGAATTCCATTGGGAGTCATATGCAGACCAAGTTAATAGAGCATTGAAATCACCGATAAGAATCCATCTTTTGGTGCCTTGTTGGGCCATGTTTCTAATCTTTGTCCATGTGGTGTGTCTGAGGTGTCTAACTAGATTACCATAAATCCCTATTAGTCTGAATGGCTCCATTCCCTACATGGTGACTATAATGTTAATGTACCTTTGGTCATTGTGTTTGATCGTTATCCCTACATTCGTTCCTCAATTATTGCCAATCCGCCTTGGTGGCCTTCCAACGATAGGACCCATTCGTCATCCCAAAAATCGAGATTCCTACATAGCATTGATGTATCCTCTTTACATTGCATAGTTTCTGACAGGAAGAGGATATGTGGGTTGTATACTCCCTGTATGATTTTAAGGTGTTGAGGTGTGTGTTGGTTGTTATTCCCCGACAATTCCATATGCCAATATCCTCACAGGAGGAACTATTGGTGGTGGTATAGGTCCCTCGAGGGGAAATTAAGGTGGAGCGGCTGCTGATGTGGTTGATCTCCTGGGGATGGAAACTGGACGATGGTTGTGTATTGGAACCCGGTCCTTGTGGGTTTCCGAGTTCGCGTGGTAAGGGGACGTCTGATTGAGAGGGATTATACCTCCACTAGAGTCCCAACGAGGTGTGATGCCATCTTGGCTTAGTTGTCCCATAATCAGCTGAGGCGATATATAGGCCCGAGAGATCAGGGAGGGGGATAGAGTCCGACCATTCAATTCAGGAAACTCAAGAAAGTATTAAGATCGTACCTCTATAGGAAGTCCTCCTATGGTAGAGAGTTCCGAGCTGAGCAAGGCACCGGTGGTATCTGCAGGTCCGTCGATGGGGGTCGTGGATGCATGAGCGATGGGTGTTGTTTGTATGGAAGAGATAGCGAGGATTGGGGGTGCTCGAATTGCGCATAGTCCAGTTGAACGGGACAGTAGGACGGAGCCCGAGAATGATGTTGACGGCTCTGATGATGAACCTCTTCTCTAGTGGAAGGATACACCACCGCATCGTGTGACAGCAATGACACATTAGGACCCTTAAGGCCGAAAGAGGTTATGCACAAAACTTACTCGTTTTAAGTTATCCCTTTTTAAAATAACAAAATTTCCTTGATATTCAAAACCGTAAAATCAGCTCTCCATCATAAACCGCTCCATGAATCCAAACTTGAAAAAGAGAAAAATGATCTCGTTTCCTTTCTAATTTTCAGAACCTGCCACTAAAACATTAAATGTCCATATTCTCTTCTTGTTTTCTTTTCATTTTTTGTCAGAATCAACAATCAATTAACATAGTCGAATATGACAACCAACCTAGAATAATTAACTCTGCCAGAAACCTAAACCTATTTTCACACGGCCGTCGCCCCTTGTTGTCCTTCATCGGCGACGTTGTGGCCTCCGGCCGTGGTTGTCGCTGGTGGTGGCCTTTCCCCCTTCCTCTTCTATCCCCCCTTCTCTTCCACTCGCTCTCGACTCCCTTCTGTCATGGCCGTGCGGTTCTCCGTCGTCGGCTCCTCTTAGTTCAGCGCTCAGATCTCTTCAGTCCAGGCCGTGATTCACTAATTCCTCCTCTTCTACCGTATGGTTCTCCTAGCCGTGCTTCCGGTGGTCCTGTTTTCGGCACGTCTTGGCGTGGTCATGGGTCCGATTCAGGTTTCACAGTAGCAGGCCATGACGATCTCGGGTGGGAGGCGGCTACTCCGTCAAGTGTGACTGCGGAGCTCCATGCTCTGGCGTGGACTTCAGCTCTGGTTTTGCTATGCTCTGGTGATGATTTCTACTCTACACAGAGATCCAGTCCTTCAGCGACGACGCGTTGTTTGGGCAAGGGAGGTTGGAACTGTTTTGTGCCGGTTTGTTGATCCAGGTAGGTCTTCTGGGTGGGCTGGGCCTGCCACGGGTTGGGCCTGGTCTGGCCTAGTAATCTTGTGTTGGTCCTGGCCAGTCCTGGTCGGCCCGGGTCGGGTCGGACCGGGTAGGACCATTTTGGTTTGTGCCGGATTTGTTGTTTTGAGCCTGGTTTGGCCCTGGTTATTTTTGAACCGTTTCTGCATCCTCTCCTTCCGCTAAGGCGCTTATCGGTTCAGCTTTTCCGGTTTCTTCACGTGCTCCTTCTCTCCCCTTACCTACACCATGTTGGGTTGGAATGAGACTCGGTCGTCTCTTTGCTCAGGTTGTTCTCCCCTTTTTTTGCGTTGTTTATCTGCTGTTGGTGGTTCGTCCGGTGCTGGCCGTCGTTCGGTTATCCGCTTCTTGGGTGTTCAAGTCCTACTGTTTGGGACTTCTCGACGAAAGTGGGGGTGCGTGGGAGCGCGTGGCAGCTTCTTGTTCGTGGTTTGGAATGTAATAACCACTCCCGGTCAACGCCAGTCAAATCTGCGAAAAACAGGAAAATTTAAAAAAATTCAGCAGACACTTGATTGAACATAAATTTGACCCCGAGGGTCATACCGGACTTAAGTTGACCCCGATATCGACCAAAGTGAGTTCCGGGGGACTCAGGGCAACATTCTGATCAATTTGAGAAATGTTGACTTTTCGCTGGAAAAGTCAACCGAGCGACGTTTTGGTCCATTCGAGGACCGTTTTGGGTCCAAAAAGCTTAGCCGTCGTCGCAGCGGTCTTAGTTGAGTCGTTTCCTTATAGCCTGTCAAGTTTCGTAATTTCTTGGAAAAAGTGCCCGTTCGGGGCCCGAAACGTCCGAATTTCACGAATCTGATTGGAAAATATCTATTATAGATATCTTCCCAAAAAGGTGTGGGACCCACCTTGCCACTTGTCAAACAAGTAGTGGTGTTAGGTTTTGGGACAAGACAAGACAAGACTTTGATGGTTAGTTTTGCTTTTTAAAGTGTTAGTTTTTTTAATAAAACAAAAGGGAAATAAGATGATACACGTCCATTTCAAAAAAAGAAGAAGAAAAGGGTAGGTTTTAGAGAGAGAAAATGAGTTAGGAGAAAAGGAGAGAAAAGAGAAGAGGCTTGGGGAATTTGTGACGTTTCTCGATCATCCGACCGGTGGATCGTCTCAACGATAGAAGAATCGAGTTCACACCGTCATTCTCTACGGGGAGCACCTAACCGATTTTCGTTTTGGAAAGTTCGAATTTTAGGGTTTGAGTTTAAACGATTCAAATATGGTTGGGTTTTGTTTAAGTTTGGTTTAAAGATGATTGGTTGAGGTTTGGAGTTCGTTAGGAACGTTTTGGGGCGAAAAGAGAATTTTTCCCATTGTGGCCATGTGAGGCCCACATGCCCGGGTATCGGGTTTTTGTGTTCGGGTGGTTTAGAACGTTCCCCAGATCATTAATCCACGACTGGATCGAATTTTGGAATTAAATTGCAAAAGTTGCATTTATCGGGTTTAGAAACTTTAAACGCTAATTAATTGACTCGGAAGTCGGAATTCGATTCCATCGAGTGCCTTGGGACCCTTGAATTATTCTAAGACCGTAGAAACGAAAACGGGAATTTTTGGAGCCCCGGAAGGGCATTTACAAAACCCGGGCAGATTCGCCATGTCGGGCGAATCGGGCCTTTTCGGGTCCAATATGGACAATGTCGAGTAATTGGGGAGTTTGGGAGTGATCGACATTGTCGGGGTTACGTTTGGGCGTTAAGTTTACTGAATTTCAGTTTATTCCTGCGAGTTTAACAGTGCCTTAAAATTGTGTTCTTTTAGATCGTGCGACGGACCGAGGCAAGGGAAAGCTGGGTGAGTGACTGAGATCATCACCGGAGCTCGTTGGTTGGCTTTTGGAAAACACGCACGAGGTAGGGAAAAGTAGCCGGATCTTGGCCCTGACTAGGGAAAGTTAACAGTAGAATTGCATGTGACACCGGGGTGTCGTGGGTTAAGTAGGTTTATCGAATATTAGAAAGGCATGATACGGGAACGTAGCGAATATTGGAAATGCATATGACACTTGGTAGTGTCGTAGGAGCAGAGAACTTAGCGTTATTAGAATTACTGGAGGCATATGACCATGCCCGGAGGTTGATTGCGAACTTATCGAGATTAGGAGTACTGGAGGCATATGACCATGCCCAGAGGTTGATTGTGAAACTGTTGATATTTGGACTGTTGGAGGCATTGGTTATGCCGGAGGTAGATTGTGTTTTTTGTGTCTTGGGTGGCCTTGAGAGCCCGTGTTTTACTGTTGTGTCTTGGGTGGCCATGAGAGCCCGTGTTTTACTGTTGTGTCTTGGGTGGCCATGAGAGCCCGTACTTTACTGTTGTGTCTTGGGTGGCCATGAGTGCCCGTGGGGTTGTTGAACCCGTGTCTTTACTATTGGTGTGTCTTGGGAGGCCGTGAGTGCCTGTGGGGTTGTCGAGCCCGTGTCTTTACTGTTGGTGTGTCTTGGAAGGTCGTGAGTGCCTGTGGGGTTGTTGAGCCCGTGTCTTTACTGTTGGGGTGTCTTGGAAGGACGTGAGTGCCTGTGGGGTTGTTGAGCCCGTGAGTTACTGTTGGTGTGTCTTGGGTGGCCGTGAGTGTCGTGGGGTTCTTGAGCCCGTGAGTTACTGTTGGTGTGTCTTGGGTGGCCGTGAGTGTCGTGGGGTTGTTGAGCCCGTGAGTTACTGTTGGTGTGTCTTGGGTGGCCATGAGTGCCCGTGGGGTTGTTGAACCCGTGAGTTACTATTGGTGTGTCTTGGGTGGCCATGAGTGCCCGTGGGGTTGTTGAGCCCGTGAGTTATGGTTGGTGTGTCTTGGGAGGCCGTGAGTGCCCATGGGGTTGTTGAGTCCGTGTTTTACCGATGGTGTCTTGGGTGGCCATGAGTGCCTATGGAGTGTTGAACCGGTCTATTGCTGGTTGTTGAACCTTGCTTGTGATTGTGATTGTGTTTGCCCGAGGTTAGTGACCCGACTTCCTGCCGGGAAGTGGTGTGGAATTTGGCTGGCTTACCTGACAATGATCGGTAAGTTGCGAGCGTTCTTTGGCTGGCCTGACCGAGTTCGAGTCTCGGGAGGTTGCGAGCGTTCTTTGGCTGGCTTGACCGAGTTCGAGTCTCAGGAGGTTGCGAGCGTTCTTTGGCTGGCTTGACCGAGTTCGAGTCTCGGGAAGTTGCGAGCGTTCTTTGGCTAGCCTGACCGAGTTCGAGTCTCGGGAGGTTGTGAGTGTTTTTAGGCGATGAGAGGGAAGCTCCCCTTCCGACTAGCTATCGGAAAAGCAGCGTTGTATATATCGCCAACAGGTCGATCGCCTGGAGCCCGACAGGGATCGGCAAAGCACGTGGGGCAGGCTCGAGCCCAGCCGGTTAGCAACCGGCATTGAGTAGCTGACAGGAGTGCGATCCTTTGTGATCTTGTTTGGTGTGCGATCCTTTGTGATCTTGGGTGTTGCGTGGTGGTCTTTCGTGTCTTTGGAGGAGGTCATCGATCGTTGTGTCGGGTCTACATTACGAGTCCGAGTGTTGAGTCGGCTGAGGAAAGTATCAGTATGTGGGTGTCGGTCGGGTTACTTGAGTTTGGGGATAGTGATCCCCGGTGTTGAGTTGGTTGTTGGTGTTACCGGCATTGTCTGCTAAGTATGTCGTAGTCAGTCTGTTATCCGTGGTGGTGAGCGAACGCTCACCCCTAGCTGCTTTTCCTATAGGTATCGGTCGCAGGTTGGACTAGGTGAGCTTCTGAAGCTTGAAGAGCTAGGAGCAGGATTCTGGGTTTAATTGAGTCTAGCGACGGATACCATACTTTTGTCCACTTGTTGGGAAGTGTTTTAAGTTGTAAATATTATTTTGTTGAACAAGTGGTGTTTTTAAAGTGGTTTATTGTATAAGGTTTCAAAATGTTTTATTATTTTAAAGGTTCACGTCCTGAGTTCGGTTTACTGAAATTGGGGCGTGACAGCTTGGTATCAGAGCTCGAGGTTTCACACCTCGGACTGTACGCCAATTAGGTGGGGAGAGTCGAGTCGGTAAAGTCCCGTCGTACGTTCGGTACGCAGGTCGGGAACCGTGTGTAGACCCGTTTTGTTGTGAGTCCTGCTTGTGTTTGTGTGTATGTGTAGTACGGGGTTCCTGGCATACTGTTTGTGTGTTGCTGCGTGAAAAGTTTTTAAGCTGTCGCGACTCGACTCAGGGGAGCCCCTGTGGTCGAGCGCGACGGTGTTGACGTCAAGTAGGTACAATGTAGTTCGGGGACGCCTGGACCGGGTTGTAACTACCTGATGTTAAGAAATATGGTTTGTAATGAAAAGGAGAAAGTTTCTTGAATTGTTTGGCCCGGTGGGCGTGTTGTGGAGTTTTGGTTGGCCCTGTGGGCGTGCTTTGTTTATGTTGGCCCGGTGGGCGTGTTTGATTTTGATTGGCCCTGTGGGCGTGTGTGGTTTTGATTGGCCTTGTGGGCGTGTGTGGTTGTGGTTGGCCCGGTGGGCGTGGTTCGACTTTGGTTGGCTCGATGGGCGGGTGTCGTTGTCGTTGTTGTTGTTGTCGTTTGGCCGTGTTGGCTTATGATTGAGGTTGGGAGACTTGTGTTTGGTCTTAAGTTGTTGTATGTGGGTTGTTGAGTTGTTGGTCGAGTGTGTGCGTCGTCCAAGGTTTCTCTTTGAGGTTAAAAAGGAGTAAGGGTCAAGTTTAAGGCGTTTTTGGAAAACTGGCATGCGCGAGAGTCACGGATCCTGTCACGGATCCGTGACGGATCAGAGGGTTTGGGACATTTTAGGGCCTTTTTCACGGCATCGTGACCCCAACCGTGACGGGTCTGTCACGGGTCCGTGACCCCTGTCTTTTTCACCGTCTTGTTTACGCGGTTGTCGCGTTGTGTTTGCGTGACCTGGTGCACGTTTGTGCGGTTTATTTGAGGGTTCCTTATGTGATCGGGTTATGGGGGTATTGATAGTGTGAGCAATAGTGTTTGCTTAGTTGAGAGCGTGATCCCCGTCTTGAGGTTTCCCTACGTGATCGGGTAATTGGGATATTGAGGTGGTGAGCAATAGTGTTTTATTGAATTGAGGACTTGTTTCCCGTGTCGAGGTTTATCTTACTTGAGCGAGTACTTGAGGTGTTGTTAGCGTGAGCAGTGTGACGTTTGACATCAGGTTTTGAGGTAGTGGTTGCCCTGGTTAGATCGGTAAGTCTTTAGTGTGTTACTAGTATGCCATAATCCAACGGGTGTCCGTGGAGGTGAGCATAACGCTCATCCCCTTTACTACTTTTCCCGCAAGGAACGAGTAGCGAACACTGGTTTGGTTGCGGAAAGTTATAAGTAAATGCATCGAGGACCGTGTGAGGGTTGCACTAGACCTTACCGGGGTGACTAATGGAGTGGGTGTTCGGTCTCCGATTTGGGCGTCAGTTTTATTGGATGCTGGGATGTCACACTCGTTTGTTCATCGAGTTGTGCTAAGAGGTTGGGGATGAGTTTAGAGCCGTTGAGCCCACCCCTGCGTCTGGACACGCCGGTTGGTGGTGGGGTGGTGTTGACTAGGGTATGTCGTGCCTGCGGAGTTGGAGAAGCGAACCGATACAGGAGGTTTGAGAGAGGGCTCAAGAGCCCTGATGCTGGATCGAGTCCTCACCCCGAGGATTCGGGTACGTTCGGAGTTGGTAAGCACGACGACGGTAGTGGAGCGAGGTCTTAGAGAGACCGCGAGGTTCCGTGAGGTTCGGCAGCGACTGAGCTTGCGCGTGTGTCCGTGGGAAGGATACTTACGGAATGACAACCTTTAACGTAATCTTGGGAATGGATTGGCTGGCGAAGTGTCGAGCCAATACCGGCTGTTACTGGCGACGAGCGATTTCAGGTGTTCTCGGATCATAAGAGCTTTAAGTACTTCTCTTTCCAACGAGACCTGAATACGCGCCAGCGGCGATGGGTGGGACTACTCGAGGAGTACGACTTTGAGCTACACTATCATCTGGGTAAGGCAAACGTGGTTGCCGACACCCTGAGTAGGAAGTCGGTCCCGAGTCTTACTAGCATATCAGTCCGAGAGTGGGACATGATATGGGGACTAGGCACGCTCGGGTTGGAGCTAGAAGAGGTTACTGGCGGTGTGGCCATGTACTTCTTGGCGATTCAGCCCACCTGGCTTGGCCGGGGAATAGAAGCACAGTCAGTGGATGTCGAGACGATAGAGGTCCGAGATAGAGTTACCGGCGGTGTTGACGCCGAGGACTGGGATCGTCGGGCTAATTAGGAGTTACGGTATCGCGGAGGGTGGTTCGTACCGCGTAACGGTGGAGGTGACAAGCTGCGAGAGTCGCAGCATTCGCGTCTGACAGTGCATGTGGGTAGCACTAAGATGAGCGCGACATTTGGTGGCATGTCTAGTGGAGCAGGATGCGGAGAGCGGTCGCGGAGTTAGTATCGCGATGCCTCACTCGTCGGCAGGTGAGAGCCCAACAACAGCGTCCCGCTGGATTACTGCAACCACTACGGGTTGCACAGTGGAAATGGGGGCACGTCACGATGGATTTCGTGAGCGATTAGCCGAGTTCGCCTACAACAACAACTTTCAGGCCAGTATCATGATGGAACCGTTCGGAGCGTTGTATGGTAGGCCGTGTCGGTCGCCCGTGTGCGGGGCGGAAGTGAGGAATGAGGGTTCACTGGGCCTAGAACTGGACCGAGAGACAGCTGAGTCGGTCTTGCCGAAGCGTGAGCGGTTGAAGACCGCGCAGAGTCAGCATGAGCTATGCTGACAGATGGCGCCGACCTCTCGAGTCAGCAGTCGGTGGTCATGTATCCCTAGAGATGAGTCCGAAGGGTGGACTGATGCGTTTCAACCGCGGCGGAGGCGGGTTAGCCCCGCGGTGTATCAGGCCTTTCGAGGTCTTGAGCATGTCATTGAGTGGGCATATGTCGAGGTAACGGGTGATGTCTCGTATGAGGAGAAACTGGTTTGGGAAACGGATCCCCGAGAGCAGGTCCTACGCGGAAAGGTTATCCGCTTAGAACGGGTGTGGTGGCGGCACCACGAGACCAAGTCGACTTGGGAGCGCAAGGACAAGGTTCGCGCGAGGTGCCCCAATCTGTTCGACTCCGGAGGTACGTTTGTTTTAAATTTCGCGGACGAAATTCCTCTAAGGGGGGTAGATTGTAATAACCACTCCCGGTCAACGCCAGTCAAATCTGCGAAAAACAGGAAAATTTTAAAAAATTCAGCAGACACTTGATTGAACCTAAATTTGACCCCGAGGGTCATACCGGACTTAAGTTGACCCCAATATCGCCAAAGTGAGTTCCGGGGGACTCAGGGCAACTTTCTGATCAATTTGGGAAATGTTGACTTTTCGTTGGAAAAGTCAACCGAGCGACGTTTTGGTCCTTTCGAGGACCGTTTTGGGTCCAAAAATCTTAGTTGTCATCGCAGCGGTCATAGTTGAGCCGTTTCCTTGTAGCCCGTCAAGTTTCTTAATTTCTTGTAAAAAGTGCCCGTTCGGGGCCCGAAACGTCCGAATTTCGCGGATCTGATTGGAAAATATCTAATAGATATTTTCTCAAAAAGGTGTGGGACCCACCTTGCCACTTGTCAAACAAGTAGTGGTGTTAGGTTTTGGGACAAGACAAGACAAGACAAGACTTTGATGGTTAGTTTTGCTTTTTAAAGTGTTAGTTTTTTTAATAAAACAAAAGGGAAATAAGATGATACACGTCCATTTCAAAAAAAGAAGAAGAAAAGGGTAGGTTTTAGAGAGAGAAAATGAGTTAGGAGAAAAGGAGAGAAAAGAGAAGAGGCTTGGGGAATTTGTGACGTTTCTCAATCATCCGACCGGTGGATCGTCTCAATGATAGAAGAATCGAGTTCACACCGTCATTCTCTACGGTGAGCACCTAACCGATTTTCGTTTTGGAAAGTTCGAATTTTAGGGTTTGAGTTTAAACGATTCAAATATGGTTGGGTTTTGTTTAAGTTTGGTTTAAAGATGATTGGTTGAGGTTTGGAGTTCGTTAGGAACGTTTTGGGGCGAAAAGAGAATTTTTCTCATTGTGGCCATGTGGGGCCCACGTGCCCGGGTATCGGGTTTTTGTGTTCAGGTGGTTTAGAACGTTCCCCGGATCATTAATCCACGACCGGATCGAATTTTGGAATTAAATTGCAAAGGTTGCATTTATCGGGTTTAGAAACTTTAAACGCTAATTAATTGACCCGGAAGTCGGAATTCGATTCCGTCGAGTGCCTTGGGACCCTTGAATTATTCTAAGACCGTAGAAACGAAAACGGGAATTTTTGGAGCCCCAGAAGGGCATTTACAAAACCCGGGCAGATTCGCCATGTCGGGCGAATCGGGCCTTTTCGGGTCCAATATCGACAATGTCGAGTAATTGGGGAGTTTGGGAGTGATCGACATTGTCGGTGTTACGTTTGGGCGTTAAGTTTACTGAATTTCAGTTTAATCCTGCGAGTTTAAAAGTGCCTTAAAATTGTGTTCTTTTAGATCGTGCCACGGACCGAGGCAAGGGAAAGCTGGGTGAGTGACTGAGATCATCACCGGAGCTCATTGGTTGGCTTTTGGAAAACACGCACGAGGTAGGGAAAAGTAGCCGGATCTCGGCCCTGACTAGGAAAAGTTAACAGTAGAATTGCATGTGACACCGGGGTGTCGTGGGTTAAGTAGGTTTATGGAATATTAGAAAGGCATGATACGGGAACGTAGCGAATATTGGACATGCATGTGACACTTAGTAGTGTCGTAGGAGCAGAGAACTTAGCGTTATTAGAATTATTGGAGGCATATGACCATGCCCGGAGGTTGATTGCGAACTTATCGAGATTAGGAGTACTGGAGGCATATGACCATGACCGGAGGTTGATTGTGAAACTGTTGATGTTAGGACTGTTGGAGGCATTGGTTATGTCGGAGTTTGATTGTGTTTTTTGTGTCTTGGGTTGCCTTGAGAGCCCGTGTTTTACTGTTGTTTCTTCGGTGGCCATGAGAGCCCGTGTTTTACTGTTGTGGGGCAGGCTCGAGCCCAGCCGGTTAGCAACCGGCACTGAGCAGCTGACAGGAGTGCGATCCTTTGTGATCTTGTTTGGTGTGCGATCCTTTGTGATCTTGGGTGTTGCGTGGTGGTCTGTCGTGTCTTTGGAGGAGGTCGTCGATCGTTGTGTCGGGTCTACATTACGAGTCCGAGTGTTGAGTCGGCTGAGGAAAGTATCAGTGTGTGGGTGTCGGTCGGGTTACTTGAGTTTCGGGATAGTGATCCCCGGTGTTGAGTTGGTTGTTGGTGTTACCGGCATTGTCTGCTAAGTATGACGTAGTCAGTCTGTTATCCGTGGTGGTGAGCGAACGCTCACCCCTAACTGCTTTTCCTACAGGTACCGGTCGCAGGTTGGACTAGGTGAGCTTCTGAAGCTTGAAGAGCTAGGAGCGGGATTCTGGGTTTAATTGAGTCTAGCGACGGATACCATACTTTTGTCCACTTGTTGGGACGTGTTTTAAGTTGTAAATATTATTTTGTTGAACAAGTGGTGTTTTTAAAGTGGTTTATTGTAAAAGGTTTCAAAATGTTTTATTATTTTAAAGGTTCACATCCTGAGTTCGGTTTACTGAAATTGGGGCGTGACAGGGAAGGTTTGTATTGGCCGACCGGTGGGCTCCATCAAGCTTTTCTCGGATGGTAGCTTCATTTTTTTTCCGGGCTGGGTGCTCGGAATAATTACAGGCCTTCTCCTTTGGGTCCTCGCTTGGTGTTGGCCGGCGAGGGGTTACCAGTCTCAATAGCATAAAGCTCACTTCAACAGTCTCAGTTCTCGGATTCTGTTCCTTATGGGCTACTGTTTACTCTGAGTTTTAGTTTGTTCAGTTCGGCTGTTGGTGTGGTGTTGCCTCTCTCTACAGCGGTTGGTGACATTTCATTCTGGGTAGGTGTTAGCTCGAGCTCGGTATAATTACATGCCTTCCCCTTTGGCTCTTTGCTTGGTGTTGGCCGGCGAGGGGATTCCGATCTCGGTTTCGGAACGCTCAGCTCGAGTTCCAGCATCGGTTCTCTGGATCGTTTGTGCGTCTGCTTTCTTGGAGGTCTGAGCTCATACTAGGTAGAAATACCAGTCCTCCACCTTTGGGCCTGTTCTCGGTGTTGACCAAAATTTGGTTATGCTGGACTGAGTTCGAGCTCCTTCGTTTGGTATCTGTTCATCTGCTTCTCTGCTGGAAGCCCTACCTTTTTGTGCTACAAGTTGGTTATATCTGGATTTTTAGATCCTCTGTTTCTTTTCTCTGTGCTTCTTGGTTGTTAAATTTAGGTATTAGACCCGGTTTTTAAGTTTGTTGGCTTCATGCGTGAAGAGGAATGTGTTCCTTCTTTTGATTTCCTTTGCTTGTTGGATCCTTGTGTGAAGCGAGGTGGTACCTTTTAGGTTGGGCTTCTTTGGTTGTTGTGCCCTTGTTGGTTGTTATATGTTTCCTTGTAACTCCTCTTTATCCTCTAAGGAGGTTTAATTTAAATTTGCTTTGCTGATAAAAAAAAAACATAGCCGAATCTTAACAATTCCAAATAACAGAACCTTAAATGTCCCTAGCTAAGGAAAACTTGATTTCATTTTATCCGTCCCTTTCCTTATGTGCTATTCTTGAATTCGTCTTCTCCAAATGAGAAGTTTCAAATCCTTTCTATTATATTATATGGACTTGTAAATATTAACCCAAAATTAATGGAAAAGGCAAGAGTGAATTCCACAAGCACCACAATCATTAAATCGTGATATGTTGAGCTACGATGACTAATGAACAAACCTATCCGGAGAACACGAATGTGTGTTCCAGTAGCGACGACGTTGAGCACAACGGCAGAGGAGATCGCGACGTTGTTGACCACATCAATGGATGATCGTTGGTGGAGCAGATTCAATAGCATATCAGGATAAAGATGAGGTTGGGACGCTTGTGGTCAAATTCATGAAGACGTGAGGTAATTAACAATCAGTCACTCTCTTGGATATTTTGTAAACTGAAGGATACGTTATATATGGGTTTGAGGTTTGGGTTTAAGGTTGCTTATTCATAAATTTTGTAATTAAGTTTAGCGTTTTGATTCTCAAAACAAAAGTTTAGGGGTTTGTGTAAAGACCGCCTCGGTTAAACAAATTAAAATTTTAAAGTATTAAATTGGAACGTCGTGGGGTGGAGAACGAGTTGAATCTTGGATCGAATTCAAAAAAAAAGGAAAAGAGGAGGCAGGCCTGGACCAGACCAGGCCCACTCAGAACGGACATGGCCCAATCTGCCAAGCCCACCTAGCCAGGCCCGACCCTTCTTCCCTAACCCTAGATTCGTCGCTTCGCTTCCTCAGTTTCATGCACACGAACCGAGGCGTCTCTCTCGCTCCCTCTCACAGATCTCTCTCCCTCACGACACCTCGTCGGGGACACCTTCTTCGCGTCCAAATCGAACCCCACCGGACCTTTCTCCTCCACCCTTGCCACCAGAAGCACCAGAAACCCCCCTTCCTCTTCTCTCTCTCGGATCCATTTCTCACTCTCTTTCTACTTTTCACCGCCGGCGACGCTTCTCCCGGCCTCGTTCGAACCACACCGACACGCGGGAAGAAACCCAGGTGAGCAACGCGTCCGGCCATCTCTTTTCTCGTTCCTTCTCCCCTCTTTCTCGAAGCTCCAGCATCGTTTCCCGCCGGCGAACGTCGTTCTCACGCCAGATCTGAGGCGGAGGAGACCGTGTGTCGCGCGCCGGACACCGTCTCCCTTGCCACGCTCAGGCCAGAGCTCTACCGTCACTCCCGAGCACCGTCGTACACCCTGGCTCCGCCTCTATCGCCATCCTCAATCACCAGAACCCTAGCCCTGTCTCATCGCCGTTCACAGCTCAGGCCTGAAGCACTGAGTCTTGGGCCAGAACCGAGACTCGAGCGTTTGGGCCTTGGGCCAGGACAAGACACGGGCCTGGACTGGATCTGGGCCAGGCCTGGACTTGGGTCTGGACTCGGGTCTGGATCTGGGTCTAGGTCGGGCTCGGGTCTGGATCCAGGTCTGGGTCGAGCTCGGGTCTGGATCCGGGTCTGGGTCGGGCTCGGGTCAGGTTCGGGTCTGGACTCGGATCCGGGTCAGTTTCGGATCCGGTTTCCGGATTCGGGCCGGGTTCGGGCCGGACTCGGGTCGTGGCCCGGTCAGGACAGATTATTTAATGATTAAATTAATTTAATTAATTTAAATTAAGGAACTAAAAGGATTTAAATCAGATAATTCAAAGGACTGAATTGTTAAATTAAAGGATTGAAAAGATAATTTAGAGGACAGTTACGGACTGGACCAGGACTGATTACTGTCCCTTTTTGTTAAAACCAGGCTTTGACCTCGATCGTGGAGAAGATCGGAGGTAGGCCCGGACGTCAGCAGCTAGGCGACCCAGATAGAGACTGAGAGGTTGTGAAATACCTCGGAACCTTACTTTATTACGGACGTACTAGATCGCATATAGGGAAACCTTAATAATCGGATAAATAACTAGTATGCATGTAGGATGGGATTAACTAGATTGTGTGTTGATGTGTTCTGTGTTACTTAAACGGTTAATAAATAACGAACATGAAAATGAGTAGAGGAGAACTTAGGGATGCATATTAGTGACTTGGTTGGTTGATTCGGTTTATTTGATATGTTGAAATGTGGGCATCGGGGATTGGATACCGGTTAAGCCGGTGGGGTCACCACGTTGAGTGTGGTGTCGGTAAGTGATGGTAAGTGCGTGATGGTTACGGGAGTGAATTGAGAATGTGATTGTGATTGTGATTGTGATTGTGATTGTGGTTGTGATTGTGATTGTGGTTGTGATTGTGGTACTGTGGTTACATGAGAAAAGTGGTTTCCCTACCTTCCGACCTAGAGTCGGTAAAACGTTGTGTCCCGCGAAGAGGTGGTTTCCTTACCTTCAGACTAGCACTCAGTAAAACGCTGTGTCCGCGATGTGTTCCGCGAAGAGGCGATTTCCCTGCCTTCCGTATGTTGGTAAAACGCTGTGTCCGCGATGTGTTCCGCGAAGAGGCGATTTCTCTGCCTTCCGTGTGTCGGTAAAACGTTGTGTCCGTGATGAGGTCGACCACCTCTCCCGACTGTGTGTTGGGGAAAGTTGCGTGTGGCTTCGTCGGGCCGAGCGGGTTGCTCCCGAAACCGTGCAAGTATGTGTGAATTGTTGTGTTGAGAATGCCTTGGATTTTGAGTGAGTGTTGTGATGCTTGTGGCCTTGGGTGTTTCATTGTTGATCCTTCGGTTTTTGCCTTGGTATAGTTGTTAGCGTTGAGATAAAGTTGGAGTTGTTGGTCTGGTGAGTGTCAGGGTAAAATTGGGTTTTTGTCTTTAAAAGTGTTAAGTGTCGCATCGATTTATCAACCCCTTTTATTAAACTTTAAATTTTGGAAAAGGCTTTCTTGGTAAGTCAGTAATCAGGTGGATTTCGTGGCTTTTTCCTACTGAGCGTCAAGCTCACCCCTTACCGTGTTTTTCCACAGGTGATAGCTATGCTTTGGACTAGAGGGTTACGCAGAGCTTGGGAGCTAGCGGAGGCCCGGGTTAATTGTTATGTTTCTTAGAGACGTGCTATTATTTTCGACTATTGTATTTGACTGAGCATAGGACTCAAGGTTTTGGATTTTCTGTTGGATTATTTTATTCACCTTTATCAAACATTAATCACTTTTAAATTGCTTTTATTTAATTTCACTAAGTCACGTCTCGAGTTCGGTCAATACCGGATTTGGGGCGTGACAGTTTGGATTTAAGGGTTGGGATTTAGGGTTTGAAATTAAGGGTATGAGGATTAGTATTTGAATTTGGCGGTAATTTTTTTTTTGAAATACAATTTGGTGGTAATTTGTTGATTTAAAAAATAGATTTTTTAATTAAAAACTGCATGTATTTCATTCAAATAAAAAGACAGTCATTATACTATATAGAGCCCCAGAAGGTCTCTTTACAAAAATCTCTGAGACAGATGAACCGTTACAAACGGTGTTGGAAAATCCATGTAGGCAAACTAAATTTAAATTATGAGGAAACTGGCGAATACTGCTCAAGGTGTTGTCTTGCATACTCTGTAGAGTGCGACTAAACCTACATTCATCAGTTTCAAAGAGAGGCAGAGCTCTTCCTAGGGACCGCTCCCGAGGCCAGTCCCTTGAGCACTGAATTCTTTTCATTCCTCCTGATGGGGCTGCTTCCCCGTCCTTGCCTGATCCTCCCAAGATCGCCTGTAGTGTCCCTCTTCTGGCCCGTCCTCCCTACTGGATCAAAGCTAGGAGGTGCAGTCGACACCTTGGGGCGTCCCCGACATCCTCCCACCTCTTGTGGATTAGGTGGGATATGCGAGGTTACAATCGACCCCTATCCTCGAGATGGTGGGGTCTTATGTGGGGTAAATGAGGTAAGATGGCTAAATCATGGGGGATGATGTGTTGGTTTCCCCTACTCTGTCGCATACAGCTTGGTCTTGGGATCACGGTTGTACTCTAGCAATGACCTATCAAAAGCGCACTTTGATCACCTCTCTCTAACATTGGCCATCTCTGCCACATACTGTGTCCACGTAGGTCCCCATGCATGCTCCAATTGTTTCCCCAGTTTTCCTTGTGCTATCCAGCGGTAGAATGTCGTGGGCGTGAACCCACAACTACAGTCTGTTTAGAATGGGTAGGTCTTGGGCTAATGGGTCGAGGTTCCCAAGTAGAAGAGGATTACCCCCAAAGCACTATGGTTCGTTTCCCTGAACCTAGGAAAGAGCATCCGCTGTTTCAAAGTACAGAGACTCTGGGTTCGACGTCCTTGATCACCAAGCCTTGGGTTGAGCGTCGCCACGCGTTGGTGATGATCCGCAGCTTAGTTTCCTTCCCGGGATATCGCTTGTTCATGAGCTTGCCAAGCATCCCAAATTCCCGGCTAGCCAACGTCCTTGAATCCACTACCGCCTCAGGAACTACGATCTTCATCTCCTTCTGCTGCCTTATTGAGCAAAAGGACAGGATCTCCTAAAGATTCGCCATCGTGGAGGCCTTCAAGCTGGACAGGACTAGGACTAATGGCGCGAGGCAACCTCTGGAGGGGTTGGATTGGTGCCCTCCTGACGCAACAAGAATGTCGGGATAGGAGGAAGGGAGGGGATGAACTGGATGTGATCCGCGTTTTTGGTAGTGGTCTTGCCGGTAAGAATAATTTCTATAGACGGACTGGATTGTGCCCTAACAACTCCCCCGGCGCATTCACGAGACCTACTAATGGGCCAGATAAACCACCAATGGAAGGAGGCTACACCGGTTTATTGCTTGTAGAAGACGGCACTAGGATTTTGGGCGGTCGGCCACGTCTTGGTGCCTGTCGTGAGGGTGCCGGGGACGAGCCTTCTAGGACAAACGGTACAATAGCCTGAGAGGGTTAAAACGGTACCAGAGAAGAAGTCATCGCCGATGACAGAGGTATGGAAGGTTTCAACTTCCTATTTCGACCCCTTTTAATAGGGCTAGTCACTTCAGATGAGGGATGTGGTGGTGGGGCCTCATCTACGGGATTCATTGGAGAGGAAAACAGTGAAGGAGCAGACACATCAGCCATAGGGGTGGATACGAAAAGTGATGTCGACGTAAGAGGAAGTAGGTCTTCCTCGGGAGGCATGTCGAACCAACGAGAGAGGATGGTGTATATAAGGGATCGCATGACTAGGGTTTTTTTAGGGTATAGGAAGACCTTTTTCGGCCAATATTGATCTATAACTTCCAACTAGTACCTTAATTAAATAGTCAATGGACCAACCACCAAATTTTTGTTTTTTTAAAAGAATAGATAGTAACCTTAAGAAGTCAATTTAATCATTTCGACTAAATTCTTAAGGTTAATATATTTTTTAATAAGAATAGATAGTGACCTTAAGAAGTCAATCGAAATAATTCAAAACGTAGGTATGATTATGTGAAATTAAATTAATCTTTAGTTTTTTTTTTGATATAACAGGGACAACTTTTATTAATTCGAAAAAGAGCTATTACATGTTTGATCCCCTTGACAGGAAGAACAATAACCAAGGTTGTAAAAAAAGTTAGCCGCTAGTCGGACGGGAAGGGATCCTAGGCACTAGGAGCGGATTAATCGGATTATTATTTTATTATTTTTATTATATATTATCCAATTTCATATTATACTATATAAAAAATATTAATAGTATCGAACATTAAATATATTAAAAACATAAATATTCTACTAAACTAAAAGTATCATACAATTCCTAAAAGAATATCAATAACTATGACTATCAACTAGTATATTTTTTTGGTTTCACTTAGTTTGTAGAAGGTTAGAAACTTTTTTTTAACTAGGAATCTGACCTGAAGTATGACCGACCCGCTCAATTAATTGGTCAAGCGGTGATTAATCGGTCGAATCGGGGATTAATCGGTCATATTCTGCCCAAACTGCCTGGAGCGCCCTAGGAAGATAAATCGGGTCGGCACAACCCATTTCAACGCCTAGGCGCCTCTAGACGGGGATTTTTACAACATTGATAATAACTCAGCAACAATAGAACGTCTATGACAGTCTTGAACAAAATTTAAAATTGTATTTAAAAGGTAATGAGGAACACTGCTCAAGGTGTGGCTGAAGTGCCGCTTAGTCCCTTGGTGTGGACTCGTTTCGCCTGGTTGTAAATTGAACCTGTGTTCGTCAATACTGAAGGAATGACTAGCTTGTATCAGGGATCCCTTCCAGCAATCGTCCCTGAAGCCCTTGGTTGGACTCATTTCCCTTGGCGAGACTGCTTCCCAACCCTCGTCTGATCTTCCTTAGGTTCTCCAACTGAACCCTTCTTTATTCTGAGAAATCGGATCGAGGGTGCCTCTACCCCACTGATCGAGGACTGACCCTCTTTCAAGTTTTTCAAGCCTGAAAGATCGACCCCATATACACGCTCGTTAGGTGTCGTGTTTTGGGTTACGATTGGGCCCTTGCCCCGAGGTGGGGTAGGCTTAGGTGCGGTGTTTTTGATCAGAGGGCCAAAGCCCAGCGGCGGATGGAGAGGCTTCGCCCATTCAATTGCATACAACTTGCTCTTCTGCTCCTTATGATATTCCAACAGAGACTTGTCAAAACGGGGGGTACCTGACATCTCTAGGTCACACGTCGATGGGCTATGACCAATCCGCCCACAATTCCCACAGAAAGTGGGTAACTTCGTGTAGGTGAGAGAGAAGAGGATCGGATCCCGTAATTCCAAGAATCGTAGCAGCAGATTCCGACGAAGAGGTCGGTCCAGTGAGTGCCAATAACGCACTTTGACTGCTCTTCCCCAACATTGACCAAATTCGTCACACGGGACCTCCATCATGATCCCAAGAGCGGCTCTGATCTTCTTCCCAATTGTCTTGGTTCGAACACACGGAGGGAGGTCATGAGCGTGAAGCCACATTTGAAGCCGATGTAAGGATGGGTATGCTCTATCAAACGGGTCAATTTACCCAAGGAGAAAGGGATGACCATCGAAGAACCATGGTTCGTGTCCACAAACCCATACTCGTGCGTCCTCATTGGCAAAGTAAAACCTCAAAACACCAGGCTCGATGTCCTTGATCGCCAAAACTATCGCTTAGTGGCCCCATACATTGGTGATGATTTGCAGCAGATTCTCCTTTCAGGGGGGGCGTGGGGCTAGGAGGTGATCAATCATGCCAAACTGTTGACGGGCTAATGCCCTTGGATCAACGACCACTTCGGTGATGATCACGTTCATGTCCTCATCCTCTCCCTAGGAGCACCCCAACATGCTCTTCTGAAGAGACACCATATGTGACGAAGGTATCTCCGACTCCAATAGAACAGAGAATGCACGGGAGGCTTGAGGTGACGGGCTTCTCCATTCCTGTCGCAGTATGTACCCCGAGATGGTTGGGAGGGATGGGAGGATTGGAATTCGATATGCATTCGGTAGAGGAAATGGTGGTGTGACTTTCTACACACGCAAAGCATCCTGGCCTCCACTCCTCAGGGATTTAGCCCCTCTGCATGTAGGCATGACCAGGTGGACGACGCTGGGAATGCACCCTCACAGATCACTGTATCAGTGGCAGGGGATTAGGGAGATGTAGGTCCGGTTAGGGGTTTTGGCGGCCTTCCTCTCCTCAGCTTCAGACGTGGTGAGGTAAGGGTATCTGATCCCGACAAAACGCTCGACAATCATAGACAGCGGTGGTTGCAACAGTGTAGAATTCTCGGTCGGCGGCGGTTGAAGCGGTTAGTCCTTGGCCGTTGCCATTTGTGATGGGATTCTGGATTTCTTTTTCCGCAACCCCTTTAAAGGACTAACAATAGTCCGTGAAGGGCATGAGGTGAGACACCTATCATCACAGTATGTGTGCGTGCAGGCGGCAACGTAGGAAGCGATGGGACAGGGTCGATGGGCATGGGCGGCGTGGGCAAGCAACAAAGAATCCAAGACAGAGTTAAGATATTCCTCAAAAATAATGCATGATTGGTATGTAATAATAACAACGAAACGGAAGCACGTATCTTTTAGGGTTTGCTCTCGATTAATGAGAGAATGTTCAGGAGTATAAATTAATCTTTAGTTAAGGGTGACAGTAGTAATCGGCCGACTGTATATTAATGGTAAGATATTACCGATTGCAACTAAAGACCAGTATTTTATACAAGCAGTAGTAGATACTATAATTAATCAAACACATGAAAGTATATTATGGAATATATGCTTCATGAGCTCTTCGTGGCTTCCAAGAGTCGCACAAGAAAAGTCGTATGAACCCAAACACACCACACTTTCCTTATATGCCCCATTCCGGACACATTCCATGACGATAGAGATGTATGTGCTGAACATCACTCATATGTTAAACCGATGATGATCAATACTGGTCGAGGTCGGTCTGTCTGTCCTTAGTATTTCAGTTGCTGATGATTAAATCCCTATCTCTTAGTTAATGTTTTAAGATGATATTAAATTTTAGGAGTATGGACGATGAAACTATGTTTGTATTGGAAGGTTATCTATATGCTTTAGTGAGTGGTTGCACTTTAATAATCTGCGGCATGTATTGAGAAGCATCATTTTGTGGACAGTAGATAACCTATTTTATGTTGAAAGCCTATAACAAGAACAAGAACAACAAGCATTACTGTCTACAGCTATTTCCCTTTTCTTTTTCTTTTTGATCAGCCAGAATTATTGAAAAGACCTCCGGTGCTAATTTAATTTGGAAGGTTGCCTCCGTTTTTTCACACCTCTTCCAAACATACGAAAAATACAATTATACCATTCATCTATTGTGTTCAAACACTTTAACTCTACAACACCAATACAATAACCTCTCTTCATCTTCTTTCTCTCAACCTCTCTCTTTAACTTCTCTCTTTCTCTTCATTTTTTTCTTCAAACTTCTATCTTCTTTTAGAGCATCCATAACCATCTCGCCGGCTGTCGGTGAGATGGCGCCGACGAGATGGTTTAAAATATGTTTTTTAAATCATCTCACCAGCTCACCGCCAGCGAGGTCTGCAGTGGGGGTACTAGTGCTGGCGAGGAGCCGTCGGCGAGATGGGGAAAAACCAAGTATAAAACAATAAAAAAAATTGCTACTCAAACCCACAACTTTATTATAAGTATACATATAGCACACAGACGATAAATAAAACATAATGCAGCACACAGATGGTAATTTAAAACATAATTAAACGATATTTAATTTTGTTACACGTTCACGATTTATAGCTCGTGAATGTACTGTAGGAATTTGGGATGGTCTCAAACGATCTCCCACAGAAACAGCTTCGTGAAATGTTGGCCATGGGCCCTGTGGTGCTCAGCGGCTGCTGCAGAGCGATGGTAATTCTCGGTACTTCCCGGTGGGGCGTTATGAACTACTACATGGTAGCACAGTTCATAACGGTGGATTTTCCTGGCGAGATCCTGCCAGTGGTCTCGACACTGCTTTTGGGTTCTCGGCGGGGAATTGGTCGGAGCACCGTGGACAAAATTGTCGTACACTACCGGCCATTACCTATGATTTGGGCCCGGCCGGGCGTCCTGCAGCCAACATAGGACCAGCACCATCTCTTCCTCGTTGGTCCACGGGTATGAAGGTACGTCGGCCATTGGTGCTTCGAAGAAGGGGAGGAAATAAGAAAGCAAAAAGGTTGGGAGATAGAGAGAGAATTGGGAGAAGAGGTGTGAAGAATGAAGGAGGAGGGGGTGATATTTATAGCCCAATTCGCCGGCCACAAAGGGGCATTTTGGTCTTTTTGGTGGTGGTGGCATTAATGGCACACATCCCAATAAACCTACAATTCATAATGAAAAAAAAACTACTTGTTTGACCAAATTGAAAAACCACCAATTGATTATCGAAACATACAACAGTTTTGTATAAAAATTACTAAGTGATTGAAATTTTAAAAAAAATACCGAAACATAAAACATAAAACAATTCATTAAAGAAACTGGAAATACAACTTCAAAAAAAACACAAGTACGTAAAATAAACAGCGGCGTCACTGGTTCATCAGATTGCGCAAAATCCTAAGCTGCGTCATGTGGTCCTCGAGCTGCTCGGGATCCATGCCCGAAGTGTCCCTTGCTTCCGCTGCCACCCACTGCTGGTATGCCATCAGCTTCAGCTGCGCAGCCTTCTCAATGGTCCTGGCTTGGCTTGCTTCTTTGGCCGCTATATGGGCCATCTCGACACGATCGGCAACCGCTTCCTTAGAGGATGATGCAGAGGCCTTACCTTTGAGCCTTGCAGCCTTGGCAGCCTTCTGGCCCATAGGCCTCTTGTACTGGGGTTGACTGTCCGTATTAGCACCCGTCGTCTATTGATTGTCCTCATAGCCCGGCGTGTCTTCCCTAGTGCGCTTCCCCGAGTCGTTTAATTCCTCGACATCGAACTACGTAAACGGTGTCCCTTCATCGGGCGCGTCAACGGAAAAATAACAGAAATTCCACTTGTGTTCACCTTTCACAAGATCCCACCAGTGTTTCCATGTGAATGGATGACCACAAAGCTTTGCGTATCTAGTCTCGGTCAAAGTCATGATTTCCGCATCCGACCGGCCGCTCCTGTGGTCCCTGCAGTTCTTCACAAACAGCTCAAGGAAGAACGTCACTCTGGTATTTGTCTGCTTCCAGTGGTCTTTGCACTACTTAGCCACCCTCACCGGATCATCCGGACCCCAAGTAGAAGCCAGTTCATCAGCGATGGCCCCCCAGTCTTTCAGATTATGCTTCTGGTTTCCGTGCACTGAGTCGTACGAGTGGTGCATCCAAGCTCGAACTAACCTGCAGTCCTCCTCGTTGGTCCACAAGACACGCTTTGCTTTGGCCTTTGACGGACGGACGGACGGACGTCAGCGGGCTCGGAAATAGTTGGAGAGGATTGGACGGTCGGGTTGGGGGAAAAGCTCGGGTTTAAGAACTCTTGGGACAACGCTTCATCTGTCACCGACCTATAGTTGAGAACCCACTCGTTGAGATCGAAAGACATAGCGACAATTGGAAACTATGGAAGTGTAGTAGAAGGAGAAAGAATTTGATTGTGTGTGAAAAATGAGTTTGGGGGTGTTATTTATAGGGGGAAAGTGCAAATAGCATTAACTTTTGCTGCCAGCGACCACGCCACGTGTCGCCAGTGAGTGGGTCGCCAACGGCCAGCGCGCCGCCCGAGACAGTCCAAGTCAAACTCGCCAGCGAGATCTGCTGGCGAGAACGCCAACGTCTCTCTATCTCGTCGGCGCCCTTCTCGCCTACTCCTCGCCAGCTCCCCGCCTCCTCCTCGCCGGCGACTTCTCCTCGCCAGCACCATCTCGCCCACGACTGTGGGTGCTCTTACTTCTTCTTCTTACTTTTCCTTACACAATAACCTCTCTTCATCTTCTTTCACTCAACTTCTCTCTTTAACTTCTCTCTCTTTCTCTTCATCTTTTTCTTCAAACTTCTATCTTCTTCTTCTTACTTCTTTTTCTTACTTTTCCTACCTTCACCCGACGTCGTCCCGACCCGGCATCGTCCCAAAATCGATAGTCTTCCTCCCCATTTTTCTTCTTCTTACGGTCCCGATTTGCAGCGGATTGGGCCAATCTGTCACGGATTGACCGTACGGCCGCAGATTTGGTCGTGCGGCCAAAGATCTTCGACCGTACGGCCCAATCTGCGACCGTACGGTTGAAGATCTTCGGCTGCACGGCCAATCCGCGACCGTACGGCCAATGCTCGGTCTTGATCTTCGACCGTACGGCCGCAGATTGACCGTGCGGTCGATGATCTTCGACCGTACGGCCCAATCCGCGACCGTACGGCCCCAAATTCTGTCCCCAAAACAATGGGCGGGAATTTGAAAATTTTGAGGGTTTCCAAAATTTGAAAAATGGGGGGAAATCAAAATATGAAAAAGGGTAAAATAGGTATTTTAAAATTTGGAGGTTTTTTTCAAAATACATTATGAATGAAGGTTTTTTACAAATAAAATCTTTGTGTAAGGTCTTTTTAAAAATTCACCCTCAGCAAAACATAGTTATATAAAAACCCCTTTTGAGAGGAAAAGGGAGTTACATGGATAGCTTTTGAGAGAACAATCTAACACAAGAAACAACCAAAAAAACTAAAGAGGGGTACAAAGATACACAACTAAAAGATCTCGCAAGGCATGTACTGCCACAGATGATTCCAATAAATCACATCCAAACTGCAGCAGAGTAAGTGCTTCAAATCGACTAGCAAGAGAAGAGACAAAAGAAGTGAGTCGAATTCAAAAGACTGCAATTAGCATGACATCAACAGGAAGCTTGTTTGTTGAGTAAGAGGAATTGAGGTAAGGCCAAATCAATAGGCTGCAACAAGTACAAACACAATGGACAACAACAGGAATGAAGGGAGCTTGCTTTCTGAGAGCTATTTCCTTTTTCGAGATATATTTTTTACAGATTTATTTTATTCCCATACTCAAGAAAAAAATAAACTACTAACTCCTTCGAATAATAATGCGTACTTAGTTCATCTCTATAGAGAAATAACACAAAACTAATATGAGAAAAAAAATCACATAACTAATATAGTTTTAATTGGTCTAATAGTTTTTCATCACATAACTGGTCGAGTTCGTCTCTGTAGATTTTTCTTCCACTTTTTAAATATTTATGTTACAATATTAAGTTCAATCTGGAACAAGAATCTGGTGGATCCATGAGCGTCTGATGGACTATGGTCGACTGTGACAAATATCTGAAATCTTGGACTTGTTTTTTATCAGCAGTTTTTTTTATAAAGACCAAGCCTTCAAAATGAAGAGCAAGACTAAGGGAAACCTTCGAAACATGACACATACAACAAAGGACACCTTGCATAAGGTTCCTAGAATAAAAGAGTATGTATCCTAAACCCGAGCGAACTAGGAAACAATCAAGTCTCAAGAACAACCCAACAAGGGGCTAATAAACACAGTCTAAAAACCAGATAGGAAATAATCAGTACAACAAAAGCCAACAACGGCTAAACAAACTAAAAATAACCAGTGCCCCTCCGGCATACAAGTGCAAACCAACCAAACCTAACAACCTCAGAGTCGGACACCGGAGGGGAGACAAAACAACGGAGCTCCTAACGGAAGGTAGACCACCCACTCCACATCACAAAACAGAACAATCCTTCAGAAGCACAACTTACCCAAGTCTCCCTCAAAACTCACCGGGAACAGAAAGAACCCGACACACCGATGGCCAACAAAAAAATGGTAGAGTTAACTTCCAAATTCGATCTGGACAGGTCTATAACAAAGGCTCAGAGCAAAACCCTCAACCTCGAACAATACACGAGTGTCGAGTCTCTACCAAAGCGTGGTTGGAGAAGGAGACCCGCCCAAACCAAAAATCAGAGGAAGGAAAACAAAGGTGAGAGGACAAACCCGAGGGATCCAAACTGGAAACTCTAGCATGCAGCATCCGGGAGAGACGAGCCAGACCTGATCCACAACAATCTTCACCAGCGAAGTCGAAGAAAGTGTCCCACGTCTGAATTAGAAGCCGGTCGTCGAGAACTGAGAAGTGAAGAACTGGAAGCCACCACAACAGCAAGAGAAGCCCAAACCTGCGACAATCCACACCAAAAGAGGGAAAATCGTCACACGGTCAGATCGGAGCAGCCTCATCCCTCCACGCCCGGAGGAAAACGCCACCGACCGTAAGATTTGAAGCAGGAGGAGGATATGGCGGTACCTGAGGAGGGAACATCAAAGAAAAAAGAGAAAAGGCGGAGGCAGGGTAAAGGAGGGAAGGAGAGAGGAGAGGCGACCCAAGTCCGGCGAGTTCGACCACAGATCTGAAGGAAATAGGGTCAGCGACGGAGACGGGTATCGTTTTCGGCGACCGAATCCACACCTTGTCATTGAAAATCGATGGTGGCTAACATCAAATCCATCGACCTCCGGAGATTTAGATGACCGGAGGAGTGACACGCGCCGTCAGTAACCCCAATCTCGCATATATGAAGCGAATCAGTCGGATAGGAAGCCGGAGTGGAGAGGAAAGGGAAGGAAGCAAACAGAGAAGCGAGGAGAGAGGAGAGGAAACGAAGAAGGGTAGAGAGGAGAGCCATCGCCAGCAGCTCCCCGATCGTGAAGACCAGAGGGCCGCCGACGAGAGAGGCGAAGGTAAAGAGGAATCCTGGGCTATTACGTCCTACCCTATAAGATTTACATTTTACAGTAATACAACACCCCATCTACTCGTTTCAAAAAAAAAGGTTCAATATAATAATTTTAGTACAAAAACTAAAAATAAAAAGTTATTGACTTATCCTATTCACTCACCTGATTGTACTCTTGAGTTCGAATATGGGTCGATCAGTGCATTATTTGTGAGTGTGGTGTATACATTTATTATACTGTTTATATGTATTATTAAATTTTATTGTTCGGTCCAGAGTCTATAATGTTATTGTATGTTTTATGTGATTCAATAAATTGTATATACAACAATAACAGTGGACTTTTATCAAAATAGAGTGCTCCGCTACCTCTGACTAGAGGTGCTCCTTACCCTAACTAGGGTTTCGCCGCCACCCCTTCTCCACGACCAACGTGCCCTCGCCACCATCTACCTTTCACCCATCGCCGACCATCGTCCCCACGATGTCCCTCTGTCCTCCGATCGTTCTCGCCACCTACGAACCACTCCCCCCCTACAATGCATCGACATCGTGACACCGTGCGCAACTCCCCCATGAACCGCCACCACCAGTACCGGCGGGTCCATTTTGGGCTCCATCTCCTCCTCTCGAGTTGGTCGGATCAATGGCCATGCATCGCCGGTGTGTCTGGCCCATGCAAGGGCGGGCACACAGACCTCTGTGGCCGTATTGGCCCCCCTGGGATATGGATCTTGGTCGTTGGAACTCAGGCCGGTAATGAGGGACCAAGTAGTGAATCTACGCCCGACAAGAACAGGGGGCCGAGCAGAGATCCATCAGGGCGGTCCCCGCCCGAGGATGCTGCTGTATCATCTACAGGAGTTTCTCATCCCTGTTCCAGGAATGGAGGCGCTGCCACCAATATTTTCAGGTCGGCCGCCGTTGGCATTCATAAGGCACGTAAACCCTAGTTAGCATGCAAACCCTAGGGGTCGGGGGGTCGGGGGCCACTGATGCCATCATCCAGGCGACACAATCTGAAGCCACAGAGAGCTAGGACGGTGACGCTGATCGCCCCGAGAGAGGACCCCCCCCCCCCCCCCGCACCGGGACTTCAGTGTAGACCTAGACCCCCGGTGAATCGTTTTACTCAAAGTGAGATGTCGTTGGTCCGTCGAGGTATTTTGAGATACAACCCGGGCATTGGTCCCCGCCCTCGGCAGACCAAGACAAGGAAGACCGAGGAAGCGCATGATGGAGAGGTGGATCCACTAGAGGTCCGGGAAACACCTGAACAGGCTCAGGACCGGGAGATGATTCCGGGGGGTTATAGCCCCTCGAAGGGTGAATGATCTCCCAATGCGGGGGTTGGGAGTGCCGACTAAGGCCTATACCCACAGACCCGGGACTGCTGCAGCAAGGAGGTCTAGGGAAATACGCACTAAAGGCTCCATATCTTGTTTAATTGGTTAGTCATTTCCTTGTTTTAGGTCGAATAAAAATTTGGTTAGATAGGACTAGGATTTTGGATGCTTATTTTTTTTGAAACGTTGGATCAATAATTTCTTGTGTTCGGATCTGCGAGACAAAGCAGACCATCTTTATGGATCCATGAGCGTCTAACGGGCTACGGTCGGTTGGGACACAAATATGGAATCCGGGACAATTGTGTCCTCCTCTATAAGACTGATATGTTACAGTTAATATAATATCTCGTCCCCGTTTCAAAAAAAAATTGTATATATATCTTCGAATTGATATGTAATATATGACAAAATATTCTAAAAAAATAGTGTCAATAGTCTTACACATCCACAATTTATAGCCTCTTTTAGAATTTGTTATTTCCTTTCTATTCACCCACTATAAACTATTATTGATAGACATGCTCTTAATCGACAATAAGGACATACAAAATAAATATAGATTACATTAAGGAAAAATACAATTATACATATAGTTTTTACCAAGACACAAATTATCGCCTATGTATCCTAGCACGTGAACATGTAAAACAACAAGACGTATTGTTTATAAAATGTTATTTTGGTATTATTTTATTTGATTCTCGAGTCAACACTGAATGGAGTGTCGTTAACCAAAGGTTAAGTATGTTTATTTTATTCTAACAAATCATGAACAAGCAGTATGTTGTCCATACATGTTTCCACTCGATAGTAATAGTAAAATCAACTCGATTTTGAAATTTAAAAACGAAAGTACAAATATCGAATCATTACAGATGACATTATTCTTCAAATGAATCAGCCGTAAGTGAGGACGATGATACGGATCTTGCAAGAGAATGCGAACCAAAGGAAGATGAATTGGAGGTTGGCCTACAAGAACACCTTCTCTTTATTTCGGACAAACAAACCAACCGACCCACCAATCTCGGGACGATGAGGGAGTGAAGTGTGGATGATTTTAAGGTTGGAACTGAAAGTCCAACGAAGAATATTCCACTCCACGGATCCGAATCTACTCCTCTTTAGGGTTCGAAATTCCAAATCTAACCTTCGTGTATATCTGTAAAAGTGGCCGCGTTCATTTCGTCAGAATTGTCTCTTCCCAAACGACCCCTCCTTGACGTGTAAGCTTTATCAGAAGCCAACTGGCTAAGTTTGCTCTACTCTTTCAAGCAAGGTAAACACATAGATATAAGCCTGGCTCGATAATGACAAGGGATGTAACTGAATAAATTGAGTTTAAATTTGTATCACTTGTAGATAATTGAAGTGTGTATGATTTTAAGGATGAGTTGAAATTGAAGTGTGTATGATTTTAAGGATGAAACGGTAAACATAGATAATTTTATTACGCATGGGAATGAAACAAAAATATAAGTTGGATCGTCGACTCTGGATGTAAGTATTTGTCCAAAACCTGTGTAGGGATACTAGCATCGTTGGATCTGTACTGGTGATCGCTTTTATATAGCTGACCATAAATAACATAGATAAACACACGAGTGAAATAAGAATCTAAAAAATCTGTGATGCCAGTTCTTTTGAGCCTCGCGACTTTCGTAATGGGACGTTCAGGAATCGCCAACTCATCGTCTTGAATCACCCGGATGTTTAATTGTAGTGCGGAGGACAGAGCATGCGCCCGGTCCTCCGGATGTGACATCACCGATTCACGCCGAAGCAGATTAATCATCATCGATTCGACCCACAACGGTCTGTTCAGCGTCAAGATGCCCGACTTCGGGTTCCGTGGAGACAGACCTCAACCTATCGCCCCTCCTCCCGGACCCCAAACTCATTGAGAGGGCGGAGCCCTAGCAGCTAGGGCTTTCCCCTTTGAGAGAGACGCGTACGTCCATGAGTGGCCATATAGTAAACCACCGGTGAAACAACGCGAAGGTTCGAAGGAAACCCTAGGGTTCGTGTGAGTCCCCCAATCCATGATCGCCGGCGAGAGAGGAGATCTGGGCCGGTAATACATAAACCCGGAGCTGGACCGGCGAGGGAGGACCACATGGCTGGACCAGCGGGGACATCTGCAGACAATGGAAAGGGGTTGGGCACGGGTAGAGGAAGGCGAGCAAACGCGAGGCTGAACGGGTATGTGTGACGATGATAAGGCCCGGCCACCGGCGAAGTAGAGCAGGTGGAGGGGTGCGGACGAGGGTTCGTGGCTGGCGGCGCACGGAGTTCATAGAAGCGTGGAACGGCTTTGGTGAAGGGAGAAGAGAGGAGAGAGACGTAGACCCCCGCCGGCAGCCACCGTAGCCGGAGCCACGGTGGCCGCCAGCGAAACCCTAAGGGAAGACGTCGGGGCAGTAGGGTTCAGGGAAACCCTAAGGGGATCGGGGGGAGGGTTGGTAGGGTTTAAGGGAGCCCTAACGTGGTTTGCAAGGTACACCGGCCCCCTAGGGCTCAAGGAGGCCAGAAGAGTTCGACCCGTCCCACCAACCGGTCCGCTAGGGTTTGGAGGAGGAAGCGCGAGCAGGCCCTTGCTTGTGGGAAAAGGCACCGATGGGCGACGCAGAGGCCTCCCCCGTTTCGGTTTCGTGGGAAGGACCTAAGAGGTCAATCCCACCGAGAAGGAGGGCTCGTCCACCTTCTCGCCCCCGCGCTGAGAGTAGCGGCGGGACAGGCGAAGTCGCAGCCAGGGCTATGAGAGTAGGCTTCGATTTTCGCCGACTCTTGACCCCACCACCAGCAGCGGATTGTGGATCACCAGATAGAAGAAGAGGCGCAGCACCGGGATGAGCAATATTGGTTACCAGAGGCATGACTGTAGCAGAAGACACGACGAGGGGATGAGGAGAGAGCACCATGACGTCGCGCAGCTAGTGCTATAAAATGCTCTCAACAGAGATTTTTTTTTTTATTTTGAGATTTGTTTTTTTTAGAAGAACAGGTACTATTGTTACTGAAATATAAAGTAGGGCGGTGAGCACATAATTGTACTCATCTTACAAGGCATAAACAACTAGCGAACATAAAGCAATAACAGGAAAGTAAATTTTGCTCTTGACATAAGGGCGGTTGAAGGGGATATCTGCGGTATCATCCTAAGATACCGATACAGCATACTTCTACCAAAAGGCACTGCGCGAGCCAACCAAGTGAGAGGGGAATACTGGTGGACTGCTATCTCCCCCGGTGAGTCAGTGTGCATCGTCCTCCCTTGACTGATAATTTTAGGGCTCTTGAACGCGGGATTTCTGACACCGTACTGGTAGGGGAGACAGTTGTCGACTTTTGATGGAACCGTCGCCACCTTACGTCTAGGGAGGCGGTGCAGTCGACCGACCCCTCCCTAGACCTCGTTGGAATCATTTCACGAGGCGAGGGTGCTTGAAGCCCCCCGCCGCTGTTGTGTATGATGCACCATCCCCATCGGCTCCCCCCAAGTGCGGGAGTCCGTTAAGAATCGTAGCCAAAATCCGCCCGACACTTGTCCCGACCCGGTCCGACACACCCGACCCAGTCCGACCCAGTTCGGTCCACGCCCAGCGTCCAGTTCCCGACCCATTTCAGACCCCAACCCACTCCGACCCGGTTCAGTACCGACGCCCAGTCCTTGACCCGGACAAGTCCTAGGCCCAGGCTCATCCCCGGAATTCCACACCCTTAAGCCCAAGTCCCATGTACCTCGGCCCACTGGCCCATGATGCAAGCCCACGTCATGCAGCCCGTTCGAAACCCTAGATGGATCTACGCCCTTCTGCCGTCGTCCAGGCACCCTCTCCTGGCTGAGCGTCGACCTTGCTGCCGACCGCCCCAATCCATCCCCCCCCCCCCCCCCCCACGCCTTCGGCCACCACCGGTGTTCGATTCTGCCTCTACTCCGAGGTCTCACCTCGGCCAACTTCCCATAATGCTCCATCTGGGACAACAATATCCTTCCCCGGATCTCCCGACCCGGTCACCATCGCCGGCTTATCGAGACACACTAGACCCTCCCCCGCCCCATCTGCAGAGCCTCCGGTCTCCGGGGGCTTTGAGCACTGAGGGAGATCGTTCGCGCGCGGGAGAGAAGGCTGCAACACCTGCGACACCAGTCGCCGCCATGCTCCCTCCGGCGTGGACTCATGAGCAGAAGGGAAGGGTGTATCGGCTCCACTGTCATGGAATCGCAAAAGCTCCACCAACCCTAAGGGGAGGAGAGCCTGCGCCGTCGCCATTCTTGAGATTTGTTTTGTTTAGGTACAACTAGTTGATTAACTAAAACTAATCCCCCAGTAACCAGAAGTTGAATAGTCAGTGAAGCACTGAATAAATAGTTTTAAAAAACATGAGAAAGTCTCGATTTCTATCTCTAATCTTCATCGTCGAAAGGAATAAAACCGGAGATATACCCTTAAGATAAATTTAAATAATAAAAAGGATATTCCCCAAAACAACCCTCGAATATTCTTCAATTTTCTTTATATCCTTCCATATCTTGCCATCTCCACGCCACCACTTCCTCTTAATTATTCCACCTATTTTCCCTCTCTTTCTCGTCCGTTTCCCACCGTATTTTCCTTCCAGCCAAACAGACCGGTTACGAATATTTCTTGCAGTAGACATGAAATTCGGCAAGAGTCTCAGCAACCAGATCGAGGAAACGTTGCCTGAATGGCGCGACAAGTTTCTGTCCTACAAGGAGCTCAAGAAGCGCCTGAAGCTTCTCGAGCCCAAGGCCGGCGAGAGGCCGGCTAAGCGCCCTAAGGTTGGTTCCGGCGACGATTCACCCCCGGAAGCTGGAGACAAGGAGATCGCCGGCATGACAGAGGAGGAGATCGATTTCATCAGGTTGCTGGAGGAGGAGCTCGAGAAATTCAATACCTTCTTCGTTGAGAAAGAGGAAGAATACATTATCAAATTGAAGGTATGTTCATTTTTCAACCGCTCAAATTTTACTTTCCTTCCAATTTGAAGTAATTCCAAAAATTTCTGTACATGCCATAGCTGGATGATTGTTAACTATGAATTAGGTTATTAGATCTCTGGCATGAACACCATAATTGCAAGTCCAAACGTTACAGAGATTGAAACAATGTATTTTTGCTTTAGTTGTGATAGAGAATTGATGAATCCTGGTTCTAATCCTGCCATAGATTTCTTCCACCTTTAGATTTGCTGTTAGGTTGTATATCTAATTCAGAGTTTTAGATTCTCGATTCAGTTGGGTTAATATTCTGCAAGGTGTTTATAAGAAATTGCTGAGTAATTATGTTTGTGTATATGAAACTGCAACATGATTAGCTACCTTAGCATGTAAATGATCTTCTAACATTTAGGATAGGCTATGATCCCATGTTGCTGAGGAAGTTAGTTTCTCTTAGAAAGAGTGTGATGTTTGAAAGGAAGGGATTGACTTATCTGATTTGTGTTGTAGGAGTTGCAAGATGGAGTGGCGAAGGCGAAGAGTTTCAGTGAGGAGATGATGAAGATACGGAAAGAAATTGTTGACTTCCATGGTGAAATGGTCTTGCTGGAGAACTACAGTGCCCTCAACTATACAGGTGTTGAGCTACTTTGGCTTTGTTTAATTTACATTGCCTCTTTTTAATACACCAGAGTGCTCTTTGTTATGGCTTGAGAACAAAAAAACTGGAATTGCACGAGGAATAGAATGTACTTGGCTGAAACTCCCAACATTTCCTTATCTGTAGCAAACTTAGTGGAGCTATCAGTGTATAGGGACAACTGCTAGTAGTTTGCTGTGAACATTTCCCTTATGTTTGCTTCAATGGCCTTGATTTTGGATCTGGCCTAATCTTCTGTGACATATTTGATTAGAATACTCTCTACCATATCGTCTTAAGGGGAATGTGCTTTATTCATAGGGAACCATCTCATACCCGTGAACACCTTCAAACTTTTGGGATAATTAACTCATCTAGGAATTAACTTTTTATCGTATTAATTAATATTAGTGGAAACTTAATACTCCCTCTGACCCAAAATAGGAGTCCAGCTTTATAAAATATGATATATTCATATTCCAAATAAGTGTCCTTGGTTCAAGTTAGTTACAACCACTTAGGGTAACACGTGAAGAACTTGGGGTTATGTAGTGGAAATCAAAACACTGACTCGTAATCCTTTTGCTAAAAAGTAAATATGGCACATGTATTTGGGATGGAGGGAGTAATACATTCCCTCAACTATATCTTTAGTTAAACAGTTGCAATTTGTCAGTTTCCTTATCAATACAGTATAGCTAACTAGTCGATTGGGCTTAATCTTTTAGGGCAGGTCCTATCATATGACTCCTATGTATAGATTATGAAACATATTCTATTCTGTAGCAATAGAACAGTAAAATGATAAAATAAGATAGAAGTATTTGATGATTAGAAATCCTTGGATTTTGTGATATCTAAAAACAAGTCAGGCTCTGAAAACTTAGCTAGAAATTTATCCTATAGAATTTTTCTTGCAGGACTGGTAAAGATATTGAAGAAGTATGACAAGAGAACTGGTGCATTGATTCGCTTACCATTCATCCAGAGAGTCCTGCAACAGCCTTTCTTCACCACAGACCTGCTTTACAAGCTTGTGAAGGAGTGTGAGACTATGCTTGACCGCCTCTTCCCCACAAATTTAGCATCTTCGTCTTCAGCTCCCGCTCCAGTGGTGGATCACAATGAAGTGTGTGATCCATCAACTGTCACTGTCACCCCCACTAAGGAGGAGGAAGATGGTGTCCTCACAATGCCCAAAGAGCTTGCAGAGATAGAGTACATGGAGAGCTTGTACATGAAGAGCACCATCTCTGCATTACGGGTTTTGAAGGAAATTCGAAGTGGGAGCTCAACTATCAGTGCATTCTCATTGCCACCACTGCAAGTCAGCGGTGGTGTAGAGGAGGCGTGGAAGAAAGCTCCTGTTCTGGAACAGGAAGCCAAGTAAGCTATGGCTTATTTGGAGGACAAGATTGTCCCTTTTGTTATGTTCCTGTTTTTCATATTTTTCTTGTGTTCTGGCTTTGTTTCAATGGGCTTATGCTTTGCACGATCTAGATACTAACACATGTAAAATGCTTAACTTAAATCTAAAATGCTTAACTTAAATCTCCAGTTAATGAAATAGTAAACATGATTACCATCGATCCGCCTAAGTCTTTCTTTGCCTGTTTCATCAAATTTCTGTATATGCCGTGACTTTATACATGTAAGTTTTGCATATAATACAATGCTTTTTTCAGTGAAAGTATAGACATTACATATAAGTGTGTCGGGGCTGACCCAACCACAATAGGACAAGAGAAGAACGGGCCTCCTTGACACGTCAGTGAGAGGGTTTGTTCGTTAACTTTTTAAGGGGATAGATTTCTCGATTGGAGAGAGTACCACCCGAATATCATGTGTAATCTCTCTCAAGGGAAAGAGAATGGGTGTTGTTGAATTAACCAACGACTCTTGGCCAATCGTGAAATTTGGCACATTTTAGGGTCGTGGCTATTGCACACACTTCAATCATGGAGGTGTCCCAAAAGGCTGGGACAGTTCCGTTACCCACGGCCAACACCTCACCAATGTCTGACCGGGTAATAAAACACAACCCTGAATGCCTGATATCCACAAAAGCGCTCCATGAACATTAATTGCTATCCATCCGGGCACCAGTGACGTAAACCTCCTCGACGGGGTCGTCATTGCTGGTCGAGAAGGAGTCCTACCAACAGGCAACGTTGTTTCCCAAGTTGTAATGTGAGCAGATGTTGTTGACTGGATTCCTATAGCGGATGGGGTCATATCCTTCCATACTTTTGTATTATCGGCCTTCCATGTCTCCCACAACCAACAGAGAAGCCGTACATGACGCTCCAATGATGTCGCGACCGTGAGTAGGCCCCATCCTTCAGGGAATGACAGGCTTGAAGGGATGTGAGCTAACGACCTGAACAAAGACCAACAACACTAGGCAAAACAGCAGTATAGAAGAAGGTGACAAGAGGATTCAAAATGCCGCTCACAGAAGGGACGATTGGGAGAAATATGAATATACTGTTTGCGAAGGTAGTCAGCCACCTATAGCGAGCCAAAGAGCGCTCTCCATAGGAAAATCCGAAGACGAGGTTGGATAGGGAGCTTCCATATGTCCGTCCACATTGGAGGTTGGACTGACGATCTTATTCTAGCTCTTGTCGTACTTAGGAGTCGTAACCATCCCGAGTAGAGTACACTTATTTTGGGTTGTTCATCTAATACCATTCATCCCGCATACAGGTGCCCGATAAGGGAGTATTGAGGATATCATTTTGGTCTGCTGGTGGGAACAGACGATAGACGAGAGGTATGTCCCATTGGCGGGTACCCGAGGATTATGAACCCAACGACCAGGGAGTGTAGTAGGGATGGTGAGTCAGATCGAACGTGGGGTTATTCCTTCATCAACCACGGTTGCTGCAAAATCTATGAATGGAGCCAATAGCACACCGCAGGCTAGAAATAATAAGAGGTTGGGTCGCATGGATGCTTGGCCACGTAAAGCTCGAGTTTTTCGATAGAAATTCGCCCCTAGATAATACCGTTCCCTTAAGACCATAGCCACCAACGAATCCGGCCGGTAGAGAAGGTTCCATGCCTGTTTGCCAATAAAACCATGTTAACATCCCGAAGATGGCGAAACACCACCCCCTTTCAATCTTTGGACGAAAAAAGTTTGTCCCATACCTTCCATATAATCAGTTTATTATTGGAAGCTGACACCCCCTCCCCCCCCAAAAAAAAACTTAGTCAGGACGAAATGTATCTTATCTGTAATGCTTCTTGGGACTTCAAAGATAGACATGACGTAGATTAGGATAGAAGTGAGGACTACCCAGATAATTACCATATATTTTTCGCAGACGATTGCTACATATTCTGTAAGGAGAAATGAAAGGAAGCCACCAATTTAAGGACCACACTGGAGCCTTTCAGACATATGTGGGAACAAGTGATAAATTAAAGTAAATCCTTAATTTTTTCAGCTTTAATACTACTGTAGGGGACTATCAAGCTTGTTGTCAAATTTTGGCTGCCACGAAGAATTCTACAACCTCTTCTTACTTGGGATTCCCAAGCTTCATCGACTGGAACAAAAGTCTGAGCCTTTATTTTTCGGTGGATATGACCCTGAAACGAATCTCATTGTGAGATGGTCAACTCCTCTCACTTGTTGGGAATGAGGGCTATGGTTAGATCGGACCTCCAAGCTATCCCCACCCACTTTATGAGAGTAGTCTAGATACCTAATTACCTTGTTGATAATTCCATATGGCATTGACTAAATTATGGTGGGCATGACCAGGAGCTAGCGGTCGCCCGATTGTATAACAATGTTAAGAGAGACTCTATCAATTGAAGAATGCGGGTGAGGTGGGATTTCGAAATCTCAATGATTTCAACGTTTCTCTACTAGGTAAACATGACTAGAAGTTGCTTACGGTGGACATGAGTCTAGTAGCTCTCGTAGTGTGAGCTCGGTACTATCTAGTACACTCTTTCCTATCAGCTTAAATGGGACATAATCCTAGATTTACGAGAATGAGCCTCATGGTAGCCCACCCACTTCTCTAGGAAGCAGCTCAACGACTCATTGGACCCTAAGTTAGGAACATGGGATATTCTGACCCTCCCCCGCATCTGTATCTTCTTAGGAGAATCTATACCAATTACATCTAGTGGTGGCTAACCTACATCGACGACGTATATGCATACCTTTAGAGTACCTTATATACCACAAGGATGTGGAAACAACGGGACACTTGTTCATACAACCTTGGTTTGCTCAAGATTGTTGGAGGAAATTAAGGGCATCTTGATCCCCATCCTAACCAATACGGTTTCGGATTGGTGGGATGCGGTCCCATGGAACACGGGAGAAAGTGGGTAGACAATTTTATCTTCATGAATGTCGGAAAATGGAGGGATAGAAAAGAGAAGGCCTAAAAACAGATTGAACCATCCAATGAGCGGATGGATGGCCGCGTATGGGACCTTATCGTAAATTAGATAACTGCAATGACCATACCGAAATCAAGGGGGCAGAGAACCATAGCCAATGATACATCGGGCCCGGATATGTAGATGTACCTAGAGGAATGTTTACAGGTTTTCAATGTTGATGATGTAGTCTTTGCGACCACGTTGGAAGTTGGGAGAGGTCTCTTTTGTATAGACGAGGCATGCCGTATCCAAGGTATGTAGTGTGGGGGTTATAAGTGGAGTCAAGAAGGCAATCTCGATTTGGATCCGAGACTATGATCTCCCGAAGTGATGCTAAGGGATTTCTCAATATTCTCTGTACCAAGACCTCCTTCACCTTATCGTCGCGTGGTAATACTATTCAATCGTTTATCCCTTTTATTTACAGTCGAAAATGTTAAACTCGAATTCGTAAAATGAATAACGAATTGAACCTCACCGATTCGTCAGAGAAGTCCATTCCAAGCCTATGGTTGAGGACCAGTTCCCAAACGCATGCTTCTCATATCCGATCAATAAAAGGTTCCATTTCCATAAATATAAAAGGAAGAGGACTTGGTTAGTTGTTACATGAAATCTGCGGTTAATGCAATAAATGGGCTGGTCTTGCTCGACCAAAGATGGACTGGGCCCAAGCCCAATAATGAAAAAAAACGTACTAAGAAATTAATAATTTAAAATATTATCCACCTCATCTTTCAAAGCGATTGTTCTGGAGTTCTTCACGCCACGCAAGATAGAAAACGACATCGTCTCAGACAGAGTCTGTCCTAGCCATTGGGCGGGCACGAGAGACCATACCTCTATCTCGTTGCTTCTCTACAAACAAAACAGCGGTCTTTAAATACTCCATTTATTTCCAAAGCTATCCAGCGAGGAACCAGAAGAACGCCATAACCGTAACTTCTTCTTGTTCTTCTTCTTCTTCACTCAACTCGTTATTTTCAATTTTAATTTTTAAGCTAATAGTCTCGATTTCGATTGCGAAGCGTCGCCAAACCCACATCTTCTAACCCAAAATTGTTAAATCCGAATCCTTTATTGTTGTCACTCCTTCGGTTTCGTGCACTCCTACTCCAACCCAAAATTGTATTCAACCCAATCTCTTATCTCTCTCCATCTGTTCTCATGGCTTCCTTGGCGACTCCAATCTCTCAATCTCAATCATTTTTCTATAAACACCCCCTCCTCGATTTCAAACCTTCCAATTCTCTCCGGCAGCTAAATCTTCAATCCAGAACCTCTTCTCTTCGCATCTCCTCCTCCAGAATGGCACCGGCCAAAAGGGTCGTCGTGGTCTCCGCTACCACCGCCGAGAAGCCCAATAAACGGTACCCCGGCGAGGCCAAGGGCTTCGTCGAGGAGATGAGGTTTGTGGCCATGAAATTGCACACCAAGGATCAGGCCAGGGAGGGCGAGAAGGAGGTTAAGGAGCCGGAGGAAAGGTCTGTCAGGAAGTGGGAGCCTACTGTTGACGGCTACTTGAAGTTTCTTGTGGACAGCAAGCTGGTTTATGACACGCTCGAGAGGATCGTTGAAGATGCTCCTGTTCCATACTGTGAGTTCATCACTTTGGGATTTGCAAGTTTATATATATATATATATATAAATTCTGTGAATGTTTTTAGTTATTTGAATGGTTTGTTGATTGTTTCATTTCTTGATATTGGTTGTGTTTTTTCCTATGCAAATTGTTTGCCTGGTGTCATTTTCTCGTAAGGATGTGGAACATGTGCTTAAAGTCCAGATCATTTTTCTTCTTCTGGTATATATACTTGTTTTTTTTTAATCAAGGCATGTACCTCTTTATCGATTGATATGGATGATATGCTGCATGTACTTTATCCATTGTTGGCCCTTTGAAAACCTTGTTCTTGGTCAAACATCATGTTTGAAAAGAATATACACTATTGTGTTTGAGTAGAAGAAAGTTACAAGTATAATCAACATATTCAAGTATATTTTGAGCTTGTTGGTTTTAAGGATCACTTGGGTTGTTGACTTTCTATAATTTATGACGTTAGGATTTGAGTCCCCTAATATTTTCCCTTACATTAGGTCGCCCCGATTTTCTGGTTGCTGCTAAGGTTTGTGTTTGTTGGCCAACTATAAATTTTAAAAAGTTATGATTAAAGATACATGTTCCTAATCACCCTTTGTTTCTAGATTGATGGGCATGCCCAAATTAATTTTTGCAACTGCACTCTTGAAACATGTAACTTAACTTTATTTCTAAACCTCTTGGGGTATGATTGTGTGTTTTATTTGTTTACTACATAGTATATTGTTTAGATTTCTTTAGAGGCAAGCATAACACCTCAACCTCAACCTCAACCACTAACACTTAGTCTTATTTATAATTTCTTACCATTCCCAAACAGAGTTACACTTATCAGTATATGATTATGAATATCCAATGAGGACTAACTAATAAACCTAAGCTCCATGTGCATGTTTCTTGGTCTGCTAAATCTATTTCTATATACCTTGCTGATAAGAACTTGAACCTTTGTGCCCCTTCAAATACAGATGCTGAGTTCAGAAACACGGGTCTGGAAAGGTCTGAGAAACTGGCAAAAGATTTGGAGTGGTTTAGGGAACAAGGTTACTCTATTCCAGAGCCTTCTGCTCCTGGTACTACCTATGCAACAGTTCTTAAAGAATTGTCTGAGAAGGATCCTCAAGCTTTCATTTGCCACTTCTACAATATATACTTTGCTCACAGTGCTGGTGGCCGAATGATTGGGAGAAAGGTAATGAACTGAAAAATAGAAGGGGAAATTGCACTTCACTATCGTGCACTTTGAGCTTTAATCAATTCATTGCTCTGTACTCAAAATCATATCAATTCACCCCGATAAACTGTTTTTGGTTTCAATTTACCTCCCTATACTACATGTCGTATCAATTCACTACCCTATTTTTCATTAAATTTATCAACAATGACAAAATTGCCCTTTACAAAAAAAGTCAACAATTGATCTATAAGATGAAAAAGAAGAAAAAGGGCTCGTTTTATTTATTTATTCCTGATTGTCTAATTTAATATTAATTTTCAAAATCTCTCAATTTTTATTTGCAATGGCATTTTAGACATTTCAATATTTATAAACTTCGTAACAAAGTTTATCGGTGTGAATTGATATGATTTTAAGTACATGACACTGAATGGATTAAAGCTCAAGGTATAAGTGTAATTACCCCCAAATAGAAAAACTTTAGTCAAATAATCACGAACTTGTTATTTACTTAAAGGTGCTCAAACTCTCCTATTTTTACATCATATCATCAGGTTGGTGAAAAGATACTGAACAACAAAGAACTTGAGTTTTACAAATGGGATGGTGAGCTTTCACAACTGTTGCAGAATGTGAGGGAAAAGCTGAACAAAGTAGCTGAAGTAAATCTCATACTCCTTCAACATTTTCTTATGTTTTATGAACCCTTTTGTCTGACAATCTTGTTTGTGGGTTTTTGCAGGGCTGGAGTAGGGAAGAGAAGGATCATTGTTTGGAAGAGACAGAGAAATCATTCAAGCACTCTGGGGAAATCTTGAGGCTCATATTGGAGTGAAGTGCGGAAATGCAACTGTCTTTAAACTTGTGCAAGTAACTGTTTCAAGCTTTAACAATGCCTGTATGTAATTGTTTCAAGCTTTAACAATGCCTGTATATTTAAACTTGTCACTTAGATTTCAGATATCTATGAGGTCAAGTTGAATTATCTCCCTGATGCACATTTTAAGTGTGTTCAAGTATTAGTAACAAAAATAACTACATGGACAAGAACTCAGGCATGATCATTGGTGTTGTGTCTGTGTTGTATGCATGGTTGTAAAAAGTGTTAGGCGTTAGTTGGACGGTGAGGACCCCTAGGCGTTAGGGAGGTCTAGGTGGATTTTTTTAAATATTTTTAATTATTATTAAGGGTTAAATATCGAAACTTACTCTTAAGTATTGGTCACGAACACTATACTACCCACGTTTTAAAAATGAACACTACACTACCCTTAAGTATTGGTCACACGATTTTGTTAGTAAAAATGGACGGAATTTTCATTCCGTTAGTCATATGACCTCAAGTGTCATATAATGGATGGTAAAATAACGTTTCCCCTTAATTATATGACCTTCCCACATTTTATAAGGAACATTACCATTGTACCCTCGTTATTGTTCCTTATAAAATGTATAGAGGTCTAATACTTAAGGGAAAAAAACATCGTTTTACCATCCATTATATGACACTTGAGATCATATGGCTAACGGAATGGAAAATTCCATCCATTTTTACTAACAAAATCGTGTGACCAATACTTAAGGGTAGTGTAGTGTTCATTTTGAAAACGTGGGTAGTGTAGTGTTCGTGACCAATACTTAAGAGTAAGTTTCAATATTTAACCCTATTATTAAATATATATCATATAAATATAATTAAAAAATTAAAATACATATTATATTTGTATGATATGAAAAGTATCAAAATAAAATAAAAAATTAAACTAAATAATGCTCTCATTTTGATTTTAATTTAAATTTTAATGAAAAATAATTTATAATGATAATTTAGGGTGTGCAAGGTTGACTTAAGGGTGATTTTGGCTTGTAACAAAGGAGGCATGGTGAGGTGCAGGGTTTGAAAGGTTGAATTAATGGTAATTTTGGATTTTTTTTAAAAAAAGTCATGTGTAAAGCACATTATAATTTTCCATCTAAAGTTGGATGAAAAGTTAACGTTAAGTATTAAATTGAAAATAAAACTTTCTTAAGGTACTTGAAACGAAAAAAATAATAATTTAAGGTACTATAATAAAAATAAAACTTTAACAAAGATATTATGACAAATTACATATATATATATAGAATGGCGCAAGAACGGGGTAAGGAATAAAATCCCCTGTGGGACGAGAATGAGACGGGGAATAAAATCTCTGTTCCCCACCCTATCCCCACAAAACCACCCCGCCCCAACCCTGCCCAATTGCCATCCCTATTTAGAGTGTATGTAGCGCTTAGTCATGTCAGGGCCGCCCATCCCCTTTGATATCATTATCTTGCTTTTCTGTTGGACTGAGTTTTTTTCTTTTGTTTTTAACAATACTGAAATCTAATCTTGTCACACAAAAACAGGCTCCTTATATTTATTCTAGATTTTCTATTTTAATTTTTAATCTATTCTTATTTATGAGACATTTTTAAATTCCGTGAACTGAGTAGAATATGATGAGTGAACGGGAGGTCAAAGAGAAATGTAATTATATAGATGTATTACGTAAAGACAAGTTTAGTATCCAACAGCGCCTGTAGCTCAGTGGAAGAGCGTCTGTTTCCTGTTTGATTAGCTTGGCACACAAGTGTATTTTATTAAAACATACTTGAATACAAACAGATCAGATAGGATCTACTCCTATTCATAGTGTGTGCTCATAAAGCCACCAATAAAACCAGCTCCGTTGCAGTTTCCACATAATGCAAGTGCATCGACCATGATTGTTAATTTTCACATCATGAAACATTAACAACAGTGTTCACATAAGCACTGAATTGAGAGCAATTAACAGCACCTGGTAATAGTTGGACACAAAGGTATGAAGAAACGCTGAATTGAGACCTAAAAGCCTCTTAGAATCTTCTCTTCTTACCATTTCCTTCGCAATCAGATCACACAATGCTGTTTACCTGACTGCCCTTGTTTTTTCCAGTTGTGGCCTTTCCAATCGACAACAATCCTGTCATAGTTCAAGAAATTGCAGACCACATCTTCATCGTGTGATCAATGTCAACTGTTATGATAATCACGACTAAGAGTTTCAGCTCAAAGTAAAAAAAAGAAGCAATCTTTATCTTCTTCAGCAAATGGGTTGCTATAGAAATTCTCTCCTCAGGCACCAAGGACTGAAATTTGATGGTTCTTGAGCACTGGGGTAGCTCATTTGCTCGAACAACCTTCCTGATTCTAGCACTTGAATTCCCAATTAACAACCCTAAACAAGTACATAACATTCATAACCAAAGAAAGAAATCTCAATTGGTTATGTTATAGTTGTATGCAGATATATGTAACTAGAATGAGAGTGAAGTACCTGGTTGGTTTGGAGTTCTCAAGGAACACAGAGGCGTGGAAGATAGAGAATTTGCCATTACACTCTCCTTCAGCTGTGTTGGGTGTGAAATGAAATGAACCAAGATGAGGCCCAAATGGAGACAAAGATAACACCTTTCTACAATGACTTGTCTACCCTTCCTCCTGTTTTTGCTCTTCCCTACTGCAGAAAGCAAAGAAAACGTTTTCTTCCCCTCCAAAGTGAGATCCTATTGATAATCTCTTCTTCATTCTTCATCAACAACAGTATACAAATTAATCCCGTATTTTTACTTGTCTGCTTTTCAGTAAATTAATCTGATGATTTGCAAGTCATTTGACAAACTGTTCATGCAAGAATCGTACTCGGTACACAAATGTAACAATGGTAGCAAATCAATTTGTTCAATACAGAACTGAATTCGGAATGGCAACTCTAACATCTATACTCTGTAAAATATCAAATCATGATGCCAAGCTGTCCTAGAAAATATACGTGTTGATGCTGGTCCAGCCATGGAGTCTTTTTTGTTTCAAGGTCTTGGATATAAGACTCGTTTAGCTCTTCTTTTTGGTGCAGTGAGCATCTGTACCATGCTGAGTGCAGTGATTATAGCCCACACTGCTCAGAAAGTCTCTAATCTCTTTGGCACTGCTGTTGCTGGCTTGCAACAATCTTTCATCTTCCTCGTAGATCAGATACGGGGCTTCATTTTCTTTCTTTGAAAGTAGCTTTGAGGCTCCCTTCAATACATGATATTCCCAGCCCTGAACATCAATTTTGAGTAGAAGCACCTTTTCTGACTCTGGGATCACATCATCAAGAGGGATGGACTTTACTTGCAGCTCTACCTCTTCATTGGACTTGAACGCTAGCTTTGCCCCAGTTGCAGAAACAGCACTGTTGTCGAGTCTCCCAACCAACTGGAACACAAGCAAGGAACAGCGTGAAGATTTGAGTATAAATTCAGCCTTCACAATACATTTCAAAACTAACATAATGCATGTATAGTTGATTCAAGGCATTGTATTTGTATGATTAATGTATCAGATAAGATTAACATTATGCCCAAGTGAAATGCCACAGATCAATGATGAACTGAATTTGAGTATACAAACTGGATCTAACTGTATCTGGGTAAGAATGATACAAAATGATCTTAAGAACCAACGGAGGTCTACAGGGTTATAATGTATCCATCTGCAACAGGTTCAATTACACCAACTTGAGCAATAATAGAAAATATTTTCTTCAGAACCAAACAGAACTCGAGCCACTATGAACAACAATTTGATCCACTACTTATCACTATTAATTTTTTCATGCTATCAAAGAAAGAATGAAAATAGATGGCGAGTGCCTGATCTAATTGATCGGGTTATGTAGGAACAAGGTTCAAGGCTACCGGTCTGTTGGGATGCCTCAGCTGCATACATCACTGCACTTCCACTTCACACCTATCGTAATGATAAATGGCTCGTCTTGCCGCGACCTTCTCTTGAATTCTCAAGACTTCTGTCCCTCCATCCCCGCAAGGGCAGAGAACCCATCGCTGCGGGAGGCTCCGGGGAAGGCGGAATAGGATTGTGTATAAGATAAAGATTTATTTACTGAAATGGATGCAATAGCATGCGTATCAAACTGTGTTTCTAATGAGCTAAACATGGAGCTAAGAAGTAACAGGATGCTTAATTGATGCAAGCATCACATTAGGAAAAGAATCAACTGTAGCAACTATAAGCAATCCAACAATGCAAGTAACAGAATGAAAAATTCAATGCAAACTCTATAGAGCATCATAACACATTCATAAATCCCAAGGTGCTTCGGTCAACCACTTAGCTATTGTGTACAATCAAATCAATTTACTGATTGAATGCAATAACATGATTACCAAACTGTATTTCTATTAAGCCAAACATAGAGCTAAGAAGCTATAAGATGCTTAATTGATGCAAACATCACATTAGTATAAAGCATTAGATTAGAAAACGTTGGTAAACAGATAAATCCCAACACATGCTTCCAGTTGAAGTGAAAATTACCTTGTGGAAAGTGATGTTTCCAAGGTGGTCTGATGCGGCTGCCTCAAACACAGTAACAAGGTCCTGAAGCCGATTGAAGTAAATCCCATCACAAATCCTCTGCAAATTCTCAAAAACCGGTTCAAACGACAAGACCCGAAACCCCATGGCCGCCGCAGCGAAGCTCGCCATGCCGACATTGGCGCCCACATCCACAACAAAGCCGTCTCTCCCATGGCCTCGCATGCTCTCCAGAACCTCCTGAATCGTCACCGAGATGTCGGGTCTCCGAAATGGCTTGCCTTTGAGCATCCTCACAATGTTCTTGTGGGGCTTATCGGGGAGCGTCCCGTAGTCGGAGAGCGAGTACAGAAAAGGGTATTTGAGCCCTTCGACGATGTTGGCGATTACGGGGTGGGATTGAGGAGATTTGAGGCAATTGAAAGCGTCGATTGCTGTTTCGAATGGCAATTGGGCCCTCACAGTGACGTTAGGGGTTGGGTTAGAATTAGGGTTCGAGGGGCGAGAGGTGAGGAGGAAGAGGACCAGGAGGGTCGCGCAGGTGAAGAAGAGCAACACGATGGGTCTGAGCGACAAAAGCTTCAAGGGTTTTTCTCTTTTCCAGGCGTTTGCCATGGAAACGGAAAAATGATGAAACTTTCCGGGAAAATGTTGGGTTTTCTCGGGAAACTCAGTTACCGGTCTGGATCTCTGGACCGAGATAGAGAGAAAGCGAAAGGATCAAACTTTTGAAGCTCTTGTTCACGAGCTATACAGTGCACCGATAGTGGCGATTCGAAAAGTGGCCGTGTTTCGATCAATCCGGGAAAGCGCGTGGATTTCCCGGGGAAACTGGGATCTGTTTTCAACAACAATGAGATCTGAGAACTAAAGCTGTCTCCGAGCTTTCTTTGTTTATTTTCCTTCTGAAACTTATTACCACAACAGAGTCTGTGCTGTGGACTGCCACGTCACACTGGGCTATCTTCCCGACTGACGTGGCACAACATCATTGGGCAGATAGCTTTGAAACTCTTAACTTAAAACATTAAGCATCCGTTACTGTTTGAGTTAATGAGTGTAAGTTACAATTAATCTCAAGAATTGTTTTTGATTAGTTTGAGGTTTTGTAGTATGTTTTGTCTGAGAAGAGACATAAGTGGTGCTTTGTGCTTGGAACATCTCCGTAGATTAAGTAGCATGTTTAAGGCTATAATCGTTTTGATCCTGCAACTTGGGTTGGTTTGTTCCTACAGTTCATGCACAAATGGCAGCCAAAAAGGTCCGAAGATCTTCAATGTGTTGGATTATGGAGCAATTGGGAATCACATAACAGATGATTCTAAAGTAACAGTCTTTCTCAAATCCCGATCTGTTTTTTTTTTATTAGCAATCCTTAACATCAGTTTCATTATTGATAACTTGTTGCAGGCATTTCTAGATGCATGGGATGATGCGTGCAGCACCAAAAGTAAGCGCTCGAGAATTATCATCCCAAAAGGAAAGGCATTTCTTCTCCATCCAACCAGTTTTCATGGCCCGTGTAAGCCAAAGAACATCATATTTCAGGTACATGATGTTACAATCTGTTGCTTAATATGTTCTGCATCAGTTTCAGTCCAAATAAATTGCTCATGTTGTATAGATATCTGGGGAGATCCAAGCTCCGCCATGGCCTCATGTATGGGATGGACTCGACGCTGGTCAGTGGCTGAGATTCATCAGAATCAAGGGTCTTGTTGTCACCGGTCATGGAAGGATCGACGGGAAGGGTTCGGGTTGGTGGGATCAATCATGCAAGTATCATCCTAACCTGGTACCAACAAAACTTTCATGACAAGAACTCAAATCTTGTATTCAACTACATATCGTTCACCAGATTCGCTCTAACTTGTCTCAGGAAGGATGTACTAAATTGGCTCCTACGGTAAGTCAATTCAATTTAAACATAGAACAATGCCAATACAAAATGAACATTATGTCCGGTGGGTGCAACAGGCGGTGAAGTTTAGTCATTGCAACGAGAGCAGACTTTGCAACGTTAGGTTCATCAACAGTGCTCAAACACATGTATCTCTGTTCGGATGTAATCAAGTTAGGATTAAGAACGTGACTATTCGCGCCCCTGCGTCAAGCCCCAACACTGATGGCATTCACATTCAGTCCTCTCACCATGTCTCAATCCGCAACTCCACAATAGGCACTGGTGAGTAATAAATCTCAAGTTCATCGCATGTGATCACTAAACACTACTTACATTTCATTCGTGTGATCGAACAGGCGATGACTGTGTCTCCATCGGAGACTACACTTCCCACGTTGACATCTCAGATGTTCGATGTGGCCCAGGCCATGGAATAAGGTTATTATCAGCTATGTGTATCAAGATTTAGGATTATGTTTCACTTGTTAATGATACGTGGAAACAGTGTTGGGAGCTTAGGCAAAAAAGGAAATTATGTGCAAGTAGAGAAGATTCATGTGAAAAGAGTTAGTTTCAACGGAACAAGCAATGGAGCTCGGATCAAGACATGGCAGGTATATGAAAACAGTTTGTTCTCACTTATGCACATTGCTAATGTTTCTTTGTGCAAATTAAGGTCGGGAAGGGTTATGCTCGGGACATCATGTTCGAGCAACTGAGCTTCCATGATGTAGAGAACCCAGTTATTATCGACCAAAACTACTGCAATCCCAAGGGTGCATGCAAGGAAATGGTAGGGGTACAATGATAAGTACATTTTAAGGAAGATATATGCTAATATGTGTCTACATGTTTGGTCCTAGGGAAGTGGTGTTCATGTAAGCAATGTGGTGTTCAAGGGTTTGTTTGGGACATCAAGCAGCAACGTAGCTGTAAACCTCAACTGCAGTGTATCTGTAGCTTGCACCGAGATTCACTTGCATGACATATGGCTAATCTCTCAGGAATTTGGTCGGAAAGTCACTTCAAGCTGCGTCAATGCGCATGGTTACGCCGGAGGATTTGTCAAGCCTTCTCACTGTCTCAAGGTTTGAAAATGTGAGGCTCATTGCTTTCGAACATTACACATTCCCCCCTTCATCCTTGGGTGCATTATTGGATCGAATGGGTGTTTTTTTAGAAATGTTGTTAGGATCGATTCAGATTTTTTTTGATTGGTGGAGAGGCGCGGATTGCTCAATATTTTTGATTCACCTTTTGTATTGTTTGTAATATTGTTCACGGTTTACGGATTTGGGCTTAACTTGTATATTGTACTGCTTTTCCTGGTTTGTATTCGGTTAGACATTATTTTGCGTTACCATCTTCAGATTCGAATCCTCTTTATTATCGCGTTTTTTTCCTACAACAAGAAAAGTTGGTTGGGAATGATGAAGATCACTCAAGTCTGGGGATTGGAAGGAAAGATGGATCATTGGAATCAGCTCATCAGATTATTAATAATGAATGTTATGAGGTGGCTGATGTGCTGGGTTTTAATAGGTTTAAAAGCCCTACGAGTTTTAAAAAAAAAACAAGATCAAAGAAAACCATACCCTCGATAGTTTATGAAACAAGAGCAAGGGAAAAGCTGGAAGCTGAGTATGGATTTAAACAATGGAAACATTCTGCTGAGAAAGCTTCAGGTGGTGTCAAAGGTGTTTCAGAAGCTTGTAAAATGTGGGCTTTTTGTAAATCAGTTGGTATCAAAGATTATGTTCCAGAGCATAAGATTCTTGAACAGTTTAAAATGATGGAAGATGAGGAAAATCAAAGTGTTGAATTGGATACTGATTCAGAGGATGGTTATGGTGATGTGGAAAAGATATATGATTCTAATTTGGAGAGGATCTCTCCAAAGATTCTTCTCACTAATCCCATTTGAAAAGTCTCTTTGAAGCTTGGAGAAGTAGTCCTAGGTTGTGTGATAGGAGGAGACTCCTGTTGAGATTTGCACAATCAATTTGGGACTTGTCCATAATTTATAGTGATCTGATATGGATGATGATCAGATAAAGTGGCTGATAATTGTCTAATCCAGTTCATATAGTAGCTGTTTGAAGGGCTCTGATGTAGGTTTGCCTTCCAGTAGTTTATACACTGTCATTTGGCTACATCAGGATATTACCATGATCCTTTGTTTTACTTGTTGATGGATTTATGTAGGAGTTTCTGTTGAATGTTTGGTCAATTATCCTTTATGAGGCTAAGTTTTGTGTCTCAGTTCTCTAATGTTTGAGGTTTAATTTATTTCAGTGTTCTTGTCTTGTATTTGTTCTATAAGACAGTATATTGTAGTATATTTCTTGCCTTTTCTATCTTTGAGAAGGTAAAATTTATAATATTTTTGTTTTGCTGATAAAAAAACACAGGTACAACAATAAGCTTAACCCCTCTTTTTTTAATAAATTACTTTTGATTATTCGTCAATTTTAACACAAGAAATGAGCTTTCTAGTTTGGAAGATATAAGCCGCTTATTAAGAGATCATATATTAATACTTGGTTATTACACCCGTTAATAGAGTTTTCAGAGTTAAAGCGATATTGATTGACTTGTTATGTGCAAAAAACATATAATCCAGAATAACTATTTGCAATTAACCCTAAACTACATCGTCATATTACCCTGAAGATCGTAGTTACCTTGTAGGTTTGGGGAAAAAATCAAACCAAAAAGCACCAAAGGGAAGGAGATGAATTGGCTAACTGGAGATCCAAATATTTCATTAACTTATTGTTTGAAAAAAATAATACACGGAACTAGCTCATGAGTTTCTATGCTACAAAAATATTGTATGAAATATATATTCTGAACAAGCACAAGCTTGTTAGTACCTCAACCCTACAAGACTAAGGATCAGAGAAGCATCCATTTTTCAGTCTGTAAATATGCTGAAGCGGAGTACCTTGTATTAGCTGCACTGCTTTGCATGAAAATCTTTAGCTGATAACAAGCCCGTGATGAGAAGCTTGAGCCTTTCTGCACCAGGGCCTGGCCTGATCTCGGTGGTGTTTGTCAGGTCATTGTTTACAAAGCTGAGATCAGTTGATTCTTGGTCTAACCATCCACCATGTGAGAACCCATGAGCATTAAGGCCCAGAAGCTCAGAATCTATCTTGCTGAGCACAGGTTCGGTTCTCCCAAATTTTCTAGCAAAAGGAGCATTACTGTCCACCATTTTGGGGAAGTCTTGAGATGTGAGGAAATGTGGGTGCTGTTTGGGCGGGTTGTCCCAAGATATGAAGTGAAGGTCATGGTTCACTGTAGTGTTCCTGAACTTGTCTGTGTTGCAGATCACCGTGTGGAAGTACCCTTCAGGTGAAGAAAGAAAGTTGGCATAGTACATTAGGACTGTTCTTGGAAGATTGTCCCATCCCCACAAGCAATATTCTATGAAAGGGCGCGAGAGCATCATCCAAGCAGAACCTGAGGAAAATCACCACAACACATGGTAACTGGATGAACACAATGATCTCGTCAACAATGTTATATTGCCTGAAAATGGTCCTTATTTTGTCTGAATTAGTCTCAGACCATCATTTGGATGATAACAATCTGCATGGCATTGCCATCATTTCAATACGAAACAAAGAATCACAATCAAGCCTGTTTCTTGCTTAGGCTACCAAGTATTGAGTTACAGCTAGGCATATTAGATCAAGCGAAAAGTCTCACCTGTAAACAACTTATAAGCAGTTGGGACACTCCTTCTCTCTGGAACCCAAAACACGTCTGACTTTTTCAGTGTATACAATGCAGGATCAATTATGACAGGCTTGGCTCTCTGGTACCTTCGGAGTAACAGAGACATTTGTATACATTTAGCATGAATGATGATATTAAAGTTAAGCAAACCAACACTACAGAAAAGGAGAAGGAAAAATATGAACTACATACTCCTTCCAACCAATATCACTGGTATGCTCGATAAAGTTAAGGTTCCTGGGAATATCTGACAATGTATGAAGAAGATCTGTGATACAAAAAGAAACAGTAATTAAACTTATGGTGAAGTCACATTTTGATTAAGCATTAGTCCTTCAAAATTGGAACAAACCAATCAGAATTCAGAAGCATGGCTCTAAATTGGGTAAGAATCAAAATCAGAAACAAACCAATTACAATCAATGGCCCATTACCCAAAATAGCAATCTAAGGCATTGAAGCATAGCCAATAGGCCAAATCAAAGTTTGAAAGTTAAAATGTGATGAAGTGATACCATCTTGGGTGAGCAGAGGATAGTCAGAGGCACTGAGGTTGATGAACCAATCCCAGTGTCCTCCTTCCTTGAGCAGAAGCGCGGCGGCGTGAAGCGTGTTGGAGACCATGGTGGGTCCTCGGTAAGTGACCAAATTGGCCTTGACGATGGCCCTGACATTACCCATCTTCCGGAACACTGGGTGGTTCCTCACAAAATTAGCAAGCTGGAGCCTCTCCTCCAGCGAGGCCTCCAAATCCAAGTGCACCGCGTACTGGTTCCGCGGATGGTAGAGAGCTAACAGCGTCCGCTTCAAGCTATCCCCATCTCCCATAGAACCGGAGATCAGGTAGGCTAATCTGGGAACCGGGTCGGCGGAAGTGGGAGAGACGCGGAGCTCGGACTCGACGAAGCTCGGGAGGCGGCGCGGGGAGGTGGGTCTGGCGAAGAAGAGGACGGACTTGTAGGAAGTGAGGAGGAGGAGGAGCATGGTGGAGAGCAGGAGGGAGAAAACCAGAGGCAAGAACCATTTTTTCTTCTTCTGGGTCTTATTGGCGTCCATGGCTGCTTCCGCAGAAGCTCGATGGGGAGCTCAGCTCAGGTAGCTGAAATGGAGTGTGTGTGTTGTAATTATGTCTGTGTTGTTGGTGGGGATGTGGATGGGACATAGGTGGGGAAGGGAGGGAAATAAAGAGTTTTGGAGGGGTCGGTGGGTATTGGGTGGAGATGGGAGTACACGCGCCTCCGCGGTGGTAAGTCACAGCCGGCGAAGTCTCCCACAAACAGGGGATGGGCGCGTGATAACAGGGAGACATTAGATGGGCCCACGGATCACAAATATGAAACGGTGCGCACCATGTTAGAGCATGTACAACGGGTCGGACCCGCGCCCCACTCCGCGCACGCCCGGACCGCGGCACGCGGGCCGACCCGCTGTGGAGGCCCAAAAACGCGAGCCCGCGCCCCATTTTCGCGCTCCCGCCCCCCTCTGTGCGTGCCGCGTGCGGCGTTTGCTGGCCGCTGGCCGGTCCCGCTCCCTGCGCGCCCTCTCCTTCGTGGCAGCCTGTGGCTGCGCCACGTGTACTGACCGTTGCCAACGGTCAGTTCTAACGGCTACATTTTTTTAATTCAAAAATCAATTAAAACTAACCCTATAAATACCCCTCTTCACTCTCATTTTTTCCACACCACTCTTTACTTTCACTCTCCAATTTCACTCTCATCTTCCCAAATTGTCCTCTCTCGTTTCAATTATTCGCGTGAAAAATGTCGGGCGAAGCTGGGTCTCGTGTACACTCAGTTGGTGACGAACGAGAATTCACCGAGGACGAACTGGCACGAGGTTTCGGAGACATTCTAACGGGCAATCGATCCGTCTCCCCAAACTCGAACCCGGGGTCGAGTTCAGGTTAGTGCAAACTTATTATTTATGTAACGTAATTTTTGTACTTATTTTATTGGATTAATGCATTACATTCATTTTTTTGATTAATTATTTGCACTTATTTTATTAGTTTATTTTTTAGCACTTAATTTATTGTCTTCAAATATTTTTATCAGGGCAATACCGTCCCCCACAATATCAAATGGCGCCAGGGTTCCAAGTGCCATCAAATTGGACCATGCCCCCACAAGGTTTCCAGATGTCGTCGTACCAACCACAACCACAATGGGGGATGAGACCCCAATTCTACAACTACGAGGGTCATCCACACCCCGACGTACAAACCCCCCAACCATCCTCTGTCGGACCTTCCCAACGACGAGCCCGAGCCCCTACTGCCCGAGGCCAACCCCGAGGCCAACCCGAAGAACCAGAACCGGATGGCAAGACATTCAGCAAGCAGGAGGACGATTGGCTCATAACTTGCTGGTTGAGTTCTTCGAAAGATGCCATCAAGGGAAACTCCCAAACCGGCACCACATTCTGGTGCACAGTAACGAAGAAATACAACTCCAAGGCAGGTATCCCACAGCGACGCTGGGAAGCTATCAAGAAACGTTGGGGCAGAGGTTCCTCTCAGACAAGGAGGTTCCTCGGTTATTTGAAGCAGTCCAAGGAGGAGAAACCGAGCGGCGCCAACCAGGCAGAGCACATGAAACGTGCGAAGGAACTGTGGACCCGTGCAGGGAAAGTGTTTAGGGACCACCCACTAAAGTTCGACCTGGATCATTGGGTGGAGAGGCTCGAGGGCGTCTCGAAGTTCACTGCCCACGAGGGCACAATGGGAAATGTCCGCCGTGAAGTACGCCAACAACGACAACGGTTGGATGAGTCTGGGGCTTACAGCTCAACCCCACCTACAAGCACAGGGGAGGAGGGCACACCTCTCAGTGGTGAGTCCCAACCACCAGAATGGGGAGGAAGCGAGAACTACGAGGGTACTCAGGTCCCTCTCAGCGACACACCCCCATCCCCCGAGGCCGACCCAAGTCCCCCTCGCCGACCGCAAGGGAAGAAGGCAGCGAAGGCCGCAAAGAAGGGGGTCGTCCTCACGGCCCAAATGGTTGCCTTCGCCGAACTGGAACGTGCACGAATCGACGCTGAACGTGCACGGTTTGAGGCTCAACGTTCACGTGGCGAACAAGTGGAAAATAAGTATCGCATGTTACAAGCATTAACCCAACAGTGGGAAGCAAACATCGCCAACTACAAGGCCCTGGTGGGGACAGATACATCTTCCTACGACGAAGAGGCGTTGGCAGACCATAAGTTTTGCAAGACCCAAGTGCGAAGACTCATCACTAGCCTTGAAGCCCAAATTGATGAGCTTCGAAGCCAACCCCCACCACCAGATGTCGACCCAACAGAGGATGATTCTTGAACTTGTATTTTGTTTTGGGTTGTATTAAAAGGGATTGAATAAAATTAGAAGTTCATTTATATTTGTGTTGAATTTATTAATTATTGATTGTCATTAATTATTTATTTCAAAAATTGTTTAAATTATGACTAAATTAAACGGTTTTTGATAATGAATTAAATAAAACATAAAAATATCAAATAATAATCCAGTCAGCACTGTTCTGCACTCCCAGGGCCTCAGAGGTCCTTTCTGTTGTAGAACACCCCCTTTTCTGCACTCCCACTCCCTGACTTTTGTCCAGTCAGCACAAGGGCCTCAGGGCCAGGGCCTCACGCAGGGCCGACCCATTGTACATGCTCTTACACCTCGTGTCTTTCCTTTTTCTTTTTAGGAAACAATGTCTATACATACTCGAACTATAAGAGCATGTACAACAGAACGACCCTGCGTGAGGCCCTGGCCCTGAGGCCCTTGTGCTGACTGGACAAAAGTCAGGGAGTGGGAGTGCAGAAAAGTGGGTGTTCTACAACAGAAAGGACCCTTGAGGCCCTGGGAGTTCAGAATAGTGCTGACTGGATTATTATTTGATATTTTCCTGTTTTATTTAATTCGTTATCAGAAACCGTTTAATTTAGTCATAATTCAAACAATTTTGGAAATAAATAATTAATGACAATCAATAATTAATAAATTCAACACGAATATAAATGAACTTCTAATTTTATTCAATCCCTTTTAATACAACCCAAAACAAAATACAAGTTCAAGAATCATCCTCTGTTGGGTCGACATCTGGTGGGGGGGGGGGGGGGGGGTTGGCTTTGAAGATCATCAATTTGGGCTTCAAGGCTAGTGATGAGTCTTCGCACTTGGGTCTTGCAAAACTTATGGTCTGCCAACGCCTCTTCGTCGTAGGAAGATGTATCTGTCCCCACCAGGGCCTTGTAGTTGGCGATGTTTGCTTCCCACTGTTGGGTTAATGCTTGTAACATACGAAACTTATTTTCCTGTTGTTCGCCACGTGAACGTTGAGCCTCAAACCGTGCACGTTCAGCGTCGATTCGTGCACGTTCCAGTTCGGCGAAGGCAGACATTTGGGCCGTGAGGACGACCCCCTTCTTTACGGCCTTCACTGCCTTCTTCCCTTGCGGTCGGCGAGGGGGACTTGGGGCGGCCTCAGGGGATGGGGGTGTGTCGCTGAGAGGGACCTGAGTCCCCTCGTAGTTCTCGCTTCCTCCCCATTCTGGTGGTTGAGACTCACCACTGAGAGGTGTGCCCTCCTCCCCTGTGCTTGTAGGTGGGGTTGAGCTGTAAGCCCCAGCCTCATCCAACCGCCATCGTTGTTGGCGTACTTGACGGCGGACATTTCCCATTGTGCCCTCATGGGCAGTGAACTTCGAGACGCCCTCGAGCCTCTCCACGCAATGATCCAGGTCTAACTTTAGTGGGTGGTCCTTAATCACTTTCCCTGCACGCTCCCACAGTTCCTTCGCACGTTTCATGTGCTCTGCCTGGTTGGCGCCGCTCGGTTTCTCCTCCTTGGACTGCTTCAAATAACCGAGGAACCTCCTTGTCTGAGAGGAACCTCTGCCCCAACGTTTCTTGATAGCTTCCCACCGTCGCACTGGGAAACCTCCCTTCGAGTTGTATTTCTTTGTAACTTCGCACCAGAATGTGGTGCCGGTTTGGGAGTTGCCCTTGATGGCGTCTTTCGAAGAACTCAACCAGCAAGTTATGAGCCAATCGTTCTCCTGCTTGCTGAATGTCCGGCCATCCGGTTCTGATTCTTGGGGTTGGCCTCGGGGTTGGGCTCGGGCAGCAGGGGCTCGGGCTCGTCGTTGGAAAGGTCCGGCAGAGGATGGTTGGGGGGTTTGTACGTCGGGTAGTGGATGACTCTCGTAGTTGTAGAATTGGGTTCCCATCCCCCATTGTGGTTGTGGTTGGTACGGTGGCATCTGGAAACCTTGTGGGGGCATGGTCCAATTTGATGGCACTTGGAACCCTTGCGCCATTTGATATTGTTGGGGACGGTATTGCCTTGATAAAAATATTTTAAAACAATAAATTAAGTGCTAAAAAATAAACTAATAAAATAAGTGCAGATAATTAATCAAAAAAATGAATTTAATGCATTAATCCAATAAAATAAGTACAAAAATTACGTTACATAAATAATAAGTTTGCACTAACCTGAACTCGACCCCGGGTTCGAGTTTGGTGAGACGGATCGATTGCCCGTTAGAATGTCTCCGAAACCTCGTGCCAGTTCGTCCTCCGTGAATCCTACTTCGTCACCAGCTGAATGTACACGAGACCCAGCTTCGCCCGACATTTTTCACGCGAATAATTGAAACGAGAGAGGACAATTTGGGAAGATGAGAGTGAAATTGGAGACTGAAAGTAGAGAGTGGTGTGGAAAAAATGAGAGTGAAGAGGGGTATTTATAGGGTTAGTTTTTATTGATTTTTGAATTAAAAAAAAATGTAGCCGTTGAATCCGACCGTTGCCAACGGTCGCCCCACGTGGCGCAGCCACAGGCTGCCACGGCAGCGAGGGCGCACAGGGAGCAAGACCGGCCAGCGGCCAGCAAACGGGGCACGCGGCACGCACAGAGGGGGGCGGGAGCGCGGAAATGGGGAGCGGGCGCGCGTTTTTCGGCCTCCACAGCGGGTCGGCCCGCGTGCCGCGGTCCGGGCGCGCGCGGAGTGGGGCGCGGGTGCGACCCGTTGTACATGCTCTAAGAGCATGTCAATCCCTCCTCAGTCCTCCCTCTCTCCCTCTTTTTCCACCATTGAAACTCATGGCTCAAACCTCTTCGCTATCTTTGACGGTTACCTTTGACTGGTTTACCTATGAAGGGGTTCAACAGTACCCTTGCTATCGTTTTCTTTTTTTGATCTTTTTTCGCCGCTGCCCACCTTCGCAGACCTTCTCCTCGTCTCGCGCTACCGATCATGCGTCGCCGGATCGGTCCCGTTCTCGAGCCAGTAGCCATCGTGGCCCTCCTGTCGATGTCCAACAGAATACGTGCTCCATGCGCCGTCTTCCATCTGCAGCGGCCTCTCGCCCAAAGGCCACCCCTCGCCGACATGGTTCCGTTCCCTCGATGTATCCGGGATCCGAGATGAGGGACGATAGGTTGGGGCCTGTTTCCCCGGCACCCGAAATCGGGACTCTCGACCCCGAACAAATTTTTGCGGGTCGCATCGATAATGATTAATCTGCTTCTACATGAAGTGTCGGTGAAGTCACATCTGGAGCACTGGGAGCATATCCCGTCCTCCGAACTATTTCTAAAGATCCAGACGACTCAAGACGAAGAATTGACGATACCAGAACGCCCTAGTGGCACGGGGCCTAGAAGAAGTGGCATCGCAGATTTGATAGTTTTTTATTTCGTTCGTGTGCTAATCTTTGTTCATTCTAGATCTGATATTCAAAAGCGATTATAAAAAACAGATCTGCTAATTAATTTATTGCATAATTTATAAAAAAACAGATATATTTGTTCATTCACAAGATCTGCTAATTAATTTATTGCATAATTTATAAAAAAAACAGATTATATGAAGTTTTGAAAAAATTATGAATTTATATATTTTGGTTTTTGAAATATTTGATTACAAATATATTTGAAAAATAATAGTTCATTTATTTATGAATTGATTAGAAAAAGTAAATTTTAGGGTTTGAATGGTATAAGAGTATAAATTTGGATAACAATGGAGGGTATTTTTGTCATTTTACAAAAAAATTAACAACCATGGATGGAAAAAGAGGGATGTCGTTACTAATGGTTAGTTTGGGCTAGGTTATTGTTAGGAATGAACTTTGGGGTATTAATCCGTTAAACGCGTATAGTTCGGGGTATGTCAACGTAATTCACCCAAAAATTGAAGTCGTTATTATGATAATAAAAAAAAACAAATGAAAAAAATGATGGTCAATACTCAACATAATAAATAATTATGTGTAAAATTTTAAAAATAACACTAACACTCTATATGTGGTATTTATTTGTAATATATTGTTTTCACCGAATTCGTAAAATATTTATTGAGGGAAAAATGTATTTTCAGTTGTCATGAATGAATAGATCGACAAATATTAACAAAACTTGAATGAATAAAATCTTTGATTAATATTGAGTAAATTATCCATTAGAGGTAATCCATCTCACTACTCTAAGTGCACGTAAAGTAACACGGGACACATTCTTGCGATTGCAGGACGCGGGACGTGTCGTTGTGGCGCCTCTTTTTTGTGGCCCGCGAACTGCAAAGGTGCGGTTCAATCCGCAGCGCTCGACTTGCGGCCCGGAAACACGGGCCGCGGGCCGTTCAACCCAAGTTGTCGCCTCCGCCTATCAGCACATGACATGTGGCCTTTTGTGTAAGAACCGCCCCCGGTCGAACCGGTGATTTTTGACAAAAGTTGACTTTCTACCGGAAAAGTCAACCGATGACTTCGGGAGTCATTCGGGACCTTTCCGAGACCCAAAAATCTTATCCGTCATTACGGTTAGCTTAGTTGGGTCGTTTCCTTTCAAACGACTGCTTTTGTGAAAAAGTCAACCGCGGGTCAAACGGGGTCTAATTTGAGGCTAAAACGAATTAAATTAATGTGCTGGATTTTATTAAGGATGGAAGTGGTCCCCACATGGACACTTGTCCATGGTGGCTTGGAGGAGAAGAAATGGTTCTAGAAAGACCCATTTACCCTTAGTTGAACCAAAATAGGATGAAGGGAGCTAAAGGGCAAACTAGATATTTCTCACTTAGGTTTTAAGGCAACAATTGGAGGCATTTCAGCCCATTGCTATAGTGCTGGCCGAAATTAGCAAAGGAGAGAGAGAGAGAGAGAAAGAGAGAGAGAGAGAGAGAGAGAGAGAGAGAGGTTCCATGGAAGCTTGAAGAAGAAGCAAGGAAAAAGGAAAAGGCTTTAGCTTGATTCTACCTCAAACCGTGTCAAAAACATCGTTTTCTTCTTCCTTTCTCCATTCATAAGGTAAATATCCAAACCAAATTCGTTTTTGTTGAAATCGAGCCATGGGTTTGATAGAGAAAAGCTTGAAGTAGTTGGGTTTAAGGTGTTTATGGTTTAGATTATGGTTTTGTGAAGAAAGGTGAAGGTTTTGATAGAAATCTTGTAGATTTGATTGTGTTTTGAGTAGACCCAACTTGGGTATTGAAGTGTTGAAGTTATTGGGTCTGTTTTGGAGGTTTGGGAGGTCATCAATGGAGTTTGGAGGTGGAAATTCGTGGAATCGAAGTTGAGGGAGGAAGAAGAAGGTGTCTGCCCAAACTGGCACGGAACGCCGCACGGACCGGGCCAAGTGCCGGGCCGGTGTGCCGCACGGACCGTGCCAGGTGCCGGGCTGGTGTGCCGCACGAACCGTGCCAAGTGCTGGGCCAGTGTGCCACACGTACCGGGCCGGTGTGCAGCACGGGTCGGGTCGAGTACCGGGCCTGTGGGCCGCCAGGAATGGGCCTTGTTCCGACCCAAATTGCCTTCGGCCCACATTTTGATTTTCGGAAATAATTCGTTTATTTTCTCGTTAAACCGCTTTTGAATTAGCATTAATTCAAAGATTGCTTTATGATCTTAGACGTTGGACCCGAGCTCGGCGGAGGAAGCTACTAGGCGTCTTAAAGTGACTAAGCGTTTGAATAGCGATCGAGGTAGGGGAAAGTAGTGAATACCGGTTTAATTGAGGAAAGTTACTAGTATGCATATAGGTTCCAAATACTTGATATAATTGTAGAATTGCATGTAGGATGTGAGGAACGAGTGAAATGAGGGATAGCTTACGAGCCATGTCGTGCCGCAAGTTTGGGAATTATTGTGCTGTAGAATCATATGTGGGCAATGTCGTGCCCTTAAGTTTGTGTGTTGGTTGTGGTGCTATGAGTGATAACTTATGATGCTCGATGTGTTGTTTATCCGTTGTTAGATCGAGAATCATGATATGGTATGCTCGGTGTTGGAGATGAACCAACTCGCAGCGGAAAATCAATGAAAACCAAGAGACGATTAAAATCATGAAACAACTAACAAAGAATGGATTCACAAGAGAAAAATTCAGCACTAGTTCTTACCAAAACAAGAACAGCGGGTAACGAATGATTGGCTTGAGTCTCCAAGACGCCTACGTATCCACATAGGAATCAAAGCCACGTAGTTCTTCTCTTTGAGGACTCAAGAACACAAAAATGGAAGCGGAAACTAGCCAAACCCGAAATGGCCATGGAAGAGGGAGAGAAAATGTGTTTCCTATTCTTGTCTTGTGTTTGTTATGTTGAAAAAAGATGACTTAAACATAACAAAACTCATACTTGTCCAACTAAAGGCATGGGACAAGTATGGTGTCAAGTAAGGTGTAAATAGGACAAAGTATGGCTAGACAAGATTGGGTTAGGTAGTGAATCACCAACACCTTAATCCTTGTCTTCCTTACTTAGTACTAATTAATCAAGACTTGATTAATTAGTTGCATGGGCCTTGGTTGCATGGGCCTTTCATGGGCCTCTTGGAACATGGCCCGTGGCCATTTCTAACGAGGTCCCGTGATTCGCTCATCGCCTCCAAGCCTTCCATACCGGAAATGTCCAACATTATCTGACGCGATCAATCCCAAGAATCCAAGCCTTGTCTCGATCCGTAAAGTCCTATTCACTTACGGGCACATGACTCAAAACCCAGTTTTGGTCATGTCCCGAGACAACTCCCTTTTGGCTATTCTCCATAAATGTGTCAATGAGTTTCATCCTCCGGTGTGACCCTTAGGTTTATGCATGTCAATAGATCAACGTAAAATCCCATTTTACTTGATCCTATTTAAGTGGCAACTAACGAGACTTTAGTATTGCCTGACACTACATAACGAATCGACCCTGTCGATTCTAACCTTTCCGTCATCCCTGTCATTATCCTTTTATCTCCGATATCCTAATTGAGATAAGGCATAAAGCCGTCATCCTTATTATTCTCAATCACGATCCTTGATATGTGAGATGACTGAAGATATGATACCCGGTATCATGTGCATGGCCATGCTATTCTTTCAGTCACTCTCGATCAAGCGGCCGAGAACCGATACCTTTCCCATACCTCAGTATGATGGATAAATCCCTTAGCCGCCTTTCGTGTCATTCATGTAGCCCGTCCCCAAGCCAATCCTGGCCGTTATGGAAGCCCTGTTACGGACAACGTTAGGCTCAGGTCAAACTCAGCTGTTGACTACATAGCGATCACAAAGACTCCTTGGTCTAAGGATACATGACAAGCTACGACACTGAATATGTTCATGACTTAATCTATGGCACATATTCAGGGCGGGTCGTCCAATATCATGTCCCACATGATATCTATGATCAGACTCCGGAATCCCATTCCAATGACTAACAGAACGTAAGCCATAAAGAGCCATCTTTCATACTAGTCGCTTCCAGTGAAGCTTTGTTGACTAGGGACCCATCGAGTGTGATCTATCTCGATCTATGGTTCTATTCGCATTGTGGGCATAGATCAGAGCACACATCGATATATTACTCCAACACATAAGTAATATAAAGCCGCTTTAATTTTATTGCTAACGATGATTTATACATTCGGACATTTAGGATTGAACTACAGGCACTAAGACTAACAATCTCCCACTTTCCCTAGTTCCAATCTAAACTCCAATATGTCCCCATCGACTTTACATGTCTAACATGTTTAGGCAGCGACAGTGCCTTAGTCAAAGGGTTGGCTATGTTATCATCCGTTGCAATATAGATTATCTTCACTTCACCTCGGTTCAGTCTTTCTCTGATGAGGTGGATACGCCATAGTACATGTTTGGATTTGTTATGCGATCTGGGCTTTTAGCTTGCGCAATGGCCCTTGTGTTGTCGCAAGATGGATTCACCGGGCTGGATGGCTTTTTAATTACACCCAACCCTGCCGTGAATTTCCAAATCCACATAGCCTCCTTAGCTGCTTCTACAGCATCCATGTACTTGGCCTCTATCATATATTTAGCGACACTATCTTTCTTTACGCTTTCCCACCTAAAGCTCCGTCATTCAGCTTAAACACTTATCCTGACTGACTTCTAAAGTCATCTGGATTTGTCTTGGAAAACTAGCCTCTACTCATCCTTCGACGACTAGTTCAACATCATCTTTCCCTCGGGTTAGACTGATGTCTATTGGTACAACATAAGGCTTACAAGACGTTCGGTCTCGTACATGTCATGGCATATATGATCGATCCTGCCCTCAAGCGCATGGGATTCGCATCATCCTTTTCAGCTCATCAGGTGTCTTAAGACGCTGAGTCTTGCTGAGATGAATGCCATGACTAGTGGGTAAGAGTCCTTTCTTTGAATCTCGCATTGAGAACCTACTCAATGCCTTGTTCACCTAGGTTCCCTGACTTAAATCCAAGACCTTCTTGGTGCGATCTCTACATATCTTAATCCCTAAGATATAAGCAGTATCGCCTAAGTCCTTTATTGAAAAACACTTCCTCAACCAAGCTTTAGTCTCGTGCAAGGTTGGGATGTCGTTTTCAATGAGAACCAGAAAGGTAATCTTGCTCCCACTAGCCTTCTTATAAACGCAAGATTCATCCTCGTTCTTGATTAAACCGAAATCCAATTACAGCTTCATCAAAACGAAGGATCCAACTCCGAGAAGTTCGTTTCAATCCATAAATGGATTTCAACAACTTATAAATCTTTCCCTTATTCTTCGGATCGTCAAAAACTTTAGTCCGAGACATACAAATGTACCCAGTCAAATTTCCATTTAGGAAAGCGATTTTGACATCCACTTGCCATATCTCGTAATTATGATACGCTGTTATGTCAAGAAGAATTTAGATCGATTTTGACCATACCCACTAAGGAGAAGGTTTTCTCATAGTCAATCCATTGGATCTGCCTATAACCTTTCGCCACCAGTCGAGCTTTTTAGGTCAGAGGGTTCCGTCCATGTCCATCTTCACCTTGAAGATCCATTTGCATCCGATGGTCCTCACATCATTGATGGGATCAACCGGTTCCCAGACTCGGTTGTCCGACATGGATTGCATTTCCTCCCTCATGGCTCCCAGCCATAACTCGGAGTAGGGCCCATCCACGACTTCTTGAAAGGTGGCTGGATCATCGTGATCCACCGTGACTTCATTGTCACCTCCAGATACCATATCTTGGAGGTAGAAGATTGATCCTTTCAAATCGCCTTGGACATTCCAGAATTGTAACAAGAATTGGTTCTTACTCTACGACAATTTCAGGCTCCTTTCTACTGGGTTGTCAATTGGTTTAGACAGATCTGTACCATCCTAAATTTCTTCGAGATGCACAGTCCTCCCAATGACGTCTTTGGAAACAAAACTTCTTTTCCATAAAGACCCCACCCCAAGCGACGAACACAATGTTCTCACTGGGATTGTAGAAATAGTATCCCCTTGTTGCTTTGGGATACCACACGAAGGTGCATATCTAAGATCTTGGTTCGAGCTTAGTCGAAACCAAATGTTTCACATAAGCCTCGCAACCACAAATCTTTAGGAAGGACAAAGCGGGCATCATCCCGTACCATTTTAAAATGGTGTCCCTTCCACACCCTTCGTCGAAGCCCGATTCACTATGAATGCGGTCTTCTCTAGAGCATAACCCCTGAAAGAGATTGGGAGATCAGTCCAACTAATCATGGAACGGACCATTGTCTAACAATGTCCGATTTCTCCGTTTGGCTACACCTTTCAACTACAGTGTCCCAGAAGGAGTCCATTCCAAAAGGATCCCATTCTCTTTTAGATGATCTAATAACTCTGTGGTCAAGTATTTTCCACCTCGATCCAATCAAAGTGCCTTAATACCTTTGTCGAGCTGGTTTTCTACTTTAATCTTAAACTCTTTGAATTTATCAAAAGCTTCAGACTTATGTCTCAGCGAATAGACATAACCATATTTACTGTAATTATAAGTAAATGTGATAAAGTAGCTAAAACCCCTCCTGGCAAGTGAAGTTATTGGTCTACACACATTCGAGTGTATCAGGTCCAATAATTCACCCGCCCTTTCATTGTGATCGATAAAGGGCACTTTAGTTATTTTGCCCATCAAACAAACCTTGCACCTATTGATCGAATGGAATTCGAATGAACCTGAAAGCCCGCACTTCTGAAGTGCTGATAGGCGCTTCTTGTTTATGCGGCCCAAATGACAGTGCCATAACAGAGTTAGGTTTAAATCGTTGGATTTAGACCTCTTGGTAGTAAACTAACATATAGAACTTGAGGCATTGTTACCCATATATAATATGTACAATCCTCCAACCAAGTCAGTGCTTGTATAAAACATATCATTGCATAGAACATTGAAAACTCCATTTCCAATATTAACATTATATCCTTCCTTGTCAAACACGGATACAGATATAATATTCCTACTAAAAGTAGGTATGCAATATACATTATACAATACTAAGACAAGGCCACTTGGCAAAGCAAGACTCATGGATCCTACAGCAGTTGCCACAACTCTGAGGTCCACTTCGTGCTTTCCAAACCTCTCATACTTTCAGCCACCATATATTAGTGCATGTGTGAGATTCAGTCCTGGTATCTAATACCCATGAATCTTTGGAAGTAGAGAGATGTAGCTCTATAGAGTTAATACCGGATGAAGGAACGGTCCCACCGCCCTTCCTTAGATCATCCAGGTTTCTTGATGAAGGCGCAGTCCTACTGCCCTTGTTCAGATCATCCAGGCTATTTGATGAAGGCACAGTCCCACTGCCCTTCTTCAGATCAACCGTGAACTTCCTGTAATCCCGATTCCAATGACCAGGTTGTTGGCAGTAGAAGCAGACATTCTTAGGTGTCTCATCTTTCCCTCCAAGTGTGCATGGGCCCCGCCCTTGCCACTTCCAATTCCCTTGTTGACCATCAGAATATCCTTGGATTCCAAATCCCTGATATTCTTCTCAGCAGTTAATGACACTTCATGTAACTCTGATATGGTCTTAGAGACAGCCTTGTCAAGGACATATTCTTTGCGTTCAGACTTGAGGACTATCCTCAAAATTCTATACCAGTCCAAATAGTTTGTCCCATTTAGTTTGACCTTGTCAAGAATGGTTTTTAATGACAAACTATTAATGTTCGCTGAATTTGCCATTTGATCTACAACAGATAAAATTCAATCAGTAAACTGAATAAATTTTATGAAGATCAAGGTTAAACACCAACAATCGATTCTATACCTTTAGAATCTGAAACCAAGATCCTTGATTCGCTCGATCAAGCTGAACGAAGGCTCACCACTCAATCGAGCTATGTAGGTAGGACCCCGTCCAATCACATCCAATGTGACTCTTGGCTAGGGTATGTACTTAAGTACACGGCTTACCCTATCTGATACCCTAGCTCAACCCTAGCTGAGAATCGTAGTCGGGTCCACCAATTTTCAACTATTAACCGCCACTATGTAGGTGCTCCGCTAAGGCGCACGACACCCACATATGTCGTCCAAACCTACTACCCCGCTTTCCCATGGATGCTCCGCTAAGGCGCACGACACACATAGGACGGGGGGGTAGTAAGGTGTTGAGAATTGGGAGGTATCGGACATGACCCGTTTTTACTTGTCCGGTTGTGTTTAAAACTTTTGGCACATCCTAGATGCGATGAGCACATCAACTACATTCCAAATGTAATGATGCCTCGAATTACATCCAATGTAATTCTTCCTTCGAACCCGTCAACTACATCTAATGTAATGACGGTTCTAAGGGCTCACAAACAAGGATTAAAGCCAATTTTATCTTTGCATGTGAGGTGATATGCTCGGTAAATAAAGTTAAGCATGCAATTCTAAAACACATAGAATTAATCATGCATAAACTAAACCAAGTATAAAGCGATAAATGTGCAGATAATAGCCCCCTAGACTAACTCCCACTAGCTTCTTGAGCTCCACCGACTCCAAGCCGATGCCAACACCCGAAAAGCCACCAAATGACCTTTTCACCCTTTCTTCGTCTTGAGTAAAAAATTACAATTTAATACACGACTCGCAGGTCGGGACGACCACACCTTGAAAGAATAATTACACGCTAACTCTAACTGCTCGCAGGCCGTGAAAAGCGATAAATAATTAAATCGAGCTCGGGGCTATAATGTATTCCATGCCAACATCACATCACACATCGTGTTATCAAACAAGCATGTTATCAAACATCATGTGATTTTCCGGTTTTAATTAATAGCCAAGTTTCGAAGAATTTTGATGCTCGGTTTATCGAAACCGTTCAAAAATGAAACTTTTGAACATTTGATCTTCGAGTTCGTCATGACGGTTCCAAACTCGTCATAACTAACAAAACGGTTTAGCCTTGGCATATCGACATCCAATGGTCATGCTTGGCCTAGCTCCGTCCAACGGAGCCCCGTTTGGTCCCGGTTTCGGCTCCCCGAGAGTCCCGCTCCCGAGACCCGAAAAATCAAAAAAATTTCAACATTTCCAGATTTGAAATAATTTTCAAAAATTCATTTTACATGCATTAAATCCATAAACAAGAATTTAAAACATGTTATCAAACAATTTAGCAAAACAACTTGCCAAAAACGAAACTTTCAAGCAAAACCGAAACTTTGAACACCGTCTTGTGAATCCCGAAGGTAGCACGGCTCTGATACCACTGTTGGGTCTCGACGTAGGGTTGGAGATGAACCAACTCGCAGCGGAAAATCAATGAAAACCAAGAGACGATTAAAACCATGAAACAACTAACAAAGAATGGATTAACAAGAGAAAAATTCAGCACTAGTTCTTACCAAAACAAGAACACCAAGTAACGAATGATTGGCTTGAGTCTCCAAGACGCCTATGTATCCACATGGGAATCAAAGCCACGTAGTTCTTCTCTTTGAGGACTCAAGAACACAAAAATGGAGGTGGAAACTAGCCAAACCCGAAATGGCCATGGAAGAGGGAGAGAAAATGTGTTTCCTATTCTTGTCTTGTGTTTGTTATGTTGAAAAAAGATGACTTAAACATAACAAAACCCATACTTGTCCAACTAAAGGCATGGGACAAGTATGGTGTCAAGTAAGGTGTAAATAGGACAAAGTATGGCTAGACAAGATTGGGTTAGGTAGTGAATCACCAACACCTTAATCCTTGTCTTCCTTACTTAGTACTAATTAATCAAGACTTGATTAATTAGTTGCATGGGCCTTGGTTGCATGGGCCTTTCATGGGCCTCTTGGAACATGGCCCGTGGCCATTTCCAACGAGGTCCCGTGATTCGCTCATCGCCTCCAAGTCTTCCATACCGGAAATGTCCAACATTATCCGACGCGATAAATCCCAAGAATCCAAGCCTTGTCTCGATCCGTAAAGTCCTATTCACTTACGGGCACATGACTCAAAACCCAGTTTTGGTCATGTCCCGAGACAACTCCCTTTTGTCATTCTCCATAAATGTGTCGATGAGTTTCATCCTCCGGTGTGACCCTTAAGTTTATGCATGTCAATAGATCAACGTAAAATCCCATTTTACTTGATCCTATTTAAGTGGCAACTAATGAGACTTTAGTATTTCCTGCCACTGCATAACGAATCGACCCTGTCGATTCTAACCTTTCCGTCATCCCTGTCATTATCCTTTTATCTCCGATATCCTAATTGAGATAAGGCATAAAGCTGTCATCCTTATTATTCTCAATCACGATCCTTGATATGTGAGATGACTGAAGATATGATACCCGGTATCATGTGCATGGCCATGCTATTCTTTCAGTCACTCTCGATCAAGCGGCCGAGAACCGATACCTTTCCCATACCTCAGTATGATGCATAAATCCCTTAGCCGCCTTTCGTGTCATTCATGTAGCCCGTCCCCAAGCCAATCCTGGCCGTTATGGAAGCCCTGTTACGGACAACGTTAGGCTCAGGTCAAACTCAGCTGTTGACTACATAGCGATCACAAAGACTCCTTGGTCTAAGGATACATGACAAGCTACGACACTGAATATGTTCATGACTTAATCTATGGCACATATTCAGGGCGGGTCGTCCAATATCATGTCCCACATGATATCTATGATCAGACTCCGGAATCCCATTCCAATGACTAACAGAACGTAAGCCATAAAGAGCCATCTTTCATACTAGTCGCTTCCAGTGAAGCTTTGTTGACTAGGGACCCATCGAGTGTGATCTATCTCGATCTATGGTTCTATTCGCATTGTGGGCATAGATCAGAGCACACATCGATATATTACTCCAACACATAAGTAATATAAAGCCGCTTTAATTTTATTGCTAACGATGATTTATACATTTGGACATTTAGGATTGAACTACGGGCACTAAGACTAACATAGCGATCGAGGTAGGGGAAAGTAGTGAATACCGGTTTAATTGAGGAAAGTTACTAGTATGCATATAGGTTACGAATACTTGATATAATTGTAGAATTGAATGTAGGATGTGAGGAACGAGTGAAATGAGGGATAGCTTACGAGCCATGTCGTGCCGCAAGTTTGGGAATTGTTGTGCTGTACAACCACATGTGGGCCATGTCGTGCCCTTAAGTTTGTGTGTTGGTTGTGGTGCTATGAGTGATAACTTATGATGCTCGATGTGTGGTTTATCCGTTGTTAGATCGAGAATCATGATATGGTATGCTCGGTGTTGTATTGTCACGCCCCAAATCCGGTTTTGACCGGACTCGAGACATGAGCTAGGAATAATAAATAAACGAAAAATAAAGTAAATTTAAATGAAATTAAACTCCAAGTTTAGTTATAAAAGAACATGAGTCAAACGCTCAATCCGAAACGATAAGGAAAACATAGTTTATAACAAAAATGGAAAGTACGTCTCTCTACTATAAACCACCCGGATCCTCAAGGAACTCCCGAGCCATGAGGAAACCTCTAGGCCTACTCATCAATGAAACCTTTAAACACAGTAAACAAGAAGGGGGTGAGCTTACACTCAGTAGGAAAAAGTAGTAAATAAAAAGAACTCCCGCTTTGACAACAAAAACCCGATTAGCACGATGTTTCCAAATAAACCATAATTAGAGATCAACGAGGATTACAACACTTAATAAAATAGTACTCAAAGGAGAACAACAAGAAGACAACTTATTCACCAATCGAATCAACTAAGAAATGCACGAGTACCGATACATAGATAATCAAAACCACAATACTACGGTCCACACACAAGCCATCACATCGTAACTGAATGCCCCTCGCTCCAGAAGAGACACGTATCACCGGGGCTCCCGGAAACGTTCCTGATGGAACACATATCATCGGGGCTCCCGGAAACGTCTCTAAAGGAACACAGATCATCGGGGTGAAGCAAGATGTCCTCCCGGAAACGTTCCCAAAGGAACGCATACCATCGGGGTGAAACAAATAGTAAACAACCACATGTCACACCGGAAACGCACATCGGACTAGACGTCTTCCCGGAAACGCACATCGGGGTAAACAGCGTACATCATACCAGAACGCACCTCGGTCTAGATGTCTTCCCAGAATTACCCCCTCGGGGTACACAATCATATACCATACCGGAAACGCACATCGGCCTAGGTATCTTCCCGGAAACACACCTCGGGGTACACAAACCAAACCACACATAGCATATCAAACACATTACAACCACACACATTGTCAAACCAAGCTTACCGGCGTGACTTACCAACCACGTCCCATCGGTCTATCACTCACCCGATCATATTATTAGGCACATTCAATTAACATTCAAACATTCATTCAATCAACCATGACACGGATCAACCATTCACATCACAATCATCCTAATTCATCTAGTTTAGTATAACTCTTGTCTTAACCTAAGGACGGGACATGCATCGACATTAAGGACGAACAATCATCATTAAGTGCATCCAACACGCAATCCTAAGGCTCGACAAGGCCATTCTACCAGCACGGCAATTTCCCAAATATTGAAAGCGGTTAACTAGTGAATCACATCCTACATGCAAACTAAGACTCGTCCGGTTATTATTGTAATTGAAAAGCGTTATTCTAGTGAATCACATCTTATATGCAAACTAGGACCTTTCCGGTTATTATTATCCTATAGGCATACTATTAACATTATTTAATTTAGAATTGGAGTTTACTACTCTTCCCTACCTCGAAAATAAATAACTCCTAGCTGCGGACGACCTGACTAGCTTCCTCCCCGTCTTCTCACGTGGTTCAAAGGCCTCCTCCTTCGTCAAGTCCGAGTCCAATGTCTTGGATCACAGTTAATATTATAATTAATAAGCATTCAAAATCGGTTTTAAGGTGAAAAACTGAAAGTGCTCTTAAAGACAAAACTTGGGCACAAAGGGCAAATTAGGCCCAAACTAGGCCCAATTCGGACAACCCATGGATCTGGAAACTGGCCCCGGCCGTGCCCCTCAGAGGCCCGGAACCAGGCCCGGTCCGTGCCGCACAGAGGGCTGGTCTGGGATCCGGACCGTGCCGCTCAGAGGGCCGGTCTGGGATTCGGACCGTGCCGCTCAGAGGGCCGGTCTGGGATCCGTTCCGTGCCGCTCAGAGGGTTGGAATCAGACCCTCTCCGTGCCTCGTTCCGTGTCAGATCTGGACAATCCTAACTCCTTCTCCAACTTCATTTCTACGAAAATCAACATCAAAACTCCATTTCCAGCACCATCAAACCTCAAAAACAGTCACCAAAACTCCCAAACCTCAACACCCACAATGGGTTTCCTCCAAACATCAACAATCTCATGAAAATCAATCAAAACTTCACTATTCTCCAAAAAAAAGCATCATCTAACAACACTAATAAAAAACCCAACAAGTTCTAGCAAATTTCTTAGAAACCCACAAATCAAAAGTGAATGGAAGAAGGATTTAAGAGTTTACTTACCTTGAGGATGAGTAGATGATAGAGATATGGAGATTTTGGAGAGGTTTTGATGAAGAAATGGCTTCAAGTTCTTCCATTTTCTCTCTTTCTTCTTCCTCAAGTCAAGAGCTCCTTCACTCTCTCTCTCCTTAGTTTATTTCGGCTACAATGTGAAGAATAGGTTGATTTGGTTGCTTCAATTGTATATAAAAACCTATTATTGAGAAAAGTACCTTTTACCCCCTCCTTCCATTTCCTTTCTTTAAGCACATGGGAGGGTAAATAGGTAAATAGAGGTCCTTTTCTTCTCCTCCAAGCCACTAGGGACAAGTGTCCTAGTGGGGACCACTTTGTTCTCAATTAAATCCAGCACAATTAATTAAGCGAGGTTTATCCGATAAATAGTCTCTGGTTGACCGAAAATTGACTTTTCCAAAATTACAGTCATTTGAAAGGAAACGGCTCAATTAAGATAAACGTAATGACGGCTAAGCTTTTTGAACCCCGGAAAGGTCCCGAATGACTCCCGGAGTCATCAGTTGACTTTTTCGGCAGAATGTCAACCTTCGTCAGGATTCACCGGTTCGACCGGGATCGACCGGAGGCGGTTCTTACAATCTACCCCCTTAAAAGAATTTCGTCCTCGAAATTTAAAATGAAAGTACTTCAAGGGTCGAACAGGCTGGGGTACTTCGCGCGAACCTCATCCTCGCGCTCCCAGGTCGACTCAGCTCCGTGGTGCTTCCACTGCACTCGTACCAGGGGAATAGTCTTGCCACGCAAGACCTGCTCTCACGTATCCAGAATCCTAAATGGCTGCTCCTCATACGAAACATCCTCAGCCACCTCGATGTCCGTCCACTCGATAACGTGGAAGGGGTCCACAGTGTACTTCCGCAGTTGGGAAACGTGGAAGACGTTATGAACGTTTCCAAGCTGCGGTGGCAATGAAAGGCAATAAGAAACGGCTACAACTCTGCCCAACACCTCAAAAGGTCCGATAAATCGTGGGGCTATCTTGCCTCCGCCGCGGTTGAATCGCAAATGTCCCTTCTTCGGGCTCACCTTCAGAAGCATATGATCGCCAACTGTGAACTCAAGAGGTCGGCGTCATCTATCCGCATAACTCTTCTATCGGCTCTGCACGGTCTTCAATCGCTCCCGAATCAACGCAACCTTCTCGGTCGTCTCCCGGACAAGATCCGGACCAAGCAAACTCCTATCTCCTACCTCTGCCCAACAGACGGGCGATCTGCACGGCCTACCATATAACGCCTCAAACGGTGTCATCCTAATACTGGCTTGGAAGCTGTTGTTGTAGGCAAATTCGGCCAGTGGTAAGTGGTCCCCCCATGAACCTCGGTAGTCCAACACACAAGCTCGCAACATGTCCTCTAGAATCTGTATCGTGCGTTCTGACTGACCGTCGGTCTGCGGGTGGTACGCTGTACTAAGAAAGACCTCAGTCCCCAACGCTCTCTATAAACTCTCCCAAACTCTGGAGGTGAAACGGTGATCCCTGTCGGACACAACGGACACCAGAACCCCGTGAATACGGATGATCTCCCGAACATACAACCGGATCAAGGTGTCAACCGTGTCAGTCATCCTCATGGCTAAGAAGTGTGCCGACTTGGTCAGTCGGTCGACCACTACCCAAACAGTGTCGTGCCCTCTTGGCGACGTCGGCAAGCCACTCACGAAGTCCATCGTGACGTGCTCCCACTTCCACTCTGCGATCGGCTGCTCGGCCTTCACCTGCTGACAGGTGAGGCACCTCGAGACAAACTCTACGACTGCTCTACGCATCCCGCTCCAGCAGAACTGTCGTCTAATATCCCGATACATCTTGGTGCCACCCAGGTGCACAGCAAGACGGGAGTGATGACACTCTCTCAACACAACGTCTCTACAGCCTCGTGGCACAAACAGCCCTCCTCGGTAACGCAAACCCAGACCGGTACCCTGCTCGCAGTCCTCAGCGTCAACGCCGCTAGTAATCCTCTCTCGGATCTCTGTCGTCTCGGCATCCTCGGCTTGTGCCTCAAGCACACGAGCAACTAATGTGGGCTGAGCCACCAACAAACACATAGACATGGCATTTGTGATATCATCTAGCTCAAGCCTAAACGAGCTCAACTCCTCTATCATGTCCCACTCTCGGACAAATATACTAGCAATGCAGTGAGTCGACTTCCTACTCAGGGCATCGGCGACGCCATTCGCCTTTCCCGGATGGTAGAGTAGCTCGAAGTCGTACTCCTCAAGTAGTTCCATCCACCGCCTCTGGCGCATGTTTAAGTCGCGTTGGGAGAAGATGTACTTGAGACTCTTGTGATCCGAAAATACTCGAAATCGCTCTCTATAAAAATAGTGTTGCCAGCTCTTCAGAGCGAAGACGACTGTTGCCAACTCTAAGTCGTGGGTAGGGTAGTTGCGCTCATGTATCTTCAACTGTCGGGAGCCATAGGCAACTACCTTCCCGGACTGCATCAACACACCCCTGGTCCCTCGTCGAACGCATCACAGTACACATCATAACCGACCCCGCGCTCCGGCACTATCAACACGGGCGCGGTGGTCAAACGAGTCTTCAACTCGGTAAAGGAATGCTCACACTGATCCGTTCACAGAAACTCTGATCCCTTGTGTGTTAGTGCGGTCATCGGCGCGGCCAGGCGTGAGAAGTCTTGGACAAACCGTCGGTAGTATCCTGCTAATCCCAGGAAGCTACGGATCTCAAATACACTCTTGGGCCGTGCCCATTTCGAAACTGCATCGACCTTTGCCGAATCGACGAGTATACCCTCTCTGGACACCACATGCCCGAGGAACTTCACCTCAGCGAGCTAAAACTCGCATTTCTCCAGGTTGTCGTACAACTAGTGAGTGCGCAACAATGTCAGGAGTGTCCTCAGGTGCTCCTCATCCGCCTCCTCACTCGGCGAATAAATCAATATGTCGTCTACAAAAACCACGACGAACTTATTCAGGTACGGTCGAAAAATATCGTTTATCAGATCCATGAACGTTGTAGGCGCGTTCGTCAACCCGAACGACATCACTAAGAACTCGTAGTGTCTGTACCAAGTCCGAAATGTGGTCTTCGCCACATCCTCCTCCCGAACCCACAACTGATAATACCCTGATCGCAGGTCAAACTTCGAGAAGCACTTCGCTCCTTTCAGCTGATCGAACATGTCATCGATCCTCGGCATCGGGTAATGGTTCTTCACCGTAACCCGGTTCAACTTCCGGTAATCAATGCACATCCTCAGTGCTCCACCCTTCTTCTTCACGAAGAGGGCGGATTCTCCCCATGGGGACGCGCTCGGGCGGATAAACCCCTTCTCCCGAAACTCCTCGAGTTGTCGCTTCAGCTCGACCAACTCGACTGGTGCAAACCAGTACGGGGCCATGGATATCGGCGCCGTACCCGGGATCAAGTCGATCCTGAACTCAACCTCGTGCACGGGCGGTAAACCCGATAACTCTTCTGGAAAGACCTTTGGGAATTCACATACCACTCTCGGCAACTCTCTACTCTGCACGGTCTCCGTCTCATCTCTCACGGTCAATGATGACAGAAGAACTCCGCTCCTGCTGCCCAAGACACAAGTAACAATCGTATCACCTGACACCACGGTCACCTGCCGTCTGTAGCAATCTATCGATGCTCGGTACCTCGCAAGCCAGTCCATCCCCAAGATCACGTCAAAAGCAGTCATGTCCAAAACAAGTAAATCACCAACAAAAGGGCAATCAACCACTCTAATCTCACAATCACGACACACGGTACTTAAGACCACATCTCCCGTAACCGGGGTATCAAGACATAACGGTCTACTCAGGGATTCTACCCTCAATCCCATCAGACCAGTGAGAGTAGACGAGATGAAATAATGTGAAGCCCTAGTATTGAATCAAAAAGACGCCCAGGAATTATAAAGCAAGCACGTACCCTGGGTGGTCTCATGACTGGAGTGGCGTCCCTCTGCTCGCGAGTCAGTGACAGCTGGCGGAAAGGAGGTGCCTGGATGGGATGCATCTGCTGCGGTCGCTGTACTGGTCCTCCTTTGACCCGTTCAGGACACACGACTGAGATGTGTCCAAGTCTACCGTAGTGAAAGCACATTCTGTCAACGCCACGCGGCCTCTCCTCGACCCTCGTCGAACGACCCGCTGGGCGGTCCGCAGGTCCACCATTTATTGGGTAGTCTCGTCCCAGATGTCCTAACTGTCTGCACGAGGGGCAAAACTATTCTAGCGTGGCGGGTCCAATTTACGCTACTGCTCCGACCCGTCGCATCCCACCGGACTAGGCCTGTGGCTGGAATGATCCTGAGGTTCCCTACCTCCTAGGATCGCGGCCCTCAGACGGCCTCAGAAAGCCACTAGGCCTAGGCCTGTTTCCCTAGCTCTTGCGGTCTCTCGAAAGTGCCGCTCCACAGCTAGTGCCTGGTCCACTAGTGCAGAATACTCCTCATCCCTTAAGGAAATGAATCGATCCGCGATCGACGAGATGAGTCCTCTCTCGAATCGCCTGCAACGGCTCTCCTCGGTATGCACCATCTCTGGTGCGAAACGAGACAAGGTTGTGAACCTCGCCTCATACTCCGATACAGACATCCCTCTCTGACGTAGCTCCAGGAACTGCTGATGTCGGTCATCTCTGACCGATCTAAGGAAATACTGCTCCAGGAACAGTCTTCCGAACAACTGGAAGTCATCTCCAACCATGCGCTACTCGCGCTGCCACCAGAAGTATGCCTCATCCCTCACCTGGAATGCTGCAAATGATACTCTCATGTGCTCGTCGACGATCCCCGACGTATCCAAGTTGTGGGTGATCTGTCCCAGCCATTTCTCGGCTGCCTCGGGGTCTGGCTCCCCGGAAAAGATAGGAGTGCCCAACCTGAGGAAGTCCTTCAGTTCCTGGGCTGTGTAACTGTCGGCCTTACTCGGCCTCACAGCAACAGTTGTAGCGATAGTAGGCACGGGCTCTGGTGTCGGTGCTGCAGTCTCTCTCTGGGCGCTGATCTCCGCGAGACTGCGCAAACCACCTCCTCTAGAGGGGTCGCCTGAGTCGACTCTACGACCGGAGGAACTCTGGGCGGTAACCCTGAAGGCCCAGCCTCATCTCTTTGGTGCTCCGCAGAAGTAGCACCCTGGGCGCTCGATGCCCCTGCCTGCTCAATGGCAGGTGGCTTCCCTTAGCCCCTAGCTGGGCGACTCTTAGTGCCTCGCGGTACGTAGGCAGGTGTCATATCGTATATCCTCTACACGGATAACACACATGTTCAGTTTCTCAAATTCGGATAAAGCGGTTCGCTTAAAACAATGACGTTCACACGCGTTTCACATGGGTCATACTCGGACCGACAATATACTTAATCTTAGTATAGTCATATATAATTTCATATAGTCAGAGAAGTCTGCACACTTGTGCGTCTCACATAATCAATCACACAATTCAATCATCTCCCACAGGAGTCACGGTTTCAAACAAGTCACACAACAACATACCGGACCGGCACACACCTCAGTCGGGTATCTTCCCATAGCATGGGGTACAAGTTACACCACAAGACAATTCCACAGAGTCTTCACACTAACTCATTTCCACAGGTTCTCAATACCTTTCTCTTTCTATCACAACATTCATGTCGATATCGCGTCATTACAACCCGATTCAGGCGTCCTTGAACCTCGTTGTAACCACTTGACATCCCTCTATCACGTTCGACTACAGTGGCACCCCTGAGTCAACCCGTGATAGTACAAACACTTCAGTTTTGTAGAAATTCGGGCATGACCCGTTCGTAAATTCCACTAACCATCCGCTTAAGCGGGAACATTCAAATAATCAAATTGCACAAGGCATTCAGCACAGCATGGCATACAGCAAAACATCGCAGTTACTCACCTCGGGTCTCGGTAATTACTCGATTACCACCCGGTTAAGTCAATAATTCGATCCAACCAATCACTCAACGATCGACCCAAGCGGAAAATCAATTAACAATCACTTAACAACACGTCAAACAACACCGAGCCTCGCTCGCAAAACCACCCTCGATCTCAACCGATCGGCATAACAGTTCAATCAAAGCACATAGCAAACACAGAGTAAGGCAAAATTCAACAAGGCAATTCAGCATCCGAGACTCTCGACATCTCGGGTCTACGCGTAGGACATTTCCGACTTGCGTAATCGACCACTCCAACTTTAACCACCTAACTCTACCCACCTAATTGACGTACGGTCCGAGGTTTTGAAAAACAATTTCAAAATGTAACAGGCTCTGATAACAAATTGTCACGCCCCAAATTCGGTTTTGACCGGACTCGAGACGTGAGCTAGGAATTATAAATTAACGATAAATGTAAAACCCACTTCGTTTTAAATGGGTTTTATTGTGCAAACTGAAATTGGGGGTACCTTTTTGCAATAAATCATTTGCCGAACAGGCCGTTTGGGCCGAGCCTGGGTTTGGGTCAACGCACTACCCAATTAGCGAGCAGTGCGGCCCGTTTAGTAACCCGGCCCAACTCGCTGAAGGGTCCAGCTTTAAAAGAGGCAAACCCTAAGCTCGCTGGTACTGTTCATCGTCTGCCTCCTCGTCTCCTCCCTCTGCGAACCAGACCTCGCCGAACTTCTCCCTCCGTTCTCTTTCCCTTCCCTTCGTCCGACATCACTCTTACCTTCCCCTACATCTTCTCACTCTCCTTCCTCTTCTCCACCTTCGGCTTCTACTCAACCGTGACAAACCCCCTGAAGCCAGAGAGACCTTCGCCCCTTCCGGCCTCGATTCGAAACCCTAACCCTCTTCACCGTTGAATTGAGTCTCGCCGGAGTTGCTACCATGAGAATCAGCTACAGTGAGCTCTCCCACGGTCTTCTCTACCTTCCCGTCTGTCTCTCCCTTGAGAATCGCAAGCCCTTGGGCTCTTTCGAGCTGGATCTGGCCGTAGAGGAACGCCGGAGAGGAACGTCGCCAGATCTGACGTTTCCACGCTGGCGAGCCTCCACGCTGCCAGAATCACCGATTCCTTTCCTCCCCTCGTCGCCTGACACCTTGCTCCGCCTCTTTTTCCCCTTCTAAACCTCGCCTGACACCGCCGAGGGTGGCCGGAGTAGCGGGAGTTCGCAGGAGCTGAAGTGAGCTTGGCTTCGAACTCGTTGGGCCTTGGACCTGGGGAAGGACTGGACGGGAAGTCTTGGGCCGGTTGGTCCTGGGCCAGAACTCGGGCTCGGGCCAGAACCTGGGCCGGACGTGGGTCAGGCCCGAGTCTTCGGACTGGGTTCTGATCCGGGTCTGGACCAGGCCTGACTCGGATCCAGGTCGGGTCGAGGACCGGGTCCGGGTCAGGCTTGGATCCGGGTCTGGATCCGTGTTCGGATTCGAGTTTGGACAGGGTCTGGACCCAGGTTGGGCCGGATCCGGGTCGGCAGAAATTATTAATTATTTTAATAATTAAATTGACCTAAAATCCTATTATTTTAAAGACGTTTGGACTTCTGAAAACCTTGAACTCGATAACTGATTGAGACTTTTAAATTGTTTAAACCAGACTTGGATATCGGGGACTTCGCCTTGGAAGACGGTGTTGGCCCGGTCGTCCGCATCTAGAAGACGCCGCCTTGTCACCATCTTGAGGTAGGGAAAGTATCGAAACCCTCCTTAATTATGGACGAATAACTAGTATGCATGACTAGGGTTGTTAACAACCGGAAAAAGGTCTTAGTGGCATATAGGAAAGACCGTTATAGTATTCGTTAAATTGAACGAGTTATGTTGATACATGGAACGAACATGAATTGTATCCGCTGGAACTGCTTGTGATTTTTGGATAATTGTTGTGCTGATAGGTGGGCCATGTCTGGGTCCTAGGATTTGTATGTTGTGTGTCCTACTCGTTGTGTGAGAGTCTAATTAATGTATACTCGCTGTGTGAGAGTCTAAATCAAATTATGACTGATGCGTGAGAGTCTAAATAGAACTATCATCGCTGTTGCATGATGTGGCTGTGTGGGCAACTGTGCCGTGTGTGACTATGTGAACCCTCGATTTTGAAATGACCGGGTGAGTGATAGACCAGGTGTATGCTAAGATGGTTCGGCTGGTATACCGAGACTATCAGTGATTATGTTGTGTGCGAAACCCTGTTTGTGTTTAAGAGACGGCGTAGCCGGATGGATGCCCTTATCGAGGCCAAGGATGGCGTGATCAGATGACTCATAATTCGGGATGGGATTGATCGAGGAGTGTGCCGGTTTTATATTTACGTTGAGTAGAGCCCTTCATCTGTGTGAGGAGGAAGATATGACCAATTCGGTACATATGAGAGTAGTGCCCTTCATCTGTGTGAGGAGGAAAACATCGGACTGAAGGACTTCCGGTCAAGGATGTTACCCTTCATCTGTGTGAGGAGGAAGGTATCGTGACTGACGTTGTGTGTTCCGGTACGATATAAGTAGCTGTGTGCAAATCGGTAGAGTGGACTCCCGCAGTTTACGACATCTGTGTGCGTTTCGTTCGGACCTTCTATGTTATTTTGATGTGTGTCGTGCTATGGATACTATGCGTGTTCTGCTATGTGCGTTTTCCTCTGGTTTTGTCTGTGTGTATTACAAGTGGATTTATATCGTGTGGTTTACTAGTAAAGGGTTTTTCCTGAAGGCAGCTTGTTGAGTCATCTCCCTAGGTTACCCTAATTACAAAGTTACTGTGAGGTTAAGCGGTGTGTTTGGAGTTTTTTTACTTTTCCTACTGAGCGCAAGCTCACCCCTCCTGTCTTTGTGGTGTTTCAGGTGTTGAGCGGGAGCAGTACTAGCCGGACTCTCGGAGCTTGGGAGCTGCAGAGGATTTAGCTAGGTTTAGAGACGTACACCTTTTTTTCGTTTATGTCGGATTTGTATATTACTAGTTGAGCTGTGACTCTTTATTTCTGGAATTTTATATCATTTTGGAACTTTATTTATCTTATTTACTCTTGTTCTACTGTAAATCTTTAGCCGCGTCTCGAATTCGTTCAAAACTGGATTTGGGGCGTGACAATTTGGTATTAGAGCCTGGTTTAAATTTGAAATTATTTTTTTTCAAAACCTCGGACCGTACGTCACCTAGGTGGGTAGAGATGGGTCGATAGATTACTGTGTGTCGGTTACGCAAGTCAGAGGTTGTCCTATGCGTTGAAACGAGACAGAATGAGTCTCGGGTTTGTGTGGTGTCCGGCCTGAGCGTCGTGGACTTTGTTGAGAACTGTGTGGTTTTGTGGTGTTGACTGAACTTAGTTCCCGTTTGGACGTGGCTGAGCATTAAGAAAGAATGTACTAAAGTCGTGTGTTGTACTGTGTAACTGGGTGTATTTTTTTGGTAATTGTTGTTCCCGCATAAGCGGATGGTCGACCTAATTTACGAACGGGTCATGCCCGATTTTCTGCAGAAACTGAAGTGTATGTACCATCACAATTCAGCGATAGGGGCCACTGTTGCTGGATGTGAATGGTGGGACGTCTAGTGGTTACAATGCAACTCGGGGACGCCTGAGCAGGGTTGTAACGACGAGAGATCAACACGAATGTTATGTGGTTTAAGATATCAATAAGAACTTGAATTGGTTGGAAGTTGAACTGTGTGATTCTACTCTGTGAAATAATTTGGTAGTCTGGGTGACATGTTTGTGCTTGTTACTAAGTGATTTGGGTTGTAACCCCGCTGTGTGTATATATACATATATTTGTGTGAAGCACTAATGTGCAACTTCTCTGATGGGTGCATCTGAGTGAATCTTTTATATCTAGTCTATTACTACTATAAGTATTAGCGAGTTAGTCTGTGTGTGGCGTTAACTAGTGTTAAGCGCGAGTAAGAAACTGAAATATGTGTGTTGGACGTGCAGAGGATCTTTGTCATGGCTCGTACGTATGCTCCACGAGGCACCCAAGGACGGCCAGCTAGAGGCCGGGGACAGCAGTCTACTACTTAGTTTGTTGGGGCGACCAGCGCCCAGGCTGAGCCCGCTGGGGGGCATGAGAGGACTGATACAGTCCAGGCGGCACCTTTTGAGGAGCTGACCCGCACGGTGCAGGGACTGGCGGCTGCCTTTGCTCGTAGAGAGGTTGCAGCTCCTTAGCTAGAGCCCGCGCCCGCTGCGACTGCAGCGACTTCGGATGGGCCGACACTGGTGGACAGCTACACCTCACAGGCATTGCAAGATTGTGTTCTCCGGTGAGCCAGAACCCGAGACCGCCGAGAGATAGCTAGACCGGATTACCCGCAACCTCGACACCTCTGGGGTGGTGAGCGGGAGACTTCGAGTATCATTCGCAGCCTTCCACCTGGAAGGGGAGGCCTACCACTGGTGGCGCCGGGAGCAGACCCGGGTGGGGGATGACTTTGTACTATTCGGGCAGCACTTTCTCGAGCAGTACTTCCCACGGGCCATGCTGGGCGACATACATCAGCAGTTCTTGGAGCTGCGACAAGAGAGTCTGTCGGTGGCGGAGTATGAGGCGAGATTCACCAGTCTAGCTCGCTTCGCTCTGGAGATGGTGCAGTCGGAGGACCTCATTATGTGATTTAATGTATTTTTATATCTATTGATTTAATTGGTGGTGGTGTTACACGAAACGGAAAGGGTAGATATGCTTCCTTTAAGTTTGGGGTTATATTTTCTCGTGGTGGTCAGTATTTTCTGGGATGCCAGGGTCGTTTTGGTGTGCTTGCGAGAATTGGGCTTTGGTGGCAGACTTGTTGAGAAGTTCAGTTTGGTTGAAAGTAGGCTATGTTACCTGATGGCACATGTGGCTACAGAGTTTTAGTGTTGTTTTCAAGAGCACAGCTCAATCGAGCACTAAGCAATGTAATGTGGCTCCAAGATCGTGTCTGTTGCTGAGACGGATTAGGTTGCTTGGTCGAGGGTGACATGTTTTTTTCACTGGCTTTAATCTTTGTCTTATGTTTCTTGGTGCAGTTTTCTTTTTGGGTAACCTTTCGAGGTTTATTTGACGTAACCTTTCGGGGTATTTTGGTGTAACCTTGCGAGGTGTCTTTCTTGTTCAGGAATCCACCTTGGATTCCTGTAATAATAATATCATCGCATATCAAAAAAAAATGGTATGTAGGAGTTTGATATGAAATAAGGAGTTTTGGAGCTACATTGGGCAAAAAAATCAGCTTAAGGAATTTTGGAGTCTGGCTGATCTTGTAAAGCGCATAACTTTTGCATACGAGCTCCGATTTTCGCCCATAAGATATCAAATCGAAGGGAATTGAATTATATACAACTTTAATGAAGGATTCGTCACTGTACCATATGCACGTTGGACGCATGGCGTGCGCCAAACGTGCACGCGCAGATTTAGTTATTTTTTTTGCGTATTTCCCGTCTTATCCCTAGGGTTTAATGATGTATAAATAGAATTTTAGGGATTGTAATCAAGGGATCACGAAATTGGCAGAGAAAAACACACTTGGAGAGAGCTTTAGGAGGGAGATTGAAGATCAAACAAGAGACCACGAACTCATTATCGCAGGTTATTCGTAGGTTTTGATTATACTTTGATAATTGTATTACTTTTTCAGTCAATATGATTATCATTGTTATCATCATCGCTTTGTGTTCGTATTTCATTGTGATGAACTAAATCCTCATTGATCTAGGGCTAGGGGAACGATGTGATGATTTGAATTAACGTGTTTTGGTTATATATTTGACAAACTAATATCTAGGATATCGTTTGTTTAATTCTACTCTTAATGCTTCATTGTCTTGATCACGTGATGCATGATTTAATTATATTAACCAACAATTGAGAAATGAGGTTAATGTGAGAAAATAAGAATTAAATAGCTCGGGTTTTAATCTAAGCCAGAATATGGTTAGACTGACACGAGTGCAATAACTATAGTAGTAAAACCCGAAAGTTAGAGGAATTCATAGATTGTAATGTTATGTACCGCTCTACACCTAGATTAGAGATAATTAGGTGGACCGAGTATGTTAGGGTCCTAATACGATCGAGAGATGGTTAGGACTATACTTAGAGAATTCCCCTTGCCTTTAGAATAGTATTATTTGCAAATGCATACCAAAATCCGTTAAGTCATTTATCACATTCAGACCTCGTTAATGTCCTAGATCGCCTTTAATCTCTGATTCACAATCCTTCTGTGATTTTGTGCTCTATTTTCGAATCACTTATATTACTTCTTATTTGCATGAATATATTATTTTCCAAAACCAATCAAACATCCGAATAAAAATAGCTTGACTAGCGAATTAATTAACTAAAGTGCTTGTCTAATTGCTCCCTTGGGTACGATATCTCGGACTTACAACCCGAATACTACTTGACGACCGGTACGCTTGTCGTACCATTCTGAGGGTTAATTCTCAGAGTGTCAAGTTAATGGCACCGTTGCCGGGGAGCAACTAAGGCAACTCTGATATGTTTATAATTCATATTAAGACTATTTCATTTTCAATTTATTTTATTTTATTTAATTTTGTGTATGCAATTGCGGTCTCACCCCTCTCCGAGTTTGTTAACTACAGATATTTCAGAGGTTGAGATAAACGCTCGGATCGCGAAGCGTCAAGGGAAGCAAGCTATGAGTCATCACTCCGCTTCAAGTCATCATTCTGGTTCGAGTCATCACTCAGACAATGAAGATAACCAGAATGACATTCAAAGGGAAGCGATCCAGCCAAGGAATGAAAACCCAATTAGGGAGCAATTAGACAAGCACTTTAGTTAATTAATTCGATGGTCAAGCTATTCCTATAAAGATGTTTGGTTTTGGTTTATAAAATGTAAATTCATGCAAGTACTGAGAATATATAAATGATCCAAAAACAGAGCACAAAACCACAAATGGATTGTAAATCAGAGATAAAAGTCGATCTAGGACATTAACGGGGGCCGAATGAGATGAACAACTTAACGATATTTGGCATACATTTATAACTAATACTATTTTAAGGGAAACGAGAATTCTCTTTAAGTAGTCCTAACCATATCTTGATCGTATTAGGACCCTAATACACTCGGTCCACCTAATTATCTCTAATCTAGGTGTAGAGCGGTATAAAGCATTACGATCTATGAATTCCTCTAACTTTCCGGTTTTACACTTATAGCTATTGCACTCGTGGCAGTCTATCCCTATTCTAGCCTAGATTGAAACCCGAGCTATCCAATCCCTTTTTCCTCTTTTTAACCTCATTTCTCAATTGTTGGTTAACAAGATTTAATCATACATGTACGTGATCAAGGCAATGTAGCATTAGGAACGGAAATGAATAAACATTTTTCTATTATTAGCTTATAAGTATATGACCTAAATATGCTCAATCAATTCATCACATCGTTCCCCCTAGCCCTAGATCGATATAAACTTAGTTCCTAGCAAAGGAATAAGAACACAAGAGAAGGATTGAAACACCCATCCTCATATTAACCGAAAATAGCAATACAAATATTCAGAAACAATCCAAACTACAAAAACCTCAATGTGATTCTAGTAGTTCTCCTTTGATCTTCTTCAAGTTATCCAAGTTCTCCCCAAAAGTGGCTCTTTCTCTCCAATTTCGTGATACTCAATATAATGACCTAATATCCCTTTTATATGTTGAGTTAAATCTGATTAAAAACGGGAAACGCAGCTGGAATTCGCGTTTCTGACATCTGCACTGTCGCATGCACGCCGTACAATTCAGGGTGCATCTTAAGTTCACCGGTTATTTGCAAGGCGTGCAACTTTCCGGTGCAGATTTTTTTCTCTCTGATCTGGGTGCACCACCAGGTTGCACGCCGTGCAACAAGTGGTGCACTACTTCTTTGCACCCCGTGCAACGAAGTGGTGCACTACTTCTTTGCACCCCGTGCAACGAAGTGGTGCACCTGACTGACACTTCTGACCAGCTTCCAATTTGGCTCCGTTTCGCTCCCGTTTTACCCCTTTTTGCTCCAATTTCTTGGCGAACTCTGAAATAAGATCAATTACACAAAGTGAGAGTAAAATGCATCATTTTATATTAACTCGGGATTAAATGTGGGATAATGACATCTGAAATAGATGTATTTTATGTCCATATCACCGGCGTTTTGAGGGAGGGCTCCGTCCGGCGATTGGAGATAGGGTCGCTGTGTTGAGGACTCAGGTGTTCTTCGAGCTAGTGGAGCAGGCTCAGACTATAGAGCGACGCTTCAGGGAGTTAGCTAGGGCTCGGGAGGTCAGGCCCAGACCGAGCGGTGCTTTTAGGCCATCTGAGTTCCGGGAGCCGAGGAGGTAGAGGACCTCTGGATCATTTCAGCGCCAGGCTCAGTTGAGAGGACCACGTCAGGTTGGGTCGGTAGCATCTGTTGGACCTCCCATGCCGGGAGGCGCTTGCTATTGTTGCAGACAGCGAAGGCACGAGACTGCCCAGGGAGCAACGGACCTATGGATCGCCAGATGGGGAGACCTGAGGAGAGGTCGAGTGTCGGGCCACTACTGTGTCATCGTTGTGGCAGGCCAGGACACTTTGCTTCCAGGTACCCCGAGTAGTATCCGATGACGCCAGTCCCGCGACCACAGCAGTCGTAGACAGGGCACTCACCAGCATTCCAGCAGCGTCAGGCTCAGACGCAGAGAGGACCGAGACAGGAAGCTAGCGCACCAGCGTCGAGGCAGAGGGATGGTCAGCAGGCAGCACTTCCACAAACTCTGAGGCAGCAGGGTCGGGTTTATGCCGTCACAGGTACCAGGGATGAGGGGCGTCACGCCGGCCATGAGGCCACGCAGGGTACGTGTTTACTTTACAACTCTTGGGCATCCTTTCTGTTTGATACTGGAGCTTCGCATTCATTTATATCTGCTTCTTTTGCTCGTCGTTTGGGGTTGAGGGTGGATTTCTTGAGTACTCTGTTGTGTCTGAATACCCCTGTTACTAGGGAGGTAGTTCTGAGGACTGTTTGTCGGGCGTGCGAGTTCCGAGTGGCGGATCGCCCTTTCCGTGGTGATTTACTGGTGTTAGACATGATTGTTTTCGACGTTATTCTGGGTATGGACTGGATGACGAGGTACCGGGCATCGATCGACTGTCATCGACGACAGTAGTGTCGGGTGACACAGTCGTGACTTGTGTTTTGGGCAGTAGGAGCGGGGTGCTCCTATCTGCGTTGGTTGTGGGAGATGAGGCTGATATCGTGCAGAGCCGAGAGCTACCAAGGGTAGTCTGCGAGTTCCCGGAAGTCTTTCTGGAGGAGTTGTCGGGTTTACCGCCAGTGCACGATGTGGTGTTTAGGATCGATCTGATCCCAGGTACGGCGCCGATCTCTATGAGCCCGTACCAGTTTTCTCCAGCCGAGTTGGTCGAGTTGAAGAGACAACTCGAGGAGCTTCGGGAGAAGGGTTTTATCAGACTGAGTGTCTCGCTGTGGGGAGCACCTTCCCTCTTCGTGAAGAAGAAGGGTGGAGCACTGAGGATGTGCATTGACTACCGGAAGCTGAACCGGGTCACAGTGAAAAACCGTTATCCGATGCCTAGGATCGATGCTTTGTTTGATCAGCTGAGAGGAGCAAAGTATTTTTCGAAGATTGATCTTCGATCGGGATACTACCAGTTGAGGGTCCGGGATGAGGACGTGGAGAATACTGTGTTTAGGACTCGCTATGGTCATTATGAGTTCCTAGTGATGTCGTTCGGGTTGACGAACGCACCTGCAGCGTTCATGGATTTGATGAGCGGGATCTTCCTACCCTATCTGGATCAGTTTGTCGTTGTTTTTGTTGATGACATCTTGATATACTCGCCTAGTGAGAAGGCGCATGAGGAGCATTTGAGGATAGTGTTGGCTTTGTTGCGTACTCACCAGCTGTATGGAAACCTGGAGAAGTGTGAGTTCTGGCTCTCATTGGTGAAGTTCCTCGGGCATGTCGTGTCCCGGGAGGGTATACTCGTCGATCCGGTGAAGATCGACGCGGTCTCGAAGTGGGCGCGGCCCAAGAGCGTCTTCGAGATTCGCAGCTTCTTAGGACTAGCAGGGTATTACAAATGGTTCGTTCAGGACTTTTCTCGGTTGGCAGCACCGATGACCGCCCTGACCCGCAAGGGAGCTGAGTTTGTTTGGACTGACGAGTGTGAGCACTCCTTCCTCGAGTTGAAGACTCGTTTGACCACCGCACCCGTGCTGATAGTGCCGGAGAGCGGGTAGGTTACGACGTGTACTGTGATGCTTCAGGCGAGGGACTTGGCTGTGTGTTGATGCAGGCTGGGAAGGTAGTGGCGTATGGCTCGAGACGGCTGAAGGTTCATGAGCGCCACTACCCGACCCATGATCTAGAGTTGGCAGCCATGGTGTTTTCGCTGAAGAGCTGGAGACATTATCTATATGGGGAGCGGTTCTGTGTGTTTTCGGATCACAAGAGGCTTAAGTATATCTTCTCTCATCGTGATGTGAACATGCGCAGAGGCGTTGGATGGAGCTGTTAGAGGAGTATGACTTCGAGTTACTTTACCACCCGGGCAAGGAGAACGTGGTCGTCGATGCCCTGAGTAGAAAGTCGACGAACAACGTTGCGAATATTTTTGCACGAGAGTGGGAGATGATGGAGGAGCTGAGTCGATTCCGACTAGAGCTCGAGGAGGTCACTGATGGCGTGGCCATATGCTCGTTGGTGGCGCAGCCCACCCTGATTGCCCGAGTGCTGAAGGCACAGGCAGTAGATGCCGAGACCCTAGAGATCCGAGCGAGGATTACCAACGATGATGAGACCGAGGATTGGGTATTCAGCACTGGTTCGGGACCGCGTTACCGAGGGAGGCTGTTTGTGCCTAGGTGTTGTCGGGATGAGGTACTGAGAGAGTTTCATCATTCTTGTCTTGCAATGCACCCGGGTGGCACCAAGATGTATCCGGACATCAGACGACAGTTCTGGTGGAGCGGGATGCGTAGAGCTGTGGCGGAGTTTGTTTCGAGGTGCCTCACCTGTCAGCAGGTGAAGGCCGAGCATCAGCATCCCGCCGACTTACTACAACCGTTACCCATTCCAGAGTGGAAGTGGGAGCACGTCACGATGGACTTCGTGAGTGTCTTACCGAGGTCGCCGAGGGGGCACGACGCGGTTTGGGTGGTGGTCGACCGATTGACGAAATCGGTACACCTTCTGGGCATGAGGATGACAGATACAGTTGACACGTTAAGCCGGTTGTACGTTCGAGAGATTGTCCGTCTGCATGGGGTGCCAGTGTCGATTGTGTCCGATAGGGATCCACGTTTCACTTCTAGATTCTGGGAGAGCTTGCAGGAGCAGTTGGGGACCGATGTATTGCTTAGCACATCTTATCACCCACAGACTGACGGGCAATCGGAGCGCACTATCCAGATACTTGAGGACATGTTACGAGCCTGTGTGTTGGATTTCCGGGGATCATGGGAGGACTACCTACTGTTAGCAGAGTTTGCCTACAACAACAGCTTCCAGGCCAGTATTGGGATGGCACCGTTTGAGGCGTTATACGATAGGCCGTGCAGATCGCCCGTGTGTTGGGCAGAGGTGGGAGATCGGAGTTTACTTAGTCCAGATCTTGTCCGGGAGACGACCGAGAAGGTCGCATAGATTCGAGATCGGTTGAGGACCGCACAGAGCCGTCAGAAGAGTTATGCTGATAGACGGCGCCGGCCACTCGAGTTCTCAGTGGGTGATCATGTGTTCCTGAAGGTGAGCCCGAAGAGGGGGCTTGTGAGATTCAACCGTGGTGGAGGCAAGTTGGCCCCGCGGTTCATCGGACCCTTCGAGATCTTGGGTAGAGTTGGAGCAGTTGCCTATAGACTCACATTGGTACCGCAGCTTGGGAACGTGCATAATGTCTTCCACGTGTCCCAACTGCAGAAGTACACGGCGGACCCATCTCATGTGATCGAGTGGGCGGACATCGAGTTAGCTAATGATGTCTCTTATGTGGAGCAGCCTATCAGGATTGTAGACACGGGGGAGAAGGTTTTGCGGAACACGACTATTCCTCTAGTTCGGGTGCAGTGGAAGCACCACTCGGCAGAATGGACTTGGGAGCGAGAGGATGAGGTCCGTGCGAAGTATCCCTATCTGTTCGACTCTTGAGGTATGTCTGTTTTAAATTTCGAGAACGAAATTCTTTTAAGTGGGGTAGACTGTAAAACCCACTTCGTTTTGAATGGGTTTTATTGTGGAAACTGAAACGTGGGGGTACCGTTTTGCAATAAATCATTTGGAAAAGAAAACTCAAAAAAAAAGGGGGGGAACAAGTTGTTTGGGTCGAGCCTGGGTTTGGGCCAACGCACGACCCAATTAGGGAGCAGTGCGGCCCGTTTAGTAACCCGGCCCAAATCGCTGAAGGGTCCAACTTTAAAAGGGGAAAACCCTAAGCTCGCTGGTAGTGTTCATCGTCTGCCTCCTCGTCTCCTCCATCTGTGAACCCGACCTCACTGAACTTCACCCTCCGTTCTCTTTCCCTTCCCTTCGTCCGGCATCACTCTTACCTTCCCCTACCTCTTCTCACTCTCCTTCCTCTTCTCCACCTTCGGCTTCTACTCAACCGCGACAAACCCCCTGAAGCCAGAGATAACTTCGCCCCTTCCGGCCTCGATTCGAAACCCTAACCCTCTTCACCGTCGAATCGAGTCTCGCCGGAGTTGCTACCGTGAGAATCAGCTACGGTGAGCTCTCCCACGGTCTTCTCTACCTTCCCCTTTGTCTCTCCCTTAAGAATCGCAAGCCCTTGAGCTCTGTCGAGCTGGATCTGGCCGGAGAGGAGCGCCGGAGAGGAAGTTCACCAGATCTGACGTTCCCACACCGGTGAGCCTCCACGCCGCCAGAATCACCGCTTCCTTTCCTCCCCTCGTCGCCTGACACCTTGCTCCGCCTCTTTTTCCCCTTCTGAACCTCGCCTGACATCGCCGAGGGTGGCCGAAGTAGCGGGAGTTCACCGGAGCTGAAGTGAGCTCGGCTTCGAACTCGTTGGGCCTTGGGCCTAGGGAAGGACTGGACCGGAAGTCTTGGGCCGATTTGTCCTGGGCCAGAACTCGAGCTCGGGCCAGAACCTGGGCCGGACGTGGGTCAGGCCCAAGTCTTCGGACAGGGTTCTGATCCGGGTCTGGACCAGGTCTGACTCGGATCCGGGTTGGGTCTAGGACCAGGTCCGGGTCAGGCTTGGATCCGGGTCTGGATTCGGGTTCGGATTCGGGTTTGGACCGGGTCTAGAACCAGGTTGGGCCGGATCCGGGTCGGATCCGGGTCGGCAGAAATTATTAATTATTTTAATAATTAAATTGACCTAAAATCCGATTATTTTAAAGACGTTTGGACTTCCGAGAACCTTGAACTCGATAACTAATTGAGACTTTTAAAATTTTTAAACCAGACTTGGATATCGGGGACTTCGCCTTGGAAGACTGTGTTGTCCCGGCCGTCCGCATCTAGAAGACGCCGCCTTGTCACCATCTTGAGGTAGGGAAAGTATCGAAACCCTCCTTAATTATGGACGAATAACTAGTATGCTTGACTAGGGTTGTTAACAACCGGAAAAATATCTTAGTGGCATATAGGAAAAACCGTTATAGTATTCGTTAAATTGAACAAGTTATGTTGATACATGGAACGAACATGATTGGTATCCGCTGGAACTGCTTGTGATTGTTGGATAATTGATGTGCTGATAGGTGGGCCATGTCTGGGTCCTAGGATTTGCATGCTGTGTATCCTACTCGCTGTGTGAGAGTCTAATTAATGTATACTCGTTATGTGAGAGTCTAAATCAAATTATGACTGATGTGTGAGAGTCTAAATAGAACTATCATCGTTGTTGCATGATGTGGCTGTGTGGCCAAGTGTGCCATGTGTGACTATGTGAACCCTCGATTGTGAAATGACCGGGTGAGTGATAGACTGGGTGTATGCTAAGATGGTTCGGCTGGTATACCGAGACTATCAGTGATTATGTTGTGTGCGAAACCCTGTTTGTGTTTAAGAGACGGCGTAGCCGGATGGATGCCCTTATCGAGGCCAAGGATGGCGTGATCAGATGACTCATAATCCGGGATGGAATTGATAGATGAGTGTGCCAGTTTTATATTTACGTTGAGTAGAGCCCTTCATATGTGTGAGGAGGAAGATATGACCAATTAGGTACATATGAGAGTAGTTCCCTTCATCTGTGTGAGGAGGAAGACATCGGGCTGAAAGACTTCCGGTCAAGGATGTTACCCTTCATCTGTGTGAGGAGGAAGGTATCGTGACTGACATTGTGTGTTCCGGTACGATATAAGTAGTTGTGTGCAAATCGGTACGGTAGAGTGGACTCCCGCAGTTTATGACATCTGTGTGCGTTTCGTTCGGACCTTCTTTTCTATTTTGCTGTGTGCCGGGCTATGGATTCTATGCGTGTTCTGCTGTGTGCCTTTTCCCCTGGTTTTGTCTGTGTGTATTACAAGTGGATTTATACTGTGTCGTTCACTGGTAAAGGGGTTTGCCTGAATACAGCTTGTTGAGTCATCTCCCTAGGTTACCCAAATTACAAAGTTCTCGTGAGGTTAAGCGGTGTGGTTGGAGTTCTTTTACTTTTTCTACTGAGCGCAAGCTCACCCCTCTTGTCTTTGTGGTGTTTCAGGTGTTGAGCGGGAGCAGTACTAGCCGGACTCTCGGAGCTTGAGAACTGTAGAGGGTTTAGCTAGGTTTAGAGACGTACACCTTTTTTCGTTTATGTCGGACTTGTATTTTACTAGTTGAGTTGTAATTCTTTATTTCTGGAATTTTATATCATTTTGGAACTTTATTTATCTTATTTCCTCTTGTTTTACTGTAAATCTTTAGTCGCGTCTCGAATTCGGTCAAAACCGGATTTGGGGCGTGACAATAAATAAAGTAAATTTAAATGCAATTAAACTCCAAGTTTAGTTATAAAAGAACATGAGTCCAACGCACAATCCAAAACGGTAAGGAAAACATAGTTTATAACAAAAATGGAAAGTACGTCTCTCTACTATAAACCACCCGGATCCTCAAGGAACTCTCGAGCCCTGAGGCAACCTCTAGACCTTCTCATCAATGAAACCTGTAAACACAGTAAACAAGAAGGGGATGAGCTTACGCTCAGTAGGAAAAAAGTAGTAAGTAAAAAGAACTCCCGCTTTGACAACAAAAACCCGATTAGCACGATGTTTCCAAATACACCATAATTAGAGATCAACGAGGATTACAACACTTAATAAAATAGTACTCAAAGGAGAACAACGAGAAGACAACTTATTCACCAATCGAATCAACTAAGAAATGCACGAGTACTGATACATAGATAATCAAAACCACAATACTACGGTCCACACACAAGCCATCACATCATAACTGAATGCCCCTCGCTCCAGAAGAGACGCATATCATCGGGGCTCCCTGAAACGTCTCTAAAGGAACACAGATCATCGGGGTGAAGCAAGATGTCCTTCCGGAAACGTTCCCAAAGGAACGCATACCATCGGGGTGAAACAAATAGTAAACAACCACACGTCACACCGGAAACGCACATCGGCCTAGACGTCTTCCCGGAAACGCACATCGGGGTAAACAACATACATCATACCGGAACGCACCTCGGTCTAGATGTCTTCCCGGAATTACCCCCTTGGGGTACACAATCATATACCATACCAGAAACGCACATCGGCCTAGGTATCTTCCCGGAAACACACTTCGAGGTACACAAACCAAACCACACCATAGCATATCAAACACATTACAACCACACACATTGTCAAACCAAGCTTATCGGCGTGACTTACCAACCACGTCCCATCGGTATATCACGCACCCGATCATATTATTAGGCACATTCAATTCACATTCAAACATTCATTCAATCAACCATGACACGGATCAACCATTCACATCATAATCATCATAATTCATCTAGTTTAGTATAACTCTTGTCTTAACCTAAGGACGGGACATGCATCGACATTAAGGACGAACAATCATCATTAAGTACATCAAACACGCAATCCTAAGGCTCGACATGGCCATTCTACCAGCATGGCAATTTCCAAAATATTGAAAGCGGTTAACTAGTGAATCACATCCTACATGCAAACTAAGACTCGTCCAGTTATTATTGTAATTGAAAAGCGGCTATTCTAGTGAATCACATCCTATAGTCAAACTAGAACCTTTCGGGTTATTATTATCCTATAGGCATACTATTAACATTATTTAATTTAGAAGTGGAGTTTACTACTCTTCCCTACCTCGAAAATAAATAACTCCTAGCTACGGACGACCTGGCTAGCTTCCTCCCCGTCTTCTCACGTGGTCCAAAGGCCTCCTCCTCCGTCAAGTCCGGGTCCAAGGTCTTGGATCACAATTAATATTATAATTAATAAGCATTCAAAATCGGTTTTAAGGTGAAAAACCTAAAGTGCTCTTAAAGACAAAACTTGAGCCAAAAGGGCAAATTGGGCCCAAACTAGGCCCAATTCGGACAGCCCACAGATCTGGAAACCGGCCCCGGCCGTGCCCCTTAGAGGCCCGGACCTGTCGCTTAGAGGGCCGGTCTGGGATCCGGACCGTGCCGCTCAGATGGTCGGTCTAGGATCCGTTCCGTGCCGCTCAGAGGGCCGAAATCAGACCCTCTCAGTGCCTCGTTCCGTGTCAGATCTGGACAATCCTAACTCCTTCTTCTCCAACTTCATTTATACGAAAATCAACATCAAAACTCCATTTCCAGCACCATCAAACCTCAAAAACAGTCACCCAAACCTCAACACCCACAATGAGTTTCCTCCAAACATCAACAATCTCATGAAAATTGTCACGCCCCAATTTCAGCGAACCGAACTCGGGACGCGAACATTTAAAACATGAACACTTAAAACCTGTTTTGAATAAAACTCTGATATTTCCATTTAGTTACCAAAAATAATAATAGTATTTACAATACAAAAACGTCCCAACAAGTGGACAAGGTACAACATCCGTCACTAGACTCAACAAAAGTAAAGACCAGACTCCGCTCCAAGCTCCATGAACTTCAAGAGCTAACCTAGTCCGTCCGGTGATCAGTACCTGTAGGAAAAGCAGCTAGGGGTGAGCGTTCGCTCACCTCCACGGATAACAGACTGACTATGGCATAATTAGTAGATAAAGCCAGTAACACTAAAACCAAACCCAACACCGGGACTACAGTCCCCAACTCAAGTACCCAGCTGACCCACAACCCGTTACTTTCCTCAACAGACTCAACACTCGATAACACAATGTAAACCCGACACAACTATCGACGACCTCCTCCAAGGACACGACAGAAAAACTACACAACGCCAAACAAGATCACAAAGGATCGCACACCAGCTGCTCAGTAACCAATCTCAATCAGGTCAGGGTTCGACCTATCGCAATTCCTCGACACGAAGTCGGATCAGGCTGTCGACCTTTCGAACTCGCAATTCATCGACACTAAGTCGGATCAGGCTGTCGACCTTTCGAACTCGCAATTCATCGACACTAAGTCGGATCAGGCTGTCGACCTTTCGAACTCGCAATTCATCGACACTAAGTCGGATCAGGCTGTCGACCTTTCGAACTCACAACTTCAGGTAACCACAATCACAATCACAGGCAAGTTCAAACACACAGGCACTCAAGGCCACTCAAGACACCTCAACAATCAAGACTCGGGTTCAACAACCCCACGGGCACTCACTGCCACTCAAGACACACCAACGGTCAAGACTCGGGTTCAACAACCCCACGGCACTCACTGCCACTCAAGACACACCAACGGTCAAGACTCGGCTTCAACAACCCAACGACACTCACAGCCACCCCAAAACATCAACAGTAAGACACGGGCACTCATGGCCACCCAAGACACCAATTTAAATACACGGGCTCTCAAGGCCACCCAAACTCAACAATAAATAACACGGGCTCCCAAGGCCACTCAAAACCGGATTTGGACGTGACAATAAATAAAGTAAATTTAAATGCAATTAAACTCCAAGTTTAGTTATAAAAGAACATGAGTCCAACGCACAATCCAAAACGGTAAGGAAAACATAGTTTATAACAAAAATGGAAAGTACGTCTCTCTACTATAAACCACCCGGATCCTCAAGGAACTCTCGAGCCCTGAGGCAACCTCTAGACCTTCTCATCAATGAAACCTGTAAACACAGTAAACAAGAAGGGGATGAGCTTACGCTCAGTAGGAAAAAAGTAGTAAGTAAAAAGAACTCCCGCTTTGACAACAAAAACCCGATTAGCACGATGTTTCCAAATACACCATAATTAGAGATCAACGAGGATTACAACACTTAATAAAATAGTACTCAAAGGAGAACAACGAGAAGACAACTTATTCACCAATCGAATCAACTAAGAAATGCACGAGTACTGATACATAGATAATCAAAACCACAATACTACGGTCCACACACAAGCCATCACATCATAACTGAATGCCCCTCGCTCCAGAAGAGACGCATATCATCGGGGCTCCCTGAAACGTCTCTAAAGGAACACAGATCATCGGGGTGAAGCAAGATGTCCTTCCGGAAACGTTCCCAAAGGAACGCATACCATCGGGGTGAAACAAATAGTAAACAACCACACGTCACACCGGAAACGCACATCGGCCTAGACGTCTTCCCGGAAACGCACATCGGGGTAAACAACATACATCATACCGGAACGCACCTCGGTCTAGATGTCTTCCCGGAATTACCCCCTCGGGGTACACAATCATATACCATACCAGAAACGCACATCGGCCTAGGTATCTTCCCGGAAACACACCTCGAGGTACACAAACCAAACCACACCATATCATATCAAACACATTACAACCACACACATTGTCAAACCAAGCTTATCGGCGTGACTTACCAACCACGTCCCATCGGTCTATCACGCACCCGATCATATTATTAGGCACATTCAATTCACATTCAAACATTCATTCAATCAACCATGACAGGGATCAACCATTCACATCATAATCATCATAATTCATCTAGTTTAGTATAACTCTTGTCTTAACCTAAGGACGGGACATGCATCGACATTAAGGACGAACAATCATCATTAAGTACATCAAACACGCAATCCTAAGGCTCGACATGGCCATTCTACCAGCATGGCAATTTCCAAAATATTGAAAGCGGTTAACTAGTGAATCACATCCTACATGCAAACTAAGACTCGTCCAGTTATTATTGTAATTGAAAAGCGGCTATTCTAGTGAATCACATCCTATATGCAAACTAGAACCTTTCGGGTTATTATTATCCTATAGGCATACTATTAACATTATTTAATTTAGAAGTGGAGTTTACTACTCTTCCCTACCTCGAAAATAAATAACTCCTAGCTACGGACGACCTGGCTAGCTTCCTCCCCGTCTTCTCACGTGGTCCAAAGGCCTCCTCCTCCGTCAAATCCGGGTCTAAGGTCTTGGATCACAATTAATATTATAATTAATAAGCATTCAAAATCGGTTTTAAGGTGAAAAACCTAAAGTGCTCTTAAAGACAAAACTTGGGCCAAAAGGGCAAATTGGGCCCAAACTAGGCCCAATTCGGACAGCCCACAGATCTGGAAACCGGCCCCGGCCGTGCCCCTTAGAGGCCCGGACCTGCCGCTTAGAGGGCCGGTCTGGGATCCGGACCGTGCCGCTCAGATGGTCGGTCTAGGATCCGTTCCGTGCCGCTCAGAGGGCCGAAATCAGACCCTCTTAGTGCCTCGTTCCGTGTCAGATCTGGACAATCCTAACTCCTGCTTCTCCAACTTCATTTATACGAAAATCAACATCAAAACTCCATTTCCAACACCATCAAACCTCAAAAACAGTCACCCAAACCTCAACACCCACAATGGGTTTCCTCCAAACATCAACAATCTCATGAAAATTGTCAAGCCCCAATTTCAGCGAACCGAACTCGGGACGCGAACATTTAAAACATGAACACTTAAAACCTGTTTTGAATAAAACTCTGATATTTCCATTTAGTTACCAAAAATAATAATAGTATTTACAATACAAAAACGTCCCAACAAGTGGACAAGGTACAACATCCGTCACTAGACTTAACAAAAGTAAAGACCAGACTCCGCTCCAAGCTCCATGAACTTCAAGAGCTAACCTAGTCCGTCCGGTGATCAGTACTTGTAGGAAAAGCAGCTAGGGGTGAGCGTTCGCTCACCTCCACGGATAACAGACTGACTATGGCATAATTAGTAGATAAAGCCAGTAACACTAAAACCAAACCCAACACCGGGACTACAGTCCCCAACTCAAGTACCCAGCTGACCCACAACCCGTTACTTTCCTCAACAGACTCAACACTCGATAACACAATGTAAACCCGACACAACTATCGACGACCTCCTCCAAGGACACGACAGAAAAACTACACAACGCCAAACAAGATCACAAAGGATCGCACACCAGCTGCTCAGTAACCAATCTCAATCAGGTCAGGGTTCGACCTATCGTAATTCCTCGACACGAAGTCGGATCAGGCTGTCGACCTTTCGAACTCGCAATTCATCGACACTAAGTCGGATCAGGCTGTCGACCTTTCGAACTCGCAATTCATCGACACTAAGTCGGATCAGGCTGTCGACCTTTCGAACTCGCAATTCATCGACACGAAGTCGGATCAGGCTGTCGACCTTTCGAACTCGCAATTCATCGACACTAAGTCGGATCAGGCTGTCGACCTTTCGAACTCACAACTTCAGGTAACCACAATCATAATCACATGCAAGTTCAAACACACAGGCACTCAAGGCCACTCAAGACACCTCAACAATCAAGACTCGGGTTCAACAACCCCACGTGCACTCACTGCCACTCAAGACACACCAACGGTCAAGACTCGGGTTCAACAACCCCACGGCACTCACTGCCACTCAAGACACACCAACGGTCAAGACTCGGGTTCAACAACCCCACGGCACTCACGGCCACCCCAAAACATCAACAGTAAGACACAGGCACTCATGGCCACCCAAGAAACCAATTTAAATACACGGGCTCTCAAGGCCACCCAAACTCAACAATAAATAACACGGGCTCCCAAGGCCATCCAAACTCAACAATAAATAACACGGGCTCTCAAGGCCACCCAAACTCAATAATAAATAACACGGGCTCTCAAGGCCACCCAAACTCAACAATAAATAACACGGGCTCTCAAGGCCACCCAAACTCAACAATAAATAACGCACAACAACCTCCGGCATACTCGATGCCTCCAACAGTCCTAAGATCACCAGTTTCACAAACAACCTCCGGGCATAGTCATATGCCTCCAGTAATTCAATTATCGCTAAGTTCTCTGTTCCTACGACACTACTAAGTGTCACATGCTTTTCTCTTAAACGCTACGATCCCGTATCATGCTTTTCTAATATTTAAATAAATCTACTCAACCCACGACAACCCGGTGTCACATGCAATTCTACTATTAACTTTCCCTAATCAGGGCCGAGATCCGGCTACTTTTCCTTACCTCGTATATAAATCCAAAAGCGCTCCAACAAAACCCGAAGTAGACCCAGTCACTAGCCGAGCTTCCCTTTGCCTCGGTCCGCAACATGATCTAAAAGAGCACAATTTCAAAGTACTTTTAAACTAGTACGAATAAACCGAAAATTAATATACTTAACGCCCAAATGTAACCCCGACGATGTCGATCACTCCCAAACTTCCCAATTACTCGACATTGTCGATAAAGGACCCGTAAAGGCCCGATTCGCCCGACATGGCGAATCTGCTCGGCTTTTGTTAATTGCCTTCCGGGGCTCCAAAAGCCCCCGTTTTCGTTTCTACGGTCTTAGAATATTTCAAGGAACCCAATGCACTTGACGGAATTGAATTCCGACTTCTAAGTCAATTAATTAACGTTTAAAGTTTCCAAAACCCGTTAATTACAACTTCTCCTATTTAATTCCAAATTTCGATTCGATTTAGGATAAATGGTCCGGGGAATGTTTTAAACCATCCGAACATTAAAACCCGAGCAACCGAGCACGTGGGCCCCACCCAACCCACTTGGTCGTGCCCTAGGGTTTAAGGGGAGGGGCTCGGTCACCATGTGGTGGCTGGTGCCAACTCCGGCCAGCCACCTCATGGCCAGCCGGCCACCACCCACGGTGGCCGGAGCTCCTCCCGAGTCTCCGGTTTAATCGCAAACTTGACGCCCTGCGGGTTTAATCGCAAACTTGAGCACGGCAAGTGCACCGGCCGTCAAGTAGTAATCGGATTTGAAGTCCGGAATATCGAGCCCAAAGGAGCAATAGACAATCACTTACTATTTAAAGTTTGTAGCTAAGCTGTTTCGGTAAAAATCGAGTTTTTGTGTTTTGAAAATAAACCTATAACAACTAGAAAGAAAATATAGAATTTAACAGAGAGTTTTCTTATCTTGAATCAAGTGAAGAGAAATCAAGGGCATGGGTTCATCGAGTTCATTCCATACAATTGAACACATTCGATTGTAGCGATGTCGATTTATTTTAGAGGCAACGAGTTGTCTCGACTCTAGTCCTAACTTCTTTCGAACGATTCGGACCCTAATGGAATCTAACCACCGAGTTCTTTCGAATCACGATGTAGGAAGACCCAAAGCGTTTAGTTCTATGACAACTTCTAACTTTCGACCAACCAAGCCTATAGCTATTGCAATTGTATTAACCCCGCTAGTTCTAGCTAGGGTTTAAATCCAACCTATGATCGATTTTTGACTTAATTAGAATCCTCCTCTTTCGAGCGACGAACCCTAATTCAAAACAATTACCAAGCCTACACGGGAGGTAAATCATTAAGCACAAATCAATCATAGACACTAATACAAATCATCAATCACCACAATCGAAGCATTCAAAACATGGAAATCACTACTCTAATCCCCCATAACCCTAGAAATTGGGGGTTTAGTTGTTCATGGTGAGAAAATACAAAGATGAAAAGGAGCAAACAATTGAATTCATAATCAAGATAAAAGTTGAGATACAATCACCGAATTAGTTGGCCAAAGCTTGCTCTTCTTCTCCTCCAATCTCTAACCTTGATGCTCTTGAAAAATCCACCAAAAGAAATTCACTTGTGTAGCTAACAATGGAGGTTCTCTCCAAAAATCAACACCCAAATAAATCACAAATGATGCTCTACTCACAAATTAATTTGATTCTCAACAAATAATAGAAGATAAGAAGCTCTCTATTTTATTCTATATAAAAAAAGAAATAAAATCAAAACTATACAAAGAGTGCTCTCTGCGTTTCTTCGGTTCTGTTAAGTGTCAAATGGTGCAGCTCCCTCCCAAAAATATGAAGCAGATCCCCCTCCTTTTGTGTTGTGCGGCGCTGAAAAGACAATGGGTGCAGCCCTAGCTGATCACCAATCAGAGGAGAACAGATGGCAGAAGAAGAGGGGTTGTTGAAGGAGACAGGTGGCGGGCTGAGGAGAAAGGCCGGCTGGCGTGGGCCAGGCTGGGACGGGTGGCGGCACGAGGGCGAGCCACGCAGGCAGGGGCGGCAGGACTGGCGGCGCTCAGGGACACGTGTATGGCAGGGAGAGGCTGGCACTGTGCCACGTGTCGCGCGGTAAAGAGAGGGCGGCTGGTGGACGCGTGTCGAACTGAGGGAGCTGGCGGCTTGGACACGTGTCGGCTGGGGAAGAAATGGCGGCTGGGTGTTAAGCCGGCGTGGACACGTGTCCAAATTTGGTTTGATGCTCCATTTTTTATCCTTTCCCGCTATTTTGCTCGCTCCGGCTTCATTTGAGCTCCGATTGATCTCGTTCTTGCGCCAAAAAATTCCTTTTCTCGAGACCTACAAAACAAGACCAATCATGAATATATTTCAGAGCGAACAAAATCGACCCTTTTGACGGTCCACAAGCACGAAACACCCAAAATACGCCGGAAATCCGTCAAAACACCGAACATATCGATAAAATCAGTTATTCATGCTAAATCTAAATATATGATAGAAAACCGGGACCAAAAGCCTAAATAACTCGATAAAAAGTGGCCCTTTTATGTGTTAAAATGCACCTGCATCAATGGTCTCCACCTAACCCACTTGGCCGTGCCCTAGGGTTTAAGGGGAGGGGCTCGGTCACCATGTGGTGGCTGGTGCCAACTCCGGCCCGCCACCTCATGGCCGGCCGGCCACCACCCACGGTGGCCGGAGCTCCTCCCGAGTCTCCGGTCACCGGAAAACGTCCAACAACGCCTCCAACCACCTCTAAAACGTCTCCAACTAACCCCCAACCTCATTACCATCCTAACTCATAGTTTACAACCAAACCCTAGCTTTTGAAAAATAAACGAAACGACGATCGGTTTAGGTCTTACCGATGAGGAAGACGAGGGGAAGAGGTTTGCTCTTTGCTTTGAATCGATCCAATGGTTGAATAATCTCCCAACCCTAGCTTTCAATTCTTCTCTCTTCTTCTCCTTCTTCTTCTCTCTCTAACTCTCTTCTTCTCTCTAAATTAAATCAACTAACAACTAAACCTATTTTCCCTTCTTTTTACCCTATGTTCGCCACCTATAACAACCACACACTTTCCCCCCAAAACTAACACCACCATATAATTGACAAGTGTCAAGGTGGGTCCCACACCTTTTGAAAAGTATCTAGTTGATATTTTCCAATCAGTTTCGCGAAAATCGGACGTTTCGGGCCCCGAACGGGCACTTTTTCCATGAAATTACGAAACTTGGCGAGCTACAAGGAAACGGCTCAACTAAGACCTCTGCGACGACGGCTAAGCTTTTTGGATCCCAAACGGTCCTCGAATGGACCAAAACGTCGCTCGGTTGACTTTTCCAGCGAAAAGTCAACATTTCCCAAATTGATCAGAAAGTTGCCCTGAGTCCCCTGGAACTCATTTTGGTTGATAACGGGGTCAACAGTAGTTTTGATGAAGAAATGGCTTCAAGTTCTTCCCTTTTCTATCTTTCTTCTTCCTCTAGTCAAGAGCTCGTCAACTCTCTCTCCCCTTAGTTTATTTCGGCTGCAATGTGAAGAATAGGCTGATTTGGTTGCTTCAATTGTATATAAAAACCTATTATTGAGAAAAGTACCTTTTACCCCCTCCTTCCATTTCCTTTCTTTAAACACATGGGAGGGTAAATAGGTCAATAGAGGCCATTTTCTTCTCCTCCAAGCCACTAGGGATAATTGTCCTAGTGGGGACCGCTTTGGCCTCAATTAAATCCAGCACAATTAATTAAGCGAGATTTATCCGATATATAGTCTCCAGTTGACCGAAAATTGACTTTTCCAAAATTGCAGTCATTTGAAAGGAAACGGCTCAATTAAGCTAACCGTAATGACGGCTAAGCTTTTTGAGCCCCGAAAAGGTCCCGAATGACTCCCGGAGTCATCGGTTGACTTTTCCGGTAGAAAGTCAACCTTCGCCAGGATTCACCGGTTCGACCGGGATCGACCGGAGGCAGTTCTTACAGGTATGTTGGTATGTTATGACAAGTGTGATATGTGTGGTATGACGTGAACTTTGTCTTGCGATATGATCGGGTGAATGATAGACCGATGTGTTATGTTTGGTAAGATTAGTTGGTGTGGTAAGCCGTTAATTGAACTATGACTGTGTGATATGTTGAGATATTCGTGGGCGTGCTCCGGGATGATATATTCCGAGACGAGGTATTCTGGTACGATACCTACATCAAGGGGGTATGCCGGTGTAGGGTGGTATCTAGGCCGAGGGTGTTGTCCCACGTACGCGGTTCCCCGGTGTTACTAGTTCCGGTACGATACTTACCACGAGGGGCTATGTCGATGTAGGGTATCTAGGCCAAGGATGGTGTGATCTGTACCCCGATGTTGTGTGGTCCGGGAAGACATCTAGGTCGATGCTGTGTTGTCCGGTATGATGTATCGTGATTTGTGCCCCAATGCCGTGTTTCCGGGACCAATGTTGTGTGGTCTGTTACGATATGGTTGAGTCGGACTGTGGACAGCCGGTGGTGTTCGAAAACTACTGTACGGGACGTGTGGTTGTCTACTGTATGTCGTGACCTGATGATTAGTTATGTGAGGTGACTAAGTGTGGTTATAGTCATGTGGGTGTGGTTTGTGTTTATGTAATTTCCGCGAATGTCGTTAATTATTGTGCCTTGCTAGTATGCCCTAATTGGACGGTTACCCGTGGTAGTGAGCGGATAACTCATCGCCTTAACTATTTTTTCCTACTGAGCGAAAGCTCACCCCCTCTATTTTACTGTTCTACAGGTTTTGAGCGGGAGTTTTCCTAGCGGGATTCTCAGAGCTTGGGAGCTAGCGAGAGTCTTAGTCTAGCATGGTTTAGAGACGTACTTTCCTATTGCTACTAAATTTTTTTATCACTTTATTTCCGAGTTGTTGACTCGTTTTATCAGATTTGTTGGCTTGGATTATTATTTTAGAGTTTATTTCTTTTAAGTTGTCTTTTATCATTTATATTCTTAGTTCACGTCTCGAGTCCTTTCAAAACCGGATTTGGGGCTTAACATTTTGGAGAGAAAAAAATCCGACCGTTGCCAACGGTAGGAAATCAACGATAATTTTTTTATTCATAAACCCCTTAAATTCAAACCCTATAAATACCCCCCAACCCCATTCACATTTCACACCAACACTTCTATAATTTCACTCTCCCACTCTATTTCATTTTTCCATTCTCCATATCGAAAAATGTCTGGCTCAAAAACTCAACGTTCGCATTCATCGGATGACGAACAACGAAGGACAGACGATTTCGGATTGTCAGCCGATGACCTAGGCAGCTTCCGCGACCTATTGACGCAACCGTCCGAGAACTCCGTTTTCTCCTACTATATGCCATCAAGTTCCAGCTCAGGTACTTTCAAACTCGATAATTTTTTTTTTTAATTTATCGTGTAATTTAGTTTTTCAATTTATGTATGTACCCGATATAAATGCTATGTCTGAACACATGTCCAGGTCAATTCAACACAGGTCCAATTCTATTCAACCCTAGTCCGGGTCAATTCCACCTCGGGCAAAACTACCCATTCCCACGTCCGTACAACCCATTCCCGTTTCCACCGCAAAGCTAACTAGGTCAACCACAAAGCTATCCGAGCCCACCTCAACACGGCTAACCACTCAACTACTATGGGCACGCCGATTACCCACCATGACTACAACACGTTCCTGACAACAACGACACCCGTATGACGTCCCAATCATCCTCTGAAGGTCCTTTGTGAGAACCGCCCCCTGTCGATCCCGGTTGAACCGGTGATTTTTGGCAAAAGTTGACTTTCCGCTAGAAAAGTCAACCGACAACTCCGGGAGTCATTCGAGACCTTTCCAGGACCCAAAAATCTTATCCACTGTTACGGTTAGCTTAGTTGGGTCATTTCCTTTCAAATGACACCTTTTGTGAAAAAGTCAAACTCGGGTCAAACTACGTCGATTTTGGAGTATTAACGAATAAAAATATTATGAGCTGAGATATTTTGGATAAGAGTGGTCCCCACATGGACACGTGTCCATGTTAGCTTGGTGGGGAAGAAAAGTGGGAGAAAAGACCAATTGGTCCCCACTTAAAGACAAAGGAGAGAGAGGGGGGCTAAAGGACGAAAGAGACATTTCCACCTTGAGGATAAGACCACATGGGGAAAAAAATTCAGCATTTTTACTCATCATGGCCGAAACCTATAGCTAGAAGAGAGAGAAAACAAATCCTCCATTGAAGCTCCATTGCTTGAAGAAGAAGAAAAGGGAGGAAAAGGGAGCTCATTTGGGCCATTTCTTCACCAAATCTTCTCAAAAGCCTCTTAATCCTCTTCATCTATTCATTTCCAAGGTAAGTAAGCTCTAACAATCTACTTTCAATCAATTTAGGGTTATGGGTCTCCATAGAAATTGCATGAAATGGTTAGGTTTTTAGTTATTGTTGTTAGATGTTTGTTTATGAGAATGAAATGGATGATTTATGTAGAAATCATTTGGGGTTTTGTGTTTTTGATGAAACCCACAATGAGTCTTGAAACTTTGGAGTGTTTGGGGTGGAATTTGAAGTTCTATAGCTTAAAATTGGTGTTGTGGAGAACCTAGAACTAGTTAGAAATTTATTGGGAGAAAGGAAGTGTTGTTCCGGCAACCAAAGGTTCGTCGGAGCTACGCGCGGTCGCCGGAATCCGGCCATCGGAGGAAGGGAGGACCGGCCATAGTTGGCCAAAGGGAGGAGAGGCCATAGCCGGCCACTTCTGGACCATGACCGGCCCGGTCCGGTCCGGCCACCCACGGTCATGTGTGGCCGTGGGGCCCACATGGCCGAGTTTTAGTGGTTTTGTAAATTGGACGGTCTTGGGTGAACCCCGGGATGTTAATTTCACACCGGAACGAATTATGGATATGATTCGTGAAATTTCGGGAAAAGCGATTAGAAACTTTAATTGCGAATTTAGGACGCTCGGACCTCGGAATTTAATTCCGTCAAGTGCGTTGGAACAAGTAAATTAATTAGGATTGATAGAAACGAAAAAGGGGAATTTCCGGTGTCCCGAGGGATGTTTTCCTGATTCCGGGCAAAATGAGCCTTCCGGACCCATTTTGACAAGTTAAGCAGTTGGGTTTAGTTTGAGTATTTCCCTCTCTAAAACCGCTTTTGAATTAGCATTAATTCCCGGATTGCCTTTGATCTTAGACGTTGGACCCGGGCTCGACAGGGGAGACTTTTGGGCATCTTGAAGTGACTAAGCATTTGGAAAGCGATCGAGGTAGGGAAGAGTAGCAATTACCGCTTTTAATTAAAGAATGTTAATAATATGCATATAGGACGTTAATAACCGGTAAAGTCTTAGTTTGCATATAGGATGTGATTAACTAGTATAACCGCTTTCAATTATGGGAATTGTCGTGCTGTAGAATCACATGTGGTCATGTCGGGCCTTAGGATTGTGTGTTGGTTGTGTTTGATTGTGGTTAATAGTCCTTAAATGTCGATGAATAGTATATTCGTTGGTTAAGTTAAGAATCATAGTATGCTATATGAATTGTGATGAATATGATATGGATTGTTATCTCGTGATAGGGTTGAATGAATGGATGTGATGAATGTGATATGAATGGTTGTCTTGTGATATGATCGGGTGAATGATAGACCGATGTGGTGTGATTGGTAAGTGATGGTGGTAAGTTTTGACGGTATGATAAGTTCAGTGTGACATGTTTGGTATGGTATTGTGTGGTGTGACTTGTACCCCATGCTATGGGAAGATACCCGACCGAGGTGTGTGCCGGTCCGGTATGTTGTTTATTTGATTTACCCCGACGTGTGTTCCGGGAAGACCGATGGTGTATTCTGGTATATTGTATTGCTTGTTTACCCCGATGTGCGTTTCCGGGAAGACCGATGTGAGTTTCCGGTATAGTGTTTACCCGATGTGCGTTTCTGGTATATTGTATTGATTGTTTACCCCGAGGTGCGTTTCCGGGAAGACCGATGTGCATTCCGGTATATTACATTGTTTGTTTCACCCCGATGTTGTGTGTCCGGGAAGACATTATGACCGATGTGTATTCCGGTACGATTTGGTTGAGCCGTGCCGTGTGATCCGGTGTATTATTGGACACTTGCTATGTGTATTGTTATTAATGATTGATTGTGCGTGTTGATTAGTTTGATACGATGTAGTTGCTTATGCCTGTTAAGTGATTCATGTGTGACTCAAGTGTAACGTTATGGGTGTTCGACAACGAATTGTACGATGTAATTGTTGAGTTGTGCGTGGTGATCGGATTTTTCATGGGTACTTGTTTTATGTTGTGAGATATCAGATCTGAGTAACGTTCGTAATGATCTTAGCAGTATAGTGTCCCAGGGTTGGGTGTTGAGAACCGTCCAGTGTCCTTTCTTATGTTCGTATGATGTCGGGTTTGGGTGACGTGTGTAGTCGAGGTCGTAGAAGAATGTCTTATTGTTTATATGGTTCTTCATCTTAGATCTATTATCGATAGTGTTGTGTTCCAGTTAGTTTTCTATTCGTGTTATCGGTTATTAGTTTATACTTTTTGGCTTAGTAATTATGGTGATAGAGTGGAAGACCATCTCTGTTACTACTTTTTCCTACTGAGCGAAAGCTCACTCCCTCTGTTTTTATTGTTTTACAGGTTTTGATCGTGAGTCGGTGTAGAGGACGTCTCAGAGCTCGGGAGCTCACTGAGAGTCTTGGGTGTTTCTGTAGTAGTGACGTGCTTTCTGTTTATGTACTAAACACTGTTTTTCTTATTTGAATTCAAGCATTTGAATCGCGGAATTTTATTGAGATTTGGAACTATAATTCGAAGTTACATTTCTTTAATTTCCTTTTATTATTATTATTATTATTATTATTATTATTATTATTATTATTATTATTATTATTATTATTATTATATTGTTACTTAGTTCACATCTCAAGTCCGGCCAAAACCGGATTTGGGGCGTGACATCCTTCTCAACCACGACCTGTTTGTGGAACAAAACAAAGGAGAAGATGGCCCATCGAGGCGGAGAAGCACCTCATAATGAAATGGCTCCAGACATAAAAAGACACCATTAGAGGCAACTCCCAACTAAGTACCACATTCTGGTGCACAGTGACGAACTGATACAACGAGGGAGGAGTTCATCCGCATTTCAAGTGGAGAGCGGTGAAGAGCCATTGGAACAACCTTCAGGCGCGCGTGAAAAGGTTCCTTGGTTTTCTGAAGCTCTCGGAGTCCGTGTACCATAGCGGATGGAACCACGATGACTACATGAGGGCGGTGAAGGAGATGTGGTGCTATATACCAGAGGAGAAAAGGGTGAAGGGTAACCCGAATTTTTTTGAGCTCGATCATTGGGTTGAGTTGCTTGAGAACGATGACAAGTTCACTGCGGAGGAAGGTGCCATCGCTATTATACGTCGAAAACGGTTGTATGAGGCTGGGAATTACAGTTCAACCCCACCCACTAGTGTTGGTGAAGATTACATGCCTCTCGATGGTGACTCCCAACAAGAATGTCCACATTCCGAACCAACAGAGGTAGGTTCTCAAGAAATACCCACTTCTCATGACGGAGGGAGGTTCTCAAGAAAGACCCCCTTCTCATACGATCGAGGGAGGTTTTTCTATAAAAAAAAACCTGAAAGACCGTTGGGCAAGAAGTCTTTGAAGAGGAAGAGGTAGACCCTCACCGACCAAATGAATACCTTGGTGGACATTGAACGAGAAAAAGTCGAGGCGGCACAAATAAATCTAGAAAGGGGCCGCTAATATCATGACCTAAATCAGCAATAGCAACAACTCTTCGTCCAATACGAGGCCTTGCAGGATAAGGACATCTCCAACTACGACGACAACCAGGTGACCCGACACGATATGATGATGTCTCGATTGTGGGAACGAATGGAAGACCTTGAACAAGAATTGAAATGTCTTCGAGACTGACCATAAGGCGGACATGGATTGTATGCTTCAACTTGTATTTTGTCGGGTTTGTATTAAAAAGGGATGAATAAAAGTTGAAGTTCATTTTCATGTGTGTTAAAATTATATATTAGTCATTTATTTTATTATTAATTATTTTTTCAAATTTATTTCAATTTTATATAACGTTTAATGTTCTAATAACACATTTAATTAAATCAGCAAAATATCAATTCAACATATAGTCAGCATCCACTCACAATACGGCCCCCCTATACGGTTCGTACCACTGTAGAGCACAATTTATTTTAAGGCCTGCAAACCATAATTTTGCATAGTCAACATACGGCTTGATCATCCGGTTTGATCCACTGTACTTACATCCTCTAAAAGTTTTAGTTTCCATTTCCACTAACCTAGATTTTTTTCTCTTCTCGCTATCTTGGAGTTTTGTTTGTCTCAATTCAGTACCCATCGTTAACTTTTCGTATATTTTTGAACGAATAATCGTCATGTGACTAGCATATTTTTTTTTTTGATAAGCGAAAAGATTTATTAAGCATTCGTTCTATAAAGCATAGAATCGAAGCGAAGAAAACAACCCATACAGAGCTTTTTTCCCCTACCAAAACAGCTACAAGGAGCCAAAAACCAAAATAACAAACAGTCCCAACAGTCCAAACAACAAACTCCAAAAGAACAACACAAATGAAAGCAACCAACCACGATAAAAGGTCACTGCACCCCAGCACTCGGGCGCCCCTTCCTCCTCAAACACCTTGCAGGATCCCTCAACCACAACTCACTGGTGACACCCGAATGGAAAGAACCCGAACTCCACAACAAGCGAAAAGAATGATTCTTCACCTTAGCTACCACCTCATCCACCGTCACCATAACAGAGTTAAAAGCAACCCCGTTTCTCACCAACCAAACATGCCACAAAGTCAAATACCCAACCTGCACCCACCCACTCCACCACACCTTCGAACCCAAACCCTTACACCACATCAAAACCTCTGCAACCGTCCTAGGAATAGGACCAAAAATACCCCCACCAAGCCAAAATTTTCGACCAAATCACCCCAGGAAACAGGCAATGCAACAACAAATGATCAACCTCTTCAACAGAAGACTTACAGAACAAGCAGAGCCCCCCTGCTCTCCAGAAACTCCATAGTGGGTAAAGCTCTGTGGGCCGCCAACCACACAAAAACACTGAACTTCGGGGGGGGGGGGGGGGGGGGGCTCTTTCACCCAAAGGATCGAAGCCCAACTAACTGGTCGACTACTGGCTCCCATCCCCACCAACTCGGAATACGATCGAGCCACCGAGAAGCCCTTCAGCTGCTTCACCCACACCAGAGTATCACTCTTCTCGGGCCGTACCTGCACGCCCTCCAACACCTCCATAAGGGATTCGGCCAAAGCCTCCTCCCAAGCCTCCAAGTCCCCAATAAAATCGACTCTCCAATGACCCGAAGACCAAAAATGCTCCACCTTAGCATACTTAGCTGGGCACGCCAGGAACAAGGCCGGGAATCTATACCTCAAAGGTACTTCACCAACCCAAACATCCTCCCAGAAAGAAATTCTATCCCCTTTCCCCAAAGACCAATGCACGCCTTGATTCCCGAAAAGCTCCAAGAAACTCGGATCCTTGGCTAAGAACATAATATGAGAAAGCAGGAATGACGAACCAGGTGTGTCCAGCTTGGCCAAATCCCAATCGGCAGGGTCCCAACCATACAAGGCACATACAACTTTCTTCCACAAAGAATCAACTTTCGACGCAAACCGCCACCACCACTTGGCCAACAGACTGATATTCATCGCCTCCAAGCGCCTAATCCCAAGGCCACCCTCATCCCGACTCCTACAAACCATACCCCACTTCACTTTGCAAAACATTTTACCTGTGTAAGGGTTAGTCCACAGAAAACGTCTTTGCCAGGCCTCTAGGATTGCGATGACCTTCTTAGGCGCTCGCAGAAGAGACATAAAAAATAGGTAGCGCCGATAATGTAGACTTAATCAACACAATTCGACCTGCCATGTTGTGACTAGCATATGATCCAAATATTTCTAAAAAATATTGAAATTTCCTCTCAAATAATTCTCATCCCCTTCCTCGTAACAGTTTATATTTGATTCATAAACTAAGTTAAAAGGATTTGATGGGCAATTCCAACATTTTTCAAAAAATATATAGGCCATGTGATGATTTTCTGTTTAAAATTAGATGAAAAATTAACGATGCGTACTAAATTAAGACAAAAAATATTCTTTAATAGGGAGACAATTTTTTTTAAATAATTTTTTTTGAGAAGAACAGAAACTATTATTACTGAAATATAAAGTAGATCGATGAGCACATAGTTGCACTCATCATACATGTCATAAAACAAGAAACTAACATACTGCAATAACATGAAAATAAACTTTGCTCCGGACATAGAGGCGGTCGAAGGGGACATCTGCGGTAGCATCCTATGATACCGATACAGCATACTTCTACCAAATGGCACTGGTCGAGCCAACCAAGTGAGAGGGGAATACTGGTGGACTGGCATCTCCCCCGGTAAGTCAGCGTGCGTCGTCCTCCTTGGACTGATAATTTTAGGGCTCTTAAACGCAGGATTGCTGACTCCGGACTGGTAGGGGAGACTGTTGTCGGCTGGAGATGGGACCAACTCCATCTAATAGACAGGAAGGGGGTACAACCAACCAACCCCTTCCTGGGCCTCTTCAGACTCATTCTTGAAGGCATGGGTGCTTGTGACCCCCCGCCACTGCTACATTTGAACCTCCATCTGACGCCGTCGATCCCTCTGATTCCTCCGGCTCCTCTTCTTTTTCCTGTCTTTTCTTCCCAAACAAAGACGGGCCCGCCTCCTTTGCCAGCCACGCTGAAGGAATGTCCTCATTCCCTGTCTTATAGGACCTAGCTCTCCCATGTCCTTGCTCCTGTTGGAGGGATGGCGTACGTGGATCCCAGGTACCCCCATATCTCCCTCCATCTAGATAGGCCCAATTGGTCCCTAGTGCGCCTTCCCATGTTTTGCCTTCTTTAGAGCGGACCTCGGGTCTCCCGAGGCACGTAGAGAATGTCCCCTGATTCCTCCAGCTATAGGACATGCCGGAAACAAATGTCCTGCGCAGCTGCATCTAAAGCAATAGTCTGGTAGATGTTCATATGCGACCTGGAGAAGTGTTCGTACCTATGATTCAGACAGCCGAAACCATATTTGATTCTGGAGAGGGACTCGGATGTTAGCCCGGATCCGAACTTTCATGAAGTCTCCCCAGCAGCAGCCCGACCTATCCACATCGACCGACTGACATACCCCTAGAGCCTTCCCCACTTTGAAGCCCACCTCCTTGTTCCACGCCTCGACCGACAGGTTAGACACTCTTGCCCAAATTAAGAAGTGGTGGAAACTAAGGTCTCCCACTTGCATGTGGGTCCTGAGATCTGTAAATAGCACTATCGATTCCCAGAATGCCCACAGCTCTTCTGCCATAACTCTCGCCCTTTCCTTGGCTGACCTAAAAAAGAATGCCACCAAATCTCCTTCTAATGGCTTTGCTTCTAGTTTCATACCCCACAGATCCTCCGTTCTAGCCACTAGCGACTTCCAAAAGAATTTCTTCCATGTCAGTACTGTTTTTTTTAAATAATAGAAATAGATACCGAAACTTTTAAAGTAAATACCTATTTTGATGGTAAATTATGAAAAAACAAATAATTTTTCTCAACCAATCAGATGAAAGCGTTGACGGTCTACCAACAGAAGAACCAAATCTAATCTGTCCATTTCAGAGTTCAAACAGTTTCTGAAGCTCATAATCATCTCTCTGTTCCACAGCAAACACAATCCCCAAATTGTTAGAATCTAGGGTTTTTGCGGTTCCTGACGAAAATGGGAAAGGGAGGAGCTCTCAGCGAAGGCGTTCTGAAGAAGATCCTCCTCTCATATGCCTATGTGGCCGTATGGATCTTCCTGAGCTTCACAGTCATCGTCTACAACAAGTACATTCTCGACAAGAAGATGTACAATTGGCCCTTCCCGATCTCGCTCACCATGATCCACATGGCTTTCTGCTCCTCCCTCGCTTACGTCATCGTCAATGTCTTGAAGATCGTCGAGCCTGTATCGATGTCTCGGGAGGTTTACCTCAAATCGGTGGTTCCGATCGGCGCTCTGTACTCGCTCTCGCTTTGGCTTTCCAATTCGGCCTACATCTACCTCTCCGTCTCCTTCATCCAGATGCTCAAGGCCCTCATGCCGGTCGCCGTTTACTCGATCGGCGTCGGGCTCAAGCGCGAGGGTTTCAAGAGCGACACCATGGCCAATATGGTCTCGATCTCGATTGGGGTCGCCATTGCCGCCTACGGAGAGGCCAAATTCGACACCTGGGGGGTCATGCTGCAGCTTGGCGCGGTGGTTTTCGAGGCCACGAGACTGGTCCTGATCCAGATTCTGCTCACGGCCAAGGGTATCACTCTCAATCCGATCACTACGCTCTACTATGTGGCGCCGTGCTGTTTGGTGTTCCTCTCTGTGCCGTGGATGATTGTGGAGTTCCCGGTGTTGAGGGACGCCTCGAGTTTCCATTTTGATTATGTCATCTTCGGGACCAATTCGCTCTGTGCTTTTGCTCTGAATTTGGCTGTGTTTTTGCTGGTCGGGAAGACGTCGGCGCTGACCATGAATGTTGCCGGAGTGGTGAAGGATTGGCTGTTGATCGCCTTCTCTTGGTCCGTGATCAAGGACACGGTGACACCCATTAACTTGTTTGGCTACGGGCTTGCATTTCTGGGTGTTGGTTATTACAATCACTCAAAGTTGCAGGCGCTGAAAGCCAAGGAGGCCCAGAAGAGGGCTCAAGAGGCAGATGAGGAAGCTGGGAAGTTGTTGGAGAACATGGACATTGATGGTTCGGGGAAGAAGGGTGAGTCACAGGACTGATAAATTGACTCTTCTCCTAAGCTAAAGCTGGCATTTTTCTTTAGTTAGATAAGAGATATGAGAAGTGGCTACAAGACCAACTCAGATACTCAAGTCTGGTCTTGGCTGTGTAACCTTTAGGTATTTATGTTCCTTTGATCTCCTTTTGTTTTTCTTTCTTCTCTATAGATGTTATAATTACTTTATGATACTGAGGATCGGATACTAATTTATATTGCACGAGTTTGTTCCATTTTTGCCCGAATGGACTTGTTATATGGATATGATTGATCTGACTACAATTTAGAATTTCTTGTTGATTATTTCTGAGTAGAGCATATATGCTGTGTGGCTTGAGGATCATTAGGAAGGCTTTGAGAACAACTAGATAGATAGTGTTGAGCTATACAGGCCCGGCCCAACCTTTAAACAACTTACGCCATTGCTTAAGGCCCCCATGAACAAAAGGCCCCCAAAAAATACTATACCTAATTAAAAGAGGTCCAAAAAATTCTAATTTGCTTTAAAGCCCCCCAAAAACTAATATACCCTATTAAAAAGTGGACCAAAATATCTGATTTGCTTTAAAATCCAAAAAAATCTGGTTTGCCGTAACAAACATATTTACTAATTTGATCCGTATAAATAAAAACCAAGCACACCATCCTCATAATTTGGGGCGTCTCTCCATAATGGAGTTTAAGTACTTTTCTCATCTTCCCCACGTCAATTTAAAGTGATCTTTATCTTATTGTATTTGTTTTCAGTCATTTTAGTTACATATACACATTGCTTCAAGTATCTGTTGCTTAAATTTTTTTCAATTTCATTAACTTCCAATTTCAAATATTTTTTACTTATCAATGCCTAAACTTTGAGTTTTTGTTTTCCCCACTAACTTGTATTCATCAATTCTTTGGACTATGATCAAATTCTTCTCTAAATTCCTCAATTTTTCAACTTCTCTGGAAGTCCTCAATTTCTGAACTGTGTTTTTCGTGGAAGCCCTTGAATTCTTTTCTAAAGGTATGGTGAATGTTCTTTTTTTTATTTAATTATGTTAAGTTTCTCGTTATCTTAGTTCAATTTCCACGATAAAAAGTTTTGAATTTGTTTTAGGTCTGTGTTCAATATTCAACATATGATTTTTTTTTTGATAAACGAGGGGAAATTCCATTGATAAAAGGCGAAGTACAATGGAGCAAGGAAGCAACCAAACACGATTGTTCCTGCAAAAACTAAAACAACTTAAAGATAAATCACTATTGCCAAACCAAAAGCAACGAAATTGGCAACCAATATCGGCTCAAAACCGAACAATAATTAACCAAGACAACTTCTCGGGGCAAGTTGCCAGTTCACGAAAGTAGTACCCTGAGAAAGAAGCCCTCCCAAATGCATCAAAGAGAAGCAAAGCGACTGCAACTTCAAAAAAGACTCCCCAACCGACTCAGCAGTAGAATTAGACACCATACAATTCCTGCGAAGCCATAGAATCCAGAAACCCACTGAAACAATTTTCAACCAGCTTGTCCTCATGCTCCTAGGCCACAAACCGACCCAACCCTGTAGAACAGATGCTACTGAACAGGAATGGACACAAAAAACTCCCCACCACCGATAAACCTTAGACCAAAAATTCCATGCGAAAGAGCAATGCAAGAAAATATGGTCTGAATCCTCAAATACCATCTTGCAGGTTTTGCAGAGCATGGCATTTAGAGATATACAGCTTCCTCTGCTCTCCACAAATACCATGGAGGGTATATCATGATTCAAAATCAACCACATCTACATAGAGTACTTAGGTGGCCAATGTTTAATCCACAGAAAATCAACCCAGAAAGGGGGATCAGGAACCGAATTTTCCAACAATTCATATACAGAACTTGAGCTAAAATGAGTAGCCTTAGTCCATACCACAGAATCCTCCAACCTCATATGAACGGGTACTCCCTTCAAAGACTCTAAAAGAGCCTCGACCTCCCTCTCCTCCCAAACAAAACAGTCCCTCCGGAACGATAAACACCATATACCATTAGCAATGACAGTATTAACCTTCTGAAATTTGGAAGTAGACATTGAGTACAACCGAGGATAGCACAAAGACAGAGGTGTATTACCGAGCCAAACGTCCTCCCAAAACCGAATCCGAGCGCCATTACCAAGTTTCCAATATCGCCCTTGGTTCCCAAATAAATGAGAAAAGTGATGATTAGAAGCCAATTTAACAATATTGCTTAAAATGTACGAAGAGGATGGTTTATTAACCACAGAAAGGTTCCAAGAATCACAATTCCATCCAAATCTCTCGCATACATACCGCTTCCAAAGGGAATCTGACTCTGAGGCAAAATGCCAATACCATTTTGCAAGAAGACTGTCATTGACTTGTTCCAATATACGAATGCCCAAGCCTCCAAGAGCACGAGGTCTACACACTTTATGCCACGTGACCCTATTCAGTACTCTCCGAGCAACACTCCCGGACCAGAGAAACCTGCGTTGCCAGGCTTCCAACTCATAGATTACCGCCTTGGGTGCCTTGAACAAAGTCATATAGAAGACAGGTAAGGCTGCCAGCGTCGATTTAATTAGAACCAGTCGGTCGGAGGAGTTAAGAAGCTTCGTTTTCCATAAGGCTAATGAAGACTTGAATTTCTTAACAATAGGGTCCAAGTTTTACTCTCCTGGGATCAGCCCCCAGTTGGAAGCTCAAATATCTGACAGGGAGATCGACCACCACACACCCAAAAATATCCAGTACCAACTCATCGGTCATAGAGAAACCATTCAGAAGAACTGCCCTGGACTTCGAATAATTAATCCTGAGACCTGAAATAGACTCATACATATCAAGAGTATTTTTAAGGATGCGAAAATTGACTTCAGTTCCCGTGACAAAAAGGAGAGTATCGTTCGTGAATTGTAAATGAGATACCATAATATTCTCCCTTCCAATTCTAACACCACCAAAATCCCCCAATGATATGCCTTGTTGTAGTATCTGATGGAGGCCTTCCGCTGCCAGTAAAAAGCTAAAAGGAGACAAGGGACATCCTTGTCGCAGTCCTTTGTAAATAGAGAAATCAGAACTAGGCGAACCATTCACGAGCATAGAGAGACTAGCCTTAAAATAGGACGAAAGCCAACTACGCCACCGGGTACCAAAACCCATGGCCGAGAGTACAATATCTATATAGTTCCATCTCAAATTATCGTAAGCCTTCTCAAAGTCGAGCTGAAGAAGTACAGCCTCCAGCTTATTTTGCTTTATCAACTGTAGAGTCTCTGAGGCAATCAATACACCATCTACCAGCTGGCGACCAGCCACGAACCCACTCTGAACATCATTGATCAAGTCGGGGAGAACCAATTTCAAACGATTTGCCAAAACCTTCGCAAGAATGTTATAAGGAGCTGAAATTAAGCTCCTTATAAAACCACTCTGAACATCACTGATCAAGTCGCAAAGTCGAGCTGAAGAAGTACAGCCTCAATTCTGACATTGTTTCAGGGTTTTGAACCTTCAGAATTAAGGTGAGGAAAGTGGAATTTAAGCCCTTCCCGATGACACCAGTATCGTGGAAAGCCTGTACAAACTGAATCACGTCTTTATCAACAATACCCCAACAACGCTGGAAAAAAAAGCAAAGTAAAACCATCCGGTCCCGGAGATTTTTCACTCCCACAATCCTTAGCAGCCTTTAAAATCTCCTCTTCTGCAAAGGGGAGCTCCAAATTCGAACTCTGAACAAATGATAGGTTTGAAAAGGGAAGTACATGAAGCTCCAAAAACGACTACTAGGACAAAGTGAAACGTTGCTTGAAATGCAAGGCAGCATGTCACGCCCCAAATCCAGTTTTGACCGGACTCAAGACGTGAACTAAAACAGTAATAATTTTTAACGAAATTAAAGCCAAAACAAGTCTCAATTAATAAATTTAAAACTTTTAACAACGCCACGAGTCGACAGCTAGGTAAAAACGATGGTAAAAGAGTTCAAAAGATAACGGTACGTCTCTAGACTACTAGCCTAGGACCCTCGCAAGCTCCCAAGCGTCGAGCATCCAACTAGTACACAACCCTCTTGGAACAAACATCAAGATAATATCACACATCGCAATGCCATATTTCCCATACCGTAGTCCCCTGCTGACGTCCTGGCTCGCTACCTCCGGTCTTCTCTTCGATCAAAGACGGACCCTAAATTAACACGGAAAGTTATAATTAAAAACGGTTCCAAAATTAAATAAAAGTTACGACTAGTCCAACTTAAATTCAACAGTTGTCTTTTAAACTCGAGCGGGATAAAAGCGGGATTATACGATGAATCAGGTTCGAGCACCCGAGCCCCGAACACAGAACCCGGTACAGGTTTCCCGAGGCACAGATCCCGAGGTGCAAAATCCCGAGGCACGATTCGCGAGGTACGTGTTTCGAAGCACGGGTCCCAGGGCACGAGTTTCGAAGCACGGTTCCTGAGGTGTCCAATTCAGCGTTTCCACTTTTGTTCCCGTTCTAAGTCCGATTAATAGTCTGTTTTAAACGTTCCACGTTCAATAGATTCGATCCAAAGTCCAAAAATAACTCTTTTTAATTAAAACCTGTTTTTGAAAGCCTTTTCAAATCAAATCTGTTTTAGTTTTAACTTCTTTTCTTTTAATTTTCTTTAATTATTTTGCTTCAAAAAATTGTCCAGATCCAAAAGAAAGTTCCAGATCCGAGGTGAACAAGGGGGGGTAGAAGGAGCGATAATGCACGGATTCAGTGGAACCAACAACCGGCGGCGACGTTGCCGGTCGAGGTCAACACGGGAGTTGCGAACTCACCGTAGGGGAAAAAAGATGGCGGCGGGGAGGTAGTTGTAGCGTTGGGAGCGGCGGAGCACGGCGAATCACCTCGCCTCAGATCTGGACGGCGCGGTTGGTTCCCGTCTCAGATCCGGCGAGTGTGACGGCGTTGGTGGGAAGCTCGGACGACGCAGAGGAAGAAGGTGTAGCAGAAGACGAAGAAGAAGGTGATGGGAAAAAAGGGGGAGCCCGGAGACGAGGGTACCGGCGACGGGCTTGGTTTTAGCGAGGGGACGAGGACGTCGGCGGCGGCTTGGGCTGAACGGAGAAGATGAGGGGGAGAGGGTCGGTATCGAGAAGAGGGAGAGAGAGCTCGAGACGGCTGCGAGTGAAGAAGAAGAAGGCACGAAATGAGGGTTCAGAACCCTAAACGTGCTTAAATAGCACGGGCCGAGCTTAAACGGGCCTTGGCAGAGTTGGGCCGCATGGCCCAAAGTGAGAGGAGAGGCTGGGTCGGGCCTGGTGGTCGGGTCTATTCCAGCCCGGTCTAGTCCGGTTCTTTTCCTTTTTTCTGCAAATGTTCCCAAACTTCGATCCGTTTTCCAAACTCGACGACACCAACGAACAAAATAAAACTAAAAACTTTTTAACTGGAGCGGTCTTTACAGTCTACCCCCCTTAAAAGAATTTCGTCCACGAAATTTAAAACGAACGCGCTCAACTTGACCCCATCTCAGGGACGTCTTATTAAAATTCCCAATCCATCAACCCTCAAGCACCCGAAAAACACTTAAGCCAGTTAATCGATATCGGAATCCTCCGTCTGTAGAGACGTCACACCGACCCACGCAACTTGGTCGAGACATCCTATACCGGAACCGTCCGTCGGTATAGGTATCAAACCGGAACACAACTCACATCACCAATAAAAGAGATCCAACACAACGACACCTCTCCTCAACCACTCTCTTCGCTTAAACAAGTATCGCACACACAACAAAACGAAATAAGTCCACCACGCTTCTGATGCGCCACTCTGATCTCATCGTCACTTTGCCATCTCCTCTGGCCGTCCCGGCTGCGTACAGGTAATTCTGCGGTCCTCCACCGCACCCCCAACTAGCGTGCCAAGGTACACCGTTCTAACCTCCGTCCCGACATTCGTGCTTGGCCGAACTCGGGTGCGAACTAAGTAAAATAGAAAAAACGACTTAAACGAAACGCAAGTTCAAAAGTTGCACCAATAACTAAAAGTAATCAACCAAAACGAGTCAAACATAAGTCTCAAAAAGAAAGCACAGTTCTAAAGTCAAAACGAAAACAGCTCCCGGACTCTCGCTAGTCCCGTGCTCCGCGATGTCCTCTACTCCGTAGTGTGCTCGAAATCACGAGCGATCCCATGATCGGAGTCTTGTCTCTCCACCCATGAATCGGTGACAGCATACACCCGACCCTGCCGTAACGGAGGTCCGCCTCTCGGAGGTGGTGGAAGTGCCACATGCGGCGCATCTCTCTGTCTCGGTGCTGGCGCGCTCGCTGCCTGCCACGGAGCTCTCTGCGTCTGAGCCTGACGCTGCTGGAACTGAGTCGATTGCCCAGTCTGCGACTGCTGAGGTCGTGGAGCCGACATCTCTCCAACTCGGTCGGGATATCTAGCCGCAAAGTGCCCAGGTCATCCGCACTGGTGGCATAGCGGTGGCCCAGCACTCTATCTCCTCTCAGATCTGGTCGCAAGGCGATCCACTGGTCCGCTCCCCAGACACTCTCGAGCTACGTGGCCCTGCTGTCCACATCGAAAACACGTCCGTTCAGACGGGGCAGGTGTAACGGAGGCCACTGACCCGGCCTGATGTGTCCCTCTCAGCTGAGTCTGAGGCTCGAACGATCCTAAGAACCTCTTTCTCCTCGCATCACGAGACTCCGATGGTCTCAGGAAACCGCTCGGCCTCGGCCTGACCTCCCAAACTCTAGCCGTCTCGCGGAGGCGTCGCTCCACGGCCAGTGCCTGGTCCACCAGGTCTGAATATACCCCAGTCCTCATAGCAGCGAGTCGATCTGCTATAGCGGGATGGAGACCTTCATCAAACCGTCGACAACGAAGAACCTCCGTCTGTACCATCTCAGAGGCAAAACGGGACAGGGATGTGAAGCTCGCCTCGTATTCGGAGACTGTCATACCCTCATGTCGCAGCTCCAGGAACTACTGGTGTCGATCATCCAACACCGACTGAGGAAAATACTGCTCCAGGAAATGCTGCCAAACAGCGAGTAGTCATCTCACACGCGCACCTGCTCGCGTTGCCACCAACGGTAGGCATCACCCTCCAGCTGAAATGCCGCAAAGGACACTCTCCTGCGTCCGTCCAGTATACTTGAGGTGTCCAGTTTGCGGGTCATCCGTTCCAGCCATCCCTCGACTGCCTCGGGGTCTGGCTCCCCGGAAAACACTAGTGTGCCCAGCCTACGGAAGTCTCGCAGCATCTGAGCTGTGTGGCTGTCGACCTGACCGGGTCTCAAGGTGGTGGCTGCAGGTGCAGCAGGTACGGTCTCCGGTGCCGGAGCCGTAGTCTCTCTCTCTGCCTCCCTCCGGGCGAGGGTCTCTACCAAGCTCTAGACTGTGCGGGTCAACTCCTCCAGAGCTACCGCCTGAGTAGGCTCAGTGACAAGCGGAGCCCTAGATGGAAGTCCCGATGATCCAGTAGAGGTCCTCTCGTGCTCCTCAGTAGGTGCACCTTGGGCATTGGACTGCCCTCGGCCCATAGCTGGCCGGCCTCTGGTACCTCGAGGCACATAAGTCGGTACCATGTCGTATGTCCTCTGCACGGACAACGTACATGTTCAGTTTCTTAACTTCGAAAAAAGAACGCGCTTAGATAAATAGCGTGCTCACACGGTTCAAACAGTCACACTCGAACGAATATATACTAAGTAAAGTAAAGTCACACAGTTACACCCAATCAGAGAAGTTTGCACATTAGTGCGTCACACATATCAATCAAACAGTAAGGGAGTTTACACGCAAGTCACACAGTTCACAATTTATATCACCCAAACAGTTCACATTAAGCAAACATCAACTTGGACTTAAAGTCTTAGCACGATCATTTCCACCATAACGTTCATGTCGATATCGTGTCGTTACAACCTGATTCAAGCGTCCCTAAACTACGTTGTAACCACCTCACATCCCCCCATTCACGTCAGGCTATAGTGGCCCCTACAGCCAAACCGTGATGGTACATACACTTCAGTTTCTGCAGAAAATCGGGCATGACCCGTTCGTAAATTACACTAACCATTCGCTTAAGCGGGCATTCAAAACACAACCTGCACAGCATAAACACAAAACAAAACACACAGCAGTTCAATCAACTACCAAACCGAGACTCTCTTCGTCTCGTTCATACGCTTACGACATCTCCGAATTGCGTAACCGACACACCGAACTAAACAGCCTAACTCTACCCACCTAATTGACGTACGGTCCGAGGTTTGAAAAAAAAACATTTCAAATGAAAGCAGGCTCTGATACCAAATTGTAACGCCCCAAATCCGGTTTTGACCAGACTCGAGACGTGAACTAAAACAGTAATAATTTTAAACGAAATTAAAGCCAAAACAAGTCTCAATTAATAAAAAAATTAAAACTTTTAACAACGCCACGAGTCGACAGCTCGGTAAAAACGACGGTAAAACAGTTCAAAAGATAACGGTACGTCTCTAGACTACTAGCCTAGGACCCTCGCAAGCTCCCAAACGTCGAGCATCCAGCTAGTACACAACCCGCTCAGGCTCTGAAAAACAACAAGATAAGGGGGTGAGCTTTCACTCAGTAGGAAAAGTAGTTAAGTTTATAAGCAAGCGCTCACCACCACGGGTAACTGTCAAATTAGGGCACATTAGTACAGCACACACTAATTTTCAACGGAACTCGTAACCAAAAACCTCAACTCAAGACCAAACTACACTCGCAAACATACTCACACGACCAAGCACAGACTACAACCACAGCACTTAACAGATCAACAAGCATAATGTAAACAGTAAGTCACACACACGTCCCGTACCGCATTCCCCTACTCCGTCGGCTGTCCACAGCCTGACTCTATCATATCGCACCGGAACACACAGCATCAGCCTAGATATCTTCCCAGCAAACACACGGGGCACAATTTCAATACGTCATACCGGAATCTCCTTCGGATTAGACATCTTCCCGGCACTCCTTCGGGGCACGGTGACACAAACTGTCGACCTATTTATCCCACATCGGACTACCCCCTCGATGTAGGTATCGTACCAGAACCACTACCCAGGGGACCGCGCATACGTGGGACCACACCGTCGACCTAGGTACTACCCTACACCGGCGTACCCCCTCGGCCGTAGGTACCATACCGGAATACAACTCCTCTTGGAACAAACATCAAGATAATATCACACATCGCAATGCCATATTTCAAACACGACTTACCAAGCCAACCAATTGTACCATCACACCTCACGTCGGTCTATCACTCACCCGACCACAACACAACCAAAGATTCACATCATAACAAACACGGCACACTCGCCCACACATAGCAACAGCATGCTCACCGGATAAACTAATTCTGACTCTTAAACTTATCGACACTAAGTCACACAGCGTGCATCTCAAACAATAACAGGCAATTCAATCAGCACACAACCTACGGCTCGACATGGACAATCTACCAGCACGACAATTTCCCAAGTATTGAAAGCAGTGAATCACATCCTACATGTTACTAAGACTCGTCCGGTTATTATATAATATAAACGACCGTTCCAGTTTTATTATTACCTAACATGCATACTAGTAACTTTCCGCAATTAAACCGGTATCCGCTACGTTCCCTACCTCAAGAAGAACAGACAGCTACATCTCCTAGCTGATGACGTCCTTCCTGGCTACCTCCGGTCTTCTCTTCGATCGAAACCGGACTCTAAATTAACAAGGAAAGTTATAATTAAAACTGGTTCCAAAGTTAAATAAAAGTTACGACTAGTCCAACTTAAATTCAACAGTTGTCTTTTAAATACGACGAATCGGGTTCGAGCACCCGAGCCCCGAACACAGAACCCAGTACACATTTCCCGAGGCACGGATCCCGAGGCGTGAATCCCGACGCACAGTTCCCGAGGTACGGGTTTCGAAGCATGGTTCCTGAGGTATCCAATTCAGCGTTTCCGCTTTTGTTCCCGTTCTAAGTTCGATTAACATTCCGTTTTAAACGTTCCACGTTCAACAGATTCGATCCAAAGTCCAAAAATAACTCTTTTTAATTAAAACATGTTTTTGAAACCCTTTTCAAATCAAATCTGTTTTAGTTTTAACTTCTTTTCTTTTCATTTTCTTTAATTATTTTGCTTCAAAAATTATCCAGATCCAAAAGGAAGTTCCAGATCCGAGGTGAACAAGGGAGGTAGAGGGAGCGATGATGCACGGATTCGGTGGAACCGACCACCGGCGGCGACGTTGTCGGCCGAGGTCAACACGGGAGTTGCGAACTCACCGTAAGGGAAAAAAGACGGCGGCGGGGAGGTAGTTGTAGCGTTAGGAGCGGCGGAGCACGGAGAATCACCTCGCCTCAGATCTGGATGGCGCGGTTGGTTCCCGTCTCAGATCCGGCGAGCGTGACGGCATTGGTGGGAAGCTCGGACGACGCGGGGGAAGAAGGTGTAGCAGAAGACAAAGAAGAAGGTGAGAGAAAAAAGGGGGAGCCCGGAGATGAGGGTACCGGTGACAGGCTTGGTTTCAGCGAGGGGATGAGGACGTCGAGGGCGGCTTGGGCTGAACGGAGAAGATGAGGGGGAGAGGGTTGGGATCGAGAAGAGTGAGAGAAAGCTCAGGACGACTGCGAGTGAATAAGAAGAAGGCACGAAATGAGGGTTCAGAACCCTAAAACGTGCTTAAATAGCATGGGCCGAGCTTAAACGGGCCTTGGCGGAGTTAGGCAGCACGGCCCAAAGTGAGAGGAGAGGCTGGGTCGGGCCTGGTGGTCGGGTCTGGTCCAGTCCGGTTCTTTTCCTCTTTTTTTTGCAAATGTTCCCAAACTTCGATCCGTTTTCCAAACTCGACGACACCAACGAACAAAATAAAACTTAAACCTTTTTAACCGGAGCGGTCTTTACACAGCATGTGTTCGAATTTCAGCATAATCTGAAATAAAAGTGTTTCCATCTCTAATAATCGAAATTCGGTTAATAGAGCCCATAAAGTTCGTAACATGATGGAAATATTTTGAACAAGAATCCCCTTCGTCAAACCATCTCTGCCTCGATTTTTGACACCAAATACGTGCAAGAACCTTCTGTTTGGATATTAGTTCAACCTTCAATAAGGAGCGCCGAACACTTTCTTCATTACTGAGATTGCGAAAGTCCAATATCTTGTCCAACGCTTCAATTTCCTTTGACAAGTTCTCAACCTGCAAATCAGCTCGCCCAAAAACATCCCGGTTCCATGTTTTCAAGTCTTCTCTGAGACACCTTAGTTTGTACCATAAGCAATAACTTGGGGATCCTGCACACGAATAAGAGTCCCAAAAACCAACAGTCAACTTAGAAAAATCTTTTACCTCCAGCCACACATTTAGAAATTTAAATGGCCTTGGTCTCCAATTAACAATCTTGGACTCAAGAACAATAGGTATGTGATCAGATAAACCCCGAGCTAAGCCTTTATGCGATATACCTTCAAAGGTAACTAGAAATTCTGGAGATGCCAAAAATCGATCTAATCGTGTTGCTTTCGAGCCGGGGCCATACCAAGTAAATTTACCCCCTTCCAAACGTAAGTCAGATAGCCCAAGATCTAGAATAAAATTCAAGAAGCATGAACTGCCACTTTCAGAAAAAGCATTGTTTCTCATTTCCTCAGCCAACAAAACTGAATTGAAGTCCCCGTCAACACATATAATGTCCGAGAACCTAGACATGTAGGTTCTCAATTCATCCCAGAGGGCAGCTCGATCAGATTCATGAGACGGTGCATATACATTTATAAGGACTATTGGGGAAGTAGAACCAATCCAAAAACCGAACCACATGATAGCATTTTTCAAGGGGACAACATTAGTGCAAGTAAAAGACTCAGGTCTCCAAATAGATAATATACCATCCGAATGAACCCAATTTCCTAGAAAACCACAACTCCTTAAGTAAGAGGGAGAAAAAGAAGCAACCTTAGTTTCCTGTAGAAACACAAAATCCGGGCGAGCATTCCTGATGGTACAACTGATACTCCGTTGTTTCTAGACGGAGTTTGTTCCTCTCACATTACATGAGATGAACTTCATTCCTGATGGTACAATAGATGAATTTTGTTAGTTGTTTAATGCTTCAAGTATTTCGAATTCCATATTGTTCGTAGAATTTTTGAATGATAGAACATTGCTCTTGTTTGATGTCACTGTTACTTTAAAAAGTTAATTAGAGAAAAAATTTAGATGTCACTGAGATATTGAGAATTATCCCGTAGATCATTAATTATATTTATGTATATGTTACTCTAGAATCATTTTCATTTATATTTTATAAGGTAAGGTTTATTATGCCCCTCATTTAGGTATAATTTATTTATAATTAATAAAATAATAGAACTACAGAATATTTTTATAAGTAAAAAAAACTTGTATAAACGTTTGCTTAAGGACCCCAAATTGGTTGGGTCGGCCCTGGTCATACACGACGTCAAATATAAGCTAGCATAATTTAGTGTAATTGTCTATAATTATCTTGAACATGTCATATTTTAACTTGACATGAATGTATCGTGTTTATAGATTAATGTGAATCATTAAATTGTTATATTTTTTTAAAGAATTATATACGGTACATCTTATCCATGGTGGTTGCCTTGTTAGAAATTAATCTTCATCATTCATTTTATATTTTGAGTGCTATAAGTAGATGTTCAAGCTCATTTGTTCAATATCATCTAGTATAATCTTTCTATGCGAACATGTTTATTTTTTTTTATTATATTCTTTCATAACGAAAAAAAGATATCGATCAGTTTTCGCTTTAGGCCCCAATAATTATTGGGTCGTCCCTGAAGCTATAGCTTCTTTACACATTTACTTGAACACAATGATCACGTGGAAAAACTGATGACATGGTAGGGTTCAAGAGACCTTTGTGTCTTGGGACAATGGTCTGGTGGGAGGATCTCACTTGGGCTCGGACATAAAGTTTTGGGCCTCAAATTGATAAATTTATGTTCTATAAGCCTAATCACTATATTGGTTTGTTTTTTCAAATTTCGCCCTTGACATTCTTTTTTTCAAATGAAACTAAAAGTTTTTATTGCCCTCAAGAGATGTCTGAAGTCAACCAACCGGTGGGTTGTGCAAATGAAACTCGTGAATTAATCTGTGCTTTAAGACCGACCCTTCAGATACTACGAGTCTCAATTCGTGGGTCGTGTCTCTGCGGATTAGGCTATATATATATATAAATAAAAGTATAAGGATAATATCAAAAAGGTGCATACTACATGTGTTTATCACATAATACATGACTTTTATCATTTTTTTCATCCAACCCATTTATATTTTGCAAAATTATCATTGTTTGTTTTTCTGGACTTCAATGTTAGTTTTTTTGTTACAAATACGCAAATGCCACGCACTATTCAAACAAATTAGAATAATATCGTAAATAAATAAAAATAATATAAAAAATAAGAAAAGAACAAAAATAAAAGATTTTATTTTAAAAGATTAATAAATAAATGAATAAATCTTAATTGACTCTACACTGTTCTTAACCTAAATTAAACTCTCTCATACCACTATTCTTTTCTTCGTCTTCACTTAAATCTAAGAAAACAAAAAAAATGTTTCCAATCATCGACAACGGTGTGGTCTTGTTTGTGTCTGAGCTCAATCGACGACGATAAAGTGGTCGTGATCTTAATCTCGTGATCGGCAACAACTACTTCATGGTCGGAGCTGCGCCATAAGAGGAGATTTGGTCGGAGAGCCTTTTCTTCATCTTATGGACGGCGACGAGCTATCCCTTTTCATCGAGCAGCTTTTTCTCAGGCGAGCAGAGCCACCACCGCCACCCAAACCTTACATATTTGTCGTCCTTGACCTCGACTGTATTGCCGCTCGCTCTCGTCCTTGAAGATCCGCCATGACTCAGTCTTCCGTCACAACCAGGGGCGGATTTACTTGGGCCTTCCCCCTCCCCCCCCCCCCCCCCCCCCCCCCCCCCTCAAATTTTTAGAATTTTCTTTTTTATTACCTATATGTTCTAGTTTTAAACTTGTTTTTTGTTCAATTTCTTTTCATTCTTTAATTGTGCCTCATCTCAAAATTTTGATTTTTGTTTCTTAGTACTAATTCTAATTTCCTTAATTGTATCTCTCTTAAAATGTCAGTTTCTTGATTATTCTATTTTTCTTGTAATGTCAAATACTAGATTAGTTAGTTTACATGAATTCTTTCTTATATTTTAATCATTATTTAGGCTTTGAGATTATCAATTTTAAGTTTATAACTGTTTTTACGGGAGCTCGACATCACTTAATTAAGTACTTATTGGTTTTATATTATATTCATATTTTTAATTTTATTTTAAAGATTAATTGCTAAAATTACATAATATATTGTTCGTTTATTTTAAACTACACTATACTCTGACCACGTTCGTTTATTTACAAAATTTTAAATATTCTGTTAAAAATGTGTATGTGGACAATACATAAGAATAATTTTTCACATGTAGGCAATATATAATGCATTTTTAACAACCAATCCTATTTTTTATATTATTTTAATATTATGTATTAGCGTACAAAAAAAATTGGTCCCCCCCCCCCCCCATTAGAAAAAATGGCTCCGCCACTGGTCACGACGACGTCCTCACGTGTAGATTTGAGTGGTGCTTAGTCTTTGACGTCTAGATTTGCGAAGCCGGGAGTTCTCCTAATCTTTATCGTCCATTTCGCCATCTTCGTCATCGTTGTTCTGGAATTACAGTTGAGCTCGTGCGTCCAGATAAGACGCCTTACCTCACCAAGTCCATATCCCTTTGAGAATTTTATTGTTGTTTTTTCAATTATTTTTTAGATTTCAGATTTATCGTTCATAGGATTTTAGATTTGTTCCGTAAGTTTTTCAGTTTTTTCTTCTCAATTTTTGGGTTTGTAAAATGTTTAATAAATTACAGATTCATTGAGGAAATTACAGATTTCTTATGTAAAATCTAGTTTGTTTTGTTTCGGCCAACTACAGTGGCGTCGAAACGGCATGTAATGACGTCGTCGAATCGTACGACGTGTAGATTCTTGGTGTCAAATCTGTGATGCAGAGTTTGTTCCCCGTCGAATCTTCGAAACCCCCGATTCGACGTCGAGGAAATCGCACACTCGGAAGGTCGTCTAATCGACGGATTCAGGCCTAACAAAATCGGGCCCAACGAATCTCCGCTCGACGCGTATTAGCGATTATGAACCCGAAATTTAATTTTCGTCCTTTATTATCCAACGCCCGAACCTTCTTCCTCACAAATCCTCTGCAAGTTCAGCACGGTACCGACGTTTCTCCAACCATTTGCTTCCCCAACCCTCGATTCAGTCACTCTTTTTTCTACCCCCGTTTCTCCGACGTTTTGGGTTATTTGTTGACAACTTCGACGTTTCTTCGAGCTACTTCGTCGTCCCTGTTTCTCCAAAAAAAGTCTTAAATGATTCGTGGTCATATCAACCAATAATGTATTCAATAATAACTTTATAATTTCAAAACCTCAATCGATGTAAATGGTAGATTTTGGGGATCCACACGAAGTGGATAAGCAATTGCATGCATGTCCTTAAAGTTTTGGTGGATCAATAAATAAGATTCTCAACAAGAGGTCCATAATCAATTGACCTCCATTGTCAACTGAATAAAGCAAAACCAATGAACTTCGGTCGGTGAGAAGACACAAAGATATGAAAAGAATATTGGGACTTTCTATTCTTGGTGCATGTAGATTCATATGAATCTACACAACAAAACCTAACATTATCAAGCATTGATCCCATATGTTAAAGACTTTTGACTTTATGTTAAGACATCCTTAACTAGAAACCCCACAACCTTAAAGCCAAAAGTCATTGACCTGTATAGACACCTAGTTAATCAAAAACAAAATCAATCAAGATGCTAAATTAAATTCATTATCTTATGAAAGTATATAGGCAGAGATCCACCATGCATTGCCATTCTTTTCTTTTCATTGTCTTGTCAACTTTGCTGCTGAAGATGCCTTGCTACTTCTTAACAGAAGCAAATTAGCTATGAACCCTTCATTTTCATACAAGGAGAGTAGCTAGCTCTATAGGCGTTTAGAGAAATTATTTCACAACAATCCATGGATGTGCACCATTAATTGCCTTTGAATTTTTTTTTTCTTGAGGAAAGTATAATTCATTACTCAGAATCAGATGCCAGAATTACCTTTGAATTTAGAAGTACATATTTAGTTTGTGCAAATAACTCGGTAAAGTAGGTTACTAAATTATTTTTTAAACTAATAATCATAGTTCAAGCCTCAAATGATGTAGTCTAAAGCTTCAAAAAAAAACAAGTAAATATGTTTTTAGAGGTCAATTAATTTTAAGGATAATTCCATCTCAATATCTTGAAAATTCTGGATTTTATTTAAAATATCCTATATTTTTTTCGTGTAACCTCAATATGTTAAATTTTCATTTGTCAATTTTATATGCAACGTTAATTTTTCATCCATTTTTCCATCTAAAACAGGTAAAATATACATAATACCCCTCCCTAATAGTCGAATTTTCAAACTCATGCAATAATATTCAAATTTTATTTATTTGAATAAAAATCAGTTTTTTTATCAAAATCATATTTTAATTTTAAAAAATCAGTTTAATATAAAAATCAAGTTTTAATTTTTTTTAAAATAATTTTTAATTATAATTCAGTTTTTATTTAAAAAACTATTTTTAATTAAAAATCAGTTTATTTTTTTAAAATTAAGTTTTTATTTAAAAATCATTTTATTTTTTAAATAACATTTTTATTTTAAAAAATCGTTTTATTCTTTAAATTAAAATTTTATTATGTAAAAACTGAATTTTGATATAAAAATTGATTTTTAAATAAAAATGAATTTATGAAAAAACTGATTTTTAAATAAAATTTAATTTTATTAAAAAAAATTTAAATAAAAATTGAGTTTAAAAAAAACTAACCGAATTTTATAAAAAAAAATAATTTTTGAAAACCAATGACAAGGATTTGAAATTTTGACTGTTAGTTAAGAGTATTATGAACATTTTACTTGTTTTGGACAAAAAAATGGATGGAATATTCTCGAGATCAAACTTTATTTTTTTTTGAAACGGGTAACCGGAGATTTCATTAATGCCAAAAGGCAATCATGCAGAATGAGGTGTGATCGCCTCGGGTTCCAGATATTTGTCCGGGCCGACCGTAACTAGCCTGGCGCTCATGGACCCATAATTTTAGCCCACATGAACTCGTGGGCAACAACTCAAGATAACTCCCTACCGTCGTTTCAACATACGTTACAAGGAAATAATAAACCAAAGTCCTAAGCTTATTCGACCTAGCACAGTCCCAAACGGTTAATCGACCTAGCACAGTGAATAACCAATAACTTATTCGACCTAAAACAGGAAAAGAAATTAGCACACAATCGAAAGAACAGACTACCAAAACTGTGATGCCAGGTCTTCTAGGCCCCGTGTCATTGGAGCGATCTGGTATCGTCAATTCTTCGTCTTGATTCGCCCTGCTCTTTCGAAGTAGTGCAAAAGGTGAGAGCATCGATTCGATCTGTAGCGGGTTTTTCGAGATCGAGGGTCTCGACTTCGGGTGTCGTGGAGGCAGACCCCGTCTTATCGTCCTTCCTCCCGGATCCCAGATCCGTCGGGGGAACGGACCCATGCCGGCGATAGGTGGCACGGCGCATGGGGCCCGTATCCCGGAGAGTGGCAGGAGGGCCACGGTGGCTGCGAGACGTCCGGGAATCAGGACGCGGGGCGAGAGATCGGCTGGTGGGCGGCAATGGACGACGATGACGACAGTGGCGGACCCTAAGTCGGGTAGACAGGATCTCACCTGGAGGTAGTGGAGAACCTTGAAGCCGGGGCTTCGATGGTGGAGGCATGAAATTGCCATGAAGGAGGCTGGCGGTGGAGCGGCGACGGCGGCGGCGGTGGAACCTTAGAAAGGTTAGAAGAGTAACCTCAACGAGGTTGTGTGGAGAGCTTTTGAGTAATTTAAGGTAGAAGCTTCAATGGTGGAGAAGAAGGGGGAAGGAGGAGGAGGCTGCGCGAGATCAAACTTTATTAACCAATGCCAGGTTATAGAAAAATAAAAACTACCTCTATAATTGTATAACTTCTATGACAACATAAAAATAATCGGTGCTCAAAAAAGATATACGACTTTATGGTGAATAAAGAAGATGCATAGAATTAGGTGTTATACAATTAGACATTTTCACTAATTGAAGACTTAAGTTTGAAACGAAAATTGAAAGTCCCTTTGCACATACATGAAGTAGGTTTAGGAATATTTTTATGAAAGATACGGAAAACGTTTTTTTATAAGCAAGCATTCTACAATAAAGTAGAAAACAACAAGAAAACAATCTTCCAAAAGGACCTTTCCTCAGACTAATACAGCTACAGGGAGCAAAACAGATAGCAAAAAACACTCAAACAAGAAAGTGACAAAAGAAGCCGCTCAAGTTGCCGCCCTCCTTGCTTGCGTCCTACCCGAGTTTAAGCACAGAAACCGATAAGATACTAGAACAAGACCCTCGGCATCTTCCTCGAAACGCTGAGGGGTGATTGAAGATTGTTCGAGCACCAGGGAAACAAGGTCAGAAACCTTTTTACCAATTTCTTGCTAAAACTTCAATTACCCGCGTTATCCTTCTTCGCAATATCGACAATTAAGCTTCCCGAATTTCCTCCTTTATAAGTAGAAGTTTTAGATCTTGTCTGATATAATACAGATGGATGAGCAATCTCCTTTTATTGGCCCTTCTTTGGACGACCACGTCTTTTCGGTTGAGCTAAGACATTGCTTTGAATCGTTGTGATTGGTACCAGAGGTTTAAGGAGAGCCTCCTTCCACGGGATAATATGATGATCCCCAACCGAAGCACACGCTGCTACCTCAAAATTTGGAAATAAAACCTGAGATCCCTCACCTAAACCCAACCTCAAAGGAAAAAACAGTTTTTTCTAAGGGCCTCCTACGCTTGGGCTTCAGGTCCAGAGCCCAACACTTGGCCCTACTGAACCTGCAGACTTTCCTTCAGGTAGGCCTCAATAGAAACTGGGCTTAAGGAAGCTTGATCATGGGCCTTAGTCGCAACCCCATCTTGGGCCTCAAACACACAACTCGTGTGTCTATGCCCAAAACGACAGACACCTCTGCGTTGGAAGCTTCTTCCGTATCACGACACCGCGGAACATCTCCACCATGGTGTATCAAATCTGAGGCGATATTAAAATCTGATATGATTTTCTATCCCTCAAAACTATCGTCGGAGCCGGCATCGGAACACACCTGATTTTAGTAGTCCCAGACGTTCCAACTGTATGAAGTCGAGCTTGTCCGATCTCCGTACAATCTGAAGACGAAACCCCGGCACTAGAGAAACGAGGACGTGTTAAAGCCAAAAAAAAAAGATATGTGCATTAATCTTATACTCATTAAATATCTCCACTGCCATGGAAGCAACTTCTAATGATGAAAAAGAAACAAAACCAAACTTCCTTCCGCCCCTGTTCAAATGCTTCAAAACAGAGCAGCTGATAATCTCACCAAACGCTCCAAACATACGATGAACCCATTTCTCCGAAGTCTCAAATGGTAAATTACGAATGTAAATTTCGTTCGGAATTACCTGGGTAGGATCACAACCCCTGGGAGCCGCCACAACTGAAACGTCATGCTTCTTCTTCTTCGCAAGCTTGCTTGACCCGACGGTCTTCAAAGTCTTAGCGCAACCTTTGGGAAACGCTACATCTGAAACGACATGCATCTTCTTCTTCGAAAGCTTGTCTGACCCGACGTTCTTGAAAGTGTCAGTGCCAGCCTTGCGGCATTGAGCCGAACTCGCCTTAACCAAACCTTTGGAGCCAAGATTAACAAACTCTTGAGAAGTCGAGTTCAAGCCCTTCCTATCCCCAACCTTCTTGTCTAACTTCGTCGGAGCATCCCGTACCCGATTCTTCACGCGACGTGAAACAATCTGGCAATAGGAATCATAAGATGATAAAAGGATCAACCAAAAGGATGAGAAATACAAACGTTTCTCCAAGGCCATTTTCCTCTAGGATAATTCCTTAAAACGTGAGCACCAATGCGAGCTTCTCTGTTGGAAACAGAGTCTGATGTATATTTGTTGAACACAACAAGTGCAACAATTTACACAACAACAATGGAGATCAAAAACCTCCTCCGACTCTGTTTCTAGTGGAAACCGAGCAATTTTTGAACAGAGACACCCACAACCACAAGGAGGCTCAGCACCTGAATACAATTTTAGATGGAATTAGGGACTGAGACTTGCTGCAAAATCGATTCAGAGACAGATTGCACCTGACAGACCCACACCATGCCTTCGAGAACGAGGATGCACGGCGGCTCACTGGGCTTCTGACCAATCTCAGAGGAGAACGACTCTGACTCACCTGTCAATGCACGACGAGAACCTACCAGACGGAAAAGAGAAACAACGGGGATACCATTACAAAATCGGCTCTGCAACTCGTCGTCCTTCCCTCAACCAGTCCCACCATCTTCCTCCCCACAACAAGCCAGCGACGAAACTCATTGAGGAGACGCAACTCGCACAAAGAAAATTGTGCCGCCTGTGGAACGACTCCGAGTGATTGACGACGGCGGCTTAAGGTTTCAGAAACTCAGTGAAGAGTTTTGAAGATACGAAAAATGTCAAAGAATAAGTGTTAAGATATATTAAGTTTAAGTTTCAATTGAGCTCACAAATTTTCTATCTTATTCTTATTTGTTTGACCATTACATTCTTTCAACTTATTCTATAATAGGGTATACAATATTTGGAATGTTGTAGGGTGTTTAGACCATGAAAAGGATTATTAGATTTTGAATTGATGGAATTTAATTTGTTGCATGTTTATTGATTATTTTCAGTACATATAGAACAATACAGATAGTGCAAATCAGATTTTAAACTGTATAGAATATACTATCTTAGAGTTTGTTTTTATTCAAACTCTAGATAAACTCTATCGCTAACATGCCCCTACAGTCTGAACGGGAGGTTCACGGACGTTTAGGCTGGACCGAAAATCAAGAAACAAAACCCGGGGTAAGCATTTAGTGAAAACGTCGACAATTTGCGAGCGAGAGGGAACGTGAAGAACGCGAACTTGGCCTTTGGCGACCTTCTCTAGAACAAAGTGGATATCAAGTTCAATATGTTTGGTGCGCTGATGTTGCACCGGATTGCCAGAGAGATAGATTGCACTGATATTGTCACAGCACACCAGAGTAGCTTGAGAGACAGGGCAGTGAAGCTCAAGGAGGAGATTCCGCAGCCAGCAAGATTTAGAGACAATGTTTGCCACCCCACGATACTCGGCCTCAGTGTTGGAACAAGAAAGAGTCGGTTGACGCAGGGATGACCAAGAGACCATATTGTCACCCAAGAACACACAAAACCCAGAGGTAGAGCGACGTGCGTCCGGACAACCTGCCCAATATGCATCGGTGTATGAAACAAGATCAGAACTCGAAAAGGAGTACAGATGCAAGCCAAGGTGACGTGTGCCCTGTAGATAACGGATGATCCGCTTGAGAGCTCCCATATAACGTACACGTGGATCATGCATATGAAGACAAATCTGTTGTACTGCGTAGGAGATGTCAGGACGAGTAAATGTGAGGTACTGTAACGCCCCCGCAAGACTACGGTACAAAGTGGGGTTCTCGAAAGGCTGACTATCAGAGGAGCTGAGTTTCCTCTGAGTATCAACCGGTGTAGCAGATGGAGACCAAGAGGCCATACCAACACGATCAATAATATCATCAGTATATTTCCGCTGAGACAGAAACATACCGCCTTTGTGACGGGTAACAGCAACTCCCAGAAAATAGGACAGTGGGCCAAGATCCTTCATAGCAAACTCAGAGCTAAGGCGAGCCATAACCGTGAGACTAAGCACATCACTAGAGGAGACGAGAATAATGTCGTCCACATAGAGAAGGATATAAGCAATATATGTCCCCTGTCGGTAGATAAATAGAGAGTGGTCGGACCTACTATGACAAAAACCAATCGATGAGACAAAAACAGTAAAGCGTTGGTACCATGTTTGAGTAGCCTGTTTGAGACCATATAGAGAACGGTGCAACAAACAAACATGATCGGGATAAGCAGAACTCCGAAAACCAAGCGGCTGATGCATGTAAACTGTCTCATGAAGATTTCCGTGAAGAAAAGCGTTATTCACATCTAACTAATGAATAGACCAAGACCGGGAAACAGCAAGGCTCAAAACCGTACGGATGGTCGAAGGTTTGACCATTGGGCTAAACGTCTCATCACAGTCTACTCCAACCTATTGAGACATGCCATCACCAACAAGACGAGCCTTATAACGCTCAAAAGTACCGTCGGAACGAGTTTTATGATGAAAAATCCACATGGAACGAATGACATTCACTCCTACATGACGTGGAACCAGAACCCACGTTCTATTATTAATCAAAGCATTAAACTCGTCTGTCATAGAGAGTTTCCAATTAGGATCAAGCAGAGCATCTTTAGGGTTACGGGGGATGGGGGATAAGGATGTGGTGGAGTGAAGATCAAAAATCACCCTGGGTTTGGAGATACCGGACCTGCTCCGTGTGACCATCTGATGTGCGGGCGCGGAGGGAACAGGGTCCAGTACACCTGTCACGCCCCGAATTCAGTTTTGAACGAACTCGAGACGTGAACTAAAATAAAATAAAAACAATAAATAAAGTAAAATTAAATAACATAAATCTCTGAATAGTTCATAATCAAAAGCCAATGACACAAGTCAAACGCTCAAATCCAAATAAATAAAACACGTTTTAGTTCATAGATAGAAAGTACGTCTCTACTACAAAATAAACCCCGGACTCTCGATGATCTCCCGAGCTCTGAGACGTCCTCTAAACCGACTCACCATCAAAACCTGTAAAACAGTAAAAACAGAGGGGGTGAGCTTACGCTCAGTAGGAAAAAGTAGTGAAGGGAAAGGAATTCCGCTCCATTACCAGGAATAATCGATCAGTAACTCTTACTAATAACTGACAACACAAATAGAAACCAACAGGAATACAACAATATCGATAATAGCACCAAACTAAAGCGACATACGAACAACAGAACATTATGCTGCTATGACCACTACGAGCGTTACTCGGATCCGATAACACACAAACATAATACAAGTACTCATAACAATCCGATCACCACGCACAACTCAACAAATACATCATACCGGAATACACCCTCAGTCTAGATGTCTTCCCGGACACACAGCATCGGGGTGAAGCAAATACATCATACCGGAAACGCACATCGGCCTAGATGTCTTCCCGGACACACAACATCGGGGTGAAACAAAACATCATACCGGAATACTCATCGGTCTAGATGTCTTCCCGGAAGCGCACATCGGGGTAAGAAACAATACATCATACCGGAAACGCACATCGGCCTAGACGTCTTCCCGGAAGCGCACATCGGGGTAAACAAACAATACACCATACCGGAAACGCACATCGACCTAGGTGTCTTCCCGTCACACGGGGTACAAATCACGCCACACAATACCATACCAAAACACGCTACAACGAATTCATCATACCAACAAAGCTTACCGACATAACTTACCAAGCACACCACATCGGTCTATCATTCACCCGATCATATCATAATACAACATTCATATCACATTCATCACATTCATTCAACCAATCATGTCACGAAGCAACCATTCATATCACATTCATCATAATTCGTATGGCCTAATATGATTCTTATATTAACCAAAGGATATACTATACACCGACATCTAAGGACCATTAATCACAAACGACACACAATCCTAAGGCCCGACATGGCCACATGTGATTCCACAGCACGACAATTCCCATAATGGAAAGCGGTTATTCTATTTGATCACATCCTATATGCAATCTAAGACTTTACCTGTTATTACGTCCTATATGCATACTATTAACATTCTTTAATTAAAAGCGGTAATTTACTTCTCTTCCCTACCTCAAGTGCTTTCCAGACGCTTAGTCACATGAACGCCTAGTAGTCTCCTCCTATGAGCTCGAGAATAAGGTCTAGGATCATAAATTAATACTAGAATTAATACACACGTTAAGGGTGGTTTAAGAGGAAAACACCCAAGTTGAAACTCCCAAACATTCGGTTCAAGTTAACCTTTCTAATTACTCGAAAAACACTCAAAATGGACCCAAAAGGCTCAAAACTGATCTGCCACGGCTCGGGTCACAGAGCCGTGAGGCTCCCCGTCACGGATGACGTCACAGACCCGTGACGTGTGCCGTCACGGTCTCCGTCACGGAGCCGTGACGTCTCCCGTCACGGTACTCGTCACGGATCCGTGACGGGTCTGACAGCTCCGTCCTTCTTCTTCCTCCAGCTTCTTCTCCACGAAATCAAACCCCAAAAACTCCATTGTTAACCTCTAAAACCTCCAAAACAGTACCATAAACTCCAAAACTCCAATAACCACAATGGGTTTCATCAAAAAACCTAAAACCCAATTGATTTCTACTTAAATCAATCCCTTTCTTCTCATAAACCATCATCTAACAATAAGTAGCTCAAAACCTAACTAGTTCAAGCAATTTCTATGGAAACCCATAACCCCAAAATGATGGAAAGTGGATTGTTAGAGCTTACTTACCTTGAAAATGATGAGATGCTGAAGATTAGGTAGTTTTGGAGAAGATTTAGGAAGAAAAAGTCCTCGAAGTAGCTCCCTTTCTCTTTGCTTCTTCTTCAAGCTTCAATGGAAGCTCTTCTTCTCACCACCCACCCCCCCCCCCCCCCCCCCCCTTGTAGAATTCGGCCACACCAAGTAAAATGAGCTGAATTGCTCCAAAATTGAGTCATTTAACCTAAAGGTGAAGTCCCTAAAGTGCCCCCTTGCTCTTATCCTCTCAAGACTAACTAATGAGGGTCAAATGGGTCTTTTTAGCCCCTTTTCTTCCCCTCCAAGCTAACATGGAAAAGTGTCCATGTGGGGACCACCTTGTCCTTAATAATTTCCAGCACTTTTAATTTAATACGGTTTATCCTCTAATTAGGCCTAGTTTGACCGAAAATTGACTTTTTTTCATAAAATTAGTCATTTTAAAGGAAACGACCCAACTAAGCTAACCGTAACGACGACTAAGCTTTTGGGTCCCGGAAAGGTCCCGAATGACTCCCGGAATCATCGGTTGACTTTTCCGGCCGAAAGTCAACTTTCGCCAGAAATCACCGGTTCGACCGGGAGCGGTTCTTACAATCTACCCCCCTTAAAAGAATTTCGTCCTCGAAATTTATAACGAACTCATCTCACTTAAACATACCTCATTTGATCACACTACTCATCCAAACGCCACACTTAGCGTGTGGAAGCAACTCTGCTCCATAATTAACAATTTCTCAACGTTTCCACCCAAACCATACTCAAAGAATCACTGAGTAACTACACACAGTAAAATCATTACAAATACACCCTGGAACGTCCGTATCGGTCTAGATATTCTATACCGAAATCCTCTGTCGGTATAGATATCGCACCGGCACACACACAACATCGGTCTAGATATCCTATACCGGAATCCTCCGTCGGTATAAATATCGTACCGTCACGCACAACATCAGTCTAGACATCCTATACTGGAATCCTCCGTCGGTATAGATATCGTACCGGAACATTTCTCAAATCGAAGCCAAACACGGTTATGTCACGACCAACCACACACAAATATACAAGAAAGTAACACACAGATGCATTCATCAAGACATTGGATCTCATACTCATTGCACGATTTGGAACAATACCACACTTTACCGACACCTAGCCGGAAGGCAGGCGTACCTCAAAACACACAACACGTCAGACATTACCATGACGACACTCACAAGAGGTAACACACAGGCATGATCGATCATCAAAGGGTTACCCATCCAGTGATATCGCACTTACCGTCGACACGTGCTCACATACCACCAATCGAACTCATTTATAAGTCATTTCATCCATATCCCCACATTAATGAGGACACTACAATCACCGTCTTCTCGAGAATTGAACGGTTTTGGGTATTTCGCGCGCACCTCATCCTTGCGCTTCCCACGTCGACTCTACGCGGTCCCTAACCGCTCGCGATCCGCGCGACGCATCAATCGTCTCTCGAATAACTCAGGACTATCAAGATTTCACTCTTAACCCTCACATATGCCCCGCCTAGGCCAATTGACCCGACCTACCATACAATGCTTCGTACGGTGCCATCTTGTTACTGTTCAGGAAGCTTTGTGGTAGTCGCACTCGGCTAACTGTTTCCGGACTCCATCGTGAGGTGCTCTCACTTCCACTGTATAATCGTGGTGGTTGTACTAGTCAACGCGGGATGCTGGCGTTCGGCCTTCACTTGTTGACAAATGATACGCCTCGATACGAACTCTGCACCCGCTCTCCGCATCCTGCTCCACCAGGAATGTCGCCTGATGTCGCGGTACCTCTCAGTGCTACCCGTCTGCCCCATAAGACGTGAATGATGTGACTCTCGCAACACGTCGTCAATACCGCTACGCGGCACGACCGACTCTCCTCGATCCGCTACATGCTCACAGCCTTCGGCGTCGTCACCGGTGACAATTTTCTTCTAGACTCTATTGTATCGGCATTGAGTATTGGTTCTTCACCGTGACCCGGCCCAGCTTCCGTGGTCTATACACCTCCTCGGCGCCCCACTCTTCTTCTTCACGAAGAGTGTTGCATTCTCCACGTCGATATACTCGGACATATAACCCCTTCTAAGGACGGTCAACTACTCTAATCTCACACGTACGGCACACACTCGTCAAACCTCATCACCCGTAACCGGGGTGTCAGACACAAAGGTCGTCTCAAAGGTTCCACTCTCGGGCCTAACTTCTCAGCAAGGGTAGAAGAAAACGGAAGAGTGTGACGCATGTGGGTTATGGGCCCACCACACTTACGCTGCGCCACTCTGATCTCATCGCCACTCGGTCACCTCTCTTGGCCGGCCGGACTGTGTACTGGTATTGTTGCGGCTCTCCGTCGCTTGGGAACTCGTCGTTTATAATAATCGATAAACGCTTGACACCTCACCATTCGGTTCTCATAACTCATCACGCTCGAAGAAGGAAAAGAAGTCCAGTACGAATAGGTCATTACGAAAAAAAAAAGACAGTCTGCTACTCTACTTTCACTCTCACGACTAACACTAGTCGACACCATAGCACTCCCGATCGGCGTGTCAAGGCACGGGGTGGGCTCAACGGTTCTAAATTCTATTCCAACATTCAGCTATCACGAAGAAATAAGCAAGCGGGGTACTCCCGTATCAAATAAAATGACACTCAACATTTAAATGGTAAGCACGTACCTTGAGCGATCTCATGATCAGGATCATGTCCCTTAGCTCGGCGACCGTCAAACGCATACACTCGGGCCCGCGGTGCCTGAGGTCCTCCTCTCGAGGGTGGTGGAAGATTCATCTGTTGTGGAGCCCTCTGCTGATGTCTCAGCGTTGGCGTGCTCGCTGCCTGCTGTGGGACTCTTGGCGCCTGAGCCTGACGCGGGCGGAACGAAGGTGACTCGCTGGGCTGCGTCTGTTGTGGTCGCGGCGCTAACACCTCTCAAACCCGATCGGAACACACAGTAGAGATGTGTCCAAGTCGGCCGCACTGGTAGCATGTCCTCTCGTCGTCACGCGGCCTCTCCGTGAACCTCGTCGGACGACCCACTAGGCGAGCTGCAGGTCCACCGCTCCTCGGACAATCTCGGGCCAGATGGCCCAGCTGCCTACACAGGGGGCACAACTTCTCTAGCGGGGCAGGTCCAACGGATGCCACTGCTCCGACCTATCGTATCCCACTAGACTGGGCATGTGGCCGGAACGATCCTGGGGTCCTCTGCCTCCTCGGATTGCGGCCCTCAGACGGCCTCAAGAAGCCACTCGGTCTCAGTATGCTCTCCCGGACCCTGGTTGTCTCACGAAAGTGTCGCTCAACGGCCAGTGCCTGATCTACTAGCTCCGAGTACACCTGGGTCCTAAATGCTGTGACCCGATCCACAATCGCGGGACGAGGTCCTCCCTCAAACCGTTTACAGCGGCGAGCCTCGGTCGGCACCATCTCCGGTGCAAAGCGGGAAAAGGAGGTGAATCTCGTCTCGTACTCAGAGACCGTCATCTCTCTCTGACGCAGTTCCAGGAACTGCTTATGCATGTTCTCACAGGCTGACTGCGGGAAATACTGTTCCAGGAACAGCTCCCTGAACAGCTGAAAGTCATCTCCAACTCGAACCTGTTAGCGATGCCACCAATGGTATGCATCGCCCTCCAGCTGGAACGCTGCAAAGGATACCCTCATGTGTTCATCCAAGATTCCCGATGTATCCAAGTTGCGGGTAACCCGCTCCAGCCATCTCTCGGCTGCATCGGGGTTTGGCTCCCCGGAAAATGTGGGTGTACCCAACCTCAAAAAGTCTCTCAGCATCTGGGCGGTGTAGCCCGCTTCCTGATTGGTCCCCACGGCAGTAGCTGCAGCGGCAGCAGGCACAGTCTCTGGTGTCGGGGCCGCTACCTCTCGCTGGGCGATGATCGCCGCTAGACTCTGAACTGTGCGAACCAGCTCCTCCAGAGTGGTCGCCTGGGTCGGCTCTACGACCAGCGGGATTTTGGGCGGAAGCCCCTATGGTCCTGCATCAACTCTCACGTGCTCCTCAGCGGAGTCACCTTGGGCACTGGTTGCCCCTACCGACCCAATGGTATGTGGCTGTAGCCACACTTTACCGCTCATGTGTCGGAAGGAGGGGTTCCTTTATATTACCAAGTAGCACACAACTATAAATATACACATACCAATAAGCAGCACGTTCAACCATACGCAAATCAGCGGTCCCACTCGAACAAAACAACAAGCCTAGTCTTAGCATAGTCATAACTAGTTTCACACACCAGGGAAACCCGCCCACTGGTGCGCCACACAAATCAATCACACAGTTCAACAATTCCACACAGGATTCACGCCTTCCACAATTCACGTCACAGCAATTCCACAGAGGTCTCAACGTCAACTTATCTCCACAGGTACAAACATCAACTTAGTTTCAAGGTTCTTAACACTTTCTCTTTCTAACATAACATTCCATGTTGACATCATGTCGTTACAACCCGGTTCAGGCGTCCCCGAATTACGTTGTAACCACTTGACATCCCCCTATCACGTTCGACTACAGTGGCGCCCCTGAGTCAGCCAGTGATAGCACAAACACTTCAGTTTTGCAGAAATTTGGGCATGACCCGTTTGAAAACTTTACTAACCATCCGTTGACGCGGGACATTCAACTCACATTATAGCATACGGCAGTCATCACAACATAGCACACAGAAAAACATCGCAACTTTACCTCTCGGGTCTCGGTAATAACACGAGTACCATCCACTCAAGTCCACACTTCACACTTAACCAATCGATCAACGGCCGACCAAGGCGGCAACCCAATAAACGATCACTCAATCAAGACCAACAGTCATGAAACAACTCGAGCATCATTCGCTAAGTCAACCGCGATCTCAATCGATCGGCATACCAATCCAGCCAAGGCCCACAACACAACAATAAGTCAACCTCGATCTCGATCGATCGGCACAACAGTTCAACCAAGGTACACAGCAAAACCCATTACAAGGTAGAGCACAAACAAGTAGTGCACTACCCGAGACTCTCGTCATCTCGGATCTACGCGTAGGACATTTCCGATTAGCGTGACCAAACACTATAACCCTAACGACTTAACTCTACCCACCTAATTGACGTACGGTCCGAAGTTTTGAAAAACAATTTCATAACCAGGCTCTGATACCAAATTGTCACGCCCCGAATCCGGTTTTGACCGAGCTCGAGACGTGAACTAAAATAAAATAAAAACGATAAATAAAGTAAACTTAAATAACATAAATCTCCGAATAGTTCATAATCAAAAGTCAATGACACGAGTCAAACGCTCAAATCCAAATAAATAAAACACGTTTTAGTTCATAGACAAAAAGTACGTCTCTACTACAAAATAAAACCCCGGACTCTCGATAAGCTCCCGAGCTCTGAGACGTCCTCTAAACCAACTCACCATCGAAACCTGTAAAATAGTAAAAATAGAGGGGGTGAGCTTACGCTCAGTAGGAAAAAGTAGTAAAGGGAAAGGACTTTCGCTCCATTACCAGGAATAATCGATCAGTAACTCTTACTAATAATTGACAACACAAATAGAAACCAACAGGAATACAACAATATCGATAATAACACCAAACTAAAGCGACATACGAACAACGGAACATTATGCTGCTATGACCACTACGAGCGTTACTCGGATACGATAACACACAAACATAATACAAGTACTCATAACAATCCGATCACCACGCACAACTCAACAAATACATCATACCGGAATACACCCTCAATCTAGATGTCTTCTCGGACACACATCATCGGGCTGAAGCAAATACATCATACCAGAAACGCACATCGGACTAGATGTCTTCCCGGACACACAACATCGGGGTGAAACAACACATCATACCGGAATACCCATCGGTCTAGATGTCTTCTCGGAAGCGCACATCGGGGTAAGAAACAATACATCATACCGGAAACGCACATCGGCCTAGACGTCTTCCCGGAAGCGCACATCGGGGTAAACAAACAATACACCATACCGGAAACGCACATCGACCTAGGTGTCTTCCCGTCACACGGGGTACAAATCACGCCACACAATACCATACCAAAACACGCTACAACGAATTCATCATACCAACAAAGCTTACCGACATAACTTACCAAGCACACCACATCGGTCTATCATTCACCCGATCATATCATAATACAACATTCATATCACATTCATCACATTCATTCAACCAATCATGTCACGAAGCAACCATTCATATCACATTCATCATAATTCGTATGGCCTAATATGATTCTTATATTAACCAAAGGATATACTATACACCGACATCTAAGGACCATTAATCACAAACGACACACAATCCTAAGGCCCGACATGGCCACATGTGATTCCACAGCACGACAATTCCCATAATGGAAAGCGGTTATTCTATTTGATCACATCCTATATGCAATCTAAGACTTTACCTGTTATTACGTCCTATATGCATACTATTAACATTCTTTAATTAAAAGCGGTAATTTACTTCTCTTCCCTACCTCAAGTGCTTTCCAGACGCTTAGTCACATGAACGCCTAGTAGTCTCCTCCTATGAGCTCGAGAATAAGGTCTAGGATCATAAATTAATACTAGAATTAATACACACGTTAAGGGTGGTTTAAGAGGAAAACACCCAAGTTGAAACTCCCAAACATTCGGTTCAAGTTAACCTTTCTAATTACTCGAAAAACACTCAAAATGGACCCAAAAGGCTCAAAACTGATCTGCCACGGCTCGGGTCACAGAGCCGTGAGGCTCCCCGTCACGGATGACGTCACAGACCCGTGACGTGTGCCGTCACGGTCTCCGTCACGGAGCCGTGACGTCTCCCGTCACGGTACTCGTCACGGATCCGTGACGGGTCTGACAGCTCCGTCCTTCTTCTTCCTCCAGCTTCTTCTCCACGAAATCAAACCCCAAAAACTCCATTGTTAACCTCTAAAACCTCCAAAACAGTACCATAAACTCCAAAACTCCAATAACCACAATGGGTTTCATCAAAACACCCAAAACCCAATTGATTTCTACTTAAATCAATTCCTTTCTTCTCATAAACCATCTTTTAACAACAAGTAGCTCAAAACCTAACTAGTTCAGGCAATTTCCATGGAAACTCATAACCCCAAAATGTTGGAAATTGAATTGTTAAAGCTTACTTACCTTGGAAATGATGAGATGATGAAGATTAGGTAGTTTTGGAGAAGATTTGGGAAGAAAAAGTCCTCAAAGTAGCTCCCTTTCTCTTTGCTTCTTCTTCAAGCTTCAATGGAAGCTCTTCTTCTCTCCTCCCCTTGTAGAAATCGGCCACACCAAGTAAAATGAGCTCAATTGTTCCAAAATTGAGTCATTTAACCTAAAGGTGAAGTCTCTAAAGTGCCCCCTTGCTCTTATCCTCTCAAGGCCAACTAATGAGGGTCAAATGAGTCTTTTTAGCCCCTTTTCTTCCCCTCCAAGATAACATGGAAAAGTGTCCATGTGGGGACCACCTTGTCCTTAATAATTTCCAGCACTTTTAATTTAATACGGTTTATCCTCTAATTAGGCCTAGTTTGACCGAAAGTTGACTTTTTCATAAAATTAGTCATTTTAAAGGAAACGACCCAACTAAGCTAACTGTAACGACGGCTAAGCTTTTTGTGTCCCGGATAGGTCCCGAATGACTCCCGGAGTCATCGGTTGACTTTTCTAGCCGAAAGTCAACTTTCGCCAGAAATCACATGTTCGACTGGGATCGACCGGGAGCGGTTCTTACAACACCGTCTTGGGTTGATGCCAATGGAGGAGAATGTACGGGTTGGGATGAGAACTGGGCTTAGGTCGATGCTGGTGGAGGAGAAGGCTCGGGTTAGGGCCGATTTGGGCTGGCGGGAGCTGTCGGGCCAGATGTAATGGGTTGAGGTGAGGAACCCCGAGACCGAGGAGCAGACTCGGCGCGCGGGTCATGGGTACCGTCATGAGCATGTACGGGGCTTGGGCTTGGGCTGGGTCGAGCTGGTGGGTGCGGTACAAAAAACATTTGGGCCCGTGAAGCTGGAGATAAATGGTCAGACAGAAAATTATAGCTAGGTAGGGTAGGGGTGAACGAGGATGCAAATGGAAACACTGTTTCATCAAATAATACATGTCTCGATATAATAAATTTATTTTCCTTTAAATTAAAACAAATGTACCCTCTATGATTAGGAGGAAATCCGACGAAGACACATGGTGTTGACCGAGCCTGCAGTTTGTTAATTGTGGTGGAGGGAAAAAGAGGAAAACACAAACAACCGAAAACACGCATGTGAGAATATGAGGGAACACGACGGTAGAAAGCAAAAGTTGAAGAAGAGAAATTAAGCAATTTAGATGGAAGAATATTGGACAAGTATGTAGACATAGATATGACATATGGCCAATATGACGGGGAAATGGACGCATGAAGGAGTAAGGTACGAACCATGTTATTGATACTCCTGATCTTGCGTTCTGTACGTCCATTTTGAGAAGTTGTACACGAGAAGCGGAACACCAATCCTGATGAAGCGTCGAATGTACGAAACGGAGAATTGTCAAACTCCTTTCCATTATCACATTGAAAACTTTTTATAGGAACCCCAAATTGTGTAGAGATATAGGCCAGGGAAAATGTCCAGAAAAAACTTGAAAACATCGGATTTCTTGCCCAGGGAAAATGTCCAGAAAAAATTAGTGAAATCATCAAGTAATATCAAATAATATTTATGACCAGAGGTGCTTAATACAGGGGATGTCCACAAATCAGCATGCACAATATCAAAAGGCGCATAAGTAGCAGTCATAGATGTTTGAAAAGGAAGCTTAACATGTTTACCTAGTACACATGACTGGCAAACAGAACTAAAAGTTTTTGTACAACCAATAAATTTATTCCGACAAAGAGAATTAAACACCGGGGAACCCGGATGACCTAAACGAGAATGCCATAAAACTAGAGACACGGTTGCAGAAGCCGAAAAGGGAAATGATGAACGGCATGAAATATTATGTGTGACAGGATACAAATCGCATGTGCTATTGCATCCCAAAACCAGATGTCCCGTCGAAAAATCTTTCACAGAAAAACCAAGAGGGTCAAATTCAATCGAGACATTATTATCACAAGTGAAACGGCAGAAACCAAATTTTTAACAAGCTTAAGGGCATGGATAACATTATTTAAGGTGTAATTGGGATGAGTGGGAAATAAAAATGCTTGACCATAACCAGAAATAGGAATGTGATTTCCGTCACCAACATATCGATTAATGTTCGAATTAACATAAGAACGTAATGTACCTGAATTTGTTGTCATGTGAGGCACCCGTATCCATATACCATCGACCATCCGGAACTTGCTGTATGGAGAGATTAGCCATAGCGCTGGAAATGTCAATCGGAACTGAATTCGTTGTCATAGATAAATCCGTAGGAACTGCCACATGGGCTTGCGGAAGAGTGGAAGGGCGAGAGCTTAGCAGGCCTTGCTGCCCTTGATGGGGTGCTAGGCCACGAGCCCATTGACTTGCAGGCATGGGGGCTGACCCGGTCAGCCCAGACTGTTGACTGGACCAAGGAGCAGATGGAAACTGAGCCCAAGCTGATCGCCCAGTCCATAAATAATGCTGGCCATTCCAGGCCTGATATGGAGAGGCCCAAGCTTGCTGTTGAGTTGAAATCATTATTATTCAACAATAGGAAACGCACTACGAACGCGATCTGAAGAGGACCTGCAGAACGCTTGCGATCTGAAGTGGAGCTACGAACGCGTACCTACAGACAGAAACTTGCGAAGAAGAACGTAAATAATAGTTGCGATTTGCAGCTGGTTTCACACACGCAATCGCAGACTGGAGGAGGAGTCGCGACTGAAACTGGAGAAGTCGTGTCTGAAATTGGAGAAGTCGCGGCTGAAACTGGAGAAGTCGCGTCTGAAATTGGAGAAATCGCGTCTGAAATTAGAACAAGTCACGGGCCTGGAAGAGATGGGCTTCACGTCTAAATCTTGCTGGCTGCGAAATCTCCTCCTTGAGCTTCACTGCCTTGTCTCTCGAGCTACTATGGTGTACTGTGAGAATATCAGTGCAATCTATCTCTCTGGCAATCCGGTGCAACATCAGCGCACCAAACATATTGAACTTGATATCCACTTTGTTCGAGAGAAGGTCGCCAAGGACCAAGTTCGTGTTCTTCACGTTCCCTCTCGCTCGCAAATTGCCGACGTTTTCACTAAAGGCTTACCCCGGGTTTTGTTTCTCGATTTTCGGTCCGGCCTAAACGTCCGTGAATTCAAACTCTAGATAAACTCTATCGCTAACATGAATGTATGAACATGCACGAGACTAGTGAAACTTGAAGCCATTCCATTGATGGCGAAACATGCACTAAGAAATTAACCAACCAGGAAGACCATTTCTTCATGATGTGTACAAGATGAAGACAATAAGGGAACAAGAAAAGACCTTAACAAGGGCAAAGTCTTGGAGGAAACCCTAATTATAATAGACCTAATAAGTCTACACCTCCTCATCAGCATGACCGTTAATCTCTATCTGCAAACCTGCACCCTTAGGCTTCTGTGGCTTGTACCACAAGGCACAAACAATGTACACCACAAAATTAACCACACTGAGCACCGCCAAGAGCAAGTAAAAACGGTCAAGCCTCCCGTAGTTGATGTTGTCCGCCAGCCAGCCCGGGCCGCCTCCGGCCGCCGTCACCCTGGTGACCACCGACACCAAGAAGCTGCTGATGAAGAAACCCAGAGACAGAGTGGTCAGGAACAGACCGGTGCTCATCGTCTTCATTCCTTTGGGCGATTGTGTTATGAAGAAATCGAGCTGTCCCGTGTATAAGAAGGCCTCTCCCGCACCCACCAACAAGAACTGCGGGATCAATATGAACACGCTCACGGGAAGCGTCGCGGTGTCCCCGCCCACAGCTCCGGCCACCGACAGCCTCTTCCTCTCCACAAGCGCCGCCGCTCCCATTCCCAAGATTGATAGAGTCAGTCCTATTCCAATTCTTTGTAAGCTGCTGAAACCTGTTAAATTAATTTAGAGATAAATTGATACGATTTAAATTAGTACCAGGAAATGGACTGTATAATGAAGTAGTGTAATAATGTCAAAATTATGATACCTGGTTTTCCTTTGAATTTCTTCCAAAGAGGCATGATGAGGCGGTCGTTGAGGGCGAGGGTGATCATAATGGCGGCGACGAAGAAGACGGTGAGAGATCCGGCGGGGATTTGGAAGTTTCCGATGGAGCGGCGCATGGTGGAGGCTTGCTCGACGGAGAAAGTGATCATCTGAGCATAGGTAGTCCAGAAAATGATGGTGGTGGCCCATATTGGCAACAATCTCACCATCATTTTCACTTCCTCCACTCTTGTCACCGAGCATACCCTCCAAGGGTTTGGACTAGACCGTCCTCCAATCTTCACAAAATCTCCCTCCCCAACTATTGCAGCCTTGTCCAAAAATCTATATATATAGAGGGTTACAATCAGATGCGAACCAGTTACTATATATATATATCCACTCAATCTAGGTACGTAATAAATTGGACATACCGGAACTGATCGGTGTGGAAGATTCTAGAAGGTTCGGGGGAATCCTCGTACAAGGAAGCGAGAGTGGAAGGGAGTGGAAGGTGTCTCTTCTTAAAAGCCGCAACAAGAACCTGAGAGATGTGGACAATGGGGCTTCCGGAGCTCTTCTTGAACCTGTAGCGGTTGGTGGCGTAGAGGAAGATGAGGATGGCGAGGAACATGGAGACGGAGCAGATGGCGTAGGCCCAGGAGCGGCCCACCTCGTCTTGGATGTAGACGAGGACGGTGACGGCCATGAGCGTGCCCATGCTGATGAAGAAGAAGAACCTGTTGAAGAAGAAGGCCATCTGGGCCTTCTCCTTGTCGTCCTTGTCGTCGAACTGGTCCGTCCCGAACCCGGACACGCTCGACTTCAGCCCGCCCGTGCCCACCGCGATCAGGTACAGCGAAAGGTACAGAATTCCCATTTGAAACCCATTGGCTTCTTCGCACGACGTGCCTGTACCTCTAGGGTCGCATGCCGGTGGCCTCAGCTGTGGTAGCTTTGTTGATATTGCCAGTGCCGCTGTGCCCTGAATTAACAAGAGAGGTTCGCACGTGATTATCTTTATATATATACATATATATATATATATGTGCTCATAAATTACTATGGTTTGGATGGCTGAAAAGATGACGATGGTCAAGTAGCGGCCGAGAAAAGCATCAGCGAAGAAGCCGCCGAGGAGGCAAAGGAGAAAGGAAGTGCCCATGAAATCGGTGACGATGTTGGCTGAGGTGGCACTCGGGAGGTGCATTGTCCCCACCAGGTATGTCACCAGGTTCACTGCTATTCCCATCGTTGATAGCCTCTCACATATCTCTATCCCTGCTCATTAATTATTCACATAGACATTAAGTAAAAGTGTAAATTAAGGAGAAATAGTGGACCATGTCCATGTGCAATTAACACAATCTCCATAAATTAAACACACTGCATGTTAGTTACTACGGGTTTTTTTAGCAGCTCATAATTATTGTTTTTTTATATTGTAAACAATAAGTGTATCAACTTTATTTCATGGGCCGATCAAAAAAAACTTTATTTTCATGGGTCGCACGTACTTTGTCTCTTCCTCCAACTTTATCTAATGTCCAAAGGCAATCATTCACAAACAGTGCTGCTTCATCAATGATCAATCAAATAAAAAAACAGCTGTCATAGGTACAATTCTTGAAGGGAATATCCTTGTATATATATTTGACATATATATCGTATGAACATCAAATGGATACTATTTGCATGAAGCAACTACTTCTTATCAGTTAGCTAACAGCAACTAATTATGAACATAAAAAAAAACATCATTACCAATCAATCCATGAATTAATAAAGTTAAGGAATAAGATGATTGAATAATGAGAGGCAAACCTAGAATAAGAGCGGCCGGAACCCAGCCACCGGTCTTCATCCGGTCGGCCGGAAAGCCCTTGTGATCTACAGCGTCAGCTACTGTCCAGCTCATCTTTCCCTCCTAAATGTAATCAACATATATAAATCAATACACTAGGTACCATTCATGACCAAACAAGTAGAACATACCATTTTTGGTGACTTTGAAAGGTAAAAGAGGTGTCTTTCTTGGATTTGGTTGCTCAAGAGTGTAACTCACTCTCACAAAGGTAGCTTGAGCTTATTACAAGATGTGTGTGACAAGTGACAAGTGCGGGCTTTTATAGCCAAACGAAGAGAAGCTACATGGGCTTTTGCTGGTTCAGAAAAAGGGACCCTCCACTAAGGATTTTCAGACAGATCATCACTAACTTATTGGTATATAAAGGGTTTAGTGATTTTCAAAAGGATTAGGTCTACCGCATTACAAAGGGAGATTCGGGCTACAGGACCCCTTTCTCTCTGTGTGTGTGTGTGTTTTACTTAGATATTTCCAGAGAAAAAGCTGATGTTGATACAAGGCCTGTGAAAATATATATATGTCCAGCATCCAATGGCTTAGATAGGTTTTACCAATAGGTCATGGGAAGATTGAGATTATGAACCATACCAGCTTGGTGCTCTTGATGCCCCACTACCATTATTGATTCATGTAGGCCAGAGGGTACAAAGGTAATATAACACAAGGGTAATATTATCAAAATTAACATTTGACGGCAACTTCACCCTTTTTAAGGAGCTACAGATGATAGTGCTTACTACTTCTTGTTTTGTTTGCATTCAAGTTTCATTTTTGGCATAAGGAAGAGGCATTTCAGTATGTCACCACACCTTGTTTACTGCTTATGTGTGTGATGCCCATTTGTATATACTATAATGTTTGGTTACTTCTGTATACATCACTCATTCCAACACCAACAAGGAAGGACACATATTTTTGAGGTCAGAGTTTCGAATCCAAGTGGATCTGTGTGACATGAAAGTTAGGTTAAGAGTTAGTCTCTATTTATTTATTTTTTAATAAACTCAATTTTTTATTAGAAAAAAAGTACTTATGCAAATAGGAAAGCATCTAAGAGCAAGCCCCATGATAACGATTACAAGGAGAGCTCGATAACGAGAGCTCAAAAGAAAAAAGTCCTACACTGTAGAAAAACATGTCCTAAAAACATAAAGAAAACAAAAGACTTCAACCTTCATCAGTGACCTACTCATTACCTTTCGAGATATCATCGGTATCTTTCGTTTGAACAAACTATTCCGTAAAAACTTGTGCAACCTCTGACCATACATCAACTGGGCTGACCATGCACCACTTAAATTAGATTATGATTTTCTGATAATAAAAAATGTAAAGTTGAATGTACCGTAAAACCATATGCAATATGCGGCCAAAACTTGGAATTTGAAAGTGAAGGGATGGATGTTGAAGCAATGTCAAATCCGTATATGATTGACATAGAGAGGAGAATAGAAGAAAGATAAACTTGGAGAAAACCATTTAGGAGCAAGTTCATGATTGTTCTTTTGAGTTGACAACAAGCTTATCTCCATCCATATTGAGATGGGTCCTGATTTTTGGAGGTGGAGCAGCTCAAGATAGCAAGATCAGTCCCTGATGGGCCTGTATCTAGAGACGGAGAGAATAATATATAAACTATATACATATCAGTACCAACAGACAGTAATGGGGATGCAGATTTGGAGATACATAACAAAGTGTGCACTAGCAAAATTACAACGCCCATTACACAAACATGTAACATGAGGGTTTCACTTTAATCCCACTCCTCAGAGCTGGCACATTTCCATGGATCTCTTTACTTGCCCACAATTCCACTAACTCCTACATACTTCCAACAACATAAGTTTTGTTTTTTTAAATCCTTCTTCTCTCTTTCTCAGTTTGTATTAGGTTACATCCATCTGTCATAAGATTTAGCACATTGCTTGTCATAAAATCTGGTTGCTAGTGTTGTAACCATACATTTAAACATGTGCTTATCTGCCAAATCACTAATCATGCTTTTGCTTTCTCTACTGTCTGGTATCAGTATGTGACTTAATTATTGCATGCACTCATTTGTTTGCAAAAGCACCTGTAAGTGAGAAACCCTTGTTTGGAAGGGAGGAAAAGAAAACGAATCACTGAGAAAATTCTGGAGAATTGCCCTGTTCAGAAAGTCATGTTCTAGTGTCCATCTTCCTTTTCACCCTAACCAACATGTGTAATAAAGTAAAATAATCAAAATGTCACTACCTCAATCTCCAAAACATGCCTAAAGTTACTATGTAAGGTATAATATGCAATTAAGCATGCATATTTCCAAAGAACACTCATAAATCAACTAACCAAAACATCAGAATATCCAATAAGCCTCCTTGTTTAGAGTTAACATGTTTTTTCTGTTCTTTAACTATTTGCCTAAACATTATACAATTGGGACAAGGTTTGTGGCCTCAATTTGGAAAGACAGACTCGCAACAAATAATTTCAGAAACAATAAAAAAAAAAACGGCACAATGAAGAGACATTAGGATGGCAAACAAAGATAAAAGACCTTGAAAAAAAAGATATTACATCAATAGCTCAGCATGAGCAGAGCTATAAGCAAATGTTTCATGTCTCAACATTGATAATAAATACTGTTTCATCTAATAATCAAAACCCAATCTCTGTCCTTGTGGCACAACAACTCGATCAGTCAAAGCCTCCAAGAGACCCATCACACCGAATTCTACATGCAATGGTAATTCAAATCAACAGCTTCTCAATGCCGTCCTGCAATATGATTCACGAATGAGAATTGGAGGGAAGTATTAGCTTTAACATATATAGAGAGATGCTTTAAGGATGAACATACCTTGAGTTGTTGTATCTGGGATTTCAGCTGGCTAGCTTCATTGGTTGTAACAGAACAGGCAATCACAGGCCTTGTGACTCCACATGCCCTACCAAGTGCTTGCTTTGAAGGGACAAATACATATGGGACGTTCTGCAAAGGTCAAATATAATGAGTAACATAACACTCTCAATTAGAGAGAAGTCAACTATTTCTGGAGATGGCTAGCAAGAAAACCAAGATTACCCAAAAGTCAACTATAGAGACTCAATTATGGATACTGGGATAAAGTCATTGTATGTGTAACACTTCATAGAAGTTAGGATGGAGTTCAAAATCAGACTACATACACGGTTCAGAGTCTTCAGAGTGATATGCAAAAAGCAAACAACATGAACTGTTGGCTTGCAAATTATATTTCATGTGAGAAGAAAGTTAGATGACCATATCATATGCATCATACATAACACTCAATCACAAACTTTCAGTTGTCCAACAAGACAAAAGAGACAGCATTTCAGACACCACAGGTTGAGACCCTTCATATTCCAAAACCAAAATCAGCCAGATATGTCATCTATTACAACATTGACAGCAGAAAAATAGTAGAATCAGACTCATTTCCTTCCATAGAATGGCATATCATCAATAAGCAATCTATAAGAGCAGCCAGTAAGTTCAAGTCCATGCCCACTAATTCTAGATCAATCAATTTCATTTAGGAAAAAACATAATGTGGGCAAATGCACATACTGGAAAGCAGAACAGAGAAAAATTACAAACTTTATGAGTTGGTTATATAGAGCACACTGACCAATATTTTAAAAAAACTTTACATTATTAACCCCATAAGATTAGGCTAATGGTAAATGAACAATTTATCATTGGATTACCTTGTCCTCAGCTAGTAGGGGAAGGTGCAACAAGATCTCTAGCGGCTCCGTATCCGCAGCCATAACAACGAACTCCGAAATACCCCTGTTAAGGGTCTTTGTAGCTAAAATGATAAAACCCAGAAATCAAAATCAGAGGGCACAGAAAAAATATGCACCCAATTCATATAACCAAAAAAAAGGTTGCCACCTTCATTGGCTCCCTTTTTGAGCTGCTTGTAGTTGGCAGCTTGCTGAATAAGATCGAGGATCGTTATTGAGAGCTGCGCATCTGCCAAAGGGTAAGCTTTTGGATTCACTGCCTCTCCCGTCTGCAATATATTGAATACACAAGCCCATATAAATACACACGCAACCAAATGAAACATCCAATTGAATCAGAATCAGAGAGTACCATTGCAGAGTATGTTTGACAGAACGTGCAAGGAGGAGAGGGCTAGGGTTTTACAGAACAGAAGAGAAGCACGATTTAGGGTTTAAGGGAAGCTTTCTACTGTATCGAGAGCTCAATATATAGAAGACTTGGGCCGGGTTAGATATGGTTGGGACAACATAGGCCCAGAAAGGAGAAGAGCCCATGGATAGATAAGACATAGGGAAGAGAATCTGGTAACCCAGCACCTGACCATTCGTACAAGACTGCCTATAATTCAGTGTATTATTAGAAGATAGTTTCTTCAGCAGCGGCTCGGTTCTTTCGCTGTTTGTTGGGTTGCTTGATCACATGGCTTTATCCCTTGTGTTTGTTCAACGGGTCTGATGGCTGTTCTTCCAAATCATACAGTTTCCGGTCGGTGAAAAGGAGAAAAAAAGACTCCTGCGATGGTGGTACTTTGTCGGCGTCGTTAGAGTCCTATTAGAGCTTCGTCTTTTTGGCTGGTCTATATTACCCATGGAATTCTATGGGGTTTGGCCATTGGTTTGATGGCTGGTATTAGCGCTTCCGATGGTGGTGAACTTGATAAGGAGGATCGGTATGACGGCGGACAGGACGTCCCACCTCGTGATCCAAAGTCTTCGTTGGAGGCGTAGGGATCACCCCTCGTCGATGTTCTCTACGATCGGGATATTGGCCATCAGTGTGTGGGGACTTAAAGGAGGCGGGAGGCGTGCGGATTCGTCGGTGTGGGTTGTTAGGGCGGTTCCGGTCGTGGAGCGGGGGTTCAACGGAGGCAGAGTGGTGGCATGGACCCGGTCTCGGGCTCGGGGGTGGTAGTGAATGTGGTCCCTTCATTACCCCCACGAGCAAAACGTCGACGATAGTAGGGCGGAGTACAAAATGGAGGCAACGGGAGTAGTGGGTCGGTGCTTCGTTCTACAACTGTTGTTTGTTTGGATGAAGAGGAGACAGGTATCGTACGAACCTGGTTCTCAGTTAGCGACATGAGGTACATGTATGTTGCTAGTGCGTGGTCGATCTCGGATCCGATGCGAATCCTGAGCATTGATTCAGAGGGGCCTATGGGGTCCAGTGGATTGACAATCCAACCGGCGAGGGGCAAAGCGCACCCTCGCCTCGATCAATAAGAACTTCGTGGTTTAGTGGGGGTCTACCGGTAATACCGCCTCACTAGACACATGGTGGCATCAGTTCCACCAAGTACTGGCGCCACATTCTTCAATGAGATCAAAAACCAACAACTATACGTTTCTAAAGGCCCTCATTATCATCAGAGGGGGGACGACGTCAGCGGGCTCCTCGGGAGGATGCATAGTCTATTTGAACCATTTCAGTCCCTAGTTACAACACTGCCAAGGTCGTCGCTTTTGGGCTTCAATATTCTACTAGAGCACGGTCCATAGTCGATTTGTGCCTTTTTTGGATTATAAGGATCACTCGGCCTTACTCTATAGTCTTCAGCCGTTGTACCGGTTGCCTCGGCCGTTATCGCGTCATTCTCTTGTTGAAACCTTTAAAACACTTCGGTGAAATAGTACTTTTCAATTAAGCAGTCGTGTCACGATGTGGGGACATTTTATTTTGTTTCCTTGCAGTTATTTTAATTTTTAGTTGTCTCTCTTGGGTAACTCGTTTTGGGACCGTACCTCCGGAGATTTCCTTTTATTAATATATTATTCTCGTTACCCGCTCAAAAAATAATAATTCAGTGTATAGCATCGTGATAAATTGATAGAAGGACCTCTCATAATTTATTTTGCTACCTTCGCCTTTTCAATCCTCCTTTAAACACACAAAAATACTATTTTACTTTTCATTTTCTTTCTTTAAGAGCATCTACAGTCGCAGGCGATCCGCTACCGTTAACGGAGACGAAGCGTCGGCGTATAGCTGATTCATAGATGGCAGTTCACTGGCGCAGACGTGCTGGTGGAGAAGCGCATCGGCGACGTTACCGACAACATCATGCGCTGGAGGAAAGAGTTGTTGGTAGTCAACGATCAGTGGTGGCTACCTTGGGAGCGCCCCCGACCGTTGCTAGCATGTCTAGTGACGCCCCGTGGATGCATTGACAGAGGCAAAAAATTTCCTTCTCCCTTATATAAACAGGAAGCATCCCTTTCATTTTCATGCACCAACACAAATCCTCCCAAAATACAAGTCTCTTCTTTCTCCATATTCGTATTTTTTTCGTTGGCAATAGAGTACGATTGGGATCATTTCTTGTGCTCAATGGGTTTCGATTACGTGTAGAAACACAAGAGAATTTCCCCCGGATCCAAGACTCTGTTCGGACAAGTCAAGAAAGTCCCTTCATTACCAAAGACGTTGTCGAGGTATCGAATCCCCATTTACCCGGAGGGTCACTAGCGCGGACAACTCAAGGGAGCAAGGTGCAAGCGAAAAAACCACGTAGATTGTGGAGCATCGAGGAGGACGAGTGTCTTGTTCGCGCGTGGATGGTAAATTCATACGATTCAATTGTCGGGAATAACAAGACGAACGTGAAGTATTGGGATACCATCAGGAGAGAATTCGTTGCAATACGTGGACCAAATGATTTGTTGCAGTCCGAAAAGAATTGCAAGGACTATTGGAACAACGTGAACCCTCGAGTGGCCAAGGGCACTACGAACGCACCGTTAACAATCACAAGAGCGGTCGGTCTGGTGAATAGATTATGACGTTGGTCGCGGAGTTATATTAGGCCAAGAAAGGGCACGATTTTGTGTGGAAGCATTGGTGGAAACTTGTCCGAAATGAGCACAAGTGGAATTCAAGGCGCTTTTCCGTACCTAACGCAGTGGAGCATAAAGAGTCGTTGGAACCAACGTCGCCTTTCCAATCATCTAGCGAATCGAGAAAACGTAGTCGGGAAGACACACCTGGGATGACAGTAAGCACACCACGGGGATGAGCTTAGGTTCGGAATATTATCGGCCTATGGGTCAGAAGGCTGTCAAAGCCATGACGGGAGTATACTTTTCATCATCATCATCATCATCATCATCATCATCATCATCATCATATTGTTGACCTTAAGCATTAATTAATTGTATGTATGAGCATGACATTGATGGTTGTTTCATTTATCAAAGCTTTATATCGTATTTTCATCTTTGTTTTTCCTTAATTCTCATCAAATTCTCATGAACATTTATTTTTCTGTTTTCACTGCTAGAACCATTTGTTTACTTTTATAGAAGTATATTTAGTGATCTTTCTACACTTTTCACATTTTACCAATTTTTAGTAGATCTTTTCATCCATTGGCCTGATTGCTCCCTAGTGTTCGACCGGTTACTTACCGTTATAAATTATTTGTTTGAACGACCGTGTACGGAAGCACGTTAAAGAGGGTATGAAAAATCATATCTTCACCTTTCACCATACCATCACTATCAAAGTTGAAATACTTCAACCAATTTAGTAGATCACCATCTTCCATCTCAATTCCCTTATCTTCAGCCTCCACTTCACTTCCATTATTAACCTCATACAGCTTCCCCATCCCCTTCCTAATTCTTTCCTGCCTTATCCTTTCTTCATCTTCAACAACCTCACTATCCACCTCAGCATCCATTTCCACATTACTTCTACTATCAACTTTTTCGTTTATGTCTTTCAATTCTTTTTAAACCCCATCCTCTTCCACATTTCCTTCCTCGTGCGTTTTTTCCATCGGTACCTCTTCTCCCACTTCTGTCCCAATCTCCTCGTGATCTTTTTTCATATGTGCCTCATCTTTCACCTCTGTCCCAGCCTTCTTATTTTGCTTATCGCCAAAATTTCTTATTCGTACATCTTTTTCCACCTCCATATTAGATTCCTCCTCTAATTTAGAATTTGTTACTATTTCTATGAGCTTCTTCCCATTTAATGTGTTATCCTTGAGTTTATGCCAAACTTTCATGAACCTAATAATTTCCTCCTTTTCGTAAAACACCACCTCCCACTCTTTCAGAACCACCCTCTCACTGCTCCTTGCATATAGTGCCTCCCAACACATTCCTATTGGGAGAAACTATACGTAATTGAGCAACACTCTCAACTAAATACACTGGAATGGAATCATCATTACTTCTCCCACTATTAAGTAGCTTATGCACACACTCATCACTATGTACTAACAAAAAAAAAATTCACATCCAGTATAGTGTGTTGGTTGGCTCATAACCTAGGTTAGGCACTATACTGGTTAATTTGAAATACCCACATTCATCTTCATCCATCATGTATAGGATTACAAAACCTCCTTCACACACCTCTCCTACAAATCCCCCCCCCCCAATGGTAAATTCCTAGCAATATGCTCTCATTTGAGGTGTGGGTTTATAAACTACCCTAGGTGCTACACTATCAGTATTATTCTCGAATAATTTATGCATGCAAAAGCTTGAAAAACTCAATAGGTTTCTGTAAAAATCAATTTTCCCAAACCCTAACCCCAAAACCTAACTATTCAAAATCATATATTTAAAGGGTGGAACACTTACCCGTGCATGCTCATTGTTGTAAATATTTTGAATTTCTTCGATATTGTTCTTACAAATGAGGCTCGTCCATGTCTTTCCTCTATCCATAAAAAGAGCTTTGTCTACATTGATCATCACCTCTTATAGCTCCAAAAAATACCTATTTGTCTTGATGTGGACTTGTTGATCTTCTTCTTTTTTTTTACTACGTTGGGTCTCAGTCCATTGCTCTCAAAAAACTTTTTCACTATTTAGAATGAACTCCATTCTAGTCATTTTTTTCTCACACCTTCCGGCTTCAAGCCTTTCAAACCACGCACAGTCTCCCTTCCATCTTTGTTATCATGTCCGCTAATAAGGTTCTTATCAAAACGCCCCACTGTATATGTAAAGATTCATCACTCATCATATTGATGAGATCAAGAGACTCATAAGACAATCGTGGGCCATGGTATAGTCTAAAAGAAGATAGAAAATTATTGGTATCTCCACGAAATGTTCCTGGATCCTTGACGCGATAGGAAAACATCATGAGCCACACCTTCATATGAAATCGTGGATCTTAGGATGAGCTTCAATCCCCTTAAATCTAGACCAGATTGAATTGTAGCCTCACTTAACTGTGGGATCTTAGTGACGATGCTAGGAATCGTGGGAGGTTTGTAAATTAGTGGAATACCTAATATGATTACTCGGTATCTATCATTTAGAATTGCCGCCAAAACTATCGGGTCCCATTCCCGAGTTCTTGGTCTATCAACCATGGTATGTCATTTATATCCAAATCCTCCTCGACCCAATCTACCATAGCAAACTCAAACACACTAATTATTCGTTTGTTATGATACTCTTCCAAACATAACTCGGATTGTGACCAACCTTACTTCTCGTACAAAAGTAACGGGATGGTATCGTGAATTAAAGAACTTGTCCACAAAGCTATGTTCCATTGTAATGATATTCCACACTTGTTTTCCAAGTAGCATTGAATTGAAATATTCCAACCATTAAAATCCCATGCCTTCCTAATTTTTTTTTATAAGCTCGAAAAATTTATTAGTAAGACTGATTCCAAAAAGAATCATAATGCCCTGATTCAAGAAGAAGCAGGGTGGCGACCAACGATAACAAAGGGGCTCCAATAAAGGGAAGCTAAAAGGCCAAGCCTTTTCTAAAAAGGAAACTAGAAACAAAACAAAACAAAAGAAAAAAACCCCATCAACGATGGTTCGTCGCAATCTTCTTCTTGGCAGCTAGTTCACGAATTTCAGTCCATGCATCAGTACCATGTGACGAAGCTTTGACTTGAGTTTTTTCTTTGTCGATTTGCTCAACCTGCTTCCCAATATCAACGGGACGACGAAGTTTATCAGATGCCTTCCAAATGATTGGTTTATCTTTGGTTCCTCGCCACCAAAAAATTTCTAAGACAATATGTTTTTGTTGAATAAGATTTGTGGGTATAAGTAAGACACTCACCATATAGCTTGTAACTGCTTGAAGTACTACTTTGACTATAATCTCCTAGCTTATTTTCGAAGTATAGAGATGCCAACATTATCTCCCTTATTCGTAGAAACTGTATACCTTTAGATATTGCACCATATGTTGTGTTAGTACTATATAACATATACAACTTGTCAAATTGGTAACCTGGTTGACATCATCTTAAAAATACGTAAAAACTCTACCACCCTCCTCATATCTTCATTGGTGGCTCTACAATAAACATAACAGTAATCAACAAAAAAATAGTTATTTGAATCTCGTGGATGATTTCATGAGATTCTCTTAATTGAAGTAACTACACAAGACCTTCTATACAAAACAAAAACAAGTACGATGAGAACGGGTCGCCTTGTCGTATTCCTCTTGTTGGCCGAACTTAACCTGCCTCTTTCCCCTTGAAGTTAGGCTATATGATACAAATTGCACGCAATATTTGAGGAGTGTTATCCACTTGTGTTTAAATCTGAAGTCTTCCATCATTTTGCACAAGAAGCCCCATTTAACACGTCATAAGTCTTGCTCATAACTAGCTCCAGAGTTACCCACCCTTATTATTTCCTCTTCAAGTAATAGAATAATGTATTCAAACCAATTAGACTTGGGGTTTTGTTTGATCCACACCTTCCGTGGAGCTATGGGTCATTGGAGACTTGTTTTGGTTACTAGACCCAAAATTGGGTTCTCACCAACAGTGACACAAGTGAATAAGGATCATGATAAGCAGGGATATGATCTTCTAACTCGCCGCTCTAGGATATCGTCCTCCCTTCCTCGATTGTAAGTTCGACCATGTTGTTAACTTTCTTTCGAGTTGGAGGCCACGACATGGAAGAATTTTGGGTTTATTCTTTTTCTATCAAATTGTATTACTCCGCCCTTTGTCCTAGAAGCTCTCCTTAATTTTTAATTTCTAGATATTTCTTATATTACTTTTCAATTGCCTTCCCACGACCGATATTAGGCCTACCCCCCTTACCACTCAAGACGGCTAATATTCATACACAATCTTTTATGATCTTCTCATTATTTTTATACACCCAGAGGATTTATGTGTGTTAGCCTCGATATATGTTTGATCCATAATAAAGCTATTTCTTTTGACCAGTCATGTCTCCTAAATCACTTATCCACACTCAAAGCTTTTGGTCCAAATGTTTTTCAAAATGAACTCTCATTTCTTCGAACCGGTTCAGAAAGTTCCAGTTCCATGAGTGCAGGCATATGATCCGAGGTAGAGTACCCCAAATTTGTTAGCCGAATCAGTGGAAAACTCATCTCTATCCCTCGTGACACAAATGACTGGTCTAATCAGATTGATATTTTCTCATTTAGTGTTCTTCTTCTTGTCCACGTGAAACCATACCCACTTATTGATATTTCCCTAATACGAAGTTTTCATATCACCTCACTGAAGCCTTTCATAGCCACTAGGTATAGGGCAACCCCCTTGTCCTCTGGTTCAAGTATGTAGTTGAGATCACTTGCTAGGAAAAATATTTCCTCTCAGAAGGTTCATGTGTGTGGGTTATGTTTATGAGTAGCTTCCATGTTTTGTGGTGATTTTCTCATTGTGGTTCTCTATATATCCTTGTGAATCTGAACTTTTGTCCTATCTATCACTTGACGTTTGCGTCAATATGATCATGACCCGATCCACACAATGTTACTTGGTTTCTTTCATTTCATAGCAGATGGAGGCTTCCCTTCATTCTCTCCAATTCAAATATGATTTTCCTTGTATTCCCACCTGTAACTTAAACGCTCCTAGACGAGAATTCCTTCAGTACATCTCACATAGGAAGACCACTTAAGCGTTTTTTTCATGAGATCCTTAAGGAACCGCATAGTGGCCTACTTCCCCATACCCCTGCAATACCATGATATGACATTCATCTTGTTGCTGGAGGATCCGAAATTTTATTTTAGGGTATGCCACTGTTAATGAATAAATATGGAAAAAAATCGATCTAAGGAGTCTTAGATTTTGATCGATCTTACAAATAATATAAGTTTCTCATACGAGCTCTAATTTTGGTCTACAAGACATCAAATTGGGGGAAATTAGATATCTACAATTTTCATGAAAGAATTTCAGGTATAAAAACGTATATAAACCAACACATGTCATGTAAGTCTAACTGTCAGTCATACGCTGTTTGGTCCTCCATGGGCAGAGCGCCCTGGAAAACACATACAACCAGTCATACAATGTATGCGGGAACGTATGGAACAAACAGTCGGGGATATACCGTTCACCAATATGATTCTGTACAATTTACAAACCAAGACTTATATTTTCCTCTTTCTATTTTTTTTGTATAGAACATTGTTCAAGTTTAATATTCACATTTTACAACTCTGAAGTTTTTAATAAATAATAACTGAGACCTAGTCCAGAAAATCAAATTTAAAAAAAATAGACTTGTAAAAAGATAATAAAAAAAATGAATTTGAAAAAGATAAGGTTGTCAACCCTTCTACAATTACAAAAATATAATGAAAACTTAACGATACAACGTGCAAAAGCTTGTGAATAGTCACGCCCCAAATCTGGTTTTGACCGGACTCGAGACGTGAACTAAAGACATTAATTAAATAAAAATTAAAAGATATTTAATAATGCGAGTTCCAAGAAAAACTTAATAAAACCCAAAATCAAGAGTCAACAGCTTTGTAGAACGAATAACAACAAAATGTAGTTAATACAAGCAGTACGTCTCTAGAACAAAATCCCAAATCCCAAGGAGCTCCCGAGCCTTGAGACCACCTCTAGATACTACTCAACAAGGAAATATGAACAAACAGTAAACAAGAAGGGGTGAGCTTACGCTCAGTAGGAAAAGTAGTAAAGTAAAAGAAATCCCCACTTTGGTAATAAAACCCGTATTGTACAATTATTTAAAAGTTATGATTAGTACGATTAACCAAAAAGATGCCATAAATAGAGATCAACAAGAATTACAGTACTTAAAATAACCAGTAACTCAAAGGAGATCAAATGAGACAGTTTAATCTTTAATAAAAACAACTAAAGGAAGCATGTAAACGTCACGTCGATAACTTAAGCCAATACTTCGATCCACAGTTAGTCCTTGTGTCATGTCGGATTTCCCTTCGGTCCAGAGGAGACACATATCGTCGAGGCCACCGGAAACATCCCTAAAGGGACACATATCGTCGGGGTCCTCGGAAATGTCCCCAAAGTACCATAGGTCATCAGGGAAAAACAAGATATCCTCCCGGAAATGCTCCCGCAGGAACGCATACCCTCGGGGTGAAGCAACAAGTAACAATCCCCGCAGGGTAACAACCTCACGTCATACCGGAATTCCCTTCGGCATGGACGTCTTCCCGGGATTCACATCAGGGTGAACACAATCCCTCGGCTTAGGTACTACCTCACACCGACATACTCCCTTGGTGTAGGTACCATACCGGAACACAAACCATCGGCCTAGGTACTACCCCACACCGGCATACTCCCTCGGTGTAGGTACCATACCGGAACACAACTCCTCTTAGAACACACAACAAGAGAATAACACACATTAGTCATAATACAATCACAGCTTAGCAACCCAACAATCTCATCACAACACGTCACCAAGAACTCATATTAGCAATCACGCTTACCGGCATGACTTACCAATCACGTCTCATCGGTCTATCACTCACCCGATCATACCATTAGGCACAATCAATTTACAAACAACAATCATTCAATCAACCTTAACACGGATCAACATTCACATACTATCATCATAATTCAACTATATTAGTGTGACTCTTATATTATCCTAAAGACGGGGCATACATCAATACCAAGGACGAACAATCATCAATAAGAACAGTCAACAAGCAATCCTAAGGCTCGACATGCTCATTCTACCCGCACGACAATTTCCCAAAGTATTGAAAGTTGTTAACTAGTGAATCACATCCTATATGCATACTAAGACTCGTCCGATTATTATTATAATTGAAAAATGATTATTCTAGTGAATCACATCCTATATGCAAACTAGGACATTTTCGGTTATTATTATCCTATAGGCATACTATTAGCGTTCTTTAAATTAAGAGGAGTTTAGTACTTTCCCTACCTCTCAAACACTATCTGGAACTCCTAGCTGCAGACGTCCGGGCCTACCTCCAGTCTTCTCCACGATCGAGGTCAAAGTCTGATTTACCACGAGAAAAGATAAAACAAAACGAGTTCAATTCCGAGTTAAAGTCTAGATACCCCGACGAATCCATTTCAAATTAAACGGTTTAAAGTGGCGATTAATCCAACCCGACATCGAGTACCCGAGCCCAAGGCTCGGCCCGAGGTCACGTTTTCGGGTCCGAAATCCGAAAACCCGACCCGAGAACCTGGTCCGACCCGAGAACCTGGTCCGACCCGATAACCCGGCCCGATTCCCGAGGCAGCCGCCGGTCTCGGTTTGGCCGGCCCTTCGACGACCGGTCGGAGCTCCGGCGAGCTTCCGGTCGCCGGAAAATTTCCAACTCCCGTCCAAAAGCTCCAAATTAGGTCTAGGTCCCCAATCCATCAACCATTCACTCCAATTTCCCTTAGTTTGGTCCAATTTTACATTTGCCCCAAATTCTCCAATTAGGGTTCCAACTCCAAAATCCACAATTTCCTACCATTTCCCACAATGGGTTCTTGTTTCCAACAAGACCTATTCCAATTCCAAGACATCCCTTCAATACCCATGAATCAAAGATCTTCAAAAATGGAAATAGTTGAGTTCATACCGTAGAGAATGGAAAGGGAAGAAGGAATATGAGAAAAACTAAGGATTTTGGTGTAGAAATGGCCTCCTCCTCCTCTTCTTCCTCTTCTTCTTCTTCTTCTTCTTCTTCTTCTTCTTCTTCTTCTTCTTCTTCTTCTTCTTCTTCTTCTTCAAGTGTTCATCAATGGAGGAAGCAAGACTCAACTTCTCTCTCTAGTATTCGGCCAAGGGTGGTGAAATGGGAGACAAAATGGTCACATGTGGGCTTTAACCTAAAAGGGTAAAAACTAAAATCCTCTTAAAGGTCTTTTGTCATTTATTGATAAAGTAAGGCCAAAAGTGTCTTTCTCTCCACTTTTTCTCTCCTCCTCCACAATCATGCCAAGTGTCCATGATGACTCATTCTCCCTCAAAATATCTCAGCCCAAAATTAATGAAGTCACTAATCGGTGTTTGACCAAATTTGACCAAGTTTGTTTCTTTTTCCCAAATACCCTCATTTTAAAGGAAGCGCCCCAACGAAGATAACCGTAACGAAGATTAAGACTTTTGAGCCTTGGAAAAGTCTCATATGGCTCGCACTTCGTCAGTTGACTTTTTCGGTGAAAAGTCAACTTTTCCCAATTTGGTTCCAAAGTGATCCGGAGTCGCTTGGAACTCATCTTGGTCGATTCTGAGGTCAACCCAAGCCTGGTATGCCCCTCGGGGTCGGGTTTGACAGGCGTTGACTGGGCACAGGTCTTACATGAATAAGGTTGTTGAAAAATATTATTTATTTTTTTAGTTTAAAAATAATATTTTGAATCATATTGGGTTAAACACGCAACAGATCTTTAAATGACCATAACTTCTTCATACGAAATCCAATATAGGCCCGTAAAATATTAAATCGAAGATATATTGTCACGCCCCAAATCCGTTTTTGAACGGACTCGAGACGTGAATTAGGAATAATAAATAAATAAATAATAAACATGAATTTTAAACGAAAACCAACTCCAAATCCTTAAGTCCCAAAATAACAATTGTGATAAGTATGAGTCAAACGCTCAAACTAAAACAGGTAAGGAAAACATAGTTTAATACGTCTTGACTACAATAAACCACCCGGATCCTCAAGGAACTCCCGAGCCCTGAGGTAACCTCTAGTCCTACTCATCAATGAAACCTGTAAGAACAGTAAACAAGAAGAGGGTGAGCTTACGCTCAGTAGGAAAAAGTAGTAAAGTAAAAAGAACCCCCGCTTTGACAACAAAACCCCTTTGTACAATTATCCAAAGACACCATAATTAGAGTTCAACAAGAATTGCAACACTTAATAAAATAGTAACTCAGAGGAGATTAACGGGGAAACAGTTTATTCACCAATAGAACCAACTAAGGAAACACGTGAGTACTGAAATATAGATAATTTCAACCATTAGACTCTGAACCACACACACACCAACACATCGTATCGGAATGCCCCTCGGTACCGAAGGGACACATATCATCGGGGCTCCCGGAAATGTCCCCAAAGGAACACATAACATCGGGACTCCCGGAAATGTCTCCTAGGGAACAGATATCATCGGGGTGAAACAAGATGTCCTCCCGGAAATGTCCCCGAAGGGACACATATCATCGGGGTGAAACAAGTCTCTCCGGAACACACACATCGGGGCAAACAAATAATACAATATACCGGAATGCACCGTCGGTCTTCCCGGAAATCCCTCAGGGCATAAACACGACACCTAGTGCCAAATCACAAACCATCGGCCTAGTACCTACCCTACACTGACATACTCCCTCGGTGTAGGTACCATACCGGATTACAACTCCTCTTGGAACTCACATCAAGAGAATAACACGCATCGCAATGCCATAGCCTCCCGGAAATACACCTCGGGGCAAGTAAACCACCATGCACACAATACCAAACAAGCACACTACACCGAACTCATATTATAAACCAAGCTTACCGACATGACTTACCAAACATGCCCCATCGGTCTATCATTCACCCGATCATATCATTAGGCACAATCGTATCACATTCACTCATTCAATCATATCACAGATTAACCATTCACATTACAATCATCATAATTCATCTAGTTTTGTATGACTCCTATATTAACCAAAGAATGGAACATGAATCAACATTTGAGACAATTGAACACAATTCAACACAACCACAATCAATCCTAAAGCTCGTCATGGCCATTCTACCAGCACGACAATTTCCCAATAATTGAAAGCGATTAAACTAGTGAATCAGATCCTATATGCATACTAAGACTCTTCCGGTTATTAATATAATTGAAAGCGGTTATTCTAGTGAATCACATCCTATATGCAAACTAGGACATTTCCGGTTATTATTATCCTATAGGCATACTATTAGCATTCTTTAGATTAAGAGTGGAGTTTGCTACTCTTCCCTACCTTGAATTCTCTAACGCCTAACCAATCCTAGCAGCTGACGTCCTGGCTAGCTTCCTCCTTGTCATCTCACGCGGTTCCAAAGGCCCCCTCCTTCGCCGAGCTCGGGTGCAAGGTTTTGGATCACAATTAAAACTATAATTAAAGGCTAACCAAAGGTGGTTTAGGAGGCAAACATCTACGTTGTAAACCCCAACTAAACGGTTCAAAATAACCTTTCTAAATAAACGAAAAACACCCCAAAAGGGCTCAAAACAGGTATGCCACAGATCGGGTCACAGATGTGTGAGGCCACCCGTCACGGCCTCCGTCACGGAGCCGTGACGTCTCCCGTCACGGTACCCGTCACGGATCCGTGACGGGTCTGGGCAGACTCGCCCTTCTTCTTCCTCCAGCTCCGATTTCACGAAAACAACTCGAAAACCTCCATTTTTAACAATCAAAAACTTCCAAAACAGCTCCAAAAACATCAATAACTCAATTCATCAAAACTCCATAAATCCACTTAAAAACCCACCATCTAACTCCCTTTTCTCTCCAAAAATCATCATCCAACAACAAACCTCAAAACCCACAACAAGTTCATGCTTTAAACACCAAACCCATGGATTTAAATCATCAAAAACGAATTTAGTTTAAAGCTTTACCTTAGAAATGGAGAGTAGAAGAAAATGGAAGAATCAAAGCCTTTGATGAAGAAATGACCTAAAAGCTCCCTCTTTTCTCTCCTTTCTTCTTCTCCAAGCTTCAAACTTCAATCCCTCTCTCTACCCTCTCTCCAATTTCGGCCAGCACAAGTATTTGGGCTGAATTGTGCTCTCAAATGCTATAAAAACCTAATTTAGTTAAAGACCATAGTGCCCCTTAGGTCAAATTCACCCATTTTGACTTATGTGAGGGTAAATGGGTCTTTAGACACCCATTTTTTCTCCTCCAAGCCACTAAGGACAAGTGTCCTAGTGGGGACCATTTAGGTCTTAGGAAAAACCAGCAATCTCAAATTAATTCGTTTTAGTCGATAAAAAGTCTCCGTTTGACTGAATGTTGACTTTTCCAAAATTACAGTCGTTTGAAAGGAAACGGCCCAATTAAGCTAACCGTAACGACGGCTAAGCTTTTTTGGCCCCGGAAAGATCCTGAATGACTCCCGGAGTCATCGGTTGATTTTTCCGGCAAAAAGTCAACTTTCGCCAAGATTCACCGGTTCGACCGGGGGCGGTTCTTACATATATGAAAGATATACAATATTATGTAACTTTTTGGGGGTAAGGTATGCCATCACATACCCTTTAACCCCCTAAATACGCCCCTGGTTGTTTGTGGCTCCTAAGGTCTATTTGTCATCAACCGCAATTGGCGACTAAACAAACCCCCTAAAGGCGGTTGTGATACCTAACTCCAATTTCCATAGAGTATGAAAAATACAACTTTTTCCATAACAATATTTGTATTAACTTATATGTGGTCGTGTAGTGAAAGTTCTCACTTTCGTATAGTAAGGTATTTTTTTATTTGTTACTAAATTTGAGTATAAGTGATAAAATTTGGAAGTTTTTTTAGGAAATAATGCCAAAATTTTATATATCAATGAGAAGGTATAGATACATCTAATGAACGCACATGACAAACAGTAACGACACGTTACAGACTTCAGACCGGAATAGAATACATCACAATGCAGTGCATACAAACAATGCCACAAGTGCACACCTAAAATACAATAAATACACACCTATTTAGGGTTGAACTCAAGACCTCTTATATAAAAGACAAGCTTTGATCATTGTGGTGTCTTATTGGGAACAAAATTGAAAGTTGTTAGAAGAGAAGATTCAAAAGACAATATAGTTGAGTGAGAAAGATAATCAGTTTAGTGTACGATTGAAATTTCTCTCACGAAACTTGAGACTAAACCTTAGCCTAAGATGCCTCTACGATTATGGCCACCGACTCCACTGCTCCCTCTGCTCCCGCCGCCAACAAGCTCCCTGCTGCAGCTGCTCCAGCCGACCTGGTTTTGTCGTCATCCATGCAATCTTCAACGTTGAAGACCGTGTCGACAATTCCCCCTTCGACTTCAAATACTCATCGAAGGAGGAAACCAAAGCATACCACTCCAACTCCACCGCTGATACCTGCACCATGCTGATGACCCCTATTTCTTCGACCGCCTCGCCCTTGGCCGTGGTCCCCTTATATGTTGGGGCTTCTCACCCGCTGCCACCGAAAAAATCGTGTCGAGGGCGACCGGTAAAACGTAGGCTGGTGACCCCTAGGGCGGAGGCTCTAATTCCAAGCAACTCGCCGTCGCCCACGGTGATTTCAGCAAAGTTGTCGCCTCTGACTTTCACGCCCAAGGTTGCTGCGACCTCTCCATCAATCGTCTATGGCCCTCCATCACTTGTCTTCTGTCCACCGCTTCACCGAGACCCTACGAAGGGGAAGGCGTCGATGATGGGCTTGACTGTAGTTGCTCCTTGGGAGGCGCTGATGTCAGATCTCCCTCAAACGGTGGTGAAAGCCTTGGGACTATGGCATTGTCTTCCAAATTGGGACAGATTCTCCTTGGTCCCAGCTTGCCTTACGACTCCGCAAGGCATGGCTCGTGGCTAGGCAACACTGGTGTTGCTGGAAGAACCTTCGTCTCCTCCTACTTTGGATGACGTGGATCTACAGGCTTCGCTAGCGGCTCACCAGGATGGTGTATCCTCCTGCTCCATCGAGGATGACGAGGAAGTCAAAGTAGTGGTTCCTTTTTCTCCGACTAACTCTCTACTTATTGCCCGTCAACAGTGGGGGATGGCCGAACGTCTATGATCGGATAAAGTGCAGCGGAAGGAGGCGCTTCTACGAGTCATCATCATGGCCTAGGGCGAATGGCGGATGGCTTGGTCATCAAGGAACTTGGGTCGGGCCTTTTTAGGTTCTACTTCCAAACAGAGGAGGCTAGGGCGTGGGTTAGGGCCAATGAGCCCTGGTGCTTTGATGGGCGCCCACTACTATTGGGCGACCTCATCCCTTGTGCTCGGGACTCTCCCTGTGTTGGATCACATTTATTTATAGGTTCACGTTCGAGGCCTGCCACCATTGGTCCGAGCGCAGGAAACAGGGCAAACGTTTGGAGATATCTTGGGTGCTTGTGTGACTGTGTCGACAGATCAATGGGGCATGTGTTGGGGAGGTACAGTACGAGTACGGTATTGGCACCTCATCGACCGACCTCTCAGGCGGGGACTGGTGCTTCAGTTTACAGAGTTCCTGGATCATGTCAGGGTTGATCTCAGCTACTTAAACCTGCCAAGTTTCTGTTACAACTGTGGGCGGATGGGGTATATTGTGCATGATTGCAAATTGGAGGTCCGGGGTGATATGAAGTTTGGTACCTCTCTGTTGGAGTACAAAAAGGGTCAGTAGGGCAAGTCGTATGCCATGGGTTGGGAGGAGCCAAAGCTAACGGTACCCTCTGGCTTTGGGCGGATTTCCCCTATCATTGTATCTAAGGGCGCCCCGTCTCTAGGGAAGGCCTCGCGTGTTTCCCCGAGCATTATATCTAATTGTATAGGAGCTCGGGGCAACACCCATCCCGGGGTAGTTAATCCGGGCTGGAATAACTTGGTACCCAGCCAGCTCTCTGGTAGATGGGATACTGAAGTTCCAGCACCCATTTCTAGGGGCATTGAAGTTCCACCGCCCATTACCGTTGGGCTTGAAGATATTAGAGCTCCTTTTACTAGCAGGGTCAAGCAGGCTGTTGTAGATGCACCCAGGGACGATCAGGCGAGGGCTGGTAAACAGCCTCGCCAGGAGGGATGTAAGGCACTTGGGGCCTCAGGGGACCGATCTTGGAGGGGTTCTTGGTATAAGTCGTACCTCCTATTGCTGATACAGTCCCGGTGTATGGATTGGGTTGGGACTTCCAGTACCACTTTCTCACCCCCACCGCTCCTTCTTGCCTTTATGATGACATCTTGGAGCCTGTCTCTACAGGTTTCATTTATATTTTCAACACCGTCTGTGACAGTTGTATTGTTCAAAAAACTGTGAACTTTGTGTGTTCTGTCTGTTCTTATCTAATGGTCAATGAGTTTGTTCCTTGATACACACAAGAGTTTTGAATTTCTATTAATAAAGTAGCACCTTTTAGTAAAAAAATAAAATAAAAATAACTAGTTTAGTGTACACTCCAAATTTTGATGGGTTGGTGTAGATTTTTGGTTGAATTGGTTTTGTAAGCAAGAGTCCACTAGAAGTAGTTTATGTTAATGTAGCAGACATACCTAAATAAGTGACTGTTGTGAATGTCCGAAGAATTTATTTCAAACCTATGAAGCTGTTTCAACATTCCAGAAGAGAGATCGATCAAACCGTTTCAACATTCCATAAAAAAAAAAGATCAATCAAGCCACTGCACTTTCAAGAGCTTTTCCAAAGAACTCGTTTCTGATTGTCATAATTTAAAAGGAAAATTATACATTCCCTGTCTAACTGTACACATTTTTCACTTTATCCTATTTAACTGAAAAAATTCGTTTACAAGAATATACCCGAGATTTTTTTTTTCACTTTACTCTTTACCGATACCTTTTAACTGAAATTGATCATAATTAGGTAAGGTAAAGTGCAAAAAAAATATCTCAGATATCGTAAACATTTTTTTTAATTAGGTAGGGTGATGTGTAATTAACCCTAATTTGTACATAATGATTCAGAATAAACAATCCTTTCTTTCAATCAAATACTTATCCATAACCATTTGAATACAGAGCATTTTAACATTTTAACTTATATAGAGATTAGAACTCAACTATACTACATTGATCATAAGCTTGCCGTACATTTATCCAAAACAAAAACTCCAGGGTTCTGACCATCTCTTGCACAATTCCAGAAGTTTTGTACTATGCATACTCTACCAACATGGAGATACTGACAAGTAGCATCTCCTGGAAAATCTGCAACATGCAAACAAATCGGTTCTCAAAATAAGTTCCTATACATATAGCAATTCTGCCACACAAATAGAAACTATTCTATTCATATATAGCAGAACCAATAATACAGTCAATGATGATAATAAATATCGCTTATTACAGCAACAAAATGATGACATCAAACACCAAATCTGAAGTTCTTAACATAGCAATCATGAACAAGAAATTTCATAGAAACACATCATTTAATAACATATCCAAAAGCATAAAGTAGTACTAGACCGTCCATGAACCTTACCTATGAAACAAAGAATGACCTGCCTAAAACAATGTATTTTTAAGCCAATTTGGTCAGGAATATACTATACTACTTGAAGAGGTCAATTTAATTTACAACTTTATCCCAACATAATTTCCACTTATATACTAAACTCAAAACTGATAAGGAAAATACTATACTCCCTTCAATGATAAATTCAAATTCATAGTATTATGAAGCTTATAGCTATTTCTAACGAAGCATGTACACATGAAACAGAGCCACAACTAGAGTATAACAGTTAAAAGTACTATGGCCTCTGTTTGAATAGAGAACTGGAACAACAATAACTTCTTAAGCATCAAACAAACAAATAATTAGGTGAAGATATAAAACACCTTAAACTTTCACATAAAAACAAAAGAAAGGTAAATAGATTGAACCTTGGAATAAGTCATCAAGCCTGCACCTCGAAGCTCCTCAACCTCTCACAATGTGGTGTCTCATGAATAAAGCCCCATTGTTTACGCTGCAACTCATGGCGACAATGCTCTGCCAGAATATTGAAGTAATCCTGTTCAACAGCATTCTCCAGTGCCACACGTTCCGGACTGTTATATGGGTATTCTTGCTCAAAAGTTGATTTCTTTACGAAGTAGTTTACACCCTTTGGGGTAACAAACCGATACTGATACGGGTAAGACCTTGAAAGTGCATACATGGGATCTGAGCCAGGGAAGAAGTTCAAGAACAGAATCAGCAGGACAGGCAGCAACTGAAGTAGGGCTCGTAAATTGAACCCTCCAGAGCCATTATCATCCATTCTAGCTCCCATTCCTGGTCCATAGCTGAAACCCCGAAACTGAGTAGCTGGAGCCATACCTCCACCATAGAAGAAATTCCTAAATATCTCATCTGCATCGAACTCAGCCTCATAAAACCCGCCATTGAAATGAGCTCCTCTCCTAGCTGCTCTTCTCTCATAGACAGGTTCCTCAGACCCAGTGATATCATACTTCTGCTTGCTCTCTTCATTGCCAAGACACTGAAATGCTTTGGAAACTGATTTGAAGGCTTCCTCGGCACCAGGTGCCTTGTTCTTGTCAGGGTGGACTTTGAGGGATAATTTCCTGTAAGCTTTACGGACATCCTCCACCGTGCAAGTCTTCTCCACCCCAAGAATCTCATAGTAGTCCTTCTTCATCCTAATCTCCCGCACAATCGCAACTTGCTCGTCTGTATATGCCACAGATGGTGAGGAAGGAGCAGGAGCAGAAGAAGACCCACTTGACAGCACCCTGTGGCGAACAGAAGATTGATCAGAAGGCTTAGACGGAGGCGACCCAGATGGTCCATCGTCACCAGCAGCCGGCGGCAAGTTCTCGTCAGATTCCCTCTTTATCGCCGACAAAAGATCATCGACCGGTAGCGTCGGATCGAGACGACGAGCTTTAGAAATGAACTTGAGAGCGCGAGCACGATCTCCAGCTTCAAGCGCTTCTTTCCCGATCCTCAACGATCTCAAAGCATCATCTTTGTTCCCATCCATCTTTAATTGCCGCGAAATACCAAAACTATCAAAGAAACCCTAGAAAAAACAAATTCGGGATTTTTACTCAAAATTCGAGAACCCTATGGATCTGGGCACCTGAATTTTAAGATATCTGGTGAAAATCAAGAAAAACAAAACACAAAAATCACGAGCCGATCGGTCAAATTAGAGCAAAATAAGAAAATTGGTCAAAACGAGCTTACCTGATCGTGAAATTGAAATATGAAACCGTAAGATTAGGGTTGGTTAAAACGAAATTGGGGGAATCAACCTTGCCATGGGACGATAATGGAGAGAAAAGGGTAAGGATTGGCGTGGTGATGAAAAATTCTGGGAAATGACGTACTCTCCTATATATATAGATCGCCTGTACTTGAAGGCAGTCCTGTTTGGATCATTATATATCCGTAATCTAATAATGGATTGGCGTAAACAGGTTTACTTTATAGGATGGGGCCAAACACGAACCCAACAGACCAGATTGGGCCCACTTAAACTGAATAAGGCTAAAGCCCAAACCGGATCATGAGCCCAAAATCGAAGCCTTCCAGCTTCAGCACTATCAGCAAGCTAGGGCAACGAGAAAGGAACAAAATTGCTTTACAGAGCCTGCAGTTTCAGCTTCCTCTCAAAAATATCTACAGCACCGTCTCGGCAAAACCCTCCTTGAACCCTTAGGTATATTCTAGAACAAAGGCAATGGAGATGGAGATGGGGATGGGGATGGAGGTAGATGCACAAAATCCTTACCAGGTCGACCTGGGGAACCTCTTGGCGGTGAACAAGCACCACAGCTTCGCCGCCACGCCTTCTTCTAGGTAAAGGATCGTGTCTCTCTACACTAATGTGTATGTGCATGTAAAGGCGGCTAATTTGTTGTTTTGGAGTGGGAAATCAGGGTGGAGATGGTGAGGGAGTGCCTGGAGGAGGGGACTCGAGGCGTTCAAGCTATTGCGGAAGCTCTTTTCAATTTGCCTTCCAGGGAAGACGTGGACGGTCCTATCGTGAAGTTGCCTCCACCCGCTACAAGATTGCCCAGAGAGAAGCATGTATGTTTTTGTGTATATATTTGTTTCTGTGTGTGTAATTTCCAGTCTTGTGTGTTTATGTGGCTATATTGCTTGTTGGTTACGTTACATATGTTGTACTGGATTTCCAGTCCTCACATTGATATAATACTTAACATAGTATTGCTGCTGGTCTTCATACTTAATGTTCAGATTAAATCATATGATACTAAATTAACAATTAACTTAACATTTCTTTGGCAAAGTATACAACACGGTATGCATGCTCTGTGTGTGAGTGTGTGTGATGATTTGGGTAGGGGACTATTGATCTGAACATGACTGAATAGCCTTAGAAGGCCGATTCAACGTTTTACTTGGAGATTGGTTTTAATAACTATGCTGATCCGGTATGTGTAATAGATGTAGCCATAAGTGGGTTTAAAAATATTGGATGACTTGTTTCTCAAAAGATGGGTTTGTATTATTTTATATGTTGTGCTATATTAATTAGTTACTTATTATTGCTTTCGGAAAGCAAAGAATGCATGTATAGTAGATACAGTCAGTTGAAGTTTTTCGAGATGGGTAAAGAGGACTCGATGCTCTTAGATGTACTTATGCTTTCATGTCCATTATCCTAATTCAGTTGCTGACTTTTGTTTATGGTGTGGTTTTCAGCTGCCAAGGCCTAAGCCTCCTACTAAATGGGAAGAGTTTGCCAAAAAAAGAGGTAGTTATTTTAATTATGACCTGCAGCTACATTGCAAATACTTGTTTCTTATGAGATATTAAAATCCTTTTTATTCATTATCTATGTCTGAAACCCATTTTGTTTGACTTAATTTTTGGATCAAATTCCTTCAGGTATACAGAAAAAGAAGAAAGACAAGGTTGTATGGGATGAACAAACAAGTGGATGGAAACGTCGATATGGATATGACCGTGTTAATGACGATGCTGATGTACCCATTATTGAGGCCAAGATGACTGACGGTAATAAACTGAACAAATCCCTTTTGTTTAATTTCCAGTATATTGATCTGGAATATAAACCTCTTATCAACTAAAATACATGCTATCAAATTCTATAATTTTACTGCAGCTTGCTTCTTTAAATTGTCTTTACAAATTATAGTTCTTCTCTTATGCAGAACCAGGACAAGATCCATTTGCCAAAAGGCAAGCAGAAAAAAAAGAACGTGTTAAAAAGCAAGATAGAAATCGTTTGCAGAATTTGAAAGGAGCTGCAAAAGTTGATGCCTTACCAAGGTTTTTGCCTTTCCACTTGTCTAAATTGTTTGCACATATTTTTTTTACTTTTGCACCATTGTCCTCCAAATATTAAAATAAATATTGCCCTTCCCTGCTATGATCTTCATTCTATGACTTTGACAGCTATCTTGGATTCAAAGTGTCATCTATTATTATTTTTGTGAGGGCATAGAATGTTGGGGGTTCTTATATTCTTAAATATAAGAACTTTCAACAAACTTGTCTGTATTCTGTAAAGCCTGGTTCTTGTTTATGTATAAGTTGTGAGTCATGAGACCTGATCAGTTTCTTTTTGCAGCCACATTCAACTAGCTGCCACATCTTTGCCTATAACGGGTACTCAGGCGCCACCTAGAAAAGTTACCAAAGATGATCTTGGAAATGTAGCTGGACTTGCTGCAAGTGCGACTGCTAGTGGTGGAAAATTTGACAAGAAATTGCGAGGAGAAAAGCCTGTAAAACATGAAGGGAAACACCGCAAGGTTTGTCTACAAATCCAATTAAAAATATCTTATGGAACATCAAGAAAAAAGTCTTTTCTGCTCTAATAATCATTGTTTTGCTGTATTATTTGTATCCAGTTCCTACCAGTTGTGGGAAGATCTGGGATTAGCACACAAGAACAGGAGCAAACTGATAAAGTTTTGAACAAGCTAATCTCTAAGAACTCTCACGAGATACTCAATGTCAACAAGGTATGTGTGGTCCGCTGAATTGTTGTTCTGATGCTTTTAATAAACGTTCTATCTCCCGATGTTTTTCTGAACATTAGACGAACACTTATTATTGTTGTTCCATGCTAGCGTTTTAGGCTCACAGGATGGTCCTTACTAACTTCATTATTTTTGTGCCAGGCTATTAACATGTACAATGTGAAGAAGGAAAGGAAAGGAGGGCGGAGTCAACAAGGGAAGTTTTCATCTTCAGACAAGTTGAAACCGAAGAAATCCTTCAAAAAGGGGGCATCCGCCAAAGGGTCATTCAAGAAAGGCTCATCTGAAAGAGGATCATCCAAGAAAGGATCATTCAACAAAAGTCCATCATCTAAGAAGGCATAGTGGTAATGGAATCAAGCTTTTGTAATCACCATGGCATGCTTATAGAGCTTTGGATTTGTAGCAAAAATACTGAGACGGAACAGTTTTGTTTGTGTTTGCATTATGAGGGTTATATTTATCGAGAAAAAGGCTTACCATTCAATGCCCTGACTTGGTGGATGGCATAGGATCTATCTTCCTACCCCAAACTCTATTGGGGTTAGCTTAGCTTAGCTACATGTGGTGCAGAACAGTCTCTAAGGGCCTCCTCTAAATGACAAAGCTTCCATATTACTTTTAGGGGTCCAATCCCTCAAGTTATCCAAAACTTGTGGCATTAGTGCGTATCACATATGTGGTAAAAGATTAAATTTCGTTTAGTGTAACATAGTACCAAAAGAGCCTCTATTGCCCCGCTGACATCAAAACGTCAAACTTGATATTACAAGTATATACTTACCAAATAAAGTTTGATAAAAGAGAAAAAATCTTTATTTTTATCAAAAAGGACTACTATTCCCTTTTAAATTCCCCTGTTTTACGAAGAGCAATTACACTTTTTTTTAGCAAATAGGTAATTTTGTAAGGGATAAATGCAAAAACCTACTTTTATGTATTAATTACGAACAATAAGTTACTCAGAGTTTAAAAGTGTTAAATGAAAAACCTTATGTTTTGATCACATGTAATTTGCATGCTTTTATGAATTGGTCATATATCATTTACATATCTTTATGGATTGATTATAAATCTTTTACATGTCTTATGAATTGATAACAAATCATTTATATTACATGTCTTTAATAATGATCAATATTTTTGAATAACTTATTACTCTTGACCAATACAAAAAAGGTAGGTTTTTACATTAAACCCTCTTATTGATATTCCAAAGAGCTATTATAGGTAAATAAGTAGACCATATTATAGCTTTGGTAGATCCAACGCTCTGGTTCATAGGTGAATTCAGGTTTGAGTAGGTAACGATCGATACATTGATGACGCATTGAGGTCCATTTATGACCATCCATGTCTCGCCTCGAGTCCATCTGGGTTGTCAATTGTGTGTCTCAAACCTACGATGAGGACTCATGTGGGCATGTGGGAAGGGTATACTATTGGTCGAGGAGTAACCTATGATGTGGTGGAAGAGTAGGATTGGCCGAGGTCAATCTCGAGGGGGACATGGCGTTCCTCCCCAAAACATTAGGGTTCTCCTTGGAGGCTTCCTTTGATCTCCAGGAACCATGACTATCGCCTCTGGTTCGGTCTCGTCGAGGCTGTTAGTCAACTTATCGAAGAATAAAACCACAGTAGCATAGACAATGATCATCGCGAAAAATCGATTTTACCGGCACCAAATCGAGAGGCAGAGCGAATAAACCCCATATGAAGTGACGACATACCGTCGAAAAAGCGAGTTCAGTATAAGAAAGTGAAGTATTATAGAGAAAGAATCATCGTCGACGAATAGGGTTTGCGAGGGTTGCTCTCTAAAGAGAAAATAGACGCTATAGTTTGTGCGACTCAAAGTATATAATTAGTAATTACACTTCTTTATCCAGTACTTTGAATTTTAATCAATTCAGTACATTATGCTTAAAATTGTATCAATTTATTCGATAAACTTTGTTTTTAGTTCTTAAGGTTATAAAATGTTTAAAATACGATTACAATAGTAACAAAAATTAAATTAGAATAAAAAAATATGAAGAAAAAAATTAATTAATAAAAGTATTTTTCATTTATTTTATTTCATCTTTTAAGTTAGATTTTAACATATATTTTTTTGTAAAGGATGAATTTATCATTTTTAATGAATTATACGAAAAATGGAAAGTGTGTCGATACCAGTTTTAGTATAAAAATGTAAAAAAAAAAGTTATTGAAACTGGGATATATAATTATAAGTAAATCATGATTAATGATTTATTAGTGTTTAAAAACATCTGGTGATCCGTTACGTCTGTTTATCTCCTCAGTTCGCTATCCATCTGTATATCATATATGTATGGATCGATAATGGATCATATTTTGTTAATTTATAACAATGAAGATGAATTACAGATTAGAGTAGACAGATCCATAGATGATCCTTCGTTCACATGTAGCACAAAGACATAATTAATAAATATAGTACAATCAACCTAACTACAAAAGTCCATCATCAGTCGAGACAACTACTTATGAAATCCATATTTTATAATAGAATCAAGCGTTTAAAAACTAATTGAATCATGAAATGATATTAGTCTTTTCTTTAAATAGTTTTTATCCTAGATTTTGGTACACAGTTTGTTTGTTTGTCGCGCAAATCAAATTTGATGTACCTACATACAAATACATAAGTAATATGTCAATGTTCATTTATTGTGGACGGATTGTGGTTCACAAAATGTGAGTGAAAATCCTCTTCTTATGAACAAATATTTGATGTAAACAACCCTCATCATAATAAATTGATTAAAATTCAAAATATAGACAATGTATATACTCTTTCTATTATATACGCGTAAATTATAATACACAAACAGTACTTTATTACCTAAACTCCAGCTCTTTGCCGAATAGCACTATGATTTTTCTTCTACATTTCAATTGAACCAATGAATTTGGGGTTAGCGTTGGGGGTATCATCGAATCCAAGTTAAAGATAGTAAATTAGGTCAAAAATGTTTGGTGAGAGTGAAGAGTCAGTTCAGTTGGGCTCCAAAATTTTAGAGTCCGCAGAGAAGTACAACTCCGCTCTTAGCCATAAAGCAAAGCTTGCATTTTTATTCCTATTCTCCGGCCATTAATATGACTATCGTTATCCGGTAAGCTACTTCGTTTTCGTCAAAATCTGGGTCGGGAATCGAATACGGAGTATCTCCTTTCCCTGCCCAGAGAACTCAAACTCTTGCTGTTTTCTTGTCAGATTACATATTTTTGCCGATTTTTATCCGTACCCACCAATTCAATTCAAGTTGCCTTATTTGGGAATCATTTTGCGTTACGAGTCCGTTCTCTTTGTTGTGCCCGGAACAAACGCACGAGCGACTTCGTTTTGGAGGAGCAAAAACAGCTTTATCTGTGTTGTTTAAGGTTTGAGATTGATTCATGGGTGCGGGGAGGAGGATGAGTGTCGTTGGGAATGTTAATAGAGATGTTGTGTTCCGCAGCTCTGAAATCAAGCTGCGGAGTGCTCAGGATGTTACCTTTACGGACGGTCTATTTTTTGCAAGCGTTAGTCAGGTGGGAATGGGAGTTGGGATTTCTAAGAATCCTCCAAAATTCCCTGACAACGGAGGTGACACCGCTTTTCAGATACTGGTGGTTGGTGAGGATGAAATGGTGAGGAGGAAGAAGAAAAAGGGTGGTCTGGGATTCAAAATTAAGATTGGCAATCCCTCTTTGAGGAGGTTGATCAGTGGGGCTGTAGCAGGTGCTGTTTCTAGGACTGCTGTGGCTCCTTTGGAGACTATAAGGACACTTTTGATGGTGGGGAGCTGTGGCCATTCATCTACTGAAGTGTTTGATAATATCATGAAAGCCGATGGCTGGAAGGGCTTGTTTCGAGGTAATCTGGTTAATGTCATCAGGGTTGCACCAAGCAAGGCTATTGAGGTATGCAATCCAGAATATGTTCTTCCTTCTTTTATCTGTATTCGGGGTTGAACTATCTCTAGTGATGTTGACTATGTAGGATTCATTTAGACCTACATGTTTTGAAGATAGATTGGTTATTGTTGATTGTTATGTACTTATTTGAGTATTGTGACGTGGAATGTGGTGTAGAGGCCCTACAGGGGCTGAATAGAGAGTAACCAAACGGAAGTTGGGAAGAGATAAATAAGAAGTGGGTTGTTTTGGGACTTGAACCAAGGTCTCAAGACCTAAGTTCAAGTGCTTAACCAGTTGGACATCAAGCTTTGGTATGCGTCTTCTGTAGTTGTGTACTTGCTTCTCCTTGCAGTCCTTAAAATTAAACCTTGGATGCAATTTTCTACCTTCATAATTTTTATTCTAATGTGCATAGTTTCTTGGAGTTGGCTTGTCTCATCGGGCCAATACTCTAAACTTGAGGCTTAGATTGTTGGTGCCGTGGCCCAAGCTCAACTCTATAACCTTCAATGCTACCGGTGTGAATTGTCAACCACTAAGGGTCAACGCTGGGGAAATCTTTCAGTCTGTCTAGTGGTAATAGTAGGTTTGCCATTTATCATATGAGAACCCTATCTATTTGCGTTTTTAGAGTTGATCAAATGTACTTGGTTTATCTATTTGCGTGTAAGGCCAATTCCAAGAAACTATGCAAATTTGTGCAAGGTTTGAACTTGATTAACATTTATCATAGTCTTGACATAACACTGCTATAATGCTATCGAAATTGTTCTTTTCTTTTTTCCGGTATCGAATATGGTTCTCTGAATAGTGTTCTAAGTGGAACTGTGCATATCAATGACTGAATGCTGCTAATTTTGAATGAATGAACTGCCTCGTTAAGAAGTCTTCCTTTTTACCTTAAGCTCAGCTCAAGAAGACAAAAACAATAACATTACATGCTTCATTACTGAACATTATAGTCAACTTATCGAAACATTTTGGTATATTCACTAAAAGAACCTTGGTGCAGCTATTTGCTTATGATACAGTCAAGAAGCACTTGACTCCAGCACCCGGGGAGCAGCCCATACTTCCCTTCCCTCCCTCATCAATTGCAGGTGCTGTTGCTGGAGTCAGCTCCACCATCTGTACGTACCCTCTTGAGTTACTCAAAACCCGATTAACCGTCCAGGTAAATCCAATCCCCATAACATGAGCAAATATAATTTAGGGATAATTGCAAAAAAGTACCTTTAGTTATTCACTTTCGTAAATAGTAGCCTTCTTCTTTGATAAAATTCAAAAAAGTGCCCTGAACTTGTTTTTTTTTTGTTGCACTCTGTATCAAGTTGTTCCGAAGTGACGATTTTAGCCTTGAAAAAAAATCAAAAATTTTTATCTCCCTTAATTTTCTTTCTTTTCATACGGTATAAAGTTATGTTTTTACCTACTATTTTTAAATTTTCAAGTGTAAAATTGTCATTTCGCAAAGAAATTGATATAAAGTGCAACAAAAAGACAAGGGTTACGATTTGAAAGCCTTAGAGTACTTGTGCAATTATCCCTATAATTTAGTGCATTACTTAATCTTGATAGTTAACTACAGAGAGGAGTGTACAAGAATCTCCTTGACGCCTTTGTGAAAATCATAAGAGATGAGGGGCCCGCGGAGCTGTACAGAGGATTGACACCAAGTCTGATCGGAGTAGTCCCGTATGCTGCTGCAAATTACTACGCTTATGATACATTAAGGAAAGCTTACAAAAAAACATTCAAGAAAGAGGAGATTGGAAATGTGATGACTCTCCTGATTGGATCAGCAGCAGGTGCGATTTCAAGCACTGCAACTTTTCCACTGGAGGTGGCTAGGAAGCACATGCAGGCTGGTGCTCTGAATGGAAGACAGTATAAGAACATGCTTCATGCCCTCGCAAGCATTCTTGAGAATGAGGGTATCGCTGGTTTGTACAGAGGGTTGGGCCCAAGCTGTGTGAAGTTGGTTCCTGCAGCTGGCATTTCCTTCATGTGCTATGAGGCCTGCAAAAGGATACTGATTGAAGAAGACGAAGCTCTATAGACTTTACCATACATTTTTAGATCCTTTCGAAAAACTTGTTAGTACTATTGTTTTGATTAGCATACATCTAAAATTTGAAGTGTCCTACATTTTTTTTTTGAAAAAAAGGTCCTTGGAACAAACTTTTCAGGGCTGCTTTCTTATCATGCTTCCCTTTCGGTTGTCTAATGTAACTCTGATTTTCAGATTTAAGTTGGCATTTTTGTGCAGGTCAATTGTCACGTCTCACTAAAGGTGTTTGTGAGTTTTAAGTTTTAGTACAAGCTCATTGATGGATTTTGTCTCATACATTAACATTTTATCGAACTGGCGTTTTAATGTCAACATGTTCATGGTTTCGATCTTCTCTCACCCTCATTTCCCCTTTGTTGTGCTTTGATCTCTTTCCTCTTTTATTTTCCATTCCCTTTCAATTGTGACTCATTGTTATAGGAATGGTAAAATATCTTTTTTAGATTGGTATAGCTACCTGAAAAATCAGTTTACTTGGATGTATCAATACAAGGTTCTCCCTTAAACTTTATATGTGAAAAAGAACTGTCAATCACTCCCAGACATAAAGGAAATATAACCAAAAATAAAATGATTTAAGCACAAGCCAGCAATAATAATGACCCCAAAGGTATTCAGTCTAGTCACTGTGTCCTCTCAACAGAAACAGCCAAGCATCTCAAAACGATATAGCTGCCTAAAACTGTATCACCATCCTGTTGTTAGACTTCATCAGATTAACTATAGATTAAAGTATTATGTACTAACATAACATACCACTTCTTAAGTAAGATTTGCTGCTAGATAGCTAACACATTAGTGACCAAATACATACCCTTGAGACCCAGAAGCATAATAGGGATAATAAGCAGGCTGTGAAGAATACTGATAAGCACCAGGTTCAGCATTGTAATAGTAACCAGCGGAATTGCCATAATATGAATGAGCATCAGCAGTGAAGCTTGAGTGATAGTTACTTTCACTTCCCATTTGAGACCTTCGATAGTCATAGCCACCAAACCTGTTGCTCCCACGCTGATGATGATTGGCACCACGACCATAAGATGTCTCTGCATGTTCAATAAGCCAAGGAGGAATTTTCTGATTTGCTTCCTGCATCAGATCAACCAGTGGCTTGGCAAGAGGCAGGTTCTTGTCACAGAAAAATGCGGTAGCTACACCAGATTTACCAGCACGTCCGGTTCGGCCTATCCTGTGAACATAATCATCTATGTCCTTTGGCAAGTCAAAGTTGATCACATGAGAAACATCGGGAATGTCCAGGCCCCGTGAAGCAACATCTGTTGCCACCATGATAGGAGTGGCACCACTCTTGAAAGACCTCAAGGCCCGCTCTCTCTCCTGTAAATAAAACAAGTACATAAAAAGTAGTAGTACAATATAAACATAGACAAGAAATCGGGTATTCTTTTCGATGTAGTTGTGTTGAAGTGTGTGACCCACATCAGAAGCATTTGGTTAATATATTGACCACTTAATAAGCATATTGTGGTCTCCACCCATAAGCTTGAGCTTTGGGGTTGGATCATGCTTTTTAACATGGTATCAGAGCTGGTTTGATATTGGGCATGTGATCCGTTTGCGTTTCTTTCCCCACGTGCAAGGTCCATCGTGGTATAAGCATATGAGACATTGAAGATAATTGTTGTCTACCAAGTAACATAATATTCTGATAGACACTTGAAATCACAATCCATACTACATTCTTGACAGTATATGTAGTGGAAAGCTAGTTAAAAAGAGTAAACAAAGACTAAATATGAGCTAACCATTTGAACTTTGTCCCCATGTATTGCTGTCGCTGGAAAACCCCTTGTATACAACCAATGTTCCAATGCATCTGCACCTTTCTTTGTCTCCACAAAAACTAGAGTTAAAGCATGCTGCATTAGAATAAATAGACTTTCTGTGTGTCAGAACAGAAATGCATGATTTCAATGTCAAAAACAGTCCAGATTAAAAGTGAATGATAATCACAGTTTAAACCAAGCACACAACTATTGTATTAGTACCTTGCCATGACTTCCATTTACCCTTTGGGAGTGAAGAAGATCCAAAAGATGGTTTCTTTTATCCATATCTTGAACAAAGTCAACTCTTTGAGTGATGAGCTCAGTGCTTGAACCAACTCTTCCAACAGCTAGAAATACATAGTTTGACAGAAAATCTGAGGCAAGTCTCTGCAAATTATGTAAGAATAATTGTGATACAGAACTAGGTAGAAGTTAAAAATATCCAGAAAAGAATTGGGTTACAAAAGTCCAAGACAAACAACCATAAAATTCAGCAAACCCGCCAGGAAGAAACATAACAGATCAAATAAAGTCGCATACAAGTAAAAATCTCACTTCAATTAATTGTTTCTAGCCGATATATTTTTACCAGCTACAGAGCTGAACTTGGAATACATACTTCTACCAGGAGAGAATTATATGTATTGGAAAATATTACCCAAAGAATAACAAAGCTGAGTTCAATACAGCTGAAGCACTGACGATCCGAAACAATTTAGAGCAAGTGAAGAAGAGTCACATGAAAAAAGAGCAAGCAACAGGAAAGCAATCTAGCCTTACACTTATGGAACTAATATATGCATCATTCATATTAATCGCATTAAATCTGAACTGAGCAACTAAAATGGTTCAAAGCACTTGAAATAAAATATAGAATGCAGAAATCAATACTATTTCTCCAAGTTGGAACAAACAAAGTTTGAAGACTTTTATCAATTAACATTTACTACCACTATAATAATACCTATCTCAATAAATGAAGAAATACATGAATTTGAGAACAAGTTAATCAGTCAAGATATAACTCACTGCCTCCACTATAACTAAACTGCTTCTTTAGTAAAACATAGAAAAGATCAGAAATACACACCCAAGGGGCGTGGAACCAACCTGTATTTCGTCTGGAAATGTAGCACTGAAAAGCATTGTCTGTCTTCTACCTGGAGGAGGCATTCCCATTTGCTCAACTATTCTCCTAATCTGCTGCTCAAAACCCATGTCCAGCATTCGATCAGCCTCATCTAGCACCAAATATCTTATCATTGTAAGTGAGACTTTTTCTCTCTCTATCATGTCCACTAAGCGCCCAGGAGTAGCAACTAGAATGTCAACGCCTCTTTCTAAATTACGGAACTGCAGAAATATATTTACAGGGACATCAGAAACAATCAAACCTAAGCAAAATATGATCTGCCTTTGAAAGAAGATAACAGGCCTAAGTAAATAATCAAAGTCTGTAGACACGAAGAACACTAAAACAATGGTAAATGTGGCCTAAATTTGGAAGCGACTAACAAGTTCAAACTTTAAAGGGTATCAACAGAACAGAAGTATACAAAGGCTAGCTATGAGATAAATAATTTGACATGCCAAAACCTGATTATTTCAAACAGAAAATACACAGTAAAGGGACTCACCAATAAATACATATATGATAACAAGAAAAACATGAAGTAATATTGAGCAGTAATATAAAGGAACAGTGACTCCGTTTTCATGTGAGCAAGCTATCTCATTTGACCCATCACTATGTTGCTGTTTGTACAACAATTGCTGATCATCCTCGTACATTGTCAACGGAAAATGATGGCATGATTGATAGTGTTGAAAAAGGAGTGTGAAGAGAACAAACATAGGTGAACCAGCTACATTTTTATCTTCTAAAACAAACTTGTTCCGGAAAACAACTCAGGGATGTTGATTGCAACCAATATAATTGAAATGGGAACAAATTCGTGAAAAATAAAACAATAAATTAGCAGTCAAAAAACAAAACAAAAAAAATTACCTGGTTAGAAATTGGTGCCCCACCATATACGACAACTATCTTAATCCCAGTTTGATGAGCAAATTTGTTAGCTTCATCATGTATCTATGAAAAAGAATCACCAACATTGCAATATATCAGAAACTACAGCAACATAATTAATCTGAAAACGAATGAAAACAAGAGAAAAAGAATTAATTCACCTGACACGACAGCTCCCTGATCGGAGACAGAATGAGAGCACTAGGGTATGCAACCCCACCACCCCGATCTGGCACCGTCTGTGATCTGCGGTGCTTGAGGATCCCAGATATGATCGGAAAACAGAACGAGGCTGTCTTGCCGGATCCCGTCTGCGCGCACGCCATCAGGTCGCGACCGGCGATGGCGACGGGAATGGCATGGCGCTGAATCGGAGTGGGCTTCACGTACTTGCACCTCATGATGTTCCGGTCCAGAGCCTCCCCCAATTCGATCTCAGCAAATGTACTAACCGGCTGGGGTATGTCCTCGCCGCTGACCTCAACTGGGATGTCCTCGTAGGCGTCAAAATTGATACCAGAACCTTGGGCAGCAACGCTCTCTTCAATAACTTCAAGTTCATCAAATTTCTCACAAACATCAACCAGGTCCTCGATGGGCTTCCGGATTGGGTCCACGGCCACGGTTCCTCTCTGACGACCAGCCCATTGTCCCCTGCCGCGAACAGCACCGCCACGACCGCGGCCGTGCCCGTGCCCGCCTCGCGGCGGCCGGCCAGGATCAGAACGGTTAGGCCGGAAACCGTACTGGGTAAAGCCATAAGAAGCGGTATTGTTGGGAGAGGGAAAGCTTCCGGGGCGGAGGTGTGGAGGAACGTACATGGACCGGGTACCGTCTTCGTCATTCCAAGCCATTGAAAGGTCTAGCTAGCTCCAAACCCAACTTGAGAAACCAGAAAGAAAAGAAGCCAAAACCCTAGAATGGAGACAGAAATAGCCGATCTCGTGGAGGAAGACGAAAAGGGTGAGAGAAATGAGAGACTTGTACGGACGGATCCCGAATGGCTAGAGGTAAAGTTCCGTTGCTTGCTTACAGAAAACTGAAATCGCGAGAGTGGTGAAGAGGTCCCTCTGCTCCCGGAAAAAGCTGCAAAACCCTAACGACGCAGTTATCGAGAGAGAGACGATATCTGATTTCCTATATAGCTGGGAGAAGAGAAATGCTCAATGCCATGTTCGTGACTGTGACCACTCACTCACTTGTTTTATCGTAGGTCCAAAATACCCTCGTGGATCAGTAGTGATTTGACGTGGCGGGGCATGCAAAACTTGCAGCGAGTGCAACATGTAACGCCCATGCCTTGCCAAAATATCTGTGTTGGTGGGGTGGTTACGCTTTTACGCGCTCAATATCTGCGCGTCGGATCCGGGAGCATGGACTATATTTTCCCGATCTCTTCATTGTTTAGTTTTGAAAGGCAACCGGGCGGGTTCGTAACAAGGATCCTATGCCCCGTATCCCTGTCTTATGTCGATCTCACATCGATACCGTCTTGCTCTCGTCTTGCAGGGATAGATATTTCTCACCTAGTTCTCGTCCTACAGAGAACGGGTATTTCACGTCCCGTTCTCCTCCCGCATTCATATGAGTCATGAAAATAAAGAGATATATATCTTATTATAATATATTTATTTTTATAAAAATAGTGCGGGCTGGGATTGTTTGCCCCGCCTCTGTTTAACTCATGTACCCCGTCTTGCTTTAAAAATCTTTGCCCCAATTCTCTCTTACACGGGGCGCGGATGTTACGTTCCAATCGGGATTGGGGTGTTTTTCCATCCCTATTGTAAGAACCGCCCCCGGTCGAACCGGTGATTTGTGACAAAGTTTGACTTTCGGCCGGAAAAGTCAACCGTTGACTTCGAGAATCATTCGAGACCTTCCTAGGACCCAAAAAGCTTAGTCGTCGTTACGGTTAGCTTAGTTGGGCTGTTTCCGTTCAAATGACTGTAATTGTGGAAAAAAGCCAACTTTCGATCAAACGGAGACTTTTTATCGATAAAGTTAATTAAATTGGAGTGCTAGATTTATTTTAAAAAAAAGTGGTCCCTACATGGACACTTGTCCATGTTAGCTTGGAGGGGAAGAAAGAGGCCAAAATGACCCTTTTAGCCCTCATGAGTTGGCATTGAGTGGATAAGAGCAAAGGGGCATATTAGGATATTCACCCTTAGGTTATATGACTCAATTTTGGACCTTTTCCTCTCATTGTTAGTGTTGTGGCCGAAATTTGCTAGAGAGAGGAAGAAGAAGAGCTTCCATTGAAGCTTGAAGAAGAAACAAGGGAAAAGGGCCTCCTTTCTAGCCATTTCTTCACCCTTTCTTCTCCAAAAGTCTATATCTTCATCATCTCATCACTCTAAAGGTAAGTAAACTCTCACAATCTCATTTCAATTCATTTCAAGTTATGGGTTTTCATGGAATTTGCTTAAACTAGCTAGATTTTGAGTTCTATGTGGTTGGATGTTGTTTTAGAGAAGTAGATGATTGATTTATGTTGGAAATCTCTTGGGTATTTGTTGTTTTGATGAATCCTACTTTGGGTAGTGAAGGATTGAAGTTAGTGACTGTTTTGGAGGTTTTGTGTGACTGAAAATGGAGTTTTGGGTGTTATTTTCGTGAAAAGGAGGCTGAAGGAAAAAGAAGGACGAAACAGGTCTGGGCCGTTACGGATCCGTGACGGGCACCGTGACGGGAGACGTCACGACTCCGTGAGGGAGACCGTGACGGTACACGTCACGGATCCGTGACGTCATCCATGACGGGTAGCCTCACGGCTCCGTGACCCGATCCGTGGCAGACCAATTTTGGTCCTTTTGAGTCCTTTTTGGGTGTTTTTCGTTTATTTCGAAAAATTACTTTGAACCAAACGGTTGGAGGTTTTAACTTAGGTGTTTTCCTCTTAAACTATCCTTGGTTAGCCTTTAATTATAGTATTAATTGTGATCCAAGACCTTGGACCCGAGCTCGATGGAGGAGGAGGCCTTTGGACCGCGTGAGAGGACGAGGAGGAAGCTAACCAGGTCGTCAGCTGCTAGGATTGGTCTGTTTTCGAGGTAGGGAAGAGTAGTAAACTCCACTCTTAATTTAAAGAATGCTAATAGTATGCCTATAGGATAATAATAACCGGAAAGGTCCTAGTTTGCATATAGGATGTGATTCACTAGAATAACCGTTTTCGATTACGATAATAACCGGAAGAGTCTTAGTATGCATATAGGATGTGATTCACTAGCTTAACCGCTTTCATTTATTGGGAAATTGCCGTGCTGGTAGAATGGCCATGTCGAGCCTTAGGATTGCGTGATTGCTTATATTGATGATGGTTGAGTGTCCTCAATTGTCGATGCATGTTCCATTCTTTGATTAATATAAGAGTCTTATTAAACTAAATGAATTATGATGAGTATGATATGAGTGGTTGCTCTGTGACATGATTGGTTGAGTGATTGTGTTGAATGTGATATCATTGTGTCTGGTAATGTGATCGAGTGAATGATAGACCGATTGGACGTGCTTGGTAAGTCATGTCGGTAAGCTTGGTTGATAATATGAGTTCGGTGTAATGTGTTTGTTTGATATTGTGTGCATTGTGGTTTACTTGCCCCAAGGTGTATTTCCGGGAGGCTATCCGACCGAGGGAGGTGCCGGTCTAATATGTTTATCTTGTTGTTTCACCCCGATGCTACGTGTTCCGGGAAGACCTAGGCCGAGGGATATTCCGGCATGGTATATTGTTGTCTCACTCCGATGCTACGTGTTCCGGGAAGACGTAGGCCGAGGGATATTCCGGCATGGTATACTGTTGTCTCACTCTGATGCTACGTGTTCCGGAGAGACTTGTTACACCCCGATGATTTGTGTCCCTTCGAGGACATTTCTGGGAGCCCGATGATATGTGTCCCAGTCGGGGGCATTTCTGGGAGGACATCTTGACCGAGGGGCATTCCGGTATGATGTGTTGGTTTGTGTGTGGATCGGAGTCTAGTGGTTTAAATTATCTATATTTCGGTACTCGTGTGTTTCTTTAGTTGTTCTATTGGTGAATAAGTTTTCTCCCCGTTGATCCCCTTTGAGTTATTATTTATTAAGTGTTGCAATTCTTGTTGATCTCTAATTATGGTGCCTTTTGGAGAATCGTACTAATCGAGATTTTGTTGTCATAGCGGGGGTTCTTTTTACTTAACTACTTTTTCCTACTGAGCGTAAGCTCACCCCCTTCGTGTGTACTGTTTTTACAGGTTTCATTGATGAGTAGGCCTAGAGGACATCTCAGGGCTCGGGAGCTCGTTGAGGGTCCGGGTGGTGTTGTGTTAGAGACGTACCTCTTTTTCTTTACTAAACTATGTTTTAAATAGTTCGGATTTGAGCGGTTGACTCATGTTTTATTTATCGAAATTGTTATTTTGGAACTAAAATTATGAGGTTTATTTCATTTAATTCCTTCTTACCTTTTTTTTAATTAATTATTTTTGAGTTCACGTCTTGAGTCCGGTCAAAACCGGATTTGGGGCGTGACAATTTGGTATCAGAGCCTGGTTCCATTTTGAAATTGTTTTTCAAAACCTCAGACCGTATGCCAATTAGGTGGGTAGAGTTAGGTGGTTAAAGTCGTAGTGGTAGGTTACGCAAGTCGGAAATGTCCTACGCGTAGATTCGAGATGACAAGAGTCTCGAATGTTGAAGTGTCTTGTTTGAGTCTTGCCTTACTCTGTGTTATGCTATGTGCTTTGGTTGAACTGTTATGTAGATCGGTTGAGATCAAGGTTGGGTTAATAAGCGGTGCTCGATAATATTTATGTCGATTTATTGAGTAACCATGATGTGGGTTTTCGCCTTGGTCGACCGTTGAGTGACTGGTTAAATCGAAATGTTGACTTGAGCGGGTGGTAATCGGGAAATTAACGAAACCCGAGGTGTGTAATTACGATGTTTTGTTGTGTGCTATGTGTGCTGATTGCTTTGTGCGATTTGATTATTGAATGTCCCGCTTAAGCGGATGGTTAATGGAATTTACGAACGGGTCATGCCCAAATTTCTGGAAAACTGAAGTGTTTGTACTATCACGGGTTGACTCAGGGGCGCCACTATAGTCGAACGTGATAGGGGGATGTCAAGTGGTTACAACGAGATTCGGGGACGCTTGAATCGGGTTGTAACGACGCGATATCGACATGAATGTTGTGATAGAAAGAGAAAGGTGTTGAGAACCTGTGGGAATGTGTTAGTGCGGAGACTCTGTGGAATTGACTTGTGGTGTGACTTGTACCCCATGCTATGGGAAGATACCCGACTGAGGTGTGTGCCGGTCCGGTATGTTGTTTGTGTGACTTGTTTGAAACTGTGACTCTTGTGGGAGATGGTTGAATTGTGTGATTGATTCTGTGAGACGCACAAGTGTGCGGACTTCTCCGATTATATGAAATTATATATGACTATACTATGACTAAGTATATTGTTGGTCCGAGTATGACCCATGCGAAACACGTGTGAACGTTATTGTTTTAAGCGAACTGCTTTATTCAAAATTGAGAAACTGAGCATGTGCGTTTATCCGTGTAACAGATACAAGCGACATGGATCGTACCTACATTCCGAGGGGCACTAGAGGTCGCCCAGCTGGGGGCCAGGGGCAGCCACCTGCCATTGAGCAGGCAGGGGCAACGAGTGCCCAGGGTGCTACCTCCGCGGAGCACGAGAGAGATGAGGCTGGGTCATCAGGGTTACCGCCCAGAGTTCCTCCGATCGTAGAGCCGACCCAGGCGACCCCTTTGGAGGAGGTGGTTCGCGCAGTTCTTGCGGCGATCAGCGCACAGCAGGAGACCGCAGCACCAACACCAGAGGCAGTGCCTGCTGCCATTACAGCAACTGCTGTGAGGCCAAGTCAGGCCGACAGTTTCACACTCCAGGCACTGAGGGACTTCCTCAGGTTGGGTACTCCTATCTTTTCCGGGGAACCAAACCCCGAGACAGCCGAGAGGTGGCTGGGACAGATCACCCGCAACTTGGACATGTCGGGGATCGTCGACGAGCACATGCGAGTTTCCTTTACAGCATTCCAGCTGAGGGATGAGGCATACTTTTTGGTGGCACCGCAGGGTTGGAGACGACTTTCAGTTGTTCGGAAGACTGTTCTTGGAGTAGTACTTCCCTAGATCGTCCCGTGAGGACAGAAACCAGCAGTTCCTGGAACTGCGCCAAATGGGGATGTCCGTGTCGGAGTATGAGGCGAGGTTCACCTCTCTGTCTCTCTTCGCACCGGAGATGGTGCCGACTGAGGCAATTCGATGTAGACAATTCGAGAGGGGGCTCATTCCGTCGATCGTGGATCGAGTCATTGCCTTCAGGACTGAGGAGTATTCTATACTAGTGGACCAGGCACTAGTTGTGGAGCTGCACTTTCGAGAGACCGCCAGAGCGCGGGAGAGCAAGCCGAGGCCGAGTGGCTTCTTGAGGCCGTGTGAGGGCCGCGATCCGAGGAGGTAGAGGACCTCGGGATCCTTCCAGCCACAGACCCAGTCAGGTGGGATGCGACGAGTCGGAGCAGTAGCGTTAGTTGGACCTGCCCCCGTTAGCACAGTTTTGTCCCTCGTGCAGGCAGTTGGGATATCTGGGCCGAGACTGCCTGATGAGTGGTGGACCTGCAGACCGCTCAGCGGTTCGTCCGACTAGGGTCGAGGAGAGGCCGCGTGCCACTGAGAGGACATGCTACCACTGCAGCCGACTGGGACACATCTCTTTTGAGTGTCCTGACCGGGTCAGAGAAGTGCCAGCACCGAGACCTCAACAGGCGCAGCCTCTCCAGGCACCATCTGTCCGCCCGCGCCAGACACAGACTCCGAGAGCCCCACGCCAGGCGGCGGGCGCACCAGCACAGAGGCATCAACCAAGGGCCCCACATCAGATGACCCTTCTACCACCCCCGAGAGGAGGACCTCAGGCTCAGCAGGGTCGGGTGTATGTTGTCACTGATTCGCAAGCAGAGGGACGCCACTCCGGTCATGAGACCACTCAGGGTACGTGCTTGCTTTATAATTCCTGGGCGTCTTTCATATTTGATACTGGGGCTTCACATTCTTTTGTCTCTTCTACTTTTGCTGATTCTTTGGGGTTAAGGGTAGAGACGTTGAGTCGACCATTATGTCTTGATACCCCAGTTACGGGAGGTGTGGTATTAAGTACCGTATGTCGTGCATGTGAGATTAGAGTGGCTGATTGCCCTTTTGTTGGTGATTTACTTGTTTTAGACATGACGGCTTTTGACGTGATCTTGGGGATGGACTGGCTCGCGAGATATCGGGCGTCGATCGATTGCTATCAATGACAGGTGACAGTGGTGTCAGGCGATATGATCGTCACTTGTGTCTTGGGCAGTAGGAGCGGAGTACTCCTGTCCTCTTTGACCGTGGGAGATGAGACGGAGACCGTGCAGAGTAGAGAGCTGCCGAGAGTGGTATGTGAGTTCCCGAAGATCTTTCCAGAGGAGCTGTCAGATTTACCGCTGGCGCGCAAGGTGGAGTTTAGGATCGAATTGATCCTGGGTACGGCGCCGATATCTATGGCCCCGTATCGGTTTGCACCAGCCGAGTTGGCCGAGTTGAAGCGACAACTCGAGGAGCTTCAAGAGAAGGGATTTATCCGTCCGAGTGCCTCACCCTGGAGAGTACCCGCCCTCTTCGTGAAGAAGAAGGGTAGAGCACTGAGGATGTGCATCGACTACCGGAAGTTGAACCGGGTCACTGTGAAGAACCGCTACCCGATGCCGAGGATCGATGACTTGTTCAATCAGCTGAGAGGAGCGAAGTGCTTCTCGAAGATTGGTCTACGATCAGGGTATTATCAGTTGAGAGTTCGGGAGGAGGATGTGGCGAAGACCGCATTCCAGACTCGGTACGGACACTTCGAGTTCCTAGTGATGCCGTTCGGGTTGACGAACGCGCCTGCAGCGTTCATGGACCTGATGAACGATATTTTTCGACCGTACCTGGACCAGTTCGCCGTGGTGTTTGTAGACGATATTCTGATTTATTCGCCGAGTGAGGAGGCGCATGAGGAGCACCTGAGGACAGTCTTAACGTTGTTGCGCACTCACCAGTTGTACGGAAACCTGGAGAAGTGCGATTTTTGGCTCGCCGAGGTGAAGTTCCTCGGGGATGTTGTGTCCCGAGAGGGTATCCCAGTCGACTAGGCGAAGATCGACGCATTTTCGAAGTGGGCATTTCCCAAAAGTGTATTTGAGATCTGCAGCTTCCTGGGATTAACAAGATACTATCGACGGTTCGTTCAGGACTACTCACGTCTGGCCGCACCGATGACCACATTGACACGCAAGGGAGCAGAGTTCCTATGGACTGACGAGTATGAGCATTCCTTTATCGAGCTGAAGGCTCGTTTGACTACCGCTCCCGTGTTGATCGTGCCGGAGCGGGGGATCGGATATGATGTGTATTGTGATGCGTCCGGTGAGGGACTGGGATGTGTGTTGATGCAGTCTGGGAAGGTGGTTGCCTATGGCTCCAGACAGTTGAAGATACATGAGCACAACTACACTACCCACGACTTAGAGTTGGTAGCAGTCGTCTTCGCCCTAAAGAGCTGGCGACACTACTTGTATGGAGAGCGATTCCGGGTATTTTCAGATCACAAGAGTCTCAAGTATATCTTCTCCCAGCGCGACTTGAACATGCGCCATAGGCTGTGGATGGAGCTACTTGAGGAGTACGACTTCGAGCTACTTTACCATCCGGGCAAGGCGAACGTCGTCGCCGATGCCCTGAGTAGGAAGTCGACCCACTGCATTGCTAGTATATCAGTCCGAGAGTGGGACATGATGGAGGAGTTGAGCTCGTTCAGACTTGAGCTAGATGATATCACTGATGGCGTGACTATGTGTTCGTTGGTGGCTCAGCCCACACTAGTTGCTCGGGTGCTGGAGGCACAGACCGAGGATGCCGAGACGGCGGTGATTCGAGAGAGACTTACCAGCGGTGTTGATGCTGAGGGTTGGGAGCAAGGCACTGATCTGGGTCTACGATACCGAGGAGGACTGTTTGTGCCGTGTGGCTGTAGAGACGCTGTGTTGAGAGAATGTCATCACTCTCGTCTTGCTGTGTATCCGGGTGGCACCAAGATGTATCGAGACATCTGATGGTAGTTCTGGTAGAGCGGGATGCGTAGAGCGGTTGCAGAGTTCGTTTCAAAATGCCTCACTTGCCAGCAAGTGAAGGCCGAGCATCAGCGTCCCGCTGATTTGCTACATCCACTGCCGATTGTAGAGTGGAAATGGGAGCACGTCACGATGGATTTCGTGAGTGGCTTACCGAGGTCTCCGAGAGGGCACGACGTTGTTTGGGTAGTAGTCGACCGACTGACTAAGTCGGCGCACTTCTTAGCCATGAGGATGACTGACACGGTTGACACCTTGAGTTAGTTATACGTTTGAGAGATCATCCGTCTTCACGGGAATCCGGTGTCAATTGTGTCCGACAGGGGTCCTTGATTCACCTCCAGATTTTGGGAGAGCTTGCAGAGAGCGTTGGGAACCGAGGTCCTGCTCAGTACGGCTTATCACCCGCAGACCGACAGTCAGTCAGAGCGCACTATACAGATCTTAGAGGATATACTGTGTAAGCATGTATGTTGGACTTCCGAGGATCATGGGAGGATCACTTACCATTGCCCGAGTTCGCCTACAACAACAGTTACCAGGCCAGTATTGGGATGGCACCGTTTGAGGCGTTGTATGGTAGGTTGTGCACATCGCCCGTGTGTTGGGCAGAGGTAGGAGACCGGAGTCTACTTGGTCCGGAGCTTGTTCGGGAGACGACCAAAAAGGTCGCACTGATTCGGGATCGGTTGAAGACCGCGCAGAGCCGACAGAAGAGTTATGCGGATAGACGACGTCGACCTCTCGAGTTTACAGTTGGGGATCATGTGTTTCTGAGGGTGAGCCCGTAGAAGGGACTATTGCGGTTCAACCGCGGCGGAGGCAAGCTGGCCCCGCGGTTTATCGGACCTTTTGAGGTTATGGGCAGAGTTGGAGCCGTCGCTTATCGCCTTGCATTGCCACCGCAGCTTGGGAACGTTCACAACGTTTTCCACGTTTCCCAACTACGGAAGTACACTGTAGACCCTTCCCACGTTATTGAGTGGGCGGACATCGAGGTAGCTGAGGATGTTTCGTATGAGGAGCAGTCAGTCAGGATTTTGGATAAGCGAGAGCAGGCCTTGCGTGGCAGGACTATTCCACTGGTACGGGTGCAATGGAGGCACTACAGAGCATAGTCGACCTGGGAGCGGGAGGACGAGGTTCGCGTGAAGTACCCCAACCTATTCGACCCTTGAGGTACTTTCGTTTTAAATTTCGAGGACAAAATTCTTTAAGGGGGGTAGATTGTAAGAACCGCCCCCGTTCGATCCCGGTCGAACCGGTGATTTGTGACAAAGTTTGACTTTCGGCCGGAAAAGTCAACTGATGACTTAGGGAGTCATTCGGGACCTTTCCGGGGCCCAAAAAGCTTAGCCGTCGTTACGATTAGCTTAGTTGGGCCGTTTCCGTTCAAATGTCTGTTATTGTGAAAAAAAAGTCAACTGTCGGACAAATGGAGACTTTTTATCGACTAAAGTTAATTAAATTGGAGTGTTGGATTTATTTAAAGAAAAGTGGTCCCCACATGGACACTTGTCCAAGTTATCTTGGAGGGGAAGAAAGGAGACCAAAATGACCCTTTTAGCCCTCATGAGTTGGCATTGAATGGATAAGAGCAAAATGACATATTAGGAAATTCACCCTTAGGTTATATGACTCAATTTTGGACCTTTTCCTCTCATTGTTAGTGTTGTGGCCGAAATTTGCTAGAGAGAGGAAGAAGATGAGCTTCCATTGAAGCTTGAAGAAGAAACAAGGGAAAAGGACCTCCATTCAAGCCATTTCTTCTCCAAAAATCCATCATATTCATTATCTCATCACTCTAAAGGTAAGTAAACTCTCACAATCTCATTTCAATTCATTTCAAGTTATGGGTTTTCATGGAATTTGCTAAAACTAGCTAGATTTTGAGTTCTATGTGGTTGGATGTTGTTTTAGAGAAGTAGATGATTGATTTATGTTGAAATCACTTGTTTTTGAGTTGGAAATCTCTTGGGTATTTGTTGTTTTGATGAATCCTACTTTGGGTAATGAAGGATTGAAGTTATGTGATTGTTTTGGAGGTTTTGTGTGACTGAAAATGGAGTTTTTGGTGTTATTTTCGTGAAAAGGAGGTCGGAGGAAGAAGAAGGACGAAACAGGTCTGGGCCGTCACGGATCCATGACGGGCACCGTGACGGGGGATGTCACGGCTCCGTGAGGGAGACCGTGATGGTACACGTCACGGGCCCGTGACGTCATCCGTGACGGATAGCCTCACGGCTCTATGACCCGATCCGTGGCAGACCAATTTTGGTCCTTTTGAGTTCTTTTTGGGCGTTTTTCGTTTATTTCGAAAAATTAATTTGAACCGAACGGTTGGGGTTTTTAACTTAGGTTTTTGCCTCTTAAACTACCCTTGGTTAGCCTTTAATTATAGTATTAATTGTGATCCAAGACCTTGGACCCGAGCTCGACGGATGAGGAGGCCTTTGGACCGCGTGAGAGGACGAGGAGGAAGCTAGACAGGTCGTCAGCTGCTAGGATTGGTCTGTTTTCGAGGTAGGGAAGAGTAGTAAACTCCACTCTTAATTTAAAGAATGCTAATAGTATGCCTATAGGATAATAATAACCGGAAAGGTCCTAGTTTGCATATAGGATGTGATTCACTAGAATAACCGTTTTCGATTACGATAACAACCGGAAGAGTCTTAGTATGCATATAGGATGTGATTCACTAGCTTAACCGCTTTCATTTATTGGGAAATTGTCGTGCTGGTAGAATGGCCATGTCGAGCCTTAGGATTGCGTGATTGCTTGTATTGATGATGGTTGAGTGTCCTCAATTGTCGATGCATGTTCCATTCTTTGATTAATATAAGAGTCTTATTAAACTAGATGAATTATGATGAGTATGATATGAGTGGTTGCTCTGTGACATGATTGGTTGAGTGATTGTGTTGAATGTGATATGATTGTGTCTGGTAATGGGATCGGGTGAATGATAGACCGATTGGACGTGCTTGGTAAGTCATGTCGGTAAGCTTGGTTGATAATATGAGTTCGGTGTAATGTGTTTGTTTGGTATTGTGTGCATTGTGGTTTACTTGCCCCGAGGTGTATTTCCGGGAGGCTATCCGACCGAGGGAGGTGTCGGTCCGATATGCTTATCTTGTTGTTTCACCCCGATGCTACGCGTTCCGGGAAGACCTAGACCGAGGGATATTCCGACATGGTATATTGTTGTCTCACTCCGATGATATGTGTTCCGGAGAGACTGTTCCACCCCGATGCTACGTGTTCCGGGAAGACCTAGGCCGAGGGATATTCTGGCATGGTATACTGTTGTCTCACTCTGATGCTACGTGTTCCGGAGAGACTTGTTTCACCCCGATGATATGTGTCCCATTCGGGGGCATTTCCGGGAGGACATCTTGACCGAGGGGCATTCCGGTATGATGTGTTGGTTTGTGTGTGGATCGGAGTCTAGTGGTTTAAATTATCTATATTTCGGTACTCGTGTGTTTGTTTAGTTGTTCTATTGGTGAATAAGCTGTCTCCCCGTTGATCCCCTTTGAGTTATTATTTATTAAGTGTTGCAATTCTTGTTGATCTCTAATTATGGTGTCTTTTGGATAATCGTACTAATCGGGATTTTGTTTTCAAAGCGGGAGTTCTTTTTACTTTACTAATTTTTCCTACTGAGCGTAAGCTCACCCCCTTCGTGTTTACTGTTTTTACAGGTTTCATTGATGAGTAGGCCTAGAGGACGTCTCAGGTCTCGGGAGCTCGTTGAGGGTCCGGGTGGTGTTATGTGTTAGAGACGTACCTCTTTTTCTTTACTAAACTATGTTTTAAATAGTTCGGATTTGAGCGGTTGACTCATGTTTCATTTATCGGAATTGTTATTTTGGAACTAAAATTATGAGGTTTATTTCATTTAATTCCTTCTTACCTTTTTTTAATTAATTACTTTTGAGTTCACGTCTCGAGTCCGGTCAAAACCGGATTTGAGGCGTGACACCTATGCCCAACTCTCTATGAGCATATGCACATGTATATAAACGATAATTAACGATGTTGAACTCGACGATTCCGTCATCAATTCCAATCAACATTATCGATGTGCAAAACGTCATCGAATTTGATGTTTCGTTTAGTATCAACAACATCTCAACATAAAAACGAGTCGTAGACATTGACAGATCTGTGAGGCGCTGACACATAGCATCATGTGGTTGTGTCGTATCAACTCACCTCGGGACAATGCGTGCCGATGCTTGGCATGCTTTTTAACGTGTCTTCAGCGTTAAACACGATGCACCACTAACAAATAAAAATGTTTTGTTTCTTTTTTAACACTTATAATCTTCAACGATACTTCCTAAACCCTCGTCGCTTATCTCATCCTCCCACACACATCTTTTATGCATTGCCAATGTGAAACAGAAGCAGAATAACAAGTTCAAGCTCACATAGTGCGTTGAAGAGGAATATTGACACATGTTCACGTGGTTGAAAGGTGTTGTCCTCGACATCGATTATTGGGCGATCGACTACGTTTACTTTGTGGTTTCCGATCGGAAATTACCGTCTATCGGAACAAAATATAAATCAAAGACCATTTTTGGAAGAATAACTAGAAGTGCAGGAGGTCCGAAATGATATATCGAGAGTATGCGCACATAATCAAGACGGTTATTCCGATTAGCGTCCACATGCTGCCAACGGGAGGGCTATGAACTCACCGTGGGAATGAAGTTCACCAAACATGCGTGGTAGGAGATCTTCTAAGACACACTGAAGTGGGGTCGTTACATCAGTGTGGAGTTGAAGGTGGTTGGTTATGATTTTGTGTCATTATGTTTGTTTTTAAATTTCAAACATTATTATTATTATTATTAGGTTTTCATTTTTATGGTTATATTATTATGTTTATTTTTTTTGTTTGTACTATTATATTTATTTATATTTATATTAATTTGTATAATAATAATTTTTTTTCATGCTATTTATAATTTCACGCTTAAATTTTGTGATTAATTTTTTTTAATATGAATTATGGTGAAAAACCATTACCAAAATTTTGGGCATTAAATCAGATAGAAATATATTTCATACAAATAGCATAATTAACATAATATGACAACTAAATGGAGTTTAACTAGTGTAAGATCTTATCACGTCAACATATTAAAATAACATATTTTAATAGAACGAGAAACTAATTAACAGTCAATAAATGTCGATTAGTGTCGCATCGTGACATATGCTCTAAGGATATGTACAGTGCATAATGTTAGGTGTGTCCGCATGTGAGTCAAGAGTCCCACATCAGATACTTAAGGAATAAAGAAAGGCTTAATATACAAATTGGACCTATGACCATATAGGCTAGTCTTTCGGGTCAAGTGGGGTGGTCAATGTGCATATCATGGGCTTCTTGTTGTATGCTCCTACTTTTTTTGGATAAGCTCAAAAATTTTATTAAAAAGAAGAAAGATCCAAGCTAGATCAATCCAAAACGAAACCATAACATAGGAGCTCTTAACTGGAGCTGCGGGACCAAACCCCGAGAAAAGAGCAAACTCATAAACAAAAAACAAACAAAAAGGCATCTGAACAAAACCCGAAACAAAGAAACACTCTCGAACCGATCAACCCTCGTCAGTGACCCACTCATCATCTTCCGAGGTCAAATTTGGATCGTCAAAGGCCTTTGCTTGATGAAGTTGAGCTAAGTGAGTGTTACGAGCTTGTGCAGCTTGCTTCCAAGCACCAACAGGGGCAACAAGTTTCTCACCACTCAAAGAACGAACCCGAGGTTCATCCATATAATAATCCTCTAAAAATTTGGGAGGCCGACTCTCCCGTTTCGGTGGCTGGAATAAGACCTCTTTCCAAGGACTACCCTCCGATGGACCACAAATCTCACCCAGAGTAGCCTTAACGCCACGTCTAAGGTGCTTGATCATAGATTGGGGCCCTAGCCCACCAACGCCAACTGATGAAGAACCAATCTGCTCCACCCCAACCTGTCCAGCAACAACCTGGTCATCTGATTGTTGGACTTGACCCAATGGGCCAACTACAGACCCATCTGCCACAGACACGTCCAAAGAGATAGACTTCAAACCATGATGGGCGTGGTCGTCATCCATATAGCCCAATCCCAGAACTGCTTCAACCTCCATACGACCGGAAATCTCGGCCAGATCATCGGGATATCACATCCTTTGCCAACCCGATCAGGATTGAGATTGAGGTTTGAAACTTCAAATTTCAATTCCGAATTAGCTACCAGATATCTCACAACCTACTTTCCGGAAAAAACCCATGTTCACCGGATTAAACACCAGAGGACAAGCTATATTCTACATCAATCTCAGGTACGCAACCGGGGCTCGCTGCACCCGTACCCTTGTCGCCAGATGAAGCCACCATCATAGAAACATGCTCCCTAGGAGCAGACTCAAGCATGAGCTCCATGATCTGTTTTGATCTTCTGACGTCTGAGCTGCGATTCCGGCACCTGACAAGAGCTACGAACAAGGAGTACCCATTCACCTTCAATCCATTCAAACACTCAATTTCCTGAACAACTGCCTCCTTCGATCGGAAACACTTGAAACCGTAAATTTGAGCCTTATGATTTGGACGACTAATTGCGGACGATAACACCAATTTTCCAAAGGTTCCAAACATATTTCGAAGTCACTCCTTCGTGGTGCCTAATGGAAGATTACACACAAAGAGTTCGTCCTCTTTGGTCACAACCTTCCTTGAACGGCGCCGGGACAATGAAGGTTGAGCTTGCTTCAAGGACCCTACATCCACCTTCCTGTTTTCAAAGGCGTGCTTTACAAGAAGAACCTCCAACACTTTGTCAACCTATTTAACGGGTTTCTCCTGAACAGAACGCCTAACAGTGCCTTTGGCCGGAACTGAGCCACTAGACCTGTTAGCCATGGCCAGAATCGGCTTTGTGGAAGGAGCAGAATCACGTCGAAAAAACACTCCCCTTTTCTATTTCTGGATTGAAAAAGGTATAGTAGTAAGCTTCATAGCTTGATACCAACATATAACAGAATGAAGAGAAAGATAAAGGCTTCATAGCTCGGTGGGAACTCTCGATAACAAAAACAAAATTTGGCGACAAACCAATCACCGACGAAAGCTAGAGAGAGTTCATCAGAGAGTAGTCATGGAGCAACAAACTAAATAGTAACCTTTCTTCTTGAACGAATTGTGTTCCTTTTTAATAAGGCCCGATTCTCCCTTACAAGTGGTATTAGAGTTTGTATCTATGGACTCTCTCAAAAAGCGAGTCGGGGTAAATCTCTTAAGGTTATGAACACCTGGAAACCATGATCATTGCTTCTCATGGTGGTGGGTCAAGATAATATGAAATGGGCATGTGAGAGATTGAGTAGAACATGTAAAATTTGGGCTTAGGAGTGCTATCAAGCTGATGTGATGAGACTCAATGTGAAGGGGGAGATTGTTAGGTGTGTCCATATCTGAGTCAAGAGTCCCACATCGGATACTTAAGGAATAAAGAAAGACTTAATATACAAATTAGAACCATGACTTGATAGGCTAGTCTTTTGGGTCAAGTGGGGTGCCCAAGTGTATATCATGAGTTTCTTGTTGTGTGCTCCTCCTTAATAAGGAACAGTTCTCCCTAACACATAAGTCACGTGTTTGACTCAAGATTTTAGCTCAAGTGTAGCAATCAGTTACTTTATGTTTCTTAAGCCAACCTATTAAACCAAGTTGCTACTCTACACCATGATATGCTTGGCTTATTAGCTTGACTTAAGCAGGAATTATCAGTTTAATGAATTTTATTAAGGGATAATTATCATTCCCTATCCCCAACTTTACGTCAAATTCATATCCTAACCCCTCCTCACCTTTCGTTTCAAATCCTAACCTTAACTTTCGTTTTTTTTCAAAACCTATCATTTACTGTTCAAATTAACGGAACAGTTAATGATTATGAACTGGTAACTGTGATGATGCAATGTTATGCACAAATCTGTTGCATTTTGTTTCCTTAAAACTACTACTTAAGTGTAAGATTGTGAATGTGAATGGATTTAGGAGGGTATCAATGAGAAGGGGGCAAGGGTAAAAATGGGAATACATTCGAAATGTGGGGTCACTTACTGGGCACGTGACCGGCAAATTAATTGTTTCGTTAATTTGAACAGTAAATGATAGGTTTAAAAAAACGAAAGTTGAGGTTAGGATTTGAAACGAAAGGCGAGGAGGGGCTAGGATATGAATTTGACGTAAAGTTGGGGGTTGAGAATGATAATTATCCTTTTTATTAATACACAAATTAAAAGAAACAGATTGCATTATTGGAATGGAAAATACAATATGATATAGAAATATTACATAATAATTGTTTTACTCATGAAATTGAGACAAAATGTTCTCGATGAGGTCTTATATGAGCCGTTATGAGTGCCCCAGTCTGCGATTCTTTCTTCACTCTCTGTGATGATGTGGATGTTGATATTTGGGGATGGGCCTCGTTGCATCACCGTTGTGGATGTCCCATCAACGCCCAACGAGTCAATAGTTTCTTTATATGTATGTCGTTCATTCTCACTATCATGTTTTGGATGATAAAACAAGAATTTATGATCACAACGGGTGACTCCCCATCCAACATTCGACTTGGTGTGATAAATAAAGTGAAAACGAGCTTGTAAAATCGTGAATGCTCGTTTCATATCTTTCATCACTTCTCTTGCAATTTAACCAATAACTTATGCTTCTCAAGTTGTGGAACTGATATTGCATTGAAAAATGCATCATAAGGTGGGTAAATATCATCCGTCAAATAATGATTGTGTACTCGTTAGCGTTCACCATGTACCACACTAGTGGGGCGAGGTCATCCATAGCTTCTTGGAACAAGTTTGACTGATTTAGTACATTGATATCATTGGTTGATCATGTGACACCAAAAAATGCATGTCATATCCATAGTTCGTAAATCACAACGACTTTCAACATGATTGTTGGGGTTCCATGGTCGCTCTATGAGAATTGTCCAGTTCATGCTATTGGGTAGTTTTTCCATTTTCAATGCATGTAGTGAAGGCTCCTTAACATCCTGGGGAAGACGTGTGGTTCGTTGAATTTCGATATACGCTGAATGTCTTCTTCGATCAACCGGTGTAAATATGTTGACCCAAAGACATTGATGATACACGTGATTTTTTTTTGGACACACTCTAAAGTCGTGGTGATGTTTATGCGCACATACTCACCAATTCAACCAACTGAAGTTCCGTAACACAGTTGATGAAAAACCGTAGTGAATTTTTTATGGAGAGAGAAGTCGGGATTACCGATACCATTAAGTTGTTGACAGAAGTACGAGTTGCGATCATTCAAGGAAGTTATAGTGCAGTGCAAAGAAAAAATATCTTCGACACTGAAATATTTTGTCGTTGTACAACGATCGGGTGGGATCTCGAGTTCAATATTATTCCAACGCTACTTCAATTTGTACTTCAACTCCTCCCCCACTCTCTTCTCGTTGGAATCTAGATGCACGGAAATCGGAGATGATATGAAAAAAATTGACAAACGAGAAGAAGAAAAATAATGTAAGTTGTAGAACAAGAAACGAGATTTTTGGTTTTGTGTTGAAAATAATTGAGAATGACGGATTTTATAGGTAAAATGAGGCAGGTTTTGAGTTGAATGCATCAGACACGAGGCATCGAGGTATTTGGGGCTGACTACTCGTTACGCCATTTACTACGACTGCAAATCATATCAATATTATTCATCAAATTAAGAAGATTATCAATTGAAATTAACTTTAAAATACATTTAAATATAACACTTATACATTACAAGAAATACATACATTTAAGTATTATCAAATCGTTTCCTCTACATAAATTTGGACCATGTACCTTTAGAAATACTTGTGATGACTTCGTAACGATTCTTCTCCAATAGTCGGGCTCAACTTTATCTCTTTGTACTCATCGAGTCACCCCTCCATCAACTAGCCTTCGAGCGGTCATATTTATTCTGATCCATTGTTTGTGGTGAGAGAAAAAGAATTTGAAATTCTAGATGAGAGATGTGAATGTGTGTGAGAAAAATATTGAAGGTGTGTAATGTTTATAGGAAACAAATGTTTTAAAAAAATGATTCGTGATTAATATTGACTTATACATATAGGAGCGATATTAAATGAGAACTGGTTCTTATTGTGCAAACTGCGAACTCACAGTAGGGCGACATGTGTCCGATTCGCGTGCGCGCCCACAACTTCTGGTCACACGCGCACGGGGCTCAAGTACTCCATGCAAAGCGGTGATACTCCTCCATACAAATGCTGACACGTGTTCTTTTTTCGTGCATACAAAGTGCTGGTACATGTGGTCGCCTATACTGATTGATCCATACGCCTTAGCCACGGCGTTACGCAATTTACACTCGCTGGATGCTGACCCATCCGTCAGGTTTATAGTCCGTTCGAACGCCCAGGTGGTGCTTAACATGGTCGCCAATGGGGACCCCCTGACATCTCCAATAGGTACCATAATTATGGATATTCAAACTATGTTGACTCAAAACGAGAGAACTTCTCTCCAATTTGTAAAAAGGAATGCGAACAAGGTCGTCCACTAGTTAGTCAAAGAAGTCCGTTCTCTACCAATCCTTCAATGGTAAAGAGGCTTGCCTGATGCACTTACATGTATTCTCATTATTGATTATCAACAAAAAATTTGGACCTTTTAAATAAATAAATAAAAGATGAGTTGTGCACACTTGCTTCCTCATTAGTTTTCTCACTTGCCTATAAAGAGTTGACTTTAAAATGTGAAACCAAACAAAATAATTGAGATGATTGAGTTTGCCGAAACACTACCAAAGATCTTCATTTTAACATTCCATTTTATTACTGGACAAAATATAGCTTGTTACGAAACTTGACTCGGATTCATCCACGTGTCCCACAATTAAGCAACAAGAAATCTTGACAGGTGACGTGGCGTTCCGTGACGCCTACCAAGATGAAGCACATTTGGCTTTTTCAATGCCGACGAAAACAAACTTGTTAGACCAACTCACCTCGAAAGTCGATTCCAATGTATTATTATTCTAAATATCCCAGCATAGTTGTATTAACCGCGACGACGACGTATCGCCATTTTCACGTCGTTCATACAGAACAGAACACCAAGTTTAAATATCCAATTCGATATTGGCAGATAGAGAAGAATTGGCTGGAAGAGTTGCGTGACTTGGCGCTTCATCGATTCGGAGAGTTTGGATTCTCCAATTGGAATCTATGGGAACACTGGAGATCTGGAACTCCATGGAAGAAGGAGCAATTGCAGAGGGACCTCCGCTGACCGGAACTCCTCAGATCCGCTCGTCTTCTCTCTCCGTCAGCACCTCACTCTCACTCTCCGAGATGACTCCTCGCGTCATGTTCGTCGCCATTCTCAACTCTTTTCGTCTGTTAATTTTGTTTATGTTTGGTTTCCGGGAAAATTATGTAAGACAAGTGTGCGGAATTGGAGTATTGGATGTTAACTCGGTTCTCTGAGCTCGGGTGAGCTTAAGAATGCGAAAAGAGATGAAACAAGCGTTATTGTTTAATGCTTCTTACTGTTCTCTTTGGTTGATTCGTTGGTTTTTGTAGTGAGTTGTGCAAGGATCTGTTCAAGGAGTGGTCGAAATTGGACATTTCTAGATTCAGAGTCGAGACTGTTTCAGGAGGAATCACCAATCTTCGTGAGCATATACTTCTCCGCTTCTTAGATTGGCTCAGTGATTATGTTTTTTCGTCTGGTAGAAGAATCTTTCTATGGCTCTTTGGTTTAAGTGAGGTTTTGTTCGTAAATTCCTGCAGTTCTGAAGGTATCCGTGAAGCATAAAAGTGGAAACGAGGAAGCAGTGACAGTCAGATTGTATGGCCCCAACACTGAGTATGTCATAAATAGGGAACGCGAATTGCAGGTGACGAACTAATTCTTGTGATATTAAGCAATTTGGTTGTGAATTAGTTTGTTTGCTAAAATCTTGCATTAGTATCTCTTGAGATGATCTTACACGTCAGAGAAACCTTGATTGGTCATCTGATTCATGTGCATGCCATATTTGTTGGAGAGTATTGCTAAAACACTGCCAGTTCAATGTAATTATGTCTTTTTGTTTTATTATACAATACTGTATTCAGTTACTATTTGGTTCCATGTCCCCTTTGTAATTTGTTTACTGCATATTGTGTTTAGGCCATCAAATACCTCTCTGCTGCAGGGTTCGGTGCTAAGTTGCTTGGAGTTTTTGGAAATGGCATGATGCAATCGTTTATATATGCTCGCACGCTAACCCCAGTAGGTAAGATATATGACTATTTTTCGTGGGATTCAATCTATTGATAGATTTTTGAAAACAGATTATGCAAAATTCTACGCCATAGACATCAGTGCTCAGTTCTGGTTGCCTTATTTACATTTAATCTTACGAGTAACTCCTTACTGAGAGACTGGTAACTGTAGTAGAGTAGCTAGAGTTCAAGGGTTATTTGTGGCAATGGAACAATAGTTGCACACATATAGCTGGTTAATTAGTAGCAGAACTCAATCCTCCCACCATTGGTTGCCATCCAATGGTTATAATTCTCCAAATTTTCATTTCATCTGGTTCCTAGTTTTCATCCAAATTCAGGTCCTAAATCCTAACAAAACCAAGTCATCAGTCTCATGGAAAAGGTTCTATTGTTGTAGCTAGTGAACTGAGTAAATTAAAGTTGTTCTGTCTAGACACAGCAATTAAATTTTCAATGTTCTGGATTATTTCCAGTCTGCCTAACGTGACTTATAAATGTTCTCTGGGCAGACATGAGAAAGCCGAAGCTTGCTGCTGAAATTGCCAAGCAACTTAATAGATTCCATCAGGTGGAAATACCTGGTTCCAAAGAACCTCAGTTATGGACTGATATATTCAAGTTTTTTGAGAAAGGTTAGTTCCTAACTGGTTATTAGCTTCGTTTTTGCTGTACTCGATGCTCAAACTAAATACAAAAATGAACATGAATGGGTCAATCTCTAAGTCAATAGTATGAGTTTACCATCATATTAACTCCCTAAAGTTACATGTCCATTTTTTCTCAATTTTAGTTGCCACATTTTTGGTGCAGCATCAGCTATTGATTTTGATGATACTGAGAAGCAAAAGAAGTATAAGACAATATCATTTGAAAAAATCTGTGACGAACTTATTGAGCTGAAGGTAATCTCCATTTTACATACTTCTTTGAGCTGTGGTCCTGTCTTGTTTGATCTTTCTTCAGCCCTATCTTGGGGGATTCAGGGTGACGATAAGACGATCTTTTCCTGTATCTAACCTGATACTTGAGTTGAAATTTTGTTATCTCGTAATGCCATAATTTTTCATTTCAACCATTCTAAGTCGTCCTATGAGGGGATGATAAAATAAAAATAGACGCAGAGGATGATATAAGCTTAAAACCATTGCTCATGACCTAGAGTAATTTCATTTCTGTGATGGCGAAGCAAACCTGTTTTTTGATGTCTATGCGGAATTTTATTTCCATAAACATAACTGGTAATCATAATAACACTTTTAGAAAGGTGTCTTCACGACCAGTCACATGATTATTATTTTAATTAAACCACCTAAGGGTAATTTGTCTTTTAGTAGGTATAATTGGCTGAGTTCCATATGGTTACGAAACAGCCTAAGTCACAAGCCATAACATTTACATCGGTTGAATGTTAGATCTGTCTCAATTTGCCATTTCCCCTTAGAGCATCTCCAATGCCTATGCACCAAACTAGCTTGCAGACATATAATGATTCCCATTTTTAAAATGGGAATGGAAAGGGGTGATGTGAGGGAATGAAAATGGACATAGGGATCACAATTTGCATCTCTCCCATGTATGCTCAAAAGAAAGGGTGATTCCTACTCCATTCTCACAAAATAATAAAAAACTATCCAAATGCAGCCTCTATGTTTATTAGCTTTTAAGTGTTTAGTTGGTTTGCAATTGATGTCTTGATCTTTTTAGTGTTTGTGTGGTTTAAGAACTAGTGTTTTAATTTGGAGATTTGTCCCTTGAATCCTTAATTATGGAACAGGAATTAACTGGCTTTCTTGAAGCTCCAGTAGTTTTTGCTCACAATGACTTGCTTTCTGGAAACTTAATGCTGAATGATGAAGAAGGTATGCATTTTCTATTCCGATTACTTCATCCGTTTTTCTTCTCTCCTATCCTCCACTCTGAAGAGTTCGAAGTATATTCGAGCTTCACTATCTCTCTATCTCACACCCACAAGTATGTAAGTGAGTTTGTGGATGCATCCAAGGCATTATTGTAAAAAAAAACTGGTCTAGGCGGCTGTTTAAATGCTGATTTTGACAACACTGATCCGATTTTCTCAAGTCGGATGAATCAAGGCGAGTGGAGCACCTAAGCGATTTGGGTGGGCAATGTGGGTTGGATGTCTAGGTGGATTTGAGGGAGTCTAAGCGGATATTTTTGTCTTCTGTGATTTTTTTACAAAATATTTTTTAAAAGAAAAAATATCTAAATTCTAATTAACTTTAGGCTCTTCTCCTAACTTTTAAGTCTTCCTAATTGTGAGTCATCTCCTAACAAAAGAACTTTAAAATTCTAATTGCATATATACAATAATTTATTAAAAAATAGAAAAATACAAGACCGACTTATATCTATTTAATCCCCGATTAATCTCCATAGGTCATATCCGTCCGACTAGCGCCTAGTCGCCTAGCGTTGTTTACGACAAGGACAGTCACATTTCCCCCACTGGCCTTATTATAGGATTGCTGGATCGGAGTCAATACTTCGCACCATGCAGAGTTCTAGCAGTTAGGTCTTCTTGGTGGGACTATCGGATAATGAGTCCATAAACTATTTTAATGTTTGATGAGTTTAATTTTTCTGTTACCAACCAGCATTCTTATGATGGAATGCTTTATTTTCTTCACTGGTTATCTTGTCAAATGTACTGCATTGCTCAACTGAAACTTAAAACTGGATGAAATGAGATGTGTGTTCTGGGGCTTTGGTGTCTGACGGACGGCCATAGGACAAGAAAGCTCCAAGCTAAATACTCCAAATTCTACTGTTATTGGCTATAACTTAATTTAAGTATCATATCAACATAATAACATTATTGTTAATTCTATGCACATCCAGAGAAGCTCTATCTGATTGATTTTGAGTACGGGTCATACAATTACAGAGGTTTCGATGTTGGAAACCACTTCAATGAATATGCAGGCTATGATTGTGACTACACCATGTATGTTTTCCAGTTTTATCTCCTTTTCTTTATGCCAATTGCAAAATTAGGTGAATATGTATAGTTCATTGATATTGAACACTTGTCAATGTAGGCTACCAAATAAGGAAGAACAATATCATTTCTTCAGGCATTATCTACAACCTGACAGACCAAATCAGGTAATGCAAATTTGAAAAAGAACCATAACCTATAGTCATCTCTTAGTCTCAAAAGTTTAACTTATACTTTGTTTATCTTTACCAACAGGTGTCTGATAAAGATCTCAAAACTCTGTTTGTAGAGACAAACACTTTCATGCTAGCATCACACTTGTACTGGGCTTTATGGGCACTAATCCAGGTACTCAATTGATCTTCATACCGTTCAAGCCCTCCAAAACACATGACATATCTTAACGTCACATCTCTTTTTACTGTTTTAGGCCAAGATGTCTCCTATCAACTTTGATTATCTCAGTTACTTCTTCCTGCGTTACAATGAATACAAGAAACAAAAGGGTGCAGCTTTGTCACAAGCACGATCTTACCTCTCAGAATCAGGGATTAAGTAAATTCAAATTCTTTTTCATTATCATCACAAGGTCCTCTATACTTGAAACTTTCATGGAAGCTCCTAGAGTGCTCGTGTTAGATTTACACATTCTTGTAAAATATTCTTTTGTAATCAATCTACCAGAAACAGGAACTAAAGCAAATAATTGAAATTAAGGCTCACTCTGATGAGATCTGTTGTAATTCTGAAATCATGGACTTGTGAGCACAAAGTCACTAAATGTAAATGCACAAGCACCTATTCTACTTCACCCAAACAATTTCTCTATTAAACTAGAAGCAAAGTGCAAAAGCAAAGGTTTCTGAAGTAATTTACAAGTCTTTAAGCTAGAAGAACCTGGCAATGAACAATATGACTCTTGAGGCGGTTCCTACCAGCAAGTGTAGACCAGAGGTTAGTGACCAAAGTCTCAAACTTTCCTTTCCCCGCTATATTCTCCCACAAATGTTCGCCGGTAGAATCATCCGATTTCGCAACATCAACCAAAGAAATACTCATGTTGTTTCTTATAATGCAAAGCTTCCCACTGAGAGGAACAAGAGCAGCTGCCTCCAACGCCCTTGAATTCCCCAAATGAATCTTACTATCAATGTACTTACTCCAAGAACGTGCCACCTCATCATAGACCCTAAGCCTACACCCATCCTTACAGTCCAAAGCATAGAGGTGCCCGTTCAAAGAAGCGCTCGGGTTTCTCCATCCCACCACCATCCCGTCATAAACTGGGTACCAGCTGTCAGTCTCGGGTTGGTAGGCTTCACTGAGGATCTGTCTATGAGACCCGAGACCCTTCAAATACCACTTACCTTCATAAACAACTCCGATGAATGGCACCATAGCTGTGCTCATATCTGAAATAAAGGACCAACGGTTCTTGTTGGGGTCATAAACTTCAGCTGACCTCAATGACCTATGCACACCTTCATTCTCTCCACCAGCCACATACAAGCAATTGTTTATAACACAAGATCCAAAGAAATGTCTCCGGCGAAGCATATCCGGGGCCCGATGCCACTTATTCGTCCTAGCATTATAAAAAATGACCCGTCTCATCGACCCTTTAAGGGGGTCCTTGCCCCCAAACAAGTAAAGATGACACCCACCAAGAACAGCACACCCAAACCCAAGAGCTTCGGAGTACTCTTTGGGTACGGGTGGGAGAGGCTGCCAAAGCTGGTGAGTTGGGTCAAAGGCATGCCATGATATTTTCCCATCTCTGTCTCTTTTGATGACATAAACCCATTCTTCTGCAACACCAAAGCTTTTTCTGAGTGAGTAGAAGAAGTTACCAGACAAGAGACGGTACCATCTCTTGCAGATTAGTCTGAGCTTCCGGTGTTCAACTCTTGGGACTCGGATTAGGCAGGCTATAGCAAGATCATCTGGGAGTCCTGGGATCAACGGGGATTGGTTCCTGCTTCTATCACCTCGGCCTGGTTTTGGTTTGGCCCTTGTTGGATGGATCGATGGTTTGATATCGGGCCTGAGACATAGCCTTGTCCCCGGTACATAGCGTTTTGCTCCAGTAACGGTTTTGATTCCAGCATCTACTCTACATAAACAAGCTGTTGTATCCACCTGTAGATGTTGAAGACAAGGCCACAATCAAATCAGAATAAATATGATTGATTTGATTACGGGTAGATAATTCATAGTATCTTGCAATCTCTTACACATAGGTGTATTTAGTTCTTTGATAACATCAAGCAAAACAATTCTTCTTTTTATTCTACAGTAATTGTCTCTAATGATCATAGTGAGTAACAACATTCGTTAAAAGTCTCTTCAAAATCTAGACAAGGCTAACAAAACCAGAGCATTTGAAACATTTATAGGGATCTTTATCTAAGAGAGAGAATCTTCAGAAAGTTTATAGTGAATTACACAATCAAAAGATAGCACCTTCAAAGGAAAGGCTCATTAATTGAATTTGAATATAAGTGTTAAACATAAACATTCAAAGGAAACGGTTGGTTTAGCATTTCATTGCATATAAAGCATAAATTATAATCTGAAAGCAAGAAATAGATTACCAGAGGAGGCTGAATCATTCTGTCCATGTCTCTTCTTCCAGAAACCACCTTGCAAAACTAAAATCTCTCCTTCATAATCATAATCATAAATTTCTACAGATGAAAATTTATCAATCACTTTTCTTTACAGAATTCAACTTCAACACACAAAACACAGTCCCAAAAAAGTCTCTAGAGTCTAGAGAGAACACAATCTCCACCTCCAAAGTCAGCATAGCCCATTGAAGAAGGCTAAACCTAAACCCATCCTTAAAAGAGACTACAGTCAACAAAAGCTAGTCAACACAAAAACCCAACTTTATTACAGCATTATCTCAAGAACCTATGCCTAAATTCAATTACCCACATTGGAAAGCCTCATCAAATCAGCTTCCAAGGACTTCAGGCAAAGAAACAAGAAACCCCAAATCCTCTATTGGAGAGCACTGGAAAGAGAGAGAGAGAGAGAGAGAGAGAGAGAGAGAGAGAGAGAGAGAGAGAGAGAGAGAGAGAGAGAGAGTTCTCTCTGACCATTAATCTTCAGTGAAGTGTTAACCTAGCAAGCATACAAGAGAGGATGTTCAGAGAGAGAGAGAGAGCAGAGCAAACCTAAACCATTAAAGGGGGAGAGAAAAAGATGGGTTTTTGAATGATGACACCTTGGTTGGTGGATTTTATTGGAGGAAGGAAGAAAAGAAACAAACCACACCATGGATTGGAAGATAGCTGTTGTTTGACATTTGAGAAAAAGAAAATTGGTGTAGAAAATATCAAAAAATGAGGTAAGAGTAAGACTATTTATCTTGCTCTGATTTTTATTTTATTTTGAGCTGCTAAAAAATAAAATAAAAAAGAATAGAGACCAAGATTCAAAATGAGATATGATGGACCCCACAAGTCCACCAAAGCATTTGCTACCAGTGATTGCAAATGACTTTCAGCTATGAGTTGACCCACCAGCCCACATCATATGCACATCACCTTCCATTTCCTACTCCACAAAGGGTGTTTTTGTCATTTGATAAAATGTTAGCTATTTGCTGTTTTTGGATTGTGATGATAATACCCACTTAGACATAAATAATCACAGTGACTTCTTTATTGAACTAAAATGTTGACTTCTTTTATAGAAAAATTGCAACACCTCAAGAGATTTATGTGTATTACTCTCATTTGATTAACCTTTGCTTTGAAAAGGTAATTTATTTCATTTTTATAATTATAGCAAATTCAGGTTGTTGGTTCCCTTTATTGCACCTCCCAATCTGAACTCTGCATGATGAAGAAATCAAATTGGCAATGATATCTTTGGGTGAAGTGTGGCGTACCCCTTGTTTTCTTTTTCATTGCTATACTTTAATTTGAAAAATGCTTTCCTCAAAAAAAAAATTTGAAAAATAGTTTAGATTACGTGGGTTTTTAGGTGCTAGAAAAACAAAAACCCTCCATTTCCATAGAGGCTTGGAAAGATTTCCCAAAGCGAAGTATTAGACCCTTCTAGAATCACCTACAAACTATACAAATTATTAAAGTGAGATCAATACAAATATATATTATTTGTTTGTATCAAAAAGTAGATTAAAAATGACTGATGAATCAAACTAAACAAAACAAACCGTTGCACCTTCAGATCAAATGAACAAATTCATCCAAAATTTTATAAGCGAACTCCAAATATATATTTGTTAGTTAACGTCTATATGATTGGATGACCAATTAGTTTAGATAATTGATATAATATTTGTCATTTTTTTATAGTTTTAATAAAAAAACTCAAATTCAAATAAAATGGTCTAGAGACAATAACTTCACATAGTAATTGTTGAAACAAACATGTATAGAAATAAACATTATAAAGTCACTTGGTTGTGAATTGTTCATCATTGAGCTTAGTTGAGACTTCCAAACTTGGGTTTTGTAATAATGATATGGAGATGCTCCACCATCACCACAAGACATGAAATAAAAAGACATTCCATTACGTAGAAGAGGGAGAAAAGAAAAAAGACAAGAGGAATAATCAATTAGGTGTTTGAAATTCATTCCAATCATACTAAAAAAACTGAGTGATTGAGGAGAAACCAAACACAATACTAATAGCGGTCCAAATTGAGCTTAGAAAGTCCATACTCAACACTCCCAAACAAATCAGTTTGTTCCGTTCCAATTGAACTTACTCGTGACTCGTGATAGAGACCATGTGCCATCTTTGAAATTTGAAACCCTATCGCATCTTTAGGTTTCATGCTCATGGTTGACGAATCAGAGGTTTGTGGTGACAATGGCTTCTTATCACATTCATCAATCCATGTCTCCATACTATGCTGATTGCTCATGACAAAGACGGACACTTCATGTCTTGAACCTAACAGCGACTCTATGCTATACTCGATCAGATCAGATCATGTCAGTTTAGATATTTCGACCTTGATCAAGCTTAGTTAGGATAACTATACCGTTGCTATCCCTTTTTTGAATGTCATAATCACAGAAATGTGCCCACAAAACAAATAATTCAAAGCACTCAAAAGGTGTAAGAGAATTATAGAGGCAACCTTTTCTTTTCATGGAGGAGAATGTGGAAAAGATGTTTTCTCCCCCAACTAAGGGGACAAGCATGGTTGCTCCCTTTGTTATTGTCCTTCATCTCACACTATTTACATTACCAAAACACCCAAACCTCATCACTCCTAATCCCGCCTTTCAACGATCAAAACAATAGGCCATGAGAACCATACAAATCTTCACTAAACGAACATCAACAGTAGAGTACAAAACTAAACTGTAAATCATCATGTGTATGAGACCAATCTGTATCCAATGTATATAAACCATCTTCTGTATTGTATGCATTATCAGCTCTTCATCTAAGTCAGTGTTGTATGTGTATCTTACTTGTATTTTCCACAAACCTTAATCTATCCGAAGCACATCGTTTTGCTGTCTCAACGTCCCAAATATAAGATACGGAAATACAACCATACAAGCCATGAAGAGGGTGAACTGCATAAACATGAACACCAAGAATTAACATCTTTCAAAGTAAAAACAATCTGTGACAAGTGAAACATACCAGTAGAGGAAGGGTCAAGAAGCTCCATATTGGCCACAAAGCAAAGGAGAACCTACAAGAAAAACTTGTTAATCTAAACTAAACAGCCATTGGAGAGCTTTAACCAGAGAATGAGATCAAGGTTGTGCTTACAAGCAAAAGGAGAGGATCCCGAGTAGGGTGACAAATGGCAAGGTAGATACACTAAGTGTTTCCCATTTTTCATCGAACCTCCTGACTCTCCAAGCAACCATACTCGTGTAAAAGAAGATGAGAACGTTCAAACCAACACCTACCATCCCATAATACAAAGGTGTTCTGCAAGTCAATTTAGAACCGTTGCTGAGGAAAGTTGTAGATACTGATAACTCCAATGAGAAGAAGAAAAAGGTTTTGGGAAAAGGGTCGATTGAATAACATTCTCAGTGAATTCAAAGAATCCAGCCAAAGTTTGGAATCATAATGCACATGCATCGGGGTGGAGTACTCAACCTTCCCTCACCATTTCAGAGCAATAAAATAGGAATGTTATTCAAATTCTTAGAAGAATGTAACAACAAAATGCCATCAGATAATCACAGAATTCAGGAATTCTAACAACAAAATATACATATTTGTTTACAGTATATTCACTGCACTTTCTGCTTACTTGAAACACCATGCAAGACTTGAAGACTTTGGCTGTGGCCCTTAAAGGTCTTACGTATTATGTTGAGTATCAACCTTTTTAATCCCTCTGTTCACTGGATAAATAATTCAAAAATCTACATTTAATTGTCAGAGAGTCTTGCTTCTCATTTATAGAAATTTGGGAATGAAGTGGTTCTGATACTCAGACATACAACACCTGAGGTAATAGACAAGATCATGGTACATAGTCACCAGTTCCAATAATTGTCCTTAATGTGGTGGGAGGATAAACTAAAATCTCTTATTTAATGTAACACTATGACTTTCCTAATGTTTAGATGCAAGTTATATAAGCCCTTTAAACATTTCCAAGGAGTTCATAGAGCAAGCAAAACAATCTATTTCTAATCTTTTAGCTAAGTTAGTCAGGCTAATGTATGTGATGGGACTGTTGCGAATGTTTCAAGGACAATTTTCTCTACAAACAGGCTGAAAAATTGAAAAAAATAGAACTTATAAAACTTGTAATCCATTACAAGGTAGCATCAACATCAGTAATAGAGTTGTTAATATAACTGGTTGGGTTTGAGACGTATTTCCTAATTCAAACACTACCCCTAATTTGCTTGGTATGTTAGATTAACTGATGCGGCTGGACTATAGTCATCCTTATACAAACTCCAACCATGACACAAATGAACAATCTCTAGTATATCAATACAAACTAAAATCATCAAAACCCTAACCCCCCACAAATCCAGTTCAAATAATTATTTTACAATCTATGGAGGTACACCATATAGAAATTTCTCCAGACCTTACAAGACTATAAAAACACATGCAAAGAAACCAAACATGTAAGGAAGCTGCTAGGAAAGAATTTACCTTCTGATTCGATCATCGTGCCACAGAAGGTAAATGAGATTAGATCTTCTATCACCAAAGTATGTGACGAACAAAGCAGAAGCAATCCAAAGCACATTCTCCAAAATCTCAGTCCAAGTCCGACCCTTTGGAACTGTAGGTGAGAAAGGAGACAGCCGTGAGCAAGCATCGTCCTCAAGGTCATCACCACCAGAGCCATAGCCCTGGCTGTGCCTTTGCCTCATGAGTCCACCACCAATCGGTGTTCCACCTGACATGGTCTAATACAAAACAGATGCTAAACTAAGCAATTGAACATGCAACACCAAGAATCTCAGGCAACGAATCAACAATCCACTCCAAAACCTAAACCCACTTCTGAGATTCAATTCTCCAGTCAACCCACTGTCCAAAATCTTCTTCTCCGCTAGTCCTGAACTCCTAAATCCAAATCTTAACAAACAACGATTGAAACACAAAACAATCTAGACCAAACTACACAGCCCCATCGCCATTACCTCGAACCAAAAACATATAACGTGAGCTACGAATCTCACTGAACTCCAAAACCCACATGAAGAATCGAATTCCCTACCAGACCCACCGCCCCAAACCAGACCTTACTTGAAGAACCGAAAGGAGACCCAAGCACAGAAAAACCCGCCTCAAGTGCCAAATACTGCAAAACCCAAATTACAATTCAAACTCTTTTCGATGCCCACAAAGCCAGTGATTGGCTTCGGTTTTCCAAGTAGAGTCGTGGAAAGGAGGGAGGAGGTACAGGTGGGAATAAGCGAAGTCGACGGAGGGTATTTAAGTATTTTAGTAAGCTCCGGGTGTACTTCGAAGGGGACGGGAGTGATACCGAATGTCTCTGAACTTGAAAGAATGATAAATTTCTTATTTATATTTATTTGGGTAATTTCCACCTCAATACTCTAATTATCGTTTTATTTCACCTCAATACCCTAACTATTTTTCGTGGCATCTCAATACCCTAGAATGACATTTTCCGTCACTTTAGTTACCGCCGTCAACTTTCCATCCATTTTGGATGGAAAATTCTTGAAAAGTCCAATATACCCCTCACTAATAGTCAAATTTTCAAAATATGCCAATGGTTTTCAAAAATTCTTTTTATTTATTTTTTATTTTATAAAAATTAGAATTTCTTTAAAAATATTAATTTTTTATTTTATAAAATCAGTTTATATTTAAAAATATATATTTTATTTAAAAAATCATATTTTATTTTTAAAAAAATCATATTTTATTTAAAAAAAATCATATTTTATATAAAAAAATCATATTTTATTTATAAAAATCATATTTTATTTTAAAAATTCTGTTTTTATTTTAAAAAAATCTGTTTATATTTAAAAAAATCTGTTTTTATTTATAAAAATCATATTTTATTTTAAAAAATCAGTTTTGATTTTTAAAAAATCAGTTTTGATTTTTAAAAAATCAGTTTTATTTTAAAAAATCATATTTTTATTACAAAATTTTATTTTTAATTCCATATATATTTAATTCTTTACTATTTTCAATTATTGACTTATTTTACCATTTATCAACATAAATAAGAATAATTTAAAAAAAATGTCCAGATCTGTACATCTTCTTCGTTCTTCCATGGAACTGCAAACATAAATTAAAATGGAACTCAAACATAAACTCAGATCTTCAAGTCCTCCTTCCATGTTCTTTCAATTCAAACTCACCATGCCCACAAATTCACCATGCTCAGAACTTGTCCTTTTAATTCAATTTCATGTTCTTTGTAGATTCATCACAAACATAGCAAAATCAAAACTACATACATGTATATACATGTGTGTATATTCCGTGAATACACAATAGAACCCAACCCAAATGAAAATTACTTTTTGCCCCAAATCAAACATCCCCTAAACCCCAAAATGCCTCAAATCCCCCAAAACTACACCAAAAGCTTGCGTGAAGCTTCAGATCTGTAAACAAAAAATCCCTTCACCACGTCGTCGATGTAGGTGAAAGACCAAAACCCTCCTCCAAACCCTCACAACCAACCACAACACAACACCAAACCAAAGACCCTCTTCCCACATCGACACCCCAACTCCATCCTTGGCGTCCATGGAGCTCTCAACCCAGTTCAAGCAAGTCTTCGTGAACTCGGCCGTTGACGACGTCGACGTGCTTGACGGCAAGGAGGAGCATCTCCGAGATGCTTTCTTGAGGCCGGTGAGGGACAGCCCGTAGATGTGGTTGAGGGTGTGCTGCGAGGAAGAAGATGAGATGTGGTTTGGGGATTTGGGGATTTCATCTATGAAATTGGTTTCAATGAGCAATAAAAATTGGTTTCTATTGGGTTTGAATATGTGTAGATGAGAGAAAAAAATGGTAGAAAAAAAATTCTGATTGAAAAAAAAAAGATGGAGGATGGTTGAAGCAGCGAGGAGGATTGAAGCTTATATGAGAGAATGTCACGCCCCAATTTCAGTAAACCGAACTCGGGACGCGAACGTTTTAAAAACAATAAAACAATGAAACCTGTTTTGGATAAACACTTTAAAATCTCCATTTAATTAATCAAAATAATATTTACAACTTAAAAACACGTCCCAACACGTGGACAAAAGTACGAGGTATCCGTCACTAGACTCAAAAGACTGAACCCGGACTCCGCTCCTAGCTCCACAAGCTTCGAGAGCTCCCCTAGTCCGTCCTGTGATCAGTACCTGTAGGAAAAGCAGCTAGGGGTGAGCGTTCGCTCACCACCACGGATAACAGACTGACTACGGCATAATTAGCAGACAATGCCGGCAACACCAACAACAAACCCAACTTCGGGGATCACTGTCCCCAACTCAAGTACTCTGACTGACAAACACTCACGGTGACCTTCCTCGAACGACTCAACACTCAAACACGTAAGTAGACCCGACACAACGATCACGACCTCTTCCAAGGACTCAAAAGAAACTACGCAACACCAAACAAGATCACAAAGGATCGCACACCAAACAAGATCACAAAGGATCGCAAACCAGCTGCTCAGTAACCAATTCTGTTTCTCGCCCTTTCCGATCCCAATCGGTCCAGGCGGTCGATCTGTCTTACAACTTCTCTGTCCTTCGCTCTTTCCAACACAAAGTCGGTCTAGGCAGTCGACCTGTCTTACAACTTCTCTGTCCCTCGCTCTTTCCAACACAAAGTCGGTCCAGGCAGTCGACCTGTCTTACAGCTTCTCTGTCCCTCGCTCTTTCCAACACAAAGTCGGTCCAGGCAGTCGACCTGTCTTACAAATTCTCTGTCCCTCGCTCTTTCCGATCCCAGTCGGTCCAGGCAGTCGACCTGTCTCAGTAACCTCTCTCACTCAGGTAACCACAATCACAATCACAAGCAAGTTCAACAAACAACAACAACACAGGTTCAGCACTCCACATGCACTCATGGCCACCCAAGACAACAACCACAAAACACGGACTCAACAGCCCCACGGGCACTCACGGCCTCCCAAGACACGCCAACGATAAAGACACGGGTTCAACAACCCCACGGGCACTCACGGCCTCCCAAGACACACCAACAGTAAGGACACAGGTTCAACTACCCCACGGGCACACACGGCCTCCCCAGACACCAACAGTCAAAACACGGGCCCTCATGGCCACCCAAGACTCAACAGTCAAACACGGGCTCTCATGGCCACCCAAGACTCAATAGTCAAACACGGGCTCTCATGGCCACCCAAACACAAATAATAACACGGGCTCTCATGGCCACCCAAGACTCAACAATAATAGCACAGGCTCTCAAGGCCACCCAAACACAAATAATAACACGGGCTCTCATGGCCACCCAAACACAAATAAACAATCAACCTCCGGCTTAACCAAAGCCTCCAACAGTCCTAATATCAACAGTTTCTCAATCAACCTCCGGGCATGGTCATATGCCTCCAGTACTCCTAATATCGATGAGTTCACAAACAACCTCCGGGCATGGTCATATGCCTCCAGTAATTCTAATAACGCTAAGTTCTCTGCTCCTACGACACTACTAAGTGTCACATGCTTTTCCAATAATTGCTACGATCCCGTATCATGCATTTCTAATATTTGATAACCTACTTAACCCACGACACCCCAGTGTCACATGCAATTCTACTATTAACTTTCCCTAGTCAGGGCCGAGATCCGGCTACTTTTCCCTACCTCTTGAAGCGTGTCACAACCGATGCTCGCTCAAAATGCTCCAAATTTCACGCTTAGCCTCCTCTTTCCACGGTAGGCGACGCGGTCTACAATTATTACAATTTACACACTTTTTAAGTAAGCATGCCAAACCCGAATTTAAAGAATTAAACGCCCAAACTCAACCCCGACAATGTCGATCACTCCCAAACTTCCCAATTACTCGACATTGTCGATAAAGGGCTCGGAAAATCCCGATTCGCCCGACATGGCGAATCTGCCCGGGTTTTGGAAACGCCCTTCCGGGGCTCCGAAAATTCCCGTTTTCGTTTTTACGGTCTTAGAATAATTCAAGGGTTCCAACGCAATCGACGGAATCAATTTCCGACTTCCGAGCGATTTAATTCGCGTTTAAAGTTTCTAAACCCGAAATTCCAACTTTCACAATTTAATTCCAAATTTAGATCCGGGTGTGGATTAACGACTTGGAGAACGTCCTAAACCACCCGAACACGAAAACCCGATACCCGGGCATGTGGGCCCCACACGGCCATAATGGAAAAATTCCCTTTTTGCCCCAAAACGTTCCTAACGAACCCCAAACCTCAACCATTCATCTTTAAACCAATCTTAAACAAAACCCAACCTTAATCAAACCGTTTAAACTCAAACCCTAAAATTCAAACGTTCCAAAATGAAAATCGGTTAGGTTCTCACCGTAGGGAATGTCGATGTGAGCTCGATTCTTTTATCGTTGAGACGATCCACCGGTTTGATCGACGAGAAACGTCACAAATTCCCCCAACCTCTTCTCTTTTTCTCTCTTCCTTCTCTCTTCTTTCCAACACAACTTTCTCTCTCCAAGTCTTCTCTTTTTTTGAAATTAACGTGTATCAACAATTCATCCCTCTTTTGTTTTGTTTTAAAAATCAAAACTAACACTTAATTACAAAACTAACACTTAAAAGTAGGGGTGGGCAAAAAAAACCGAAACCGCTAAAACCAACCACCACCAACCGTAAACTGCACCGAAAAACCCGCAACCGGAAAGTTAACGGTTGGTTGCGGGTTCTTGACAATCGAACCGAAAAGTTAACGGTCGGTTGTCGGTTCTTGAAACGCAAAACTATCGGTTAACCAACCAAACCGATATTGTTTATCATATACATGTGGCTTCATAATAACCACTTATCTAATATAGATGAATGACCTAAGAGCACTCTTTTGTGTCACACAGATTGCTAACATAGAACACGATGACTTATATGTAATTTTTCTTTTGTTTTGGAGATTGTAGTAATATGTTTTTGGCTTAAAATAGAAATATGTGTATGGTTATCGGTATCTAAATTTGTACCTACATGTAGTAAAGTGGTTGGTTGGTTAAAACCACTAACCAACCGGTCAGTGAACTGGTTGGTTTCACTATAAAAAATTGGTTTTTGGGTTGGGCCTGGTTCCAAGATATGTCAAACCGGTAATATCGGGTTGGGTTCGTAAAGGGTTCCATTGGGTGGTTAACCACCCAATGCCCACCCCTACTTAAAAGTAGTCTTCTCTTGTCTTGTCCAACAACCTAACACCACCACATTGGTGACATGTGGCAAGTGGGTCCCACACCTTTGTGGAAAATATCAGATTCGCGAAATTCGGTCGTTTCGGGCCCCGAACAGGCACTTTTTCCAAGAAATCACGAAACTTGGCGGGCTACAAGGAAATGGCTCAACTAAGATCGCTGCGATGACGGCTAAGCTTTTTGGATCCAAAACGGTCCTCGAATGGACCAAAACGTCGCTCGGTTGACTTTTCCAGCGAAAAGTCAACATTTCCCAAAACAATCAGAAAGTTGCCATGAGTCCCCCGAAACTCACTTTGGTCGATAACGGGGTCAACTTAAGTCCGGTATGACCCTCGGGGTCCAATTCCGGTTCAATTCAGTGTCTGCTCAAATTTTTTAAATTTTCCTGTTTTTCGCAGGTTTGACTGGCGTTGACCGGGAGTGGTTATTACAGAGAAGGTGAGGGTATGAAAGAGAGAGTAGTAGAAATTAGGGGTTTAAAGTACCCAAGGGTAATTTGGGATTTTTTTTAAAAATTGGGGTCATGTGCCAGGCACATGACCATTTTCCATCCAAAATGGATGGAAAATTGACGGTAGGTACTAAAGTGACGGAAAATGCCATTCTAGGGTATTGAGGTACCACGAAAAATAGTTAGGGTATTGAGGTGAAATAAAACGATAGTTAGGGTATTGAGGTGAAAATTACCCTATTTATTTTTGAGATAATCTTGCACAAAAAAAGCTTATTGACCTTAACCGTTTTTATATTTAAATTATATTAATTTTTCATTTTTTAAGCAAGGTTGTTTTGCCTCATGAACGGTAACAATTACGATTTCAGTGGAAATGCGAATAAGACGAGACAAAGTATTAGTCATAATAGACACGATCTAAGCCAAAATGCTAGTCATATAATTACGGTGTCTGGCTAATCCAGGTAAATAATTAGGGGGAGGTGATTCACTCCGAGATTTACGCAGAATATCCTGACTTTTGTTTCTAACTCGATTAAGACAACTTGTGTTGTCTAGAGGACATGTTGATCCCTCGCACGAGACCCTTGAGTGGAGGTGAGGATGGTGCCAGGTTGCCAAAGAGGTCCCCAAGAAAAAGAGGGGACTTGGGATTGAGGTCTTTCAAATCACATTGGGACGGGATGCGTCTCCTTAATAGCGTCTCGCTCTCCATTCTAACAGTCATTGGAGTTGGTGAAGTTGCGTAGCAGGCCTCACTTTTTTGTTAGGGCCAACATGGGCTCCTGTTTATGACCCATGAGAACGTAGTATCGCCTTCAACTGTTCATCGACTGTTGCTTCCATCGACACCCACTGTCGTTGATCCCAACCTTTGCGATTCAGATCGACCGACCTTTTCTTTTCAACGAAGTCATTTGCGTCATCCTGATGAAATAGGTGGTCCATAGAGTGATGGATGAGATATAAGACCACGTCCCAGCCACCACACACGGCAGTGGGAAAAGAGAGTGTCGTCGATCCCTTTTCTAAAGGGATCTGGATGAGGGGGTGGTGGTGATGGGTTGACTATGTATGGAGGGGACGAGACCCGGAGAGAAGATCAAAGGCGACAACTACGACGACTAAATACCCTAGAGGAGGAAGAGAGAAGAAGCATCAATTTCTATGTTTTATTTTTGAATTTTTCATTTAGTTATTCTGAATTTTTAAATTTTCTCACCTATTTTAATAATGAATGAAAAAAATACCTTTTATTAAGGGTTATTTACGATAAGGTACCCTTATGTTTCGTCCACGAACGATAAGGTACCCTAATGAATTTTGTGTCCGATAAGGTACCTTAATGATTCGTCCACGAACGATTTGGTTTTCTGTTGTTAAAAAACTAACAGACCAAAGTGAAAAGACCATTTTGCCCTTTATCATTTTAGTTGACTTTTGACTTAATAGTGAAATGACCATTATACCCTCAGTTTTTATTTTTCCTTAATTTCTAATTACTTTTAATTTTCAAAATAAAATAAATAAATTTTTTAAAAACTGAATTTTTTTCTTTCAAAAATCAGTTTTTTTAAAAAAAATCAGATTTTTATATTTTAAAATCAGATTTTATATTTAATTAGTTTTATTTTTTAATAATTAATTTTTTTATATATAAATATTTTTTTTATTAAAAACAGTTTTATATATAAAAATCATTTTATTTTATAAAAAAATTAATTTTATTAAAAAAAAATCTGGATCGAGTTCGTCTTCTCCAGCAGCTCCGGCGTGGTCTCCGGCCACCCGTCCTCCGCCGGCGTCGTCCCCGGCCACCCGTCCTCCTCCGGCATCTTCCCTCCTCCCTCTTCCACCGCTGGCGTCGTTGATTTGGTTCATATTTGAACCAAATCGCGATTTGGTTCAAATCTGAACCAAATCACCGACGAAGACGTCGCCGATGGAAGAGGGAGGAGACGCTGGAGGAGGGGACGAGACGCCGTAGGAGAGGGTGGCCGGGGACCAGACGCCGGAGACGACGCCAGAGCTGCCGGAGAAGACGCGTTCTGCAATTTTTTTTTGATTTGGTTCAGATTTGAACCAAATCAACGATGCCGGCGGTGGAAGAGGGAGGAGGGAAGATGCCGGAGGAGGACGGGTGGCCGGGGACGACGCCGGCGGAGGACGGGTGGCCGGAGACCACGCCGGAGCTGCTGGAGAAGACGAACTCGATCCAGATTTTTTTTTAATAAAATTAATTTTTTTATAAAATAAAAATGATTTTTTAATTTTTTGTATTTTTAAATATTTTTTTAATTTTAATTATTAAAAAATAAAACTAATTAAATATAAAATCTGATTTTAAAATATAAAAATCTGATTTAAAAAAAAACTGATTTTTGAAAGAAAAAAATCAGTTTTTAAAAAATTTATTTATTTTATTTTGAAAATTAAAAGTAATTAGAAATTAAGGAAAAATAAAAACTGAGGGTATAATGGTCATTTCACTATTAAGTCAAAAGTCAACTAAAATGATAAAGGGCAAAATGGTCTTTTCACACCCCACTTAACTGAAAATGTCTAAGTTAGAGGAATATTCAGTTAAAAACTAACGGAATATGCCAATTTTAAACCAAATCGTTCGTGGACGAATCATTAGGGTACCTTATCGGACACAAAATTCATTAGGGTACCTTATCGTTCGTGGACGAAACATAAGGGTACCTTATCGTAAATAACCCTTTTATTAATTATAATTCATAAATATATATTACATACCTTAATTTCTTATTTCAACCTATTAAATTATTTCAAAAATAAATTGTTCACAACAGAAGGCATAATTACTGGCGTGCATGAAGTTCTCTCATAAACACACTCAACAAAAACGACGAGAAAAAGGGTTTGTAGTAATGGGAGTGGCGGCGCAGGAAGATTCCATGGAAACGACATTGGCAATGAGGCGAGTGACTATTGGGTAGAGCTCTAAGGTTAGGAGTAATGATGGTCTCGCTTGGAAATAAGTGTCGGGCACTGGTCTGTTTCCAATACAGAAGGCGTGTATGGAGTAGAGGGGCATGTTTTCTTTAATGGCAGCGACGTAAAGAGGAATACGAGAACCCCCTGATGGAGGAGGCGCAAGGACTTTGGTAGTCGGCAGATGATTTGTCCCGTACAGATCTCGTGCGAAGGTTCTCACGGACAGGGTCCGTAAACCACATGTAGAGCTCTGGGGTTTCAGAGGGTTGTGAGACCTCTAGATGTCCCTTTGGGTAGGTTAATGGGCATTGGTGAGTCATGGGAGGCGGTATCGGCCGACATACAGAACCAAAGGCGAGGGTCACGGGGTTCGCCAAAGGGTCTAGAGGGTCTAAGCAGCTATATAAGGTTACGGCGATACGAGAGGTGGTGGTGCCGCCAATAGAGGTATGAGTTCAGGGCGTGAGCTTCGCCTACGGGCTGGTTGGACATGTGTTGATGCCTCAAGTCTTCCACTGGAAGTAGTACCTTATATGTTGGCTATAAGATTTCTAGCGGATACTGGACGTGATGGCTCCCCTCGAAGGGAGGCATAATAGCGTTCTTCTTTCGGATGGAACGAGATAGAGTGATGATTCTAGTCGGAGAGCCCTGTGTGTTCAGGCTGTCTTTGGTGGTGCTAGTGGACCACGAATAAACCTACAACCCATATATATCGTCGTCATCCATTTCTTGGTGTGGATATGGGTCACCAATCTCCCGGTTGAATCCTGAAATCAAGGTGTGTGATTCTAAGTCGGGGGAGCTTGGGTATGTTCCTAACGATGGACGAAGACGGGAACGAGATGATTTGGGGAGACTTCATGAGTATCCTGGTACGGCTCAATGTTAGAAAACCCTTGCAACTACATATTTTGGTTTTGGGGGGAGGAATATAAGGTACGGTCTCTTTTGTGCCTCTCTTATGAGTACTTACCTGACCACTATCTTGCAACCGTGTGGGGCATCTGAGAAAGGAATTCACAATAGGTACAATTCACGTGGGTTTACCATGAGGACCACTATGGACCCTGGTTGTTCTTGGGGTATTGGGCCTCTTGGAGGTTCAGTAGCGACATGCCATATGGGGCTAAGGAACCCATCCCCCCAGAGAAGTCTGCGTCGGTCAGATTCATAGACCCTCAGGTCCGATCGTTTTTTCGGTGAGTTTTTATTCCATTTTTCACCGGGATTTTGTTTCTCTACGTTTCTGCGGTTGTTGCTGACGGTTTAGACCTTCAACCCGATTCATCAAATCCCAAGATTTAGAACGTCGAGCCAATTTTATTAACATGGCTGGTGTGCTCTCGTTTTCTTCCTTTTGCCCCGTCTTAGTCTCTCTATATGGACAGTATTGCAAAATTGTTGCAACTTCTTCCTTGGCTGGTCCCGTGGCCACAAAGGACGTCAAAGATGCTGCTCCGGCCAAAAGGAAGGTCACGGTTGAGTCGAAGGAGGTCTCGGATAAATAGAGGATTAAGACAAAGGTCCTAGTTGCAGCTTCTTCCTTGCCTGGTCCCGATCCTCAAGCCACCAAAGATGGCCCCAAAGACGTTGATCCGGCCAAATAAAAGGCCAAAAAAGGTCATAGCCAATTCGAAGGAGGTTTCGGGTAAATCTAGGGTTAAGACGAGGGTCTTGGTTGTAGCTTCTTCACTAGTTAGTCATGTTTCCACCAAGTACGGTCCTAAAGGCGGTGTTACGACCAAAACGAAGGCCAAAAATCAAGAAAACTTAGCTGAGTCGGATCAGAATACAGAGACTTTTGTGCATAATATCCCAAATGGAACGACTTCAGAGTGGGTAAGGAATATGACGGGTTCCTATGGCGAGGTGGTTTCCGCCATTGTTCTCAAGAGACCAAACAGACGAGGTTTTTGCTTTGGTTTTGTCAAGTTCAAGACTAAGGAAACTACTTCGATGATGATCGATTCACTCAATGAGTTTAAATACAATGGTCATACACTCTTTGTTTCCATTTCCCGGCCTGGTAAAAGGAAATCACGGTCGTCTGGGACGAATCAGGGCTAGTCTGCTCAGACATCAGTGAAACAGAGCATCCCATCTTTGGAGGAGTCGATGGGAAAGCAGTTATGCTCTGACCCAATACCTTTAAAACAAGTATTTCATACCCTTTAACAGCAACTCCGGCGGGATAAAACACAGGAACGTGTGGACTGTTTTCCTGAATTCCCGACTGACATCTCTAAGCTCTGGGAGAATATTCTACAACCGCGTTTTGTGGGAAATCCGATCCTTGAGCGTGATCAACGCAATTACATTTCAAATTTTGTAATCAATTTCAAAGATTCTATCACGCCCCAAATCCGGTTTTGACCGAACTCGGGACGTGAACTTAAAGAAATAATAAATAAAGCAGTTTCAACGGTTATAAATTTTAAAAATAATACTCTAAAATCCATAACTCCGATAAAATGAGTCAACAGCTCATAAAACACTGTAAATAAAGGTTCGGTTCAAAATAACAGTACGTCTCTAGACAAGCTAGCCTAGGACTCTCGCTAGCTCCCCAGCATCGAGCATCCAGCTAGTACAAATCCCGTTCAAGACCTGAAACACAACAAGGTAAGGGGTGAGCTTTCGCTCAGTAGAAAAAGTAGTTAAGGTTATGAACATCAGTTCACCACCACGAGTAATCGTCCAATTAGGGCATATTAACAAGCATAACTATCAACAACGCCCGCGGGACAAGTACCAACAACCAATCACCCTCGCAAGACCACAATCACCTATAAAACAACGCACATAGCCAACCAGCACGCACATAACACACAACAGAACAACACATAACGTAGTACAACCGTTCCCAACATCACCGGCTATCACAACCCGTCCCATTTATATCGTACCGAGAACACAGAGCATCGGTCCCGACATCTTCCCATCACGTAGACTCGGGGTAACATCCCAGACTGGAAATCCCTCAGTCGGACGTCTTCCCGTCACGTAGACTCGGGGCCTTAAGCATAACGGACCGGCACATACCTCGAACGTACGCCTTCCCGGACCACATAGCATCAGGGTAATGGTAAAACTGTCCTCGTCCTCGATACTCTACACCGGCATACTCTCTCAGTGTGGGTATCATACCGGACACACCTCCTCTTGGAACACACATCAAGAGAATAACGCGCATCACAAAGCCATAGTTCGACCACGGTATACCAACCGAGTCAACTCACCATAACACACAAATCGGTCTATCACTCACCTGATCATATCACAACCAAAGATTCACATCACATCAAACACGGCACACTTGCCCACACATAGCCACAACATGCTACACCGAGTATATTATAACATGATTCTTAATCTTATCGACACTAAGTCACACATCGTGCATCTCAATCAAAGATCATGACATTTCAATCAGCACACAACTTAAGGCTCGACATGGCCATTCTACCAGCACGACAATTTCCCATAATTGAAAGCGATTATTCTAGTGAATCACATCCTATATGCCAACTAGGACTCGTCCGGTTATTAAAGTAATTGAAAGCGGTTATTCTAGTGAATCACATCCTATATGCGAACTAGGACCTTTCCGGTTATTATTATTATTCTAAAAGCATACTAGTAACTTTTCGCAATTAAACCGGTATTCGCTACTTTCCCTACCTCAAAAGTAATCAACTTTCAACTCCTAGCTGCTGACGACCTGGCTCGCTTCCTCCTCCACTTCACGAGATCTAAGTGCCTCATCCCCCGTCACGCTCGGGTCCAAGGTCTTGGATCACAAAACAAGTCGCGAATAAGAGTAATTCACAAAGCTATACAAAGGAAAACATTCCCAATTAACCCCAAAAGGACCCGGTTATAGATACTCGTCCCAATTACTCGAAACCCAACAAAATGGGCCCAAAAGGCCCAAAACAGGTCTGCCACGGTTCTGGTCACGGAGCCTTGATGGGCTCCGCCACGGACCTGGTCACGGATCCGTGGGCTGCGCCGTCACGGTTCTTCTCACGGAGACGTGACTGGCGCCGTCACGGTGCCCGTCACGGATCTATGACCGGTCAGGCACTATTCCGCCTTCTTCTTCCTCCAGCCGCGATTTTCACGAAAATAACCCAGAAACCTCCATTGATGACCTCTCCAAGCTCCAAAACAGTCCCTAAAACGTCTCTATTTCAAAAACCATCATGGGTATTCATCAAAACTCCACAAAACTCAACAAAACCAAGCATCCAACATCAATTTTCTCCAAAATTTCATCATCCAAACACCAAACTCCAAAACCCAACCGTTGTTCATCATTTTTCTTCAAAACCCATCAAAATCGATAGAAACAAAAAGAGATTAGATATTCACATTGGTAATGAAGAATAGATGAAGAAGAAAAGGTTTGGGAGGTGATTTGAGGTATAAATGGGCAAAAAGTCTTCTCTTTTCCCTTACTTCTCCTTCAAGCTTCCATGAGAGCTTCTTCTCTCTCTCTTGAAAATTTCAGCCAACTCTCTCCAAATGGGCTGAAATGCACACCCAAGGCTCCCTTTAACCTAATAGTGTAGTGACCCAATTGCCCTTAATGCCCAAAACCTTCCCAAGACCAAATTCAAGGGTGTAAGGGTCTTTTTGTCCTTGTTTCTTCTCATCCAAGTCACTATGGACATGTGTCCATAATGGGAACCATTGCTAACCCAAATAAATCTCAACACCTTTAAATAATTTATTTTAGTCCTTAGATAACAGATGTTTGACCCGAAATTGCCTGATAGTTGACTTTTCCAAAATTACAGTCAATTGAAAGGAAACGGCCCAATTAAGCTAACTGTGACGACGACTAAGCTTTTTGGGCCCTGGAAAGCTCCCGAATGACCCCCGGAGTCATCGGTTAACTTTTCCGGCAAAAAGTCAACTTTCGTCGAAAACCTCCAGTTCGACCGGGATCGACCGGGGGCGGTTCTTACAGATTCAACCGTGATCTCTCGCTCGATTGAAATAGAATGTGGTGAAATTATGCAAAGGGAGAAGGTACACATAATTGATCAATCGGTGGATGAAGTGGATGAGGGTTTGACTCATACACAAGCCTAGTTCGAGCCCATAGTGATTGGTCCTTTTGTGAACAGTACAAATGTAGCTGCTAAATGTGTGGGTGAACATGTTCAAGTGGAGGTTGAGCTTCCAAGTTCTAAGCTCTCAAATTGTTACGTGACAGAGGATATGGTCGGGGCTGAACAAAACCGAAATACATGTGTGGTTGTTGGAGGACATGTAAGAGATAGTACCTAGAAGGACGTTCTAGTCAATCCCCTAAAATGCCTGAGTCGGCATATTGTGACGGTAACCAAAAGGATTAAGGGGGAAAAAATACTCTACTTACACTATTTAAACTCGAACTGCAACTCAGAGTGAACAAGAAAGGCTAGCAGCGCAGCGTAGAAAAGAGATTTGGAGACCGTTTGTCACCACAGGGAAGTTGGTGATTAAGTGAACTTTCTCTGAAATATTTTCCAAAGGCGTCTGTTAGGGTTTCAGTTTTGTGTTTGGTTTGTTTTGTTGCTTTTCGTTGGAGGAGCATTTAAGTTGTGGGGTGACCCTCTTTCGGGTGGTTCGTCCCATCTTTGTAATTTATCTCAAATTTCAAAGATTAATAAATTTCATTGCTTATAAAAAAGACAAAGCGCATAGCGTCGGACGGAAGAAAAAAGGGCGAGCCGCCACCATGGCGTATCCCTGTGGTAGGGAACTACCAGATGTCGAGATTTACCGTTGAGGTGAACAGGGAGAAGTAAGTACACGACTTCGACGACTCGCCAAGGTTGGATCGCAATGGAATAGGAGAAGGAACATATGGGTGTGCGACCTCTATAAGCCTGAACTTTAATTATCGTTGTCCCTCTCCGGGTGTGAACTCTTGCACTACTTTCCTGATCTTGTTCCTTATCGTAGGTGGCGCTGAATCCTATCACGTCCCATCCAAACTTCGTCGGAGGTGCGGTGAGAAAATCCTCTATGTCGGTCCAACGCCACCAATGCGCCCTCGATGTTTTCGCTAGAAAACCTAACGGACACTCTCTATTCAAACTATCCTCCCCATACATTGTCCCATCTCGACAGGGACACTGCCGTGTGTGTCGGATATGACGCCTTTACTGTTGTTGGCGTCCCATCTCATACGTGCTCTCAGAACCGTATACAACCGCCAACGTCAGCTTCCCTCGAGCTGCAAGCAAGCTCGTTGTTGTAGGAGCGCGACAGATACCCATGCGGATGTAGGGATCCCCTCCCCACATTACATGCTACATCCACTGTCGTCGAAAAGTTTCCTTCAAGTCTCCTGTAATGTCCTAACCCGCAACCTAGGTCTCTGTCAAAACCATCGTAACATCCAAGATTGCAACACCTCTTTGGACGTGTGAGATGGGAGGGAGAGAAAGACGACTTGAGTTTATTGAACTCAGCAACACAACGCATGATTGTAATGACTAGTTTATTTCACATCTAAAATTCATACTTTATCATAACCAAACAATTCTTACATTTTTAATCACAATTCCATTTTCTCCGGAACAAAACACATAAGCAAGTCACATGATTGATTGGAAAAGACATACTCAAAATTATTTTGGAAATTTTATTAATATGGTACATCATAACTCAATGGTAAAACACGTTACATGATTCTCAACACTACTAGTAATTATTTAGAGAAAAATCTAACAGCGTGATCACTAAAAAAGTGAAAAACTACAAGATCGTTGGGGCAAAAATTATGCACTAATTAGAAACTTATGTGATAATTTCTCAAACGATCAGAACCGAAACTTATTGCGAACGAACGGATTTTTCCTTTGATATACTAAAACTATCAAACTAAAGTTTGTAACTTTCTTTTCTTATTACTTTTCTTGTATATCTTTTTTACACCAAATGGCCCTATTTATAAGAGATATAGTCGGCCGCTATATGCTTGCTCATGTATTTGGTTTAACATAAACTTAACATGTGTCTATGTGGTGGTGGCTACCAAGGCACCCCACGTGTATTACAACACGCCCCCTTGGACACCACCATTTATGAATATATCAAATGCGCCTTAAGTTGCCTCGTTAAAAACCTCCTCAGGAAAGCCCGGTGGGACAAAACCTGTAAGGAAAAGAGTGCAATGCGCAAAACGTGCTTCATGTTGTGCTTGATGTTGCCTCGTTAAAAACCTTTCCAAGAAAACCCTGTGGGACAAAACTTGGATAAGGGAAAAAGAGTGCAGCGCACAAAATTTATCACCCCCTAACTTCAGGCAGGCTACTTTGGTTGCTTGCTCAGACGACGCATGCCGATCTTGTGAGCTAGCTTCTCAAAGGTAGAAGTCGGCAAGGCTTTAGTAAATAAATCAGCAAGATTCTCGCAGGATCGAATCTGCTTGACATTTATCTCATTACTCTTCTGGAGCTCATGAGTATAAAAGAACTTCGGAGAGATGTACTTGATTCTGTCTCCTTTGATATAGCCTCCTCTGACTTGAGCTATACAAGCTGCATTGTCTTCATATATGATGGAAGGATAGCTTGGCGAAGGAATTCCGACTGAGCATAACACATGCTTCAAAACGGATCACAGGAAAACACATTCTCGGCTAGCTTCATGTAGAGCCACAATCTCCGAGTGGTTTGAGGAAGTCGCAACCAAAGTCTGCTTCGTAGAGCGCCAGGAGATGGCTGTTTCACTGCAGGTGAAAACATATCCTGTCTGGGAGCGAGCTTGTGAGGATCTGATAAATAGCCTGCATCTGCATATCCGACCAGGCCGGCGCTCCCCCTGGACTTAGAATACATAAGTCCCAAATCTCTAGTCCCGCTTAGGTAACGAAGTACATGCTTGATAACGTTCCAATGTCGTCGAGTGGGTTCTGAACTGAACCGGGCAAGTACATTTACTACGAACGCTATGCCAGGTCGCGTACATTGTGTCAAATATAACAAACCCCAAATAGCATTTAGATGTGGTACTTCAGGACCAAGTATCTCTTCATCTGCCTCCTTGGGACGGAATGGATCTCTTCTGGGATCTAAAGAACGAACGACCACTGGAGTACTGAGAGGGTGAGCATTATCCATACTAAAACGCTTCCAAGGCTTTTCAACATATGCTGATTGATGGATCAAAATACCATCAGACAGATGCTTGAGCTGCAGGCCGAGACAATGTCTAGTTCTTCCCAAATCTTTCATTTCGAATTCTCGTTTCGGATAATCTGAAGCTTTGAGGATCTCTTCTGGAGTCCCAATCAGATTTATGTCATCAACGTATACTGCAATAATAACAAACCCGGAGGTTGTTTTCTTAATGAACACACATGGACAAATAACATCATTCTTATAGCCTTCTCTGGTAAGGTACTCGTTAAGGCGATGGTACCACATCCTACCAGATTGCTTTAGTCCATACAGAGAATTCTGTAATTTTATTGAACATAGATCTCTGGGGATATATATCATTGCTTCAGTCAATCTCAACCCATCGGGGAGTTTCATATAGATATCAGTGTCCAAATTACCATACAGGTAAGTAGTCACAACGTCCATCATGCACATATCAAGTCCTTCAGAGACTGATAGGCTGATCAAATATCTGAAAGTGATCATATCCATTACTGGGGAATATGTCTCATCAAAATCGACTCTTGGTCGTTGAGAGAATCCTTGGGCCACAAGTCTACCCTTATATCGGGCGACTTCATTTTTCTCATTTCGTTTCCTTACAAATACCCACCTGTAACCAATAGGGTTGACATCTCTGGTGTCTTGGAAACGGGCCCAAAAACTTGGCGTTTCGCCTATGAAGCCAATTCTGCCTGAATTGCTTCTTCCCACATAGGCCAGTCATCCCTGTGACGGCATTCGTCGATGCTTCGGGGCTCGAAATCAAACTCATTTATGATCTCGTTGGCCACCGTGAATGCAAAGACTTCATCAACAATAATTTCCTCATTTCTTAACTCTTCAGGAGCATTAGAGTCTTTTGGTACTTCTGGACCGATTGGTACTCCTGGACCGATTGGTACTCCTGGACCGACTGGTACTTCTGGACCGATTGGTTCTTCTGGAACCGACTCTGGTAGTTCTTCTGGAACTACTTCTGGTAATGAGGCTTTTTCATCGGCTGGTTCTTCTGGAACCACCGCTTTCTTATTCCCTATATTCGTCTGACATTTCCGCTTCCGGGGAACAATGTCTTTTGATCCAACTGGTCTCCCACGCTTCAGGCGTGCACTAGAGGAATCGATAGCTACTTTTGCAGTATCGCCAATGACCTTAATTCTAGCTGGTACATTGATTGCATCTATATAAGACCTTGTCATCTTTGACGTGTCTGCAAATGCATCAGGCATTTGATTTGCAACATTTTGCAAATGAATTATTCTCTGTACTTCTATTTCACATTGTGACGTGCGTGGGTCTAAATGAGACAACAAACTCACTTTCCATGAAAGTTCATGCCCAACTTCAGGAGGCTTATAAGAGAGTTCAAGTCTTACTTCAGGAGGCTTATCTTTCTCACCTAGAGGTGGAAATGTTGTTTCATCAAAATGACAATCGGCAAATCTTGCAGTAAACAAATCACCCGTCCGAGGTTCAAGATACCTTATAATGGACGGTGAATCAAAACCAACATATATCCCCAACCGACTTAGGGGTCCTATTTTTGTGCGTTGAGTAGGTGCGATCGGCACTTGCACCGCGCAACCAAAGGTTCGCAAATGGGATATATTAGGTTGGTTCCCACACACAAGTTTTACAGGAGAATATTGATGATAAGCACTTGGTCTTATACGAGTTAAATATGCAGCATGTAATACAACATGTCCCCAAGCAGAAATAGATAATTGTGATTGCATTAGTAATGTGCGTGCAATTACCTGTATACGTTTGATAAACGATTCTGCTAACCCATTTTGGGTATGGACATGTGCAACGGGATGTTCAATATCAATCCCTAAAGACATGCAATAATCATCAAATGCTCTTGATGTGAACTCACCAGCATTATCAAGACGAATAGACTTAATGGGATGATCAGGGAAATGTGCCCTCAGCTTAATGATTTGTGCCAACAATTTAGCGAATGCAACATTTCACGTTGACAATAAGCAAATATGAGACCATCTGCTGGATGCGTCTATCAGGACCATGAAATAACTAAATGGTCCACTAGCTGGATGTATAGGGCCACATATATCTCCCTGAATTCATTGCAGGAAATATGACATTTCAATATTAATCTTGGTTTGCGATGGTCGGACCACTAATTTTCCTTGTGAACAAGTTGTACATGATATCTCATTGGACATTAGGATCTTCTGGTCCTTTAATGAATGCCCACATGAGTTTTCAACAATCCTACGCATCATGGTCGATCCCGGATGACCAAGACGATTGTGCCAATGCATAAAAGCATTTGGGTTAATGAACTTCTGGTTCATTGTTGCGTAGGTTTCAACGGTTCTTATGGTTGTATAATACAAACCTGATGATAGAACCTGTAATTTTTCAAGTACACACTTTTCACCACATTTATTAAAAGTGATATAGAGAAACTCAGTCTCATTTTCACTTCTGGTCTCGACATGATATCCGTTGCTACGAATATCCTTGAAGTAAAGTAGATTTCTTCTGGATCTACTTGCATATAAAGCATTACGGGTATTTAACCTTGTTCCATTTTCTAATATCAAGGTAGCTTTTCCGGAGCCTTCTATTAAATTTTTAGTACCCGTAATTGTGCTAACATTTGCTTCAACCAAGGTTAGATAAGAGAAATATTTTTTATCTCTTAAGATTGTGTGCGTCGACGCGCAATCAACAATACATATGTCCTCATCATTTCTGTAAATACGTGACCCATAGTTGGGATCCATATCCTTTCATAAAAAGTGTTATATTAGTTTATAAACTTAGGAAAAGATTACAAAAACTTTATATATATTAACTTAAAGTAGGGGAATACATAAACACACAAGTTCAAACTACATTTTCATCACGGTCCACATTTCTGTCATCATCTTTAAAGAAGTCGGAGACTGAAAGCTTGATCGGAGCATCTTCAGGGCTCACATGATCAATGAAATTTGTCTCAGCGACCTTCTCTTTTCCCTTTATCGACTCTTGGTATAACTTTACCAAGTGGTTTGGCACACGACATACTCGTGACCAATGATCAGTCCCCCACAACGGTAACATATATTTTCGACATTTCTGGGAGCCGGGTTCTGTGGGCCTTTTCCTTTCTCATGTCGGGTCCACTTCTGGTGGTACACCCTATCATCTCTTTTATAAGGTTGGAAATTATTATGCCTATATCCCTGACTGCGACCACGTCCACGACCTCGATCTCGACCTCTAAAGGGTCCTCGGCCTCGTCTGGGTCCAGAGTTACCATCATATCCTGTCACATTCGCTTCAGGGAATGGAGCACTGCCTACGGGGCGAGTTTGATGGTTTTTCATTAATAATTCATTGTTTTGCTCTGCAACGAGCAAACAAGCAATCAGATCTGTAAATTTCTTAAACTCTTTTTGTCGATATTGCTGCTGCAGGAGCATATTCGAGGGATGGAACGTGGAGAATGTTTTCTCAAGCATAGATTCGTCAGTTATTTTCTCACCACAACTGCGAAGCTTGGAAACAATTTTAAACATGGCCGAATTGTACTCATTTACGGACTTAAAATCCTGAAACCTGAGGTTAGACCAATCATATAGGGCACGAGGGAGAGCTATTGATTCCATATGCTCAAATCTCTCCTTGAGTTGAACCCATAAACTAAGGGGGTCTTCGTCAATTATATACTGAAGTCGTAGGTCTCTATGCATGTGATGACGGATTAATATCCGTGGCTTTGTTTTTGACTGACTCGTTATTGCCCTCTTTTTTGACGTCTCCAAGATTCTGAGATCTCAAGTGGAGAGTCGTGTCTAGCGCCCATTCATAATAGTTCTTCCCGTCTAGTCTAACGGGAGCATAATTAAGCTTTGTGAAGTTATCCATCCTGAACACTGATCAAAATAATTGCATGTCAGAATAATACTCGACTTCAGGTCGTTGGTATTATATTTTGGAACTTCTGGTCCAACACATATCGGGTCGCTAGTATTATGTATCTGGAACTTCAGGTCCAAACGTTTAGGGTTTAATGAATTTTTTATTAATTTTTTTAAAATTCAGGTATTAACGGTAGAATACGAGTATGCAGTAAACATCAAATTTCTGATGTGAAGATCCAATATACATTGGCAGTAACAGAGCATACTTATTAAAACCGTAAATAAATTTATATAAACGAGCATGAATCAGATATAAATAAATTAACGATAATTTTAATATATGATACCTGAGCCGTAGAATAGAGCGTTCGTACTGAATAATAATTTGAGAAAATATAACGATTACAACGGAGCAGAGTCGTGCTGATAACGTGTTGTGATAATTTCTCAAACGATCAGAACCGAAACTTATTGCGAACGAACGGATTTTTCCTTTGATATACTAAAACTATCAAACTAAATTTTGTAACTTTCTTTTCTTATTACTTTTCTTGTATATCTCTTTTACACCAAATGGCCCTATTTATAGGAGATATCGGCCACTATATGCTTGCTCATGTATTTGGTTTAATATAAACCTAACATGTGTCTATGTGGTGGTGGCCACCAAGGCACCCCACGTGTATTACAACCGAAACAATGTTGTAAAAGTCTCTCTTGGTTTGCTTAGGCCACTGCCTAGCCTCCAAAATATGTAAAAACGTTCGGTTCGTCCTCTCGCTTAGACCTTAAAATTTAAAACCATCTGATTTGTCCGATTAGTCAGAAGTATGAGATTCTATTTTGTGAGGTTGGACCTTTAAAATCGAGATGCAAAAGTAGAGACAAAATGTGTGTAATTGTCTTGAGTTTCTTGATAATAAAATATGTAACGTGTCCTTTTTTGGTGGTTTGTTTTATCTCTTATTCTTTATTACGAAAGAAAAATACAAGTATACATTTGTAAACCTTTTTATAATTACTAAAAGATAGTGAATATAATTTTGGGTTATATTTATGTACAAAAAAAATTAACATTATAATTTAGATTTAATTAAAATAAAGAGTAAAATCAAAATGAACGTATTATTTAGTTTAATAGGATATTTTATTTTGAATTTTAATACTTGTCATTTATTATATCATACATATAATTTACATTTTGAATTTTTATTATATTTGTGTAATATAATAAAAAAATTAAATCAACTTAGGCCCTGCCCAAGCCCCGACTAACCCCAAAAGCTTTTCATCGCCCAATTAACGTCTATCACTTTTTACCACCTTGATTAGAAGCATGTGTTGTGCATATGTTTTCGGTTGCTAATCAAGACAAGCCACAAACAGTTAAATGTGATTAGAAAAAGAAAAAGGAAACTGTGTTGATTTTTAATGAATACGCCAGCTTAGGCATAACAAGTCTTTCAGGTTTTTCTTAATTTAATCCACAAAATTCATAAACAAAACTGGACAGCTGAAAAACTGATACACATTACTCAATCCCAAATAGACAACTACAACACTTAAAGATCAGAGTGCTCAAAATTATTACTTACATAGACTTACACAGTAGACTTGCCGTCCACGCTCCCTCCTCCACTGCACAAGCTAACCAAGTCCATCAATGTTGAGTACAGTGTGTCCAAAGACAAATGGCCCAAGAACTTCCTATACTCCGATGCAGCATTGGTTTTGTCCATGCTAAGCTTTTGCTCCTCTGAGAAGTCATTCTCCATCACCAGCCACCATGAGATGCATCCTTGAGGATCGTCTGGGTCCACATGTGCAACTAGGCTCAGTGTTTCACCCTGCTCTAGCTCAAATGTCAAGCATAGAAAATCACGATTTGCTTTTATTCCCACCATCACTGCTTCTTCGTGGAGCCATCGGATTACTTGACTTGCAACCTGTTCCAAACACACAAATATACAACACTCATGTATACGACAAAACACTGTTTAGGAGTTGGTTTCAGCATCGATCAGTACAAGACAAGAATACCCCTTACCCAAGGGTGTGTTGAACTACTATTACTGCCTATAATCCAACGTGTCCACACACAAATATACCACATTTACGTATACAACAAAACACTGTTTAGGAGTTGGTTTCAGCATTGAGCGGTACAAGACAAGAATACCCCTTAATCAAGAGTGTCTTTAACTATTTTAATGTTTAGGTAATATTAAGTATAATGGAGTTACCGACGCTAGCTTGTCCAACTAGTCAGGCACATGACATGAACTTGGGTCCATGAGACCAGGGTTCAAGTCCCAGCAGCGGTGTCACAGAAACCTTGTTTCTCTCCAACTTTAGTTGGGCCTCTTTGTCCTTCTCTGTCCAACTGCGTTGGACCTCTTTGATCTCTCACAAACTCTTGTTGGGTCAAGTGGCAAAAATAGACCTACCTCCCTTCTACATAAGGGGTGGTCTTGAACCCAAATCTTGGTACATTTAAATAATTGCTGGTAAAAAAAGATAATTAGTTTTGAAAACCATAGTGATATAGAAGACCAACCTGCTGCAAAATTATCTTGGGTAGATCCACCAAGGCACAATCATATCTGTTCATAGGGCAGATGTCCTCAGAACTCCCTTTAAGAAGACTAACAGCGTTAGGAGCACCTTCTCCCTCCACATTAATGCAATCTTCATTTACAACCACCTTAATACGAAATTGAGACTTAATGGTTTTCATATGGTAAATGTCTGATATCCGGGTTTGGCTGCTTGCATTACGAACGGATTCTGGAACCATCATGAAGAGTGTCCATGAAGAAATTCGAGAATGCCACGTGGGCTGAGATATCAAGTGCAGATATGGAACCCTGCAAACCTACAGGTACAAAATAAACCACTGAGAAAGTTCAATTACAAATTAAACCCAAAAGTTTCATTAACAAGGTCCACAAGAAATGGGGACAATACCACATTTTCTAGCTCCATAAGAACTTTGTTTGAAAAGATCCTATGAGCCAGAGAGAAGCAGAAATGACCAAGAAGACCAGATCCATCTTTCGCTGGTTGACCAGATACTCTAGTACTGTTAAAGGTAGGTTTATCCTTTGCCTTAACAAACATATACTCATGAGAAATTTGTCGCAGATATATTTCACAACTAGCTCGACTAGGAAATGCTTGTATCCTTGTAATGGAATCTTGTTTTTTGTCAGATGATTTCATCTCATCGAATGTATCAATAGGTGAAGCTGAAGTTTCTTGACTAGGTGTGTTTAAACGGTCATTTGTTTCATCCCCTTGACTGGATGGCCCAAGTGATATGAACACTGAAGTTCTTTGACCCAAATTCAACTGGAGATAATTTTCTCGTATACCAGTCATATTCACTCCTGTGGATGGGTTGAATGCTTCATGATTTACTAAATCAAACACCTGAAATTGGAAGGCCCAAAGAGGAAAAGTATTAAAACAACTGATAAACTTATAAATGTATAAATGAACATGTATATAGCCAAGTGTGAATGGAAAAGCATTTACCTGCTCATCAAAGATTGTTTGATGAACCTTACGAAGGACTCCATGTGTTCCTTTGACACTGTCATCATCACTCGTTGATGGATTCACACTTTCTCTTGAAAATTGCTCGGTTTTGGTTTTACTTAGTTCACTTGAATCACAGTCACCATGTGCTTTGAGAAAACCAAAATGAAGTGATCGGCAGGAATTTGGAGGTAAATTTATAGCCAGCATCCCAGCAGAGTCATGATCAACACGTAAAGTAGAAAGAAAAGGCCGGCTTATAACTGCTGGATCCGAAAATGAATTATCGAATAAATCAACTGTAAAGCCATCATTGCCAGGAGCAGAAGCTCCGATTCGCAGTCGCTTAACTTTCCAGTTTTGCTGCAACCTATACATTTTTTCAGAAAATTCATTAAGTCAATGTCATTGAAGTGGGGAAGAAAGGTGTAAATGAAATGTACTAACTATGTTAACTCCTAAATCTATACAACTTATAGAGCCAATTTTTTTAATTGCTTTAAATTACAATGCTTAGCAGCTCTCATGCCTACGAGAAAGCAACATGATCTATTGAACCCTTCAGAACTACATACAGGAAGCATAAAATGATACAGAGAGACACATAAATTAGATATTTCCCTTCAATTATCCTATATATACCTTGGTAATATGTCCAAAACACTTTAGAATCTTTAACACTTCATAGGTAACTAAAGCATGCTCACCTGATGAGAGCACCATAAAATCTTGCTTCCCTGGCAACTTGCTGCTCCAGAGATTTAGCAGACTGCTTAAAATACTTTCCAAGATGCTACAGCTCAGAAAGAAGCAACATGTAAGTATGAACTTTGGTGTAAAATATTAAGGGAATTTGGAATACAAGGAAGTGCAACAACATGTAATAGCATGTCTGGAATGTGGAAAAGTTGAAGGAAAGAAAATTAGGAAGAAAAGTATTAGGAAGTTAATCTTCCAAAACAAAATTCAGAGAATAACTTACATTCTCCCAACTTAATTAATTACTATGTAAAGTAAGCAACAACTTCATAACCATTTCTTTTCTTCCTACTTTCCTTTCTGTTCAGTTTATCGATATTGAAACAAACATTTAGTACCCCTAAAAATCAATCATCACATATGGAGCTTAACTTGGGAAGACCATAACACATATATAGTAAAAGAGGAGTACCCGAAAGCATTGTAGCTTGGTAGCTGCGGAGACCGCAAGGTCTGATAGCAGTTCATTAGGTAATTGCTTTGGCCTTGTCATTCCAGCAACTGTTACTGCATCATTAGCTTCCACCTTCAAAGGGAAAACAAAACAAAAAACAACGTTAAGCGGAAAATCAATTTCTCAATTACATTAAAATAATCTTCTCTTTAACATGTATCCCTTAACTTAAATTAGAAAACTTGAAAAAGGAAGCACAGATTAGAATTCAAATTTTGAACAACATAAATCCAATGTTCATTTGTAAACAACATAAAGGGAGCACAAAAAGACTGTAAACCTTTACAGCAAATCATGAAATGTTCGATAAGGTCAGGTTTAGCAGTATCTCAGAACCTACCTAGCGCATATAACATCATATACAAACTTGTACTTATTTTTCTCCTTCAACATTCTGCCGGCTATAAAGTGAGAGTGTAAAATCTAGCACTTTCAACAATGTCCTAAAAAATTCTTTACATTTGCTCAATAACTTGAACAACAATTTAATTTGCATGAAAGTTGCAAGCAAAAATTATGGTTCATAACTACTAAGATCACCAACACCTTATTACTGAAGAAAAAAAATATCGATAAAATATCCAAAATGCAATTCATGTGAACAGCTTACAGTGTTGATGAGATCTATAATAACAGAGAGCTCCTGGTGAGCCAACTGCAGATTCTCGACCATGCTTTGCCACGGCCATGGCGTCGAGCTTTCCTTGGAACTCTTCTTCTGCTTCTTCTTATCCTCCTTCTCCACCGCCCACGCAAAATCAATCCGGCGGATCAGAGCTAACCTCTTCTCATCGTAATCGACGTCACTACACAAACAAGAAAACGAAAATGATATAAAGTTTCTAATCAACAACCAAATTAATTTGAATCGGGGCTAAAACAACAGGTCCGCAGCGCAACCTAGGTTAAGTAATACCAATTTCCCCCGCATTTTCTCAGCTTCCAAACGAGGCCAAATCGAATCAAAGAAGAAGCACATGGAGAGAAAGAGAAGCTTACGGAGGGAAGTGTTCGGCGCCATGTTCTTCGATGGCGTCCAAGCGCTTGACGGGGAGCTTGTCTAGGGACAGTTCCAGCTTCGAGTCCATTCTCTGTTCAATTTTCCGGCGAAATGGTCAATAATCGTAATCCGTTTTCCGGAGGATTATAAGGGTTGTAAAAGGCGGGTCTAGGCGGCGCCTAGGCGCCGACTAGTCGGAAAAAGGTCTCACACCGCCACGATTTGGCTGGGTCGGGCGGACAGAGGCGGCCGGCCGATTTTCGGTTGCTTGGGCGGCGGTGAGGCGGGTAAGTCGGCGGCGAGGCGGGCTAATCGGCGACGAGGCGGCGGCGTTTCAACCAGAAAATCACAAACCCGTCAGGAACTCGGCCTCATTCTTATCACCGATAACGAAACAACTTCACAAACTGACCTCACCACCGTTGAGAGGCGTCAACATGAGACGAGAGAGATCCGATATGTGGCCTGAGATGAGAGAGATCGCAGCGTGAAAAGGGGAAGAAGAAGAAGAACCAAAATGGAGAGAGAGTGGCGCGGCGACGTTGCGTTGCGGCCGTGTGTTATTAGGGTTAACTTAGTATCATTAGAGCTTTTGTCTTAACAGATGCTAATTAAAAGAGTATTATTATTTAATTTTTTGGGCTTAGTTATTATTTGTTTGGGCTGTAGGATATAAGATTGGGTTGTAGTGGTAAATAAACTTTTAGACTATAATTTGAACGGTAAAGCTCATTGGATTAAGGTGTTGTATGGGCTGCCGTTTGTTAACAAATATGGTACTGGTTATTAGTTTTAAATTAAACTAATTTATCCTTCATTGAAAAGGTTTGGATTAGATATTTATGTATTAAAATAAAATATTTAAAATATTAATTATTAAAACTACATAAATATCTATATGTATCTACTTAATAATATTAAATACATATATTTATTAATAATTAAAAATAATCAAAACAGTGAATCCGCCTAGGCCTCGACTAGTCCCCGCTTAACGCCAAGGGGTGTTCGCCGCCCGACTAGAGCCTAGCGCTATTTACAACCATAACACGAAAGGCCCAACTAATCATGGTCCATAAACCAAAAACCCTTAGCTCCTTTAGCCCAACCCTAAGCCCATATAGGTCTTGGCTGTGATTATAATTTGTGCTTGCCATGCTGGCCCATTTAAAGGAAACTTGAGAAGTTGAAATGTAAATTACAGTTCACATCTTGTTTCGTACCTTATTTAGTCATGGAAAATTTCATATAACTATCTTTAATTATCTATGATTTTCATATAGGTACACTTAATTATTTTATTGATTTTAAAAGTAACCATTCTTTCCAAAAAAATGTTTTTTTACTATATTTCCTTTAGTTTTTGGACGGTTTAAATTTACGGGATCAAAATCTACTAGAGAAGACGGATTTAGTATCAGAGGTAAACATGATCAACGCGAAAGAATCAACAACCCAAACCACAAAAAAAGAATCAGTTAACTCCAAACCAAGCAAATGCATACATGAATATGAAAGAAAAGAAAAGGAGAGGAGGGATTTTTCCTTAATTCCTTGTCTGTTTTGCTTAAAACAAAGGGAGTTGCATATATAAAGTTGAGACTTGAGAGTAAGAAGAAGAAGATGGTTGTGTTGTGATTGTGAGGGTAAAAAGAGAAGAAGTAGGAGCTCCCTTCAGTCCAAAACATGGAGGTGAAAGCAGTTTTGGGCTGTAGAGGGCTCCTATTTCTGCAATCTTTGGTGAGGGACGAGAGATTGTATATGAATTAATGTTGAGATGGAACGTGCTCTACTTATTGACCCCAAAAGCCAGCTATATATGGCTATTGGCTATGAGAGAAATTAATAACAAGCTTTTCTTGGCTTTTGTCATACAAATACATATGGGCGGTGGCCTTGTTCTTACACTTATGGATTCCCGACAATGACCCCAACCACCACCATCAACCAAGACCAATTGACATGGCTTTTCTTCTTCTTTTTTTCTTTAGAGTATTAATCTCATGATCAGTGTTTTTATCGTAATGACTGTATTTAGTTTGATGATAAGTGTTTTAACAGTTTTAGTCACATCGATAAAATAAACTAATCAATCGAAACGAGATTGTGATTGTGATAGATTGTTTTGATTCTAGTTTTGTGTAGTTCCTAATAGTAAAGAAGAATCTAGGATTCCCAATTCCTATGCTTTTGCCCTTGATAGAGTATAGTGGTTTGGTTTTGAATTGTTTCCTGAAGATGGATGGCAATGCTTTCCTAACCAATACTAATACCATTGTTTATCAATCAATCCATTAGGGATGGGCATCGGTCGATACCCGTCTCAAAAGCTCATACCTATTAATCAAACCGTGATTCTCATGTACCTAAAACCCATAACCATCACCATCACCGGTCACGGATGGGGAAGTTGATAACCGGCCAGGCTACCTACCAGGCGATGAGGATTATAACTTTTCAAACACATTTTTATAAACCTACAATTGAACTTCACAAACCTGTTATTTTCAACAATTCAAACACAGAAATTCCTAAAAGTAATACCTCACATATTCATCGTCTTACAATACAGGTTTCAGGAACCATTTTTCAAGTTTACAACACAAACAGTTCAAGAACAATAAATTCAGTTTGACTAAATTGCTAAAAACAAGTGGGCTACTAACCAAATAGGCTCAATAAAACTAATAAAACAAAGTTCAGCCCGGGGGAATTAAAAAAATCAGGCCCTACGATATAAACAACCGGTCGGGCGGTTTGAAAGATAACAAACCGTACCCAACCCGAAATGGTAGTTTTGTAACCGTAATCGTCGTCGGTGACACCGGTCACGGTAATTCCGGTGATGGAGACGGCCGGATACGTTCGATTTATGGTGACGAACGGATATTTACTCAGCCCTACAATCCATTATCCACATCCACCTCTCTATATTTCCTTGGTTCCAACCTTCAATTCCCTGACCCATTATTAGTTGGTTTGGACCCTTCAGTCCAGAAAGGCCCAATCCGTTTCAAGGCCCATGCCGATGAACTCCCACAATTAAGCCGATTTGGTTGAAAGTCAGATCATTAGGGTAGATATACTTAAAGAACAAATAAAAGAATGAATTTGTTTGGATTCTTAGCCTAGTAAAGCAGAGATGAAGTGAGGACATGAAGATAAACTTGTGATCTAGGCTGGCATAACATGTTGAGAAGGTTCTAAATATCATTAAACACAAAAAAGAAGGGACAAGAAACACTTGATGAGATTAGAATGTGTGGACAAAGGGGTGTGGGAGAGAATGGGCAGTGTCTTTGCTTCAATCACCAACAAAGGATGTTTTCAGTGACTGAGACACTTGCCAAGCTTTTACCCTACACTCTATCTACAAACTTGGGATTTGCATTCAAACCCCTAAACCCTACATCAACCCAAACCACACTTAACCATTCCTCACATAATCCAATTCCAATGTCATTTTCTAACTCAAAACACAACTTACCGATGCATTATCATCTGACCGGTTCGCTTTTAGACAAAGACGTGTCCATTTATTTGTTCGGATCTAAAATATTATTTCTCTTCAAATATTTTTCATTTGATTCGCTTCAATTCTAGACCAAGATAAATAGATTTAATCAACTAATTTATGTGATCGAAAAGTATTTTTTTTTTCATATAATAAGAGAGTCTTTGTGTCTTTGTTGGAGATACCACAGCCCTACATGCATATTGGGAAAATAAATAATTTAGGAAGTTGGCATTTGTTTTCTTGTGTTTATTGCGAGGTCCAAGTGACCACTCCTCTATATAGTTCTCAAAGATCTTTATTCTCTTACCTAACATTTTTATAATTAAACAACTTTGACTCAATTAGTTTGTTTTTGGAGAAGAGTGTAATCATTATTAGTTTATGAAACAATTTTAGCACCGATTAACAGCTGCGCCTAACTTTCGGTTTAGAACTAAATAATTGCCACGATCCATACATCTTATGTCTTAAACAATGTTTTTGGTGCTAACTTCAGTTATCATGGACCATATATGAGTATAAAATTCTGCCTATCCTTCCTTCCATCCAAGGTTCAATTTAGTGATTAATTTATACACAATTATTAATACTATTGTTTCCAATATTCTCAAGGCTCACAAGTTTTTGAGTAAAAACAAAGAAAATATGAAATTGGTAAACAACTCTGCAAACCTCATAAATGTGGATTTAAATTGGAACCCCTTATCTTTGAAATAAATGAGTTTGAATGTAGTGGTCCATACACACATATACATACATAACTGCCCAACAAGAGGAAAAGGGTAAGCCCAGTTAGCCTCATACATTTGCACAAATGTACTGATGGATTAAAGATGATAATTCCCAAACGTTCAAAAAAATTATTACATGTAAGGGCAAGATATTCGCCCAAAAAAAAGTTCCTACCATCAATTATACCATAAAATTCGAAATTATGTATGTCCAATTTGAATCGACCTCAATGGATTTTTCGTTATTGCTCAGGAGGACAATATTTAGGGATGACAGGATTTGAACCAGCCAACCTACTCATTTAAATGTCTAGAGAGAGGTTCTCTCTGACCTCTCTCTAGAATTGTTCGAACCCTAGACTCCGCTTCTTTCTTCTAACTTGTTGCCGCTGTTGGTGGCTCACATGGCTCCGACCATGCGAGTCACCGGTACACACTCCTCTCCTTCTTCGTCTTTGCCCTCCTACATTTCCCCATTTCTTCATTCGCTTGTCCTCACTGGTCTCCCCTCGACTTTGGCTCTGTCTAAGCCTCCACAACTGGCTTCTCTTGTCGCGTTCCGGCCTCCTTGGCCAATGGTTGGGGTCATAATCGAGTCTACAAGCTGTTGACCCTCCCATTTTTCCTTCACCTTTCCCTTTGCCTCTTTTCCTCTGGTTTGCCTTCTTTCTCTTGTTGGCGGCTCTTCTCCGAAGGCTCATGGTAGATCTGGGCGTGACTCACTGCTTCACGACCCGTGGTTGTTGATCGGTGTGGATTTGTCCGATCTTCGTCCAGTAAGTGCTTCACTCTGTCCTTGCTTCTTCTCGGTCCTAATCCCCTTTTGCAGATATAGGGTTTCCCCAAATCTGCTCGCCTCCTACCCCTCTGGTGCAACTCTCACCTGTTTCGACCCTTCACCCTCTCTATTCTCATCCGGTTGAGAATAGAGATTCCAGGACCGAACTCTCCTAAGGGATCGTCGCGGGTGTTGGCCCCGGCGGGCTAGCTTGATAGTCGAGCAGTGCAGGTCGTGAGTCTATTAGGTTGGTGGTGGGGGGGGGGGGGCGAGGTTAGTCGTTAACTCTTACTTCTCGCTGGGTCTGGCCCTGTCCCTCGTATTTCCGACGTCGAGCTCGGTGGTCTGGCTTTTCTCTTCCGGTGGTGTTGACCCCGAGGTACCCGTTTGTGCCGAGAAGGTTGCGGAAGTCTTTCAGTTTTCGTCTCGTGAAGGCCCGAATTCGGGATGCAAGCATGGGAGAGTTTTCTTTCTATTTCTCCTGTGTTTTCTTTGGTTTACTGGTTGTATTTGAGTTCTTTTATTGTTTTATCTGCTTATGAGAGCTTTATCTGTAATTTTGTTGTCTTTGTTCTGTTTGGATCTACTTTATTGTGATTTCTGGTTCTGGTTCGTCTCTTTCTCTGGGTTCTAGTGGTTGGAATGCATGTGTCTGTATTAGTTTTGAGGTTTTCATCCTCGATCCTTCCTTGATTTTCAAGATTGGATCTATCTATATATTTGCTGATAAAAATAACAGGATTTGAACCCGTGACATTTTGTACCCAAAACAAATACACTCTCAAGTTGCGCTACATCCCTTTCTTTTCTTTCAATTGGTCTACAGTGTGGAATTTCTTTATTGGCCTTTCAGTTTTAGTGTTCGACTAGACATATTTTGAAAGTTTCACGATACTTGATAGTTATTTGACTAGTAAATATACATGTTTGTATAATAGATCGATTTTATTCTTATACATGACGGACAATTCCTGAAAATAAGAATTCAAAAAGTATAGCAAAGAAAGTGAGGCTAGCTAGTATTAGGTACCGACCTGTCGAAAGATGGCAGCAAGTAAAGGGTGGACTGCCCTTAAAATAGAAAAAGCACTAGCAACCTATTTGGGGACAAATGAACCCCCAAAAATGCCAAATCAAGGTCATTTCCATGACAGCCATTAATGAAGAAGAAGAAAATGAATATAAATTCCTTTCACAAAGCAAGACCACCAATTTATTATCCCATGATCACATGGTTTGCTGATTTTAATTGAGTTTTTGTCATCTACCCATCATTATTTTAATGGGTCTTGCTTGTGCTCATGATCCCAAACACTCCCTCAACTCTCCCTTTCAACTGTACGTGAATGTCATTGTTATTTGCATATATATATTTATTACAAACCAATCGAAAAGGGCAGAAAATGGCAACCCTAGAGAAGCAAAAGGTCAAGGAGCCGAGAAAGTCACTGGGTTGGCTGCTGAGGAAGTCCAAACCAAGCCACCAACACACAGAGAAGAAGCAGAGTGGCAATGATGTAAATAAAGCAGTGGTCGAGGGGAGAAGGTCGGTGTCCTATGCGGAGACAAACTTAGGGTCGGTGGCTTCGTTTCTGCATGTCAAGGTGCTCGTCACCGACATGCCAGCCTTCATGCAAGCTCATGCCTTTCGCTGTGCAAGAAGAACCTACGATACCTTGGACAATAAGTTCAGCTCCAAACACATGGCCTTTAACATCAAGAAGGTACACATCACTACCCAACTGTATTCTCTTCTCAATTTTATTCACTTTACATCAATTTTCATTACAAGGTTTTAAAATACAATGATCAATCTCATACTAAATAGATGTAAATCATAACATCAATTTAAATAACAATCTTAAGCCTTAGTTCTTTGGTTGAGATCTTTGTTGGTGCTCTGGTTTGTTGGACGGTGTCCCTCCCCTTTATATTCTTTCTTTTTTAGAAAGACTTTAATTTAATATATTGTTTTATTGATCTAAAAAAATCTTAGCTTAAGATCGGTTTGAGCTTTTAAAATGATATTATGATTTATATGTGGGGATCCACTGTTTAAGATTGTGATTTATTTTCTTTTTGTTTGATTGGATTTGAAGAGAACCCACCAAAGTTAAGGAGAAAGCAACAAGTCATAGATGATTCTTATTAATTCTTTCAAACTTGACTTTGATTTCAACATGGAGGGTCCTCTAAATATGGGTCCATTGACAATATAATTTAGTTAAAATGCAGAGTTTTGAAATCATTTCTGGGAAGCCATTGATCTAGAGAAAAGCTGATTCTCTCTGGCCTCTGCTGTGTCAGTTGAATCAAACACAGTTTTCTAAATAGTAGCTCATTTGTCCTAATAATTACAAATATATTTAATCATGGATCTGGGAACAAGAACCAGACAGGCCATGTGTTCCATATACTGTGTCACAAATTCATTTAGGACATAATTGAATAGTAAAATATTTTTTGTTTTGTTTTATGATGAACAGAAACATTGCAATCAAGGGTGATTTTGATTAAAATATAACCTGTGAATTAATTATGCTATGCAGGAGTTTGATAAAGTGTATGGGCCGGCCTGGCATTGCATAGTGGGCTCCAGTTTTGGGTCGTTCGTGACCCACTCAACGGGTTGCTTCCTCTATTTCTCGATTGAGGAACTTTTTATTTTGGTTTTCAAAACAAAGATACAGAAAGCTCTGGAATGAGTTGCACTTACATTGTAGTTGATACTATACTCTATAAGATCGGGTGGTCAAGTGTGCGAATCATGGATCTGATACCTAAATTTGAGTCAGGACGCTCATGTTTAACGATGGTGGGATTGTTTTCCTTATCAACTTATAGTCTTTTTGGTTTTGATTGGTTAATTATCCATATATTACTGTAATTGCAAGCTTTGTATATGTCATATGGTAATGAAAGATTGTGTTCATATATCTTGAAATATCAGTGTATATACAAATTTTCATTGTAGTTGTTGGGCTTGAGGAAGAAAATGGGCTGGGCTGTGATGGGCATGACTTGGGTTTCAAATTCTGGTTTGATATTTCAGGCCCATTAGTCTAAAATTCAAATCCATTTGTTCATTAGGCTAAACATAAGATGAATAGATTTTTTTTTTGAAACGATAAGATGAATAGATAATACATATGTTTAGCTATTATCATGTTAGAACAATAACACTGTAGGTTTCATACGCTAATACTATAACGAAATACTCGACTAATCCATGGACAATCTATTGGTGGATAGTCTCCACACGGATGGCTTTTCGGTTGTAACTCGTAACAATCATTATCTGACTCGACCTGAAAATGTCTGACAAAGGATTTAGACCGTTTGAGGGAGATAACGGTCATCTAGGAAGAACACCAGATAATGTGAGAAAGGGGTTGTCGGACTTGCAACAACGTTGGCAGAGCGACGCGTGCATCCCCCCATACACGTCCCGATGCTCGATTTCCAATTCATTTTTCCACGATGAGGCTGCTATACAGTCTTAGCCGTGGAGGGGGGCCCACCTCCCTTGGCACATATAGTTTCTTGGAGAACGTGAGAAGCCTTCTTGGTTAGGCATGAGATCTTGTGTTGCATCAACTTCAGTAGGTCTTATGGCCTCTTGGGTTTGAGGTGATATTACCGAGTGGTGGTACACATGCTTCCAACACCGCGGACATGTTGGTGTGGTAGGCATAAAATCTTGGGTTGTGATCTCGGTCCATCGACCATTCGAGGCGAGAAACCATAATTTGGTCGTCCGAGGAAGTAGCTGAGAAGCCCTCATAATTCCTTCCTGTCATGAGCAGTAGGTATCGGTGGGGGTGGCCTACATCGACCGTTCCCATCTTGGACTAGGAGAGAGATGTCTATGATCCCATGTCATCCCCCGTTGAGAAACACTTCATAGGGGCCTTGAAGGGGTATCTTCGGCTGTCATGGCGGTTGACCGTGTATGGTGGCTAGGCCGAGCTCATCAACGATGGCGCCATAGTCATCGGGCCTAGAGCCAGGAATGATGCTCTAGTGCTTCCTCCCCGTTGAAAGGGGTAGGCTAGACCATGGTCGGTCTCACCAACGACGGATATGCCTGGTCGGTTCAGTGGTGGAGAGAGGGATATGTGCGCATGATTTCGTGGAGGAATATGGGGAGAGCCAGGGTAGCTCGTGGCGTTGGGCCGACGCGCTTCAGATGCGAGGAAAATGGGGTCGTGGATACCCGTTTAGTCGTACCCAATAGTGGTACAACGGGGCAACCATGGACGTCGTCGACGGTATAGAGAGAGGGGGAATAGTCACGGTTGACGTCGGTCGTGAGCAGGATGAGGGAAACAGCGGACGATATCCCTTTTTTTGGGCCGGATTGGCTTCATAAATCCTTGTGGTGTGGCCGACGATATGACACGGGTGGGAGAGGGTATCACGTGAGTGGGAAGCGACACAACAGTGATAACAGGGAGCATCGGGACTCGATATGGCAGGCGGAACACAAGGGTGACGTTGATTAGATCAGAACAATGGAACTTAGGACGATGAGCGATGGGGTTCTCGAGATGAAAGACGCTGAATCCTAGGGCGATAAACCGACAGGAAGTGGAAAACGAGAGATGAGGCACATAACCTTTAAGGAACAAAAAAAAAAAATCTTAAGCTATTTTTAATGATATAAACTTTAGTTTTTATTTACAAAATGTATATTTTTAATATAACAAAATAAGAATGAGCCGGCCCTAGAACGCGCCCACACACACGCGCGATTCCTCTTCGTCTAGCGGCCCTGTTTCTTCTCCGAGCGCGCGCGTCGCCTCTTCTCCGAGCGGCCATGTTTATTCTCCGCGCGAGGTTTAACATCGTCGTGCTGCACCGCCGTCAGCCGCCAATTTCGTCGGTGTCTCGTCTCCGGGAGCTAGAGGAGTAGGTGGTTGGAGCTGCGGTTCTGGTTTATCGTTCGTCTGCCATCACCTCAGTACGGCGACGATCTGGTGCGACTCTCACGGCGGGTCTAGGTCTTGAGGTTGATTTCGCGTCTGAGGTATTTGTGTTGGAACCTTGCACGACATCCCTGTCTCCACCCTGTGCCGTTCGTGCTTCTCGCTAATCAGAAACAAAAAGGATCGCGTAGTTGTTGTTGCTGATTATATTTAACCAGTGATTGTGGTTTTATGCTCCATTGGTTCTCGGTGCAATTGCTCTATTTGATTAGAAGGGTCAAAGGTTGGTGTTGTAATTTTTTTGACCCTGTTGCTCGTGGCTGTGGCGTGTCCAATATCAGAGTGTGGATATTTTAGTGGTTGACAAAGAAGGGAATACAAAATGAGAGGGAGCAGTTCAGGCGAGTCCATCGTCTCGGCAATCAAACTTCTCTCGTTTTCTACTTTTTGCTCTGTACTGATTTCGAGCTATGCCACCTACTGCGGCATCGGTTATCCTGCTGGTAAGGTGGTGTCAGGAAAGAGGCAAGAAGCTCAGTTTTCAGCCAAACGAGTTCGTGCTCCCATACCGACTAAGGCGAAAGTACGAACTAAAAAGGTCACATCTAAAGGCACTTCTGGTCGTGCCAGTTAGGTTCGGAAAAAGAAAGTGGAACCAGTGCAACCGAGCTTTGTTCAGGGTCGTGATCAGGGTGGTGTTGCGATCAAGAATTCTGTCGATGCTCTTGATCCGGTGTTCGTCCCGAACTCGAAAAACAGAGCATCCGAAGATCTTGATCCGGCGATCGATCCGAAGGCGAAGAACAGAGCATCCGAAGCTCTTTGTCCTCAGAGAGCTGTTGCAGATAGGAATCAGACGTTCACTCAACCAGCCAATAAGGATTCGGAGAACGTCGGAACAACGAGTTCCACTGATGTGTTTGTTTGCAATCTCCCTTATGGATCCACAGAGGAGTGGGTAAGTAACGTTTTCAGCGCTTTTGGGTCCGTCCGTAGGTGTTCTGTTCTGAAGCGTTCGAACAAGGGAGGGAGATTTTTCGGGTTCATTTCCTTCTCGACGTGTATTGAGGCTTCTCATGCTATCTTGGGATTAAATGGTCTCAAATTAAATGGGCATATATTTCTCGTTGCTTTGGCTCGTCTTGGAACTCATCATCGTGAAATCAGAGCTTTCGAAGCTCGGTTCCCTCGTGCAGACCCTTGTGGTGTGGTGCAGGTGGAAGTTATTCAAGGTTCTGGCTCTGGTATGAGTGGGTCTACTCAGTCGTGTTCCAGCGAGGGTCCGACCTCTGAGAATTTAGAAAGTCCTGTAAAAACGCGATCTAATCCGGGTTCAGTTGATGGTGGAGAAGATCACGGGTCACATGCCTCTAAAGGTGCTGGTCGGACTGCCAAAGACGGTTCTCTTCCTGAGGTGGCGGTGTTTGGTGACGGACCTCGGATTGATGTTGCAATCCCGGTTGTCGATCAAGGAAGCCCTTGGAAGGACGCTTTGACTAAATCCCCGTATCCTGAGGCTTTACCTCAACCAAAGAAGGGACGTGGTCGTCCAAAAAAGGGACAACCAAAAACAAGTGTTCATCCAGTTGTTTTTTATCAGTCAAGAGCCAAGACATCTGCTGATAAAGGAGACAATTCGGGAAGCTTCATTGTTGATATTGCTAAAAAAGATAGCTCAGGTGCTTGGATTTTTAGCAAGAAAGTTGGAAAAAAGGCAGTCAACCTTGCTTCTTTGGCGCTCGAACGTGGAGTCCCGCAGGATGAAAACGTCGAGGTTAGTGAGGACGAGACTTACCCCGATCCGACTACAGTAGGAGCTTTTATTCCGGTTCCAGTGTCTAACCGGTTTCTCTGTTTGAACTCGAATATCGTTTGCTTGCCTGCTTGGGTGTTTTTTGTTGCTCTTTATAGCTGTTTTGGTCCGAGGAAATGGTCCTTTGTGGATCGTTTTCTGGCTTTATTTTACTTTCTTGTAGAACATTTGCTTTATAAAAAATTTAGCTTATCAAAAAAATATATAACAAAATAAGAAGAAAACTATTGGATACACAAACACAATGATAATTTATTTGAAATGTTTGTGTCACATGGTGCACGTACATGCGCTTCCTTGTAGCGAGGTTTGGGATTCGGTTTTAGCTCAGCCGGGTTGGGTCCGGTTGCCACTGCATGCGGTTCTTTTCCCCTTAGGTCGGACTTGGTCTGTTTACCCTTTATCTGTTAGTTGTGTACTCTTTTTTTTTGATCGGCGAAAGCAAATATAGATTGATCTCTTCCGAGGAAGAAAAGATTACAAAAGAAAACAATCATGCTAACGATTGTCAAAGAACAAAAGGAACAAACCTCCCCAACAAAAGAACACAGAGAACCAGAATGAAAAAAAAACCCACCCCTCAGTAGTAGTCTAAGAACAACAAAAGATTAAGCAAATCCGAAGGATCCAACCCAAAGAATCACAAGTTGTGAGCAGCAATGAACTCCACCAAAACCATCAACACCCCCACCAAGTTGAAGCTATCAATCTCCCTTCTCAATAAAACCACCCCGTCTCGATAGAGCATGGGGATGGAGTATTACGCCGGCGGCCTACACCGCAATTGGCAGAGAAGATTCAGGTGGCGACCACCAGAACCCCTTTGAATACAAACAAACCTAAAAGGAGTGGCTTCAAAGGTAGGCTGAAAAGCCCAAAGTTCTCGCCGGCGGCCCGAGCCTTGAACCGACGAGTTCGATCCACAGTTGTGATCGAGAGAAAGAAGACCAAACCTTAAGGAAATGCATGCAAGGGGAAGATCAAGAGAGACAACCAAGAAGGGGGAGACAGAATAAGTACCTTCCAAAACCACAACCGTGTCCAACCTTAACCCTTGGACGGATCCCCAGCCACTTCCGGCCAACACCGAGGAAGGGGCATAAGGGGAATCAAGTATTTCTACCAGAGCCATGAGGGTTGAAGCAACGATCGTGCAGAGGAGGTGAAGGGCGGGAGCAGGAGCTCGAATGTCTGGCCAAGTCCTCACCGGAGAAGTCGAAGGTCACCGCCGTAGGTGGCCGTAACGGGAAGGTCCAGATTTGACGAGGTACGATCAGATATGACCAAGGAACCAGAGGTGGAGTCGATGCCCATAGCCAACGAGGGCTAGGGCAGAGTGGAGGGCCGGTGGACGAGGTCGGAGTGTAGGGCCGGCGGCGCGGGCCGGAGACCTGACGGAGCTGGGAGCAGCGCCAGAGAATAGATCGGAGTCAAGGGGCCGGATTCCGAGCGGGGCGGGGCGAAGAAGCTGGGAGTGACGCCGGAGAACAGATCGGAGTCGAGGGCGTGTAGCTGCGGAGAGTAGCCGGTTGGAGTCGGGCGGCGGCAGAGGAGCGGGCGGCGGAGAAGGCGAAGGGGACGAAGGGGAAGCACAGGGGGAGGACGGCGAAGCCTCACCGGCAACAGCTTGGCCGGAGCCGCGCCGTCACCGGTGAGGGAAGGAGGGAGGGCGCAGGCGGCGTTAGGGTTCGGGGCACGAGTTTCAAGTCAGAGGAAAAGGAGTTTTTGTTTCCTTTTTCTTTGATTTTTAAAAAAGTTGTGTACTCTTGAAATACATAAATGAAGAAGGCGCCGCCCAAAACAGTCAAATAAGACATAACACGCAGACAGATAAGGTTTAAGAAACATCTCTAATCAACTTGTCCAACAAAATGGACCCATGTTCTTGTCGTTTTGTTTGGAGGCTCAACGGCCACTTTGTAGTCACATGCTTCAAGGAGCTTTGCGTATTGTTTCTATTCAACCAAACAATAACTCATAGTTTTCCGCTTAAATGAAATAATAGCTCGTAATGTCATCGTTTTCAATGAAACTTCAATATTTAATAAAACTAATTAGGGGTGGGCAAAAAAAACCGAAACCGTTAAAACCAACCACCACCAATCGGAAACCGCACCGGAAAACCCGAAACCGGAAAGTTAACGGTTGGTTGCGGGTTGTTGACGATCAAACCGAAAAGTTAACGGTTGGTTGTCGGTTCTTGAAACGCCAAACCATCGGTTAACCAACCAAACCGATATTGTTCATCATGTACATGTGGCTTCATAATAACCATTGATCTGATATAGATGGATGACCCATGAGAACTCTTTTGTGTCATACGGATTACTAACATAGAACTTGATGACTTATATGTAATTTTTCTTTAGTTTTGGAGAATGTAGTAATATGTTTTGGCTTGAAATATAAATATGTGTATGGTTGTTGGCATCTAAATTTGTATTTACATGTAGTAAAGTGGTTGGTTGGTTAAAACCACTAACCAATCGGTCAGTGAACTGGTTGGTTTCACTATAAAAAGTTAGTTTTCGGGTTGGGATTGATTCCAATATATCTCAAACCGGTAATATCCGGTTGGATTCGTAAAAGGTTCCATTGGGTGGTTAACCACCCAATGCTCACCCCTAAAACTAATCTATACATGAAACCGATCGATTTAAAAAGGAAGTCGACGGCATGAATTATAAAAATGATGACATAAAATTGAAGTATCTTGTCTATATTATACCATAATGGATGCATTTGTTTGTATACAGCATACACGGCAGCTTCATGTTGTTAGCTTATTAGGCGCTAGAAATTATAGTAACATTATTTACTAAATAAAAAAGGTCAAATAGTTTTTTTTTTCTTATAAAAAATTAATAGTTCTTAATGCACGGCAATTTCATGTTGTTGGCATATTCAGTTGGGCGTTGCACGAAGACGACACTATCTGGCAAGCGTTGAGGGTTGTGTCAGCGTATCCACGGATCAATGGGATTTATGTTGGGAGCTGTCTTTAAGATTCGATTCTAGAAGGATCTTCACCAATTCTTCCGTCGATCGGGTGTTTTTCGATTCCTGGGTCATGCTCTGTCGATGAGGGTCACATTCAAGTATGAGCGCCTCCTGATCTTTTGTTTTCTCTATGGGCGCATCGGCTATGTCAACAAAGATTGCTCGGCAAACTTGTTAGGACAACACCTGATAAGTTGCGGTTATAACCTCGACTTGATGGTGGAGACGGCCAACGCTTTCGGACCAAACATGCTCTCTGACTGGGGCCCCCTCACCCTCCTCCAATCCCGACAGGGAACCTAGTCTCTAACCGCTAGTCTTTTCCTATACCGGATGTGGCGGAGAATACCAGTCCGATATTAGTGATGCCACCACTTCTGATGCATGATCTTCTTACTAAGGCCCCAATACGTGGTCGAGGAAACCTTCTCATGCAGGACTCGAGCTCGACAGAACAGACCGAGGACCTTACCGTAAGGCCCAATCTTCTAACTAACCCAGAGGGAACTCTTATAGGGTTCATGTTGGAAGGTTGCAGAGACTCCATAGGGCAGCCCTAAATTCTCCTTGGGATCCCGGTCATGTGTTTCATCGGCTCGATAGACCAAGGGGGAGTGCACAAGTCTCGAAAACACCTCCCTAGTGCCCAAGAAAGTAGTCCGAGGAGAGGGCATTGGAAGGCCCAAATAAAAGGGATTCAGATGATAAACACTTATAGGAGGAGCCCAGATCTGTTAAGCAGTCTTGTCGGGTCTAATAAGGTTTCATAGGGGCAACGGGTCGTCTGCAAGCAAGACGGGCATGTAGCCCATCAGTTCATCCTCGGCCTCCCATCCACATCCACCATCTCATGGGTTACTTCTAAGTCAGATAACATCCCTCGTCCGGAAGATGACATGTTTTTTTGGAAACCTAACGAGACTCAGTTGGGACGTGAATGGTCGCACGCTCATCCACATTATTTGTAGTCAGGTCGGAGACGACATACTATTTATCAGCGTTTTAGGAGATTGATTCTTGTCCATTTAATACCCTCTCTCGTTTTCTTTATATCTATTGAAGTGTTGTTTATGTTATAAAATAATATGTACTCTTATTTCTGCTAAAAAATTGGTCAATGTTTTCACAAATTTTTTTTAACTTTTTTTATATTATATCTGAGACGTTTACTTTATTAAAACTCATAATAAACTGAAAAATAAAAACTAATCATTAAAATAAATAGATATAAATTAATAAAATAATGTTAGTCTAAAATACAAGTAATTTTCTTTAGAACAAAAAGTAGCTTTCATTAAATATGAGAGAGAATCATTACATCGGTCATTACTTAAAACAAGACAGTGATCCAATAATCCTCATAAGCGAACCGATCCAACAAGACTCGGTTGGCACCCCAATTCCGGCAGCGAGCGTGCCAGCACCTAGGCAACAGCAAAGACCAGCTCAGCAGGCGGCTCTTCCTCCACCACCACCGAGGCAGAGACCACGGATTTCACAGGGCAGAGCTTATGCCATCACCGATCTCCGATCTGAGGGACATCATTCCGGTCGGGAGACCGTTCAGGGTACGTGTCTGCTTTATCATTTATGGGCATCGTTTCTGTTTGATACTGGCGCATCGCATTCCTTCATTTCTACTTCCCTGGTTGAGTCATTAGGACTAAGAGTAAAGCCCTTGGACAGACCCTTATGCCTTGACACCCCTGTTACGGGAGACGTAGTTTTGATCAGACGGAGTTCTACTTTCAGTGTTGTCTGTGGGAGAGGAGGTCCCGACCGAGCAGAGTCGAGAGTTTCCGAGGATAGTGTGCGAGTTCCCGGATGTGTTCCCGGAGGAGTTATCAGGATTGCCGCCTATGCACGAGGTTGAGTTCAGGATTGATCTGTTGCCTGGTACGGCACCGATCTCGATGGCACCGTACAAGTTTGCACTAGCAGAGTTGACAGAGTTGAAGCGTCAACTCGAGGACCTTCGAGGGAAGGGGTTCATCCGACCGAGCACCTCACCGTGAGGAGTACCCGCCTTCTTCGTGAAGAAGAAAGGTGGAGCGTTGAGGATGTGCATTGATTACCGGAAGTTGAACCGGGTTACGGTGAAGAACCGTTACCCGATGCCGAGGATCGATGTCCTGTTCGACCAGTTGAGAGGGGCAAAGGTCTTTTCGAAGATCGATCTGCGATCCGGGTACTATCAGTTGAGGGTTCGAGATCAGGATGTGGCGAAGACCGCCTTCCACACGCGATACAATCATTATGAGTTCCTGGTGATGCCGTTCGGGTTGACGAACGCACCTGCGGTGTTCATGGACTTGATGACTGGTATCTTCTAACCCTACTTAGATCATTTCGTGGTGGTGTTTGTGGACGACATTCTGATCTACTCGCCGGATGAGGAGACGCACGAGGAGCACCTGAGGATTGTATTAACTCTGCTCCGCACTCATCGGTTATATGGTAACTTGGAGAAGTGCGAGTGGCTCACTGAGGTGAAGTTCCTCGGACATGTCGTGTCCCGAGAGGGTATTATGGTCGATCCGGAAAAGATCGAAGCAGTGTCGACATGGGCGAGGCCCACGAGTGTGTTCGAGATCCGTATCTTTTTAGGGTTGGCAGGTTACTACCGGAGGTTCGTTAAGGACTTCTCGCGCTTGGCAGCGCCGATGACCTCCCTGGCACGCAAGGGAGTCGCTTTCGTGTGGACTGACAAGTGCGAGAGCGCTTTCACTGAGTTGAAGACTCGACTGACTACCGCTCCGATTTTGATAGTGCCGGAGCACGGTGTGGGGTACGATGTCTACTGTGACGCGTCCGGTGAAGGACTTGGTTGCGTGTTGATGCAGGCAGGAAAAGTAGTTGCATATGGCTCAAGACAGTTGAAGATTCACGAGCGTAACTACCCTACCCATGACTTGGAGTTGGAAGCCATTGTTTTTGCTCTGCAGAGCTGGAGGCATTACCTGTATGGCAAGAAGTTTCGGGTGTTCTATGACCACAAGAGTCTCAAGTACATCTTCTCCCAGAAGGACTTGAACATGCGCCAGCGACGGTGGATGGAGCTACTAGAGGAGTATGACTTGGAGCTACACTATCACCCGGGCAAGGCGAACGTGTTTGTTGGTGGCTTAGCCCACCTTGGTTGCACGGGTGCTAGAGGCACAGTCAGATGATGCCGAGACGGTTGGGATTAGGGAGAGAGTGATCAATGGTGCCGATGTGGAGGGCTGGGAGTACAGTGCTGACCGAGGATTGCGGTACCGCGGATTGTTGTTCGTGCCGCGTGGTTGTAGGGATGACGTGTTGAGGGAGTCGCATCATTCCCGTCTCACGGTGCATCCAGGTGGCACTAAGATGTACCGAGACATCAAGAGACAGTTTTGGTGGAGCGGGATGAAGAGGGCAGTTGCAGAGTTTGTGTCGAGGTGCCTCACTTGTCAGTAGGTGAAGGCCGAGCACCAACGTCCCGCTGGATTATTGCAGCCATTGCCGGTGGCAGAGTGGAAGTGGGAGCATGTCGCGATGGACTTCGTGTGCGGGTTACCGAGATCACAGAAGGGGCACAATGCCGTGTGGTTGATCGGTTGACGAAGTCCGCTCACTTCTTAGCCATGAGGATGACAGATACCGTGGATGCGCTGAGTCGCTTGTATATCCGTGAGATTATCCGACTCCATGGAGTTCCAGTGTTGGTAGTATCCGACAGAGATCCTCGTTTCACTTCCCGATTTTGGGAGAGCCTGCAGAGAGAGTTAGAGACCGAGGTCCTACTGAGTACAACTTATCACCCGCAGACCGACAGACAGTCGGAGCGCACGATTCAGATTTTGGAGGACATGCTTCGATCGTGTGTGTTGGATTTTGGTGGATCTTGGGAGGAGCACCTACCTTTGGTTGAGTTCGCCTACAACAACAGCTTCCAGGCCAGAATTGGGATGACACCTTTTGAGGCGTTGTATGGTAGGCCGTGTTGATCTCCCGTGTGTTGGACCGAGGTAGGAGATAGGAGCCTGTTGGGACCGGAGTTGGTTCGAGAGACGACCGAGAAGGTCGCGCTGATACGAGAGCGGTTGAGGACCGCATAGAGCCGATAGAAGAGCTACGCTGATAGGCGAAGCCGATCTCTAGAGTTCACCATAGGTGACCATGTGTTTCTGAAGGTGAGCCCGAAGAAGGGGCTAGTACGGTTCAACAGTGGCGGAGGCAAGTTGGCCCCGCGGTATATTGGACCCTTTGAGATCCTAGACAGAGTTGGAGCAGTGGCGTACCGACTCACGTTACCACCGCAGCTTGGGAATGTCCACAACGTCTTCCACGTTTCCAAACTGCGGAAGTACAACGCGGATCCCTCCCACGTGATCGAGTGGACGGGCATCGAGGTGGTTGATGATGTTTCGTACGAGGAGCAGCCAGTTAGGATTTTGGATACACGGGAGAAGGTTTTGCGTGACAAGACTATTCCTCTAGTACGCATGCAGTGGAAGCACCAAGGAGCTGAGTCGACCTGGGAGCGTGAGGACGAGGTCCGTGCGAAGTATCCCCACCTGTTCGATCCTTGTGGTACGTCCATTTTAAATTTTGAGGACGAAATTCCTTTAAAGGGGGAGGGGGGGGGGGTAGACTGTAAAGACCGTCCAAATTAAAAGAATTAAGATTTATTTTATTAATTTGGAACGTCATGGGTTGGAGAATGGGTTGAATTTTGGATCGAATTCAAAAAAAAAAGGGGGGGAGGGGGAAAGAAAAGAGAAAAAAAAAGAGGGATTAGGCTTGGGCCAGCCCAGACCCAAACAATTGGGCCGAGCCGGACCAAGCCCGGTCAGCGTGCCAGGCCCAAAGCCCTTTTCTTAACCCTAGCTTCGTCTCTTCGCTTCCTCATTTGTACGCACGCTTCCCGAGGTCATCTTCTTCCTCTCGCTCAGATCCTCTCGCTTCCCCTTCGTCTCTCTCCTTCGCGCAGCTCGCCGGAGCTCCGTTCTTCTTCTTCTTCTTCTTCTTCTTCTTCTTCTTTCGTCTCTTCGCTTCCTCATTTGTACGCACGCTTCCCGAGGTCATCTTCTTCCTCTCGCTCAGATCCTCTCGCTTCCCCTTCGTCTCTCTCCTTCGCGCAGCTCGCCGGAGCTCCGTTCTTCTTCTTCTTCTTCTTCTTCTTCTTCTTCTTCTTCTTCTTCTTCTTCTTCTTCTTCTTCTTCTTCTTCTTCTTCTTCTTCTTCTTCTTCTTCTTCTTCTTCTTCTTCTTATTCTTCTTCATCTTCCACCAACGACCCTCCCTCACCACCAAAAGCCCCTCTTCTCTCCACCCTTCCTCCCCGTATCAGAAACCTAACCTCACAGTTCAATCCATTCGCCGCTCGCGTTTCGAGCCACACCTCACAGGAAACGAGAGAACCAGTGACGGTGAGCTCTTTTCCCGACCTGTTTCTCCTTCTCCGTCCATCTTTTCCCTGAGATTCGCATGCACGCGAGCTCGAGCTGGCCGACCCCGGTTGGAGAGGCTCGCCGGAACCCTCGAGTTCCAGATATGAGCTCCAACGCCGGCGAAGCTCCCTCGCCGTCAGATCTGGACGAAGGAGCTCTGAACGCGAACCAACAACCAATCCCTCGTCACCCCGAGCTCCTGACGCCGTTGCCACCGTGGAGAAACCACCCGAAGCTCTCCTGACGCCGTCGCCGTCGCCGGAGCTGAACCAAAACCCTAGCCTCTTCTCTGACGGGCCTTGGGCCAGGACGAGATCGGGCCCTGGACCAGGGCCTGGACTCGAGTCTGAGCCGGGCCTGGACTGGATCTAGGCTGGGCCTGAAATTGGATCGGGGTCGGGTCTGGATCTGGGTCTGGGTCGGGCTCGGGTCGGTTCGGGTCTGGACTTGGATCCGGGTCGGTTTCAGATCCAGTTTCCGTATTCGGGCTGGGTTTGGGTTGGACTCGGGTCAAGTCGTGTCGGACAGTTTTAAATAAATAAATTAATTAATTAATTGGACTTAAATCAGATAAATTAAAGGACTTAATTGATAATTAGAGGACCGTTACGGACTGGACCGGGACTGATTACCGTCCCTTTTTGTTAAAACCAGGCTTTTACCCCGAGCGTGGAGAAGACCGGAGTAGGCCGGACGTCAGCAGCTAGGCGATCCAGATAGACACTGAGAGGTAGGGAAATACCTTGAAACCCTGCTTTATTACGGACTTACTAGAATGCATATAAGGAAACGTAATAACCAGATAAAGAACTAGTGTGCATGTAAGATGTGAATAACTAGCGTAGACGTATAAACTGTGAACATTTACAACTTTAGTCTTGGGAATTGCCGTGCTGGTAGAATCGGGTCATGTCGTGCCTGTAGGATTGTTTGATGAGTGTATCTGCTTGTGTGCTCTGTGTTGTTTGAACAGTTAATAAATAACAAACATGAAAACGAGTAGAGTTGAACTAGTGATGCATATTAGTGACTTGAGCGGTTATTTCCGGTCTATATGACTTGTTGAATTGTGGGTGTTGGGGAACGGATACCGGTTAAGCCGGAGGGGTTACCACGTTGAGAGTGGTGTCGGTAAGTGATGGTAAGTGCGTGATAGTTGTGTGAGTATGATTATGATTGTGATTGAGATTGTGATTGTGGGTGCTTTGGTTACATGAGAAAGGTGGTTTCCCTACCTTCCGACCTTGAGTCAGTAAAACACTGTGTCCCGCGAAGAGGTGGTTTCCCTACCTTCCGACTAGCACTCGTTAAAACGCTATGTTGTGCCGTGATGAGGTTGTTCCGCGAAGAGGCGTTTTCCCTGCCTTCCGCGTATCGGTAAAACGTTGTGTTCCGCGATGAGGTTGTACCGCGAAGAGGCTAGGCCTGTGTTCCGCGATGAGGTCGACCGCTTCTCCCGACTTTGTGTTGGGGAAAGTTGCGTGTTGCTTCGCCGGGCCGAGTGGGTTGCTCCCGAAACCGTGCATGTGTGTGAATTGTTTGTATTGATAATGCCTTGGATTTGAATGAGTGTTATTGTATGTTTGTGGCTGTGAGTGTTTTCCTTGATGTTCCTTCGGTGTTCCTTCGATGTTGCCTCGGTGTGGCTTTTAGTGTTGAGTTCGAAGTTGGAGATTGTTATTCTGTTGAGCGTCAGGGTAAATGGGTATTGTCTTCAAAATGATTTAAGTGTCGCTTCTGTTTATCAACCCTTTTATTAAACTTTAAACTTTGCAAATGCGTTCTTTGTAAATCTGTAATGAGCTGGTTTTCGTGGCTTTTTCCTACTGAGCGTCAAGCTCACCCCTTACCTTGTTTTCTACAGGTATTAGCTATGATTTGGAGTAGAGGACTACGCAGAGCTTGGGAGCTAGCAGAGGCCCGAGTTCTTTTTGTTTATATGTCTTAGAGACGTATTGTTCTTTTTTTGAACTATGTATGTGACTGAGCATATGAATCAGTGTTTTTGAATATTCTATTTGTTTACATTATTCTCCTTTTTTCAGATATTAATTACTTTTAAACTGCTTTTATTTAATTTCACTAAGTCCGGTCAATACCGGATTTGGGGCGTGACAACATCGGTCATTACTTAAAACAAGACAGTGATCCAATAATCCTCATAAGCGAACCGATCCAACAAGACTCGGTTGTAGCAATCATATTATTACATGACAAGTAACTAAAACAGGAAAAGTAGCTAAAACAGAAAATAAACCCAAAACTAGAACATAAACTAAAACCAAAGTGTGCCATTTGCCAAGAACAGCTCAAGGTGAGGCCTAAACGTTGCTTGGTCCATGCTCTCCAAGAACTCATTTTGTCAATTGAGCCACAAACTTGAATATGGTGATATGGTTGGGAGGATTGACTCTTATCAGGGACTTCTCCTGGAGTAAGTCCTTGGAGCCATGGATTCCCTTCATTCCTCTTGGTGGGGCTGTTTCCCAATCCTCGCCTGATATTCTCGCGGTTCCCCCGCTGTGCTCCTCTTTTGGTACCTAGGGCCCTGTAGCATCCCAGATGGGACAGACCTAGAGAGGCCAATCTCTGAACACCTAGGGAGGCCTGTTGTGGACGATTGATCGGGGCCCAAGTGGAAGACGCCTTTCCTAGTCGGACCTGGGACCCTAGACCCGGCTTAGGTATCAGGTCCGAGGTCATGAGGGGCTCCGTCCCTCGAGACGACCCGATCTTAGGTATCGACTTTGAGGTCAACGATGCGAACCCTGGTGGTGGTGGAAGTGGCTCATGTGCCCAATATGTAGTGTAAGGCCGATCGACATTCACCGTCTTGAACTCCTGGATTGAGTCATCAAAACGAGGTATCTGTGCCACCTCCCATTCACAGTCTAAAATACAAATAGTAGTGTAGTTCAGGGGGTAGAGGCTCGCCAATTATTTTTGTTTCCTATTTTGTGTTTTTCATATTTTAGTTGATTTGTGATTCTTATTGTTTAGCTTTTTCATTTATAGTAAATACGAAAAAAAAAACAGTCACAATCAATTTTTGGATAGTTATATTTGGAGTTACGAATATATTATTCATGTAATGAATTTAATTAGAAGGGTTAAATGTAAAACCTATCCGAAATAAAGCTCTCACCAAACCTAAACTCTCTAAGACAGAACTATTGCACGAAGAAGGCCATGCCATGGCCATAGTCACTGCCATGGTCTATGTCATGGTTCAGTTTTCCTTTTCTATACATCCTCTTTTTTGTGCCTCCCCTAAGGACTTTACTAGGATTTTTTCTGTTAGGGTTTCTTTCGAGTCGCCTCTAGTCACCGCGACGTTGGCTCCCTCCCGATCTTGTTAGGTCCCCCTCTGTGACTACGATGGTTGTTGGGTGGCTTACCTCGGCATCAATCGACCTCACCGTCTCGGAGCCCTACGATCTCTCTATGTAGAATCATTCATTATGATCAACCCCTTTCGTCTCTAAAGCCGCCACCGGCGTGTCTTTCTCACTAGCCTCCACCACCGCACCCTCCTCGACCCCTCTCTCGATTATGGGTATGGCTAATCGAGTGGGTCTTTTTTTTTTGTTTTATTAGATTTCGTCTATGTAGGTTCAATGACTAGTGAGCAGAGAATCGGGGATTTTTCCAGGGAGGGAACCCTGATTCACGTATAGCCTCTCAATACAACTGATGCAGTTCAAGTTCGGTCGCTTTGCCCCCATATGCAACGTTTAGGCACTACCTTGAGTAGGACTTTCTGTTCCGTTTTCCAACCTCCACTTTTCCTTCCTGCCTATATGGCGATTTCAATATCGTTTTCAACGGTTATTTTGTAAAAAGAACTGAGAATAAAGTTGTCCACTGGTTTGTCAGGGAAGTGCATTCTTTGCTTGTTCTTCAGTGGTTAGGACCTTTTTATGACGCACTCCAATAAAAGTCGCAACTTTCAGTAAAAAAAATGTAAAACCTATCCTAAGATATTGTAAGTCATAGACTACAAATTACCTAAAGTTTAAAAGTGTCAAAAACCAGGTACCTTAAGTTTTGGTCACAAGTCAGATACATACTTTTATGAATTGTTACAGACCATTAACATGCCATATGAATTGACCATAGATCATTTACATGTCTTAATGAATTGAAAACCGTAAAAAATTTAGACTAAAATTTGTCTTGTATACAACTAATAGTGACCAATATTTTAAGATAACTAAATGTATGTGACCAATACTTTAAAATAAGTTTTTATATTTAATCGTAATTAGAATATGTAAATGATGACTGTAAACTATGAGAAAAAAAAGAGTGAGTTTTTTTTTTGAGTAAATACAACTTTCATTCCTTTAAAAAGAGTTAGTACATATTTGAGGGCCCTGACGGGACAAATACAATAATCCTTATAACTACGTATACGTCTAGGACGTTGTTGAACGGAGCGCGATTAAGGCTAACTAAAGCAGAAACTAAAATCAATTGACGAACACTGCTCAAGGTAGGGCCTGTAGACCGCTGGGTCCCACGAAGGCGACACGTTTCTTCTGTTGAAAACCCGAACTAGTGGACGTCAGATTGACGGTGGTAGATGTGATGACGAACTTTGCTCAAGGTAGGGCCTATAAGACGCCGGGTCCCCTAGAGGGGACACGTTTCTTCTGTTATAAACCCGAACCTGTGTACGTCCGAGCGATGATGGTAGATGTGAACCAAAGATTCCTCGTGAGAGGAGTCTCTTATTTCTTGGGAAAAAGCTGTGAATCGTCGCTCAGTGATCATTAACCCTACAAACCAGAACATAAACGATAAAATAAACCAGAGCCAATCAAACCGAGATCGAGGAGGAAGCCGCAGAGGAGGCCAAGGCGGCGGATCCAATGATAGCGGCTTCACTGGCAGTTGTAGAGGTGGCGGGGTCTGCGTTGGAGAAGCAGACGGCAAACACCAGAACACGGCGCCCGACAGGAAACCCCAGAGCAAGGTCATGGGAAGCAAACGGCCAGGTGATCATCTTACCCCAAAACTGGGGTAGAGATCGAGAGAAAGGCCTCGGTGGAGGCCAAGGAGGCGGATATAGTGACGTCGCCTTCACTGGTGGTTGTAGAGGCGGCGGAGGAGGGAGGCTGAACCTAATCCGTGAAAGGAGACCGAAACAACGCCAGGAGAGGAGACCGAACCTACGTTGGGGTGAGGTGCAGCGGAGAGAGGCTGGAACCCTAGAACGGGATCGTAGAGAGGGGCCATAACCGAGACCTGTGGCACGAGGGAGAACTTTTCCTTCGCTTGCAAGATGCACGATGACTGCTACAAAAACGGGTTGCGGTGCAGTCGTCGATGCTCGAGATCCAGCTAGAGCTTCCAAGACAAGATCAATGGATGCTCGAACTCCCAGTGGCGTCCTAGAGCATGGCGGCGGCTTCATGGAAGAAGGCGGCGACATCAAAAATGAAGGCTAGGATTGAGAGGTCTCAAACCCTAGAAGAGAGATTATATTTCAAAGTTCTGTACAGAAAGAGTGAGGTTTAATTGAAAAAAGCAGCATTTATACCCCTAATTAATTTTATATATTTTTAGAGAACCGAGTAAATAATAATGAGTTCAAAAATATACAAATTCGCTTATTTAAGAAATAAACGGGTGATTCAACGTGGTTGATAAAAAATTGCTTCCATGCGTAATGTGTTTGTGTACATGAGACTTTTTTAGTAGTTCCGACAACAAAGGTCGATCAAACTTACAAGATATAAAATCTCGACGTCATGATTTGTAATAACTAAAGCGTGTACAATGGATCGACTCCAAGACTACATCGGTGCTGAGGCAAAAGGGACAGCGCAAGAGCTTGACTTAGTATGCTGAGGCAAGCTGGCAGACGTGGCAGCGGAATCAACGATGCCACGTCGCCGCAACAACTAGTCAGCGCACCAATGCGTTGACGTCACGCGGAAGCAACAACTACTTCCCAAATTAACAAAAAACACATATTTTACCCTTATAAATACCCACCCTCCCCACATATTTTTTCACACAAGTTTCAGCTCTCCTTTTCATATTTCTACCGTCTTCTACTCGATATTTCTCCAAAAAAAATCGTTGGGAGACTCCTTTTCGTTTTAATTTAACTGTTAAATATGAAATACGATTAAGTATGCTTCAGCCCAACTGCTGAGTTGATCCATTGCAACAACTTGGCTTAAACATGAGAGAGAAACTGATTTTTGTGCTTGACCCAAGCTTTGAGTCAAGTGTTTGATTTACAGATTGTATATGCTCTTAGAACATGTATAATGGAACGACACAACGGCTACACCACTGCTGGGGAAAAAGGGATGGTCCAACGGAGTCAACGATGTCACGTCGTTGCAATGGCTAGTCACCACACCAATGCGCTGACACCACGTGGAAGCAGAGACCTTCCTAAATAAACCCCCAAAATCAGATTTTTACGTTTTTAAATACCTACTCTTCCCCCATATTTTTCACACAAATTTCATTTTTCCTATTCATATTTCTATCCTCCCCTACTCGATATGTCTCTAAAGATTTTTCGATGGAAGACTCCTACTAATCATACCTCGATCAACTCGAAGAAACCGTGCACGATCAAAGACAACTCCAATCGGAGATTCAAATTTTGAACGACCTCATCAGCATGGACCAAACGACACCTTCCAATCCACCCAACCTTCCCAAACCACCAGCATGGTGCAACCGATACTTCCCGATCCACCCAACCTTCCCAAACCACTAACATGGCGCAATCGATACCTCCCAATCCACCCAACCTTCTTAAAACCACCGACATGGCGCAATCGAAACCTCCACCACTATAAATATACCCCTTCTCCTTTATTTTATTCACACCTCTCATCTCCTCCAACCTCTTTTTTACTCACATCCATTTGTGGCTCTAGGTGGCAACTCTACCACGCACAACACCTTGGTCGGTTGGGAAGAAACCAACTTTGTGGTGACACGGCTTCTACATGCAGAGGTAGGTAGAGAATACTGGCCTAACCCTGACCGACAGTACCTCACGACCGTTGATGCTACGCTCCCCGAACGATCTCAACACCAACTGAAGGATCATTGGGGGGAAACGGAAAGAAAGTAAAGAAGTTCGATGATATCTACCGAATTAAGAAATCTTGAATGTTGCCTATGTAGAGTATCACAATGCGTCAATAACTTACATTGGTGGGATCTCGTTAGAGACTCAACGAAGTGACGTCTCTACGTAGTTTTAATTTAAGTCTTTAAATTTAGTATTAATGTAGCGCCGTATTTAATCTTGTACGTAACATCGTTTCGTTTGACTAAAATTTTAATTTCGTTTAAATTTAAACTATTAAATGAAATTTAATTAATTTTGCTTGAGTGAAGCTATTAAACATATCTATTGTAGCAACCGGGCTTAAACAAGAAGGAAACTAAGATATGTGTTTGACTCAATCTGAATTAAGTGTTTGGCTTAAATGTTGTGCATGCCCTTTTGATACGACGTTATTATATTTTACATCGCTTAACAATTACTGAAATTTGTTATTAGTATCCCTCTTGATTTAAAAAAAATGACTGGTACAGTGCATTTTTCTCCTGAAAGAGTTGAGGTTATTTTGTTCCACAAACCAGAGGGTCGAACTTGACAAAACACTACACCAGCCCAAGTACAAACGTTACTCGAAGGAATGAGAAATTCATATAAAATCTGAAGACAAAATGTTGGAAACCAAAGCGAGTAATAAAGAAAGAAACATTAATCACACATGAGGAAGTTGATGTCTATGTATAATTGATAAGGATGTATATATATACAACTCTAAGACTTACGCTTATTGTTCTTCCTGGGCTTGTTTCTCACACTCACCAACGATGGCTTCCCGAACATCCCGCAGATTCCGCAACCGGAGACTTTAGGAGAAGGTGGGTCCATGTCCGGCGGCGACACTTTCACCGTCCGGAATCCACCTCCTCCGGTCTCCATCCGAGCTGGCCTTATCTCCTCCTCCTCCTTATTATCTTCATCCTCGGCTTTCTTGATTTCTCCGGATAAGACCTTGTCGTCCCATACCAAACCTGACGATCCCGATCGCCGGAAAGACATCTCCGACCTCTGCAAACCTGCCATGTTTGACCTCACCTTTGGTATTGGGGGAGAGACTTCCAAAGTCCAAATATATGCCCTGTTTTTTTTATTTTTTCTGATAAAAATATATAGGGAGGAGATGGGATAAATGACAAATCAGAGAACAATGGTATAACATCGTATGGTGGAATCTAAATTAAATTAAAACTTTGCAAATCCTTTTTAATTAAGAAAGAATATCAAAACTAATTAATCCACCAGATTTGACCCTTCTCAATCTTCCAACCTCAAATCTTGCACACAATAATAACCGATCCCACGAATCACTGTGCTCAACATGAATAGATAATGTCAACTAGTTAGGTACTTTTGTCACAGACCAATCTGTTAAAAAGTCAACCCTTCAACAGTTCCGCAAACCTAATTAAAATACATCCAACAGAAGCAGAAATAAGCAAGCAAGTTTGTTTCAATTTACAGTAGAAATAATATTACCAAGTTCTTCATAAATATTATTAAATAATTAAAGCCGGTCCAGCCATGCATATGAGCATATAAGAAGAGATGCATGTGCATCATAACAATAATCAACAAGAGAGGCAGTGTCATAGAAGTAAATGAGAGAGAACAACTACAAACATATATATAAATGTTGAGAAACCAAAAGGGTAGTAGTTTTAAGCACTCATTTTCTATTCTCCCATACAAACTGCATCATTGTAAGGACATCTCTGTACAAGAAACCAGGACAATCTCCATACTGATGAAAATCAAAGCACTTGACAAATCTATGTAAGCAAGTGCTGGTGAGTCTGCCTTATAGGCTAAGCTCCTTGCTCGCTGAGTACAATACCTGAATGCTATGCAAAGTTTACTTTAGGGGTCCAAGAAAAAAGCTTCTAATCTTCTTCTCAAGGCCCTAATTACCTGGAAAAACAAAAGAAATCAAAACCTAACAAGGATTTCCAAATTCTATCTTCATCTTCTTCCGCAAAATTGTTTTCTTTCTTCAGTCACTATCACCATTGCCATCTTTCACACAACCAAGCTTCTTTTTCTCCTGGAGGATTTCACTCAGAGGTTTAGGACCTTGGAAATTAGCTGATGAGGTTCTGTTAGAATGCCTCATTTTCATAAAGCAGTACTCGTTTCCTTCAACTTTTCGCTTCTCTTCCTTAAGCTGGGCAAGGGTCTTGGGCCCTGTAAAAGTAGCTGACTCATGTGCAGATCTCCTCTCCCTTGAAACCGATTTCCTTGAAACTTCGGATGAAAGAAGCTCCCTTTTCGACGGCCTTCTCTCTCTATAAGTACGCTGCCTGGACCTATTCTGCTGTGACTGTGAGAGCTTCACTTTGCCATAGTCCCTAAATGAGTCAATAGTGTTCTTTGAAATTTCTGAAGTCAATCTTCCATGGAAGTGTCGATCCATGCCTTGCCTCCTAGGCCTTTCTGGGCCACGACCAATCAGACAAGAGGAGTCATGCCTTCTTGATGACCTGGTAACTGGTGGCCCATCAATCACCCTGCGCTTAAGCAAATGGTCTCTGAGATCCAAATCATTGTGGTTGTTGTTTATAGCCAGTTCCATTGGCAGGGGTTTCCTCTTCCTGGGCAATAAAGAGTCCAACATTCTCTCTCTTGAGTGGCCAGGAATTCTTCTAACATTGTCAAATATGTGCTCATTCTCTAAATGATCATAACAATCATACATCTCACGGTCATAGAGAAGTTCAGCAGCATCAGGGTAAGTGTGGTTGTACTCATCCAGGTCTTCATAATCATACCCCATGAAATGATTGTTCAAATCTTGCTGATCCCTGTCATGGCTCGGTAAGTAATCTTGATCGTCATCGTAACCCAAATTCTCTGATTTATCATCCACAAGAACATCGAAACCTGGGGATGATTCCCACCGCTCTTCTGGTTCAATGTCATCTTCATCCGCCTGCTCTTCTGAACTTTGATCCAACAATAGATTCTGAATAGATCCTTCTGCTGGTAGCAGTGAGTCTGGCCTAACCAAGGCTTCTTCCTCACTTTCAAATACAGATATCTGTGGAGATGTACTCTGCTTAAGGACAGTTTTTGGTGGTAGTTGCTGGACCTCCTCCTTTGCCTGAAATCCAATTTCCACTTCTGCTTTAGTGATGGTTTCAGATAGATTGGGAGGTTTGAGAGGCGTTTCAGTTGGTCCTGACCCCTTTTCACTTCCTGCAGAAGTTTTGTTTTCCATGGAGGGTGGTGCTTCGGTGCTAGCAGAGGCTGACTTTAGAGATTTTGCAGCAGGTGCAGTGCCATCAGGTCCATGCAAGAAGGAGCATCTATCACCTTTGTTACAGAAACCATTGAAGTAAAAGTAACATGGAACGTTGGTCTTCTCTACAGGTACAGAACTCTGATATGGCAATGGAGCAAATTCACTTGGTGCTTCAGCAGGAACATCTAGTGGCTGTTGGGAATAACAAAAAAATAGTTCATATTATGATATGGTGAGGGGTGATTTCAAGATGATGAATTAATCATGGAGCACAAAATAATTTGGTACAGATTTAAAATAAAATAATAGGAACAAAAAAGAATGTAAAATGGAAGTACTAAGACAGTGAAACAGACAGTAACCCCCACAAAAGCATTTCACTATACTTAAATTTCGTGTACTCATTTACTGAATAGCCTAAGGCTAAATCAAGGGCCAGCATTATTTTATGTAAAATTAAATATTCAGAACATGTTCTCTTTCCTTCACAAATTTACAAAGCAAAAACTCATCAGAACTCCCAAAAGTGGCAACTGCAACCCACTTCAGTATTTCCCAAGCAACCGAGAATCACAAACTCCAAAACTCACATTTTCCCCAAGGTCTACAACACCATACCTAGTTGGAAAAGTCAAGATATTCATTTAAAAATGCTAGTACACAAATCATCTATCTGTCCCCCCACTATGGGAATCTTGAATAGAAAATTAAATTGAACCACATGTTAATTGTCCTAGGTATAAAGCTCACAAAATTACACTCAAACACAGCTTCCTTAGAATATGAAATATGGCGGTGTTCGACGTTCAAGTAATAAAAGCAATGATCACCTTACCTTCAAAAGATCCTTAAGCCGAACTATTTCAATAATTTTGATACCGTGACACAGCTCTCACAGAGTTGCAACCTAAGCCACACTTGTGGAAGTTCTTAAAGAATGTTTCCGATTAATTTTTGACAGTATCAACCCCACCCCACACGGAAATTACACATCTGGGAACCAATTTGTATAAATCCTATCAAACCAACCACCCCACCAGTATAGATTTTTTTTAACTTCATAAATTATGAGTTAACACAAGATTTTGAAACAACTTTAGTAGTGTAACCAAACTTTATTTCAAATATTTTCTTTGAGCAATGGAAAACTGAAGGCAAATTACCACTCTACAATCGGGTATAAAAGTGAAGCTTGACAGTTTCTCTCCGCCATTAATGTCTCATGTATAGAATTCTTATGAGGCAGTGTTCTTTGATTAAATCGAACATACATCACAGACTACAGCCAAAATGAGGAAAGGAGGAGGGAACAGACCAACCAATGCAATCCCGTATGAAATTCCAAGTGGAGCTTCAACTTGGGATGGACGAGAATCATATGAAAATACATAGACAAAACCCAAGTGCAGGTAACAACTAGAAACTGATCAGGGTTCGTAACCAAACACTTCATCATAAATAGAAACACAAACCAAACTTACAGGATGCCTGAAGCCACATGATGGGTTAAGACAGCTTCCAGACAACCAGTACCAGCAATCCCTTGGGTTAAGCCTTGCAATCTCACTGTGCCGGTACTCACATTCTATTCCCTGACAAAGAAACGGAAAAAAATACCAGTCTCAGCAGCCTAAACGGAGAGATGAAGAAACTTGAATCCAATCATTTATGCAGAAGGGAAATACATAGACCACATAAACAAAATTTCAATGCAAAACCTCGAAACACCTTTCATAAAAGGTAACTCCAGACAATGTAGATTCCAAGTATCCAATATCAAGCCATAGATTAAACCTTTGTTTACTTTTCGAAATAGGGGTCAAGTAAAAGAGTGTGTACAGTTCATCATAGAAAAAAACTCATTCCAATTCCATTGTCAATGAAACAGAAACAAAACCTCCACATTGTCACCATAGTCTCACAAAACCTAAATTTCCAACCGCGACCATAAGTTGCAACAAATGAAAACAACATAAACACAAAGAACCGGAACGCCAAACAGCCTCTTATCAGACATTCAAGTCGAAATTACGAAGGCGAAAACCCTAGAACCCGCGATCTTCCAAATGCAGTGGGCTACAACAACACATTTCAAAGCAGACAACAATTCCACAAGCGGAAACGGAACAGCATCGAGAGAGAAAGAGAGCAGCGAATCATAGTGAAAAATCGTATGAAGGGGCTAGTGGGTTTGGAGAGAAACCTTTTTGCAGGTGAGAGGAGAGGCCAAGAAGTAGACGCAATCGGTGTTGCGTTTCAGCAATTCCTCCTCCATTTTTGGGAAGAAAACAGAGAACCTCTGAGGAGTGTGGAATGCGAGCGATGGAGAGGGAGATCAAGAGGAGCCCATCGTCGACGTCCAAAATGGCTCACTCTGCGCAGAGATCGCAACAGTGTAGAGAGCGTACGAGCTCGGGTCCAGCGCCTCACAACTTTCTGTTACGCTTCTTTGATTTTGTTTCTCTCTTTTTTTCTTCCTCTTCTAGACTCGTCTCCATTTTTATCACTATTAATTAGTTGTTTTAATCATTATATTATTAAGTTAATGTACATTTCTGATTATTAAATTTAAATGGTCTCTTGATGACGTATCTCCTTGTATATTATAGCTGCTATGTAATACGTGCATGTGCATGCGATCACCATACACCCAAGTGACCTTGTCAAGACTTTATATCCATATTGACTTACAACTTCAGAAAAGAAAAAAATGTGACTGACAGAGAAATCAAATCGTGAGTAGAGAGACCAAACTCGAATAATCAACCCTAATTTGTCGGAACATTGCAGTACAAATCGATCCAGTTGAAACCATAATCGAACATCAATCTCTCAATTTATTCTCGACTTAGAGATCTAGCTGTCTTGAGTTTGTCAAGTGAAAAAAAAATCATTTTATTACACAAGTTTCAGTTCAACTGTTGAAGTGGTTGTTGACAGTATCAAAATTTGTAGACCATTTGCTCTGTGTAGCCAAGCTCCTTGAGGATACCAGAGACCTGGAACGATAAAATTAAGGTGCTTGTTAGTGTTATGAACTTACGAGTGATGAGTTGATAGATGACCAAAAAGAAAGGCAAGGTTGAGGCCGTTTCATACCTCTCCTTGTGTCCAGTCTTTGGCCTTGCCACCGGATATATGTTTCATCATACCGGGAGGTCCACATACCTGAACAAGTACAAGTAATTAAAGTTTTGGGCCAAAGTTTTGAGTATATCTTGGTACAATAAGCAAGGCACATGCGAAAGTGCCATGGTATCTCCAAAGGTAACAATACTTCGCCGATTATCAGTTTCACTCAACATTTCCAAATAAAGCTAAAACAAGGGTTTCATTGAGGTGTCATTAGGTTGCACCTCAAATAGTGTGGCCAATAGTTATCTGAAAGGTATAGATACTGAGATTTATATAAGACTTCTATATGTTCTATTTCTTGTATATTGCATTATGATACTGGGTAGAGAAAATATAAGCCTAATAAAAAATTATCATCTCATAACCTAGTCAAGTAGCTCACAGACATTGAGATGCGAAAGCACAAAGGAACACTCACAAGGACAAGAGTATCATCACTAGGAGCAGGCAAGCCTTTCAATGCCATATCCTTTGATATGTAGCCTTTACCTCCTTTCCAATTCTTGGAAGGATTGTCTACTGTGTAGAATACCTGCAGTTTCAGTGAATACATAAAATAGTAAATTCAAGTTATTCCTTTCCAAGGACTGCCATTATTATCAGCAAACTTGCACACAAAAATGAGAGGGAGAGAGTAGCAGCAGCAGAAGAAGAAACTGTGTTCTCAAACAGGAAATAAAAGGTACCTTTAAGTTTGGATTGCTAGCTGCAAGTATGTCAAGCTTCTGCTGAAGCAGAATGTCATCAGGAGAGACATTAGCATAAAGAAGTGATACCTATCAGAAATAAAAGCCAATGTCAATCTATTTCCATGCATTCAAGTACCTCAATGGGAGTTCATGTCAAGAATGAAAGCATAGACGTTTGAATAAACATCTATGAGGACTAAACTTCTAGATATGCCCAATCATTGTTGATGGTCACTAGCCACAACTCATTAAAACCACATTTAGATTTGATCAAGTAAAAAAACAAAATGGTGTATCTGCAAATGTAGGAGAAAATCTTTAACAGGGCTGAGGAGTACAGATCACTGTAATATAAGCTTACCTTAGTGTTGTCATCAGGATTCTTAACTATAGCCTCAATTATCTGAAGCATCGGAGTAATGCCTGAGCCACCAGCTATCTGAGTGGGGAAAAAAATGTCACTCCACATAGACAACATATCACATGTGTTAAAATAAAACTTAATCACCATACTTGCATGTGAAGATAACTTCAGACGCAGCAAATATAATATTCAGAGAAGGACGAAAATATGTCATGGATTATTTTTATCTGGATTATGATATGTATGCCACCCCCACCCCCCCCCCCCCTACTCCCTATTTGCCGAAAAGATGCATGCACAGCTTGGGTAGAAGAGGGAATGTGTAAAATAAAATAAAGAACCATTCAGTAAATAGCACTCTTCTAGTTCTATCATTTAAATCATTTTCTCCTTTTACTTCTTTCAGTTCTTTGACTCGGACCACTAGCTTAATTTTCTTGGTACCCTCTCTTACCATGCCAATGTGTTTCTTCATGTTAGGAGTGTATCTGAGCTTCTCACTAGGCCTGCAAGAAACATACACATATGATGAAGGTGTTACACAGTAACCAAATTATTGATGCTTGTATGGCTTGTGAGTACCCTTTCACTTCTACGACATCACCCGGCTTTAAGCTTGCAAAATGCTGGCTCATTTTTCCATCTGGATATACCTGCAGCAAATGTTTGAAGTTATAAAACTAGGGCAGCTTATATTTTTACCTAAGAAATGACATGCAGATGGGTTAACAACCCCATCAAAGTAAGTATACCTTGATTAATAAGTCAAAGTATCCCTTTGAATCTGGATCTGAAATGGGAGTATACCTGAACAAAATGCACATTAAATAAGCTATACAAACTACTAATAAACAACATCATGTGAAAACAACAAAGTGACAGACAAAGAAACCATCATGTTCTCTACAAACCAAAAATAGAAAGAGAAAAGAAAGAAAATAGGAAAAAGATATATGATAACAAATGAATTTTGTAAGATAATCATTAGTAAACTAAGAGTCCATGTTGTTTTGCAAGTGGTCATGATTAACAATGCCCGAACTAGGCTTGGGAACACAATTAAAAAAAAAACTTAATAGGCTCAACTGATTACTTCATAAAATCAACTATTGACAATATGGAGGTCCAAAGACAAATATCTCTGTCAAAATAATGCCTGGATAAATAGAGAAAATTTTCCAGGCTTGTTAGATTAGAAAGAGAAAACTTACGGGCGGACGACATATTTTGTTTTTCCCTCAGCATCATGACCTACTGGAGCCCTACAATTGAGAGGATGTACTGTTACTGTCTCGTAACTTCAATCCACAAATCACACGATTTTGAAAAGAAAGTCCTTCAATCAGAAAGCATATAGGATATAACAAGTGCAGCTCAACGTTAACGATGGAGTATACCTTGTTAACAAACACGAAGCAACATCTAAACCCAACTTGACAGTGGGGTCAAATGAAAACCTGCCATTCCAGAGAAGAAAAGGGACAGCAAGCATATATTCAGCATAGTTAGTTTACACTAAAAGTTCAAATTCCAGCCATTGAAATTATAATGACTGAGAATACACCTGAATAAATGAGAATTGTGGCTAACTCTTGCAGTGTCTTGGAGCTTAAATTCAACCCATTTGTTCGGATTGAGAGCTACAAAAACACACACACAAAAAAAACATCCCTTCAACTCACAAAATCAAATAAAGGATGAACGAGAGTATATAGCAACCACTCTAGAGATACCCTCTGTGTGTGTGTGTGTATGTATGTATGAGAGAGAGAGAGAGAGAGAGACTTACCAACTGCAGGAGCTCCTTCATCGTTTTGATCTTGATATGCCTGTTATTAGGAAGCATGACAATACTGTAAGTTATCAGTTCAGACAAGAGCAAGAAGCATAGTTTAACACAACACTAGATGGGATTTCTGCAACTTTTTCCTTTCTAATTGAACCCCCCAAAAGCAAACACTAAATCCTACATGAGAACGCATCTACTGGTCAAATGGATCCAACTCAGCATGTAAATTACCTGGAAAACATTCAGAACTGGAAATCAGATAACAGCAGAGAATTATATCCAACAGAAGCAAACAGTGAACAACAATTGATTTACAACTCAATAACCAACCTCTAACAAAATCAACTATGGCACCCAAGTTAAACCACAATGATCCACCAGCTCATTTCAGTTAACTCTGTAGCTAAATGTTCTTTCTTTGGTAAGCAACATATCTTTTAATTAAATGTCCGTGAGGTCAAAACAATTTGAAAATCAAAGCTAATCAATCTTAAACAAACTTAATTTGAAACCAAGTGAAAATAGCAACCAAAAAACAATATTAACAATGTCTGATATTGACAAATCAAATCCCCTGCCAACAAAACTACATTCCATATAAATTGCATTCCCAGCAACTTTCATCAGTTCAAGCCTCACATTGAAAATCATTACTTAAAATCAAACAGTATCAATGATCTGCCACAAATCAGAACAAAAACCAAAGTAGAATCTGGTCCACCAAATTCATCACTGAAAGTAGTCAATATCCTCGGAACGCAAACCCAACCGGTTCCACTATTACATTGCACACAGATACGAGCCATAGATGAAACAAGCACCAGATAATTACCAAATTCGGCGAGGAAAAGTAGTAGAGGTAGGAGATCCCACCGGAGATTGCCGCCGCCGCAGCTCCGAGAGGGACTCGGAAACCATCGGAACCCGATCTGGATTGGCTTCTCAATGCAAGAGGAGCCGCTGCCTTCGCGAGTCTCTGGAAGAACATCGCCATTGCTACGAGCTCAGCTGAAGGATCAAACACTGAATAAGAAAGAAACGAGGGTTTTACTTTTCTAGACCAACACTTTTTTCATTGGCCAAGTAATCTGGTGTCGTAAAGACCACAGTATATGATGCAGCATTACACGTGGCAATAATGTATTAGATGGCGTTTTATTTCCGAACCAATGCTTCATTGCCACGAACTACTTTCTGAATTTTATAATGGTAACGGCTGTTATCATCGCTATATACAAAGTGAATAGATTACGAGTAAAATTGAGATGACATGAATCATGAACAAATGAAAATGTATTTTTTTTAAACAAGCTTCATTGTTAGAACGGACGTTACATGACATGAGTGTTATATCCGCTAGCCGTCTCCGGAAACCCTAAAGACTACCACCGCGATAAATTGCTATCAACTCTCGAGTTTGGGATTCCCGAAGCGAATACTGACACCGTTAACAAAAAAGTGACAAAACGCCTACACTCCATTCCAAACGTCATACTATAATCTAGTGATCCTAGGTGGTAACCAAAAGCTCCGAAATGCTTTGATAACTGCGAGGTAGTCTCAAACAACGACTTTTGATGGGGCAACTTGAGTGCGTCAGATCTTTTGGCTTGAACCACGAACAAATGACCAAGGACATTCGGACGGAACTACTACTAGGCCGATCTGCTTATCGACGATTGGCTGAGGATCGTCGATGGAGAAAACCGACCAAACATGCTGCCAGAGGCAACAGCCACAGCCAGAGGTACGTCGAGAGGTAACGATCCGACTGGGGGAACCTACGAAACAACAAATAAAAAAACAAAAGATAAACCGAGGCGTGGCCGTTCGGACGAGGCCATGGACTGGACCGTCACAGTAGACTACCGCCGGCACCGGATCACCAGCAGATCTGGGGGGAGCAGAGTCTGTCGGCACTGGACCATAACCAGATCTGACGGGGGCAGATCCAGCCGCGGGGGAAACTTCCAGAGGTGTTGGGGTAGTGGCCGGTGTCGGTCGTCCAGTGCTGAGAGCAGCGCATCAGCGCGGAGAGCTGGGGCGGCGGAGACAGAGCTGCAGCGGCTTGGGGCGGCCTGGGCAAGCTCGTCGGAAAGGGAGGCTCCGGCGACCTACCATGAGCAGCGGGAGGCCCGACTCCGAGGAGCCAAGATCTGGACACAGCCACGACGGGTGGGGGTTGGCTGCACTTGGGGGAGGAGAGGGCGGCTCCAGCGAGCTCCCACGACGGCCAGCTGGCTGTTCGCTGCCGGGGAGACCAGATTTAAGCGCAACGATGGGCTGGGGAGGGTTGGGCGCACTCGAGGGAGGACAGGGTGGCTCTGGCGAGTTCCCACGGTCAGGGGGAAGCCCGACAATGGGGATCTCTGAGCAGGACATTGTCGTGACAAGGAACGGACGACCACATTACGAGAAAGAGGAAAGACGATGACGGACGTGCCCCCGTCGACGACCTCCATGGCATGAAGCTGGAAAGTCGCCGGTGGCAGCTGAGCTTGAGTGGGACGAGGACTTGGCGGCTAGGGTTTCGTGGATGTGTCTAGAGAGAGAAAAGAGGTATCAGCACTAAGATCTTGTTGCTTATTAAGTCGATAAAAGAAAATGTATATTAACACCATATATGTTTTTAAAGAGGAATTCTTCAAATACGTTTTGTCAAGTGATCGTGTCTCAAACATATATCAAACATTATTATATCCCAAATTAAAAGTAAATACCTATGTTTCAAAAAATAAAAAGTAAATACGCGAGTCCTAGTCCAAATTTAACAGAGTCCTAAGATTTGACTTTACGATCTTTCATATGGTAGGCGATGGTTTCTTTTCCAATGGTGAAAGGTTTTTTTGTAGGTAGATATAATAGGACTAAAATATTGCACCATGGACCGATTATAGAGAGAATTCTAGGATGTAAATCGAAACTGATTCAAAAAACAAGGTTTCATCTCGGAAGAAGAGCTCGATGAAGGCCTTTAGAAGTACCAACAAGGTGGTCTTTGTTGAAATTATGAGTGAAGCTTGAAGGGTCAGAGGCCTTATAATCAAGCCAACTGCGGAGGATAGCCTGATTTTTCTTCTTCTTCAATAAACAAGTAAAGCAGAAAATACTATATTTAGAGCCATGTGCATTTCATAAGGTAATGATTGTTCTTACAAAGTTTGGTCCCACTGAGAATCCACGAGACATGCAATTATCTAAGACAACACTTTGGGTTTTAGGTTCCGATTTTCCTTTTAAAGAGGTATGACGAGAAAAGTTGGTGAGATCATCAGAAATTGGCTCAGAGAGTTCTTGAAAGCTGAGTGTGACAAGGAAGGAAGAGTCTAGGGAGAAATATGAAGATCTAGGTAAAATTGAATATACCTAAGCCTATCAAACAATCGATACGAATGCAACTAGGAAATCTAATGAAACCAATAGTGATAACCTTGAAATACAAACGATTGCTTGACTTCTATTTTTACAGTGGATGTCTGGATCATATAATGAGTGAGATAGCCTAGGAGTGGATGAGAGCGAGTATGTACTGCGTTTTGGACCATTTATGAAAGTTGAAAAATGATAAACCAGATGATCCTTTTTATTGGTTTTTCGAGAACATTTTACGTAGAAACGAAGTCGGATACTAAATACAACAGGGCTTGAGGGCTTAAAAGTGGTCCGTAAGAGCATGATTCTTTTAGGTTTGAGTGCCTCTCTTTTGGAGTCTCCATTGCTCCTGTACTTGTTTTATAACTCAGGGGTTGCAGGTCTCAGTCTTGCTTCTATGACTTGGACTTCTTTTATACATCTCATACATACTCTTGTGTTGGATCCTTTATTTTAGGTGCTACTTCTCGGTATGCTGCACTTAGTTGAAGAAATCAACTGCTTCAGATGCCTCAAGTCAACTAGGCCTTACAGTTGAGGGGTGTGTGTGATTGGATTGTAATATTCTGTTGATTGTGTCATTGTGGGTTGAGATTAGCTCTTTCTGAAGGGAACTTGTACTGCCCAATCCTTCAATGTCTATTGTCCTACTCACCTGTAAACGGTGCAGAATATTGGTGCTTATCAAGTGTTGTTTGGTTCTGAGAGTTTTAACTCTTGCCCTCTTTCATATAACTCATATGAGAGATGTCTCAATAAAACTTGCCTTTCAAAAAAAAAGTATGGGAGTAGATGTTCCTGTTAGAATATATAATTATAATTGGGCCTTCAACTATCAACTTGAGCTTTTAGTTGAGTTGGTCCTCTAATATGGTATCAGAGCTTGATTCCTCACGGACCCAGGTTCAAACCTCACTCTCTACAAAAAAAAATATTTCTTCTCTGTTTATCAAATTTTCCCAAAATGGGTCATCCCTTATCATTCTTCTCAATGGGCTCATCTACTCTTCTAAATAATTCACCATCAAATTTTCCCAAAATGGGTCATCCCTTATCATTCTTCTCAATGGGCTCATCTGCTCTTCTAAATAATTCACCTCCAAACCCGTAAACGGGCTTGTCCGTGAGAGCACGTGTTAGAATATAACTATAATTGGGCCTTCAACTATCAGCTAGTCCTTCTCGTGAGGGGGAGTGTTGAATTGTGAGTCCCATATCGAAATTATTGATAAGGTCTTGGTACAACTGGGATTAGAGATAAAATGTTTAGGAGAGAGAAAAGATTTTCTAAGTCAAAAACAAATATGTGACAGATAAGCCGAACAAAGTTAGAAACAAAGTACATTCATTTCAGGTGATTTGGGGGTTGATGACGGGAAAATGTCAATCGATTGTAATAAGGTTAATAACTCGATAAATGAAGAGGGCATGTTGGTCTGACATGAATAGAATGTGGTTATAGTGAACGGGGTGACTGCAATTCTGGTGATCGTAGGTGAAAATAAGGCGAGAGATGTGGGGAAGAGAGGAGTAAGATAGTACGAGGGAGGCTCATATGGATATATATGAACGTGATGTTAGAACCCTAATCGAATCCCTCAAGAATCCAACGCTTAGTCAAATAATCAGGATTTAAATATAAAACAACATGGAAAGCGTACCTGATTCCATGTCTATGACGAGAATAATAATGGTTTTGGCCTTCCATAGATTAACCCCTTATGCTCTCGATGTGCTCTCAATCAATAAATGGGGATGGAGGAGAATGAAAGACGACTGATTAATCTTGGGGACAAAACCCTAATTACCAATATATATAGGCTATAATTAAAGCACACTAGGCAAGGGGCACTGCGCGATGCGCCATGCGCGATGCATGGCGTGAGAAGTAACGTGTGATACTTGTGTAGTAGTGATGCAATGCGTTTGTTGTTGTGCCTGGGATTCGAAACAGTGATTAGGACGGGTGCATAAATTTGTTTTTTTTATCAACAAGTTTTTTTTTTATAAAAACCAAGTTTTCAAAAAGATCGAAAACAAGGCTAAGGGCGAACCCTCCAGAACATATTACAAACAGGAGCCTGCCAAACAGACAGCTCAAACCAGCAACCCAAAGGGTATAACACAACAGTGGGTCTAGTACCCAGATATAACTAAACTTAAGCACAACAAGAGTAAACCTAGTCCCAACAAGGGGTACTAAACAGTGAAGTACATGACAGAAAAATAAACCACAAATAAAGCTCAGCCCTAAACAAAACAAGCTACAGGGGCCCCAGGCCCAAACCAAAACAAACCGGCCCAACTGAGCCAACAGAAGTTGATCCTCGTGCTCCTCGGGCAGAGAGCCCCACGTGCTCCTCGAGCAGGGATCTCGCGAGTCCTCGGGCAGTCCAACAAGAAACAACAGGATCTCACCGGAGCACCACCGGAAATCCGTCACAACCCTACACACCAAACCACTCGACCGCCACAACGGGTAACCCCAATCCTCGCCGCTCGGATCTACACCCAGGGAGAACCCCAAATCCCCACCTCCACCCACCAGATCTTGAGAACAGAGCCTAATAAGGCAAACCACCTACTCGGGGGCCATCACCCGCAACACTGAGAGGCCCCGACCTATACTGGTCGTGAGAGAGAAGATCTAGTGAAAAGGAAAGAGTTGCGGGGTTTCCAAAAAGCTACAAATCCGATGCAGGAAGAACCGCACCTCTCAGATGGCGAAGAAAATCGCCACCGCACCGTGGCCATCACCAGGAAATCGGCTGAGAAGGACGAAGAAGAAGGTCTGAGTGCAAGTCACAGATCTGAGTTAGGAGATATACTTGAGCCCAGAGATACGCCGCGACTGGTCTGATGATTTCTGTATGGACTTAGTTATATATAGTCAATAATTTCTGTATGAGCTCCTTCCAAGAAACATTCTTTCTTATCCTGATGATACGTGTTTCACCTCTAACATACCCAAGCTTTCCATCTATTGGACGCGACAAAGTTCTAGCCCCAAAACTGCATAAGAACTTCACCTTAGTTGATGAGTAATCAGAAACTCCAAAAGAGCTATAACTTTGAAGTCCTATACGGTTTCCATTTCTTGATGAAGTTTATGGTACTGGTCGCACAGACTGGTGATAAGTTTTATCCTTATGTGCAGCAGAAGAGCCCTTCAACCCGAACTCTTGTGCACAAACATTTTCTATAGAGTTTAGCTCAAAGACATCTGACCCACTTTCTGAACTTGTATGATAAATTCCCAGCATTCCCAAAAATTCTATATAGCCCGTTGCACTGCTTGGATCACTATAAGCATTAGGCATGCACTATTGCTTGGGAAAGACCCTTTCTCGCATAAATTCAAGAGCAAATTCCTCACCAGTCTGAATGGAATAATTGAGCTTAGGTTTATGTTCTAGAGGTCGTACACCGGTATTGATATTACTCGAGGGATCAGGAAAAAAATATTTTGTTTGCAGTACCAAGTCCCTCATTTCTAGTCTCTAAATTATGGTGTCTAACTTGGTCATAGCCTTTATGTGGATTCATTGAACCTTTCCCTGGATTTCTTTCCATTGAGTTCAATATTATTGAGACAAAAAGGTGTGGAAGCACATTCTTTCATAAAACCGATCGCTAATTTGGTAGTGGTCAACTTTCCCGGTCTCATCCAACAAGAACATGAAAGTATAAAGTCTTAAGATGATTCTAGCTTCATCAGTATGTAAGGAAACTAAAAATACTCAAACGCCTTAGGGTGAAGTTGATTTTAATGCACATTATATAACATCAAACTTGAGTTGACTTTACCCATAACCAAAATGTGAGGACACAGGTATGTCTAAATGTGAGTTGCCAATGCCCCGACCGCATCATGGGGAAGAATGTTAAATGGGGCATAGATTTCAGTCTTTTCCTTGACACGACACAATGAATCAAAATTGAAGATCATGTGAACAATTCAATCCAACCCATGAGTAAAGAACAAAAATGGGTTTCCCATCAAGTGTTTGCAACTATTCATAGAGAGAAAAAGATATATGAATTGTTCGTAGACACAAGCCTCCTGCACATCCCTGACAACAGCTTGCTCCACGATGTTCCTCACCAGAAACCTCTTGATTGCTGTGTCCTGATTCCAACACAAACCAGCTCAGATCCGTAAATTAACAAACCGAAAATCAGATAACTTGAAGTTAGACAAAACTATTATGATATATCCAATCCCCTCTACATGGATAAATGAAACGGGATAAAAATCTCATTCATCACCCATCAAAATATGCTCTTGCAACTCACCTTTTCTCATGCAAATATTCATATATCTTCTTCCACGTCCTTATATAATCTCTAAAAAGTAAAAACTAGAATCATCTCCCTTAATAACATTCATTATTTATTCTCTACAATAAAATTTGACCAGTATTTATGTATCCTATATTGTTTTCTTTCATCAAACTGGCTCTCAAAACAAAATCAAGGCCAACAATACCAACTCACCAACATCTTTTGGAAGTCAGCAACCAATTCATGTGAAATAGAGGAGAAAGCTTCATTTGGTAGGTAATGCAAGTTGTTCATCTACTGCAACAAAGTAACATAATATAATGCTATTAGATAAAGATGGGAAAAAAAATAACAATTGACATTTACAAATAGTCATGATGTGTGAATTAATTATATATGCACCAAGTAAATCCTCCTCCCTCACCTTATTACAGACTGATAAATGACAGAAAAATCCAATTTGATTCACATTTACATATATCTTGCTTATTATAATATCATTTGTTTGGAATGACAATATGTAATTGATAAGGACATTCAAATGTACAAAAATAAGTTACGAAATGTATGAGAGAGCAGCATCTTGACATACTTGTGACAATCAAACCAAGGCTTTCTAGCAACTAATTGGAGGCAAGACATTCAAACTAAATATATCATATGTACATTCAACTCTAAATTCTTTACTCCTAACCAGTTTAGAGGAAGTGTAATGTAAAGAGGGGTGTAGGATCAGAACATAATCCTCAGCATCATATTCCCGAACAATCAAAGTAAATCAAAAGTCAACATACTAATTAAATATACAAAGTACCCAATAAAAATAAAGCAATTTGAACAAATTGCACTTCAATCATTGAAAATGACATGATACACTGCCCACAATCAGAATATGTAGAAAACATTAATGCAATGACAACTATTTAAGTAGTAAAAAAAACAAATATAACATTGTATATTGAAGGAAAGTAAGGTAACCATATACACAATTGAAGTGATGATGTTTTCTTAATATGATGATTCCACTTACTACATAATGAAAGGCCTCAACGTTGTCAGAGGAATGATCCGTTGAGGTAACAAAACCAAATCCTCTCACGTTTTGCAATATTTGATGGTATTATGCATTATGAATAACATAATCAATAATATAAAAAAATTAACAAAGGAATGTTACTGACCAATATAGAAACCAAAACATTAATGCAAGTAAAATGGAATCAAGTTCTACTTCTTGATCCATATGAATTAGAGCATCCACAGTCGGAGGCATTAAGGCGCTGGCGAGGAAGGTAACCGTTAAGCTCACTGTTGGTACTCCTTGCTGGCGAGGTTGACTGAGCATGCATCGGTCGCCGCGCCGGCCGTTGGGAGTTCCTGCGCTGGCGACGCGTGTCCGTGCGCTGGCACCATAATTTAATTTTTTTTTTACTTTCCCCCTATAAATATGACCCTTTGTAATTCATTTTTCACCCACAATTCATCCTCTCTTCTCTCTTTTCTCCCCCTTACTTCCAAATTTCCATTACAATGTTGTTCGATCTCAACGAGTGGGGAAGCATTTATAGGTCCTTGACGGACAACGCGATGGCGCAAGAGTTATTTTCACCGAACCTTTCCTCCAACCCGACGGTCAATTCCTCTCCAACGCTTACCGAGCCCGCCGACGTGGTTCCACCAAAGGGCAAAGGGAAGCGATGCTTGTGGAGCACTGACGAGGACGAGAGGTTAGTTAGAGCTTGGATGCACCATTCGTACGACTCAATTCATGGGAATCAGAAGCATAATCTGAAGTACTGGGCGGCCATCGCTGAAGAACTTGCTGGTGCTCGTGGCCGGGATGATCCGTTGAGGACGGCTAAGCAGTGAAAATACCACTGGGGTCAAGTCAATTCGAAAATGACGAATTTCCAGGGGATGTTTGTGAAGAACACCAAGGACCACCGGAGCGGCCGTTCGGATGATGAAATCATGACTTTGACCGAGGAAAAATACGAGCTGGTGAATGGACATCCATTCACATGGAAACATTGGTGGAAACTTGTGAAAGACCAACACAAGTGGAATTCATATTATTTTGCCGTCGAAGAGCCCGATGAAGGGACACCGCGTACTCAGTTTGATGTTGAGGAGTCTAGCAACTCGGGGAAGCGCACTCGTGAAGACACGACGTTTGAGGACAATAAGCAGACGACGGGTGCTAATACGGAGTACCCACCGACGTACCAGAGGCCTATGGGGCAGAAGGCTGCGAGCCTCAGAGGTAAAAACTTTGCAACCTCTAAGGTTGCGGTTGCCGAGCGTGTTCAGCTGGCCCATTTAGCGGCCAAAGAAGCAAGCACCGCCAGGACCATTGAGACCGCCGCACAGCTGAAGCTCAAGGCATTCGATTAGTGGGTGCTCGCGGAAGCAAAGGAAACTTCGGTCATGACTCCCCCCCAGCTCGAGGCACACAATGCGCAACTTACAATTTTACGCAATCTGATGAACCAGTAACGCCGATCTTTATTTTACGTACTTGTGTTTTTGTTTAAGTTGTATTTCCTGTTCCGTTAATGAATTGTTTTTTTTAATTAATTTAAGGGTTAAATATTGAAACTTACCCTTACGTTTTTGTCACGAACACAACACTACCTATGTTTGAAAATCATATTTGCCATACCTAAACTATTGGGTACGTGATTCTGTTAGTAAAAACTAACCGCATGACATAAAATGACTATTTTGCCCTTCTGAATTTAAATTAAGCTACTCATATGAATTGAATGACTCTTTTGTCCTTCTTAATCATATCTTTAATTTTTTAATTAATCATTAATTCTTATTTATTTAATTCACATTTGCTTTAAATTCTATTATGTTTCAAAAAATCATTTTCAATTTTGTTTCTTTAAATTATACTACTTATCATTCAATCCAAAAATTCATTTTCTTTTCTATTTTTTAGTAATTATTTTACACTTTCATTCATTTTTATAATTTTTTTTATCAAAATTCAAAAAAATAAGAAAAGAACGTCTATTCGTGTTTCTCTTTGGACAATCTAAAACCAGAAATCTCGCAGTCGAATGGGTCTTCTCGTCTCCCCTTCTCAGATCTGTGATGACATCACAACGAAAATGGCGGACCAGGTCCGAATCTGGGTTCTCATATGTTTGTTCTCTAGCGTGGAGGAGTGGATTGAGGAGGAGGCGAAAACGAACCGGTCAGATCTATAGAGGTCCGGCGAAGCTTTGATGGCGGAGATTCACAGCTAGCACGAGAAAGACGACTAAGCCCAATCCTCCGTCGTCGCTGCTCCTCCACTGGTCTTGCCGTCTCTGTTACAGATCTGAGATGATTGGATGACGAACTTCGAAGCTCGGACTGGCGATCTTCGAAGCTTAGATTGTGGCCTTCGAATCTCGGAGCGACAAGGTCAGTTATGCATGAAAGCTCGAAGAACTGAACGTGAGAAGATGCTGAAGCACTGAATGTAAGAAGATGAGAAGATGCTGTGATTGTTTTTTGTTTTTAAATCTGAATATGAAAATGGGAAGATGTTGTACTTGTTTTTTTGCTTTGAATATGAGTTAGAAAAGAGAAGCTCGAAGGATACATATCTTTTTTTTTGCTTTTGATGTGAATAGATTGATAGATCTAGCATTTTTTTGATTTTTTGTTGTCTTGATTTTTTAGTTATATAATAATTAATTTATTTAAGGGTTAAATATTGAAACTTACTCTTAAGTATTCCTTGAAGCAAGAGGAATGATTTTTTCACTTGAGGACTTGATCTGCAAAACTTGCAACTGGGATTTGGAGGATGGTCCACATGTTCTTCTACATTGTCTAAAAGCTTGGCAAGTCTGGTCCTTGGTACTAAAGTGGTGGGGGGTTTCCTGGGTGATCACACCTCTTCTCCCAATAACCTCTATTACTCCCAACCTTCTTTCGTTCTAATTTTCTCCTCTTGTTCGAAATACCAATGGCCGGCGTAGCAGCACACCCATGGAGTCCCGAGGAAGAGATAATGTTGGTCATATGTTGGCTACACGACGCTCAGTCAGGCCCAAATAATAGGTACTGGCCGGTAGTGTTCGCCAATTTTGTCCACAGTGCTCCGGCCGGTGCCCCGCCGCGAACCCAAAAGCAGTGTAGAGACCACTGGCAGCATCTAGCTCGGAAAATCCACCGTTTTGAACTTTGCTACAGTTTAGCAGTTCAGACAGCCCACCAGGAAATACCGAGAATTACCATCGCTCTACAGCGGCGGAGGAGTACTTCAGGCGCCATGGCCAACAATTCACGAAGTGCTATCTTTGGGAGGTCGTTAGAGACCAACCCAAATTCCTCCAGTACGTTCACGAGATGTAAATCGTGAACGTGTAATATCGTTTAAATATGTGGTTTAAATATATCGTTATCTATCGTGTGTGTGCTAATTATCTTAATTATAATAAAATGATGGTGTTAAATTTAGGGAAAATTTCAGTATAATACCATGCCAAACATTTAATTTCATTATAATACCCTAGCATAAATTTTTTGCACTTTCATACCTAAACCAAACATTTATTTTCACTTTAGTACCCAACCATTAACTTTCTGTTAGTTTGGATGGAAAAAGTTAAAAAGACCATAATACCCCTAACTATTCCTCAAATTTTCAAACTCATGCCATTGAGCTCAGAACTTAAAAATAAGTGAAATGACCATAATACCCTCCACTGTTAAGGTACTAAAATGAAAATTTCGAAAATTATTTTTATTTTTCGAAAATTCAGTTTATTTTTTATAAATTCAGTTTTCATTTATGAAAAATATTTTTTTTTTCAAAAATTCTGTTTTTATTTTTATAAATTCAGTTTTTATTTATATAAAGTATTTTTATTTTCAAAAATTTAAATTTAAATTTAAAAAATACATAAAAATCAGTTTTTTTTTTAAAAAATACATTAAAAAAAATATTTTTAGTTTAATTAATGTTTAATTACATTGTTTTTTTTTCATTTTTATACCCAGAACCATTTTTCTATCTTGTAGCATTTTCCATTTTTCCATTCTCTTCTTCGACCCTGACACCAACGCCACCGGCGACGGCCCCAACTCTTCCGGCGACGGCCTCACCTTCTTCATCTCCGCCGACAACCACACCCTCCGACGACGGTAGCGCCGGCGCCGACAAGAACCCTTCATTTTTCTACCCAGATTTGAACTTTTGTTCAGATCTGTCGAAACCTACTGAACTTTTGTTCAGATCTGTCGAAACCTACAACCTTATTCTCTGCAACTTCTCCACAGACCCATCAATGGCTCTCAATCTGCGCCAAAAGACCCAACCCACGCAAGAGATCCCCCTGTTTCGAGAGAAGTCTTCGCTTCGTGCGATTTCAATAGGGTCGGGCCAGAGACTGATTTTTGATTTTGATGGCTCGGCTTGACGGTGGGGCTTGGGAGGGTCTTCTCGGGGCTCGGGATATGGTGCTATGCTGAATCAATTTTCGATTTTGATTCAGGGATATGGTGCTATGCTTCTCAAGTCTTCTCTTCTTCTTGGGGTTCAGTTTTCAATGTTGTGCTATAATGAATCAATGTTGTGCTATGATGAATCAATATTGTGCTATGCAGATATGGATTGGTAAAAAAAGGAATCGAAAAAAGAAAAAGGTAAAACAAAAAAATGCTACGAGAGAGAAAAATTGTTCTGGGTATAAAAATGAAAAAAAAACAATATAATTAAATATTAATTAATTTTTAAAAAATAATTTTAATGTATTTTTTTTAATAAAAACTGATTTTTACGTATTTTTTAAATTAAAATCTAAAATTTTGAAAATAAAAATAATTTTCATAAATAAAGACTGAATTTATAAAAATAAAAAACAGAATTTTTGGAAAAAAAATAATTTTCATAAATGAAAACTGAATTTATAAAAAAATAAACTGAATTTTCGAAAAATAAAAATAATTTTCATTTTAGTACCTTAACAGTGGAGGGTATTATGGTCATTTCACTTATTTTTAAGTTCTGAGTTCAATGGCATTAGTTTGAAAATTTGAGGAATAGTTAGGGGTATTATGGTCTTTTTAACTTTTTCCATCCAAACTAACAGAAAGTTAACGGTTGGGTACTAAAGTGAAAATAAATGTTTGGTTTAGGTATGAAAGTGCAAAAAAATTATGTCAGGGTATTATACTGAAATTAAATGTTTGGCAGGGTATTATACTGAAATTTTCCCTTAAATTTATAATATTGTTATTTGTTTTAAATATACTTTTCCCCATCTCGGCGGCGGCTCCCCGCCGACAACAAAAATGCCACTGTAGAGCTTGCTGGCGGTGAGCTGGCTGGGAGAGGGAAAAACAATAATTTAATCCATCTTGCCAGCGCCATCTCGCCAACTGCCGACGAGATGGTTGTGGATGCTCTTAGAACACAAAATCAGCATACATGTCAAGTCACGGAGTCTGAATGGCTTCATCAAACATTCCACTACACGAAAACATGGAGATCATATCAATTTTAACGACATAGCATATTGATACAGGTTTTATAGTATTTCCCTTCAAGTCAAAATCCGGAGAACTTCCATAAACACGTCACACTCTTCGGGCGCCCCAATTTCGCGGAGAGCACCGACTTCTTCCTCAATCTCCTTGAGCCTCTTCTTCATGTCCTCTAAATCCTACAACGCGAGAACGAAGAAGAGAATAAAAATTAGGGCTAAGAAATAACAGACACCGAGAGAGTAGAGGGGGATACGAAAACGGACCTTGGAGTTGGCAGCGGGATCCAGGTCGGCTTCATCGTCCTAGAGTCTGGAGGTCATGTCGACATCGGCGTCCATGTTGCCGTCGTCGAGGGTATCAACGCCGTAGACCTCATGTTCCTGATCCTCGTGGTGATGCTCCATAATAGAATAAGGAGCTTCAAGTTGGGGTTTTGGGTTTGAGAATTGAGAGAGTTTGATCCTCAAATGATAGGACGAATAGAACAGAGAGACGGAGAAGGGAAGGGATTGAAGAACTGACCATGACGAAGAATAAAGCATCTGATCCTCTCTTATTAACGATCCAGGTGAGAAGTCAGGGATAAAATTGAATTAATGGAGCTATGAGAAACGGCTCAAAACCGATTAAATGTGGAAGAGTCGAAATCGATTAGTGGGAAGAACTGAGGAGAGAGCTGTATAGAGGAACAGTGGGAGGAGAGTTGAGCCAAGCTGACAGTAGGCCTGATATTATATTTTTAAGGATTACTCTAATTAGACTTATAGTGGGTATCACACATTGCAAAACTCATACAAATTATTTAGCCCAATAGAATATTGACCCCAAATATATTTCTCAATTTGGAAGCCCACATGCTGGACTATAAAATAACCCAACGATCTCCCACTTGGGATACAAATTGATCCGTAATGAAATTTATATTTGAAACCTTAAGTGCGCACAAAATGGTCAATAATTCTTATGACATCTTCCTTAAACAATCTGGTCCATTTCTTATACCAACATGAGACCAAAGCGGCCTTTGCTACATCTATCGTAACTAGACCCATCAATGATCAACATGCCAAATACATTCAATGACATAGATCAAGTATGGACGTGTGACTGAAAATTTCATGCTATGTGATACCACCCATGCTTATTTCCACTTGGTCCTTAATGCTTAAATGAGATCAATATCCAGTCTTTCAAACTTTATGCTAAACCGCAATTGAAAGACAAAACATTCAGAGCAACAATGATAATAACATCATCAACTTTATTCTGCAGAAATAATCTAGAGAGAGGCTTAGCCTTCTCTCTTGGAAAACCCTAGCTACTCCTTGCCCGCCGCTACAATTCCTCTCGTCCTCTGCCGATGATCTCATTTTCATTGGAGATTGTCGGCGGTGGCTTCACTCCTTCCTCTTCCTTCACTTCCATTCTTCTCTCGTTTCCTTTCTCGTTGTGACCCCCTTCTCTGAGCTATCCGGTCACCGATAGATCCTCGCCTCTCAAACCTCTCACTGTTTACTCCGGCGTTCCTATTACAGATCCACGGTGGGGGACGTTTCTGAGTCTAGATTTGTTGTGGATCTAGAATTTTTTGTCTCCGTTTGTTGATTTTCCAGCTGGCCCTGATTTCGGCTACCCTTTGGTAACCCCTTCCTCCTTTCTCTTTGTCTGAACCTTCTCTCCTGACCTCGTTGTGTCGGGTCCTCTCGTTTGGTTCTCGAGATGGTTCTTTACCTTTGGCTTGTTGAGAAGTTCTGACTTTGGAGATTGGGAGGGATTGGTTACCGGAGGGGACGTGGATTTGAAGAGTGGTGTGGTGTCCAATTCTCGCCTTTGCACTTCGTTCCTCCGAATCTACCAACCCGTAGTGGCTCGTTCGTCATTTTTTGGTGCTGCCCTACGATGAGAAAGGCTTTGTCTTCGTTGAATCAGGTATATCCTCTTCTCCCTTTTTTTTACTCTGTTCCAGTCTTCCCTTCCTCAACTTTCTCGGGGTTGGGGCATCACGAGTATCGCAATGTTGGCTTCCGTGAGGGGTTTGGTCTATTGGCCTCTTTGGAATATTTCGGTAGTAGTGTATTAGGGTTTGAAGGGTCTTGCTTCGTTGGGTTCGGAGTTGTCGTGCTTCTGGTGTTCAGATGTGTTCGGTTCTGGGTAGCTGTTGTGGTGCTGGAGGCTGGTCGGTTGGGCTAGGGTTGGGTTTTATTTTATTTTATTTTGCCTTGTAAGCCCTCTGTTGTATTTGTTGTAATTGATGCGTTTGCTCGTTTTTGAAGCGTTGTTTGTTTTGGCTTGTATGCCTGGTTTAGTATACCCCTTGTTGGGTCACTTTTAGTTTTCTGGTTATGTTTATTTTGGCTTAACATTTGTAATATCTGGTTCTGAGACCAGTTGGTTGTTACTCCCTTTGTCGGGATTGTTCTGAGGCCGTCTGGCGCTCTTGTCGTATTGAGGTGCTTCGACACCTTGCCTTCTCTTTTATTTCAAAAGAGAAGGTCTTTTATTAAAAAAATTGCTGATAAAAAAAACTTTATTTTGCAGAATACTTAACATATATATAGTATCATTTCGAATAGCTAACTTAGGCAACAAACTCCCACTAAAACCGCACATCGTCAATTAAGACAACACCCATATGAGCAGTATGCTTATGAAACACTTTAAGTGTTAAGCCCTTAGTTAGGGGGTCCGCTAGCATGTAGTTTGTTCATATATGCTCAATAGGCACTATTTCTCCCTGAACTCTTTCTTTAACAACCAGAAACGTAACGTCAATGTGTTTATACTTTGACGAGCTTTTCTCGTTATTCGAATACATGACTGTAGAAAGGTTGTCACAATAGACCTTTAGAGGTTTTTTGATTTCATCTAGAACCCACAACCTGGTGACAAAATTTCGCAGCCATATAGCCTGATTGGTTGCCTCATAACAAGCTATGAGTTCTGTTGCCATGGTAGAAGGGGCTATAAGTGTCTTCTTAGCAATTCTCTGAAATATAGCTCCTCATGACAACAGAAAAACATATCCAGAAGTGGATCTCCTAATCTCTTGGCTACCCGCAAGATCGGAGTCAGAATACCTAATGATCTCTAAATTTTCTGACTCTCGATAGGTGAGCATGTATTCCTTTGTTCTCTGTAAGTACCTTATGACCCGTTTGGCAGCTTTTCAATAATCCATACCAAGGTCACTTAAGTATCTGCCCAACATGCAGACTATGTACACCAAATCCGGACGGGTACATACTTGAGCATAGATAAGACTCCCAACAGTCGAAGCATATGAGATCTTAAGCATTTCTTTCTTTCTAATTCATTCTTGGAGCACTGTTTGAGACTAAACTTGTCTCCTTTAGCAACATGAGTATCTCAAAGTGCACAATTTTTAAAACAATCAAACTAATCTTCTGGGAACTTTGTTTTCTCTGACTTGAAACCCGTGCCACACTTAACCCTAACCCGCCCTTCTTCTCAGCCATCACACTCCGTTGGTGACGAGCTCGGCTTCGGCCCGAGCTGTCACCGGTGACGTCCTCCCCTTATCCTTCTGCTCCTCCTACCCATTCCTCTCTTCTTCACCTTTTTTCCTTTTATTCTTCCGGTTTTGGTCTGGTTTTACTGGGTTTAATTCTCTGATCTGTTTGTCTCTGCGTGTTCCGGCTAGTCCGGCTCCGGCGTAGCTTCTCGTCTCCGGATTCAAGCCCGCTCCTACTTCGCTCGTGCTCCTCTCCTGCTCGTGTTACCAGCTCCGGTCAGGGGCAACTGACCTCGTCGTTCTCTCAGCTGGAGGTGTTGGTCAGGGGGAAGATTGCCTGGCCTGGCTTGGGTTCCTGCCGGTGTCGACGTCCCGGATCTGATGTGGTCATGATACTGCTCTCGAGGACGGATCGCTTTTTTTGTGGTCGTCGAAGTGTTCTCCTCCGGCGAGATTCATCCTGTAGCCGCGTCGGACCTCTGGAGATGGCGTCGGGATGCTCAGCCGGACTTACTGGTTTGCTCCGGCCGTTCTCTGTGCTCGTGTGCCGGAGTTCTCAATGCTTACTGCCCTTTTGCCGGAGTGGGTGGGCTCGTTCCCGGACCGTCGACATCCATGGCGGCGCCGTCGTCTCAGATCCAATTCTTCTTGCTCGGGTAGAGTTGGGCCTGGGGTGTTGGGCCGAGAGCGGGTTGGGCCCGGCACGGGTTGGGTTGGTGCAGATGTGGCATGGTGCTCTTTGGGCTGGTTGCGGGTCGGGCCGGGTGTGGAGCATATTTGTGGGTTCTGACCCGGGTCCAAATCATTGACTGGGTCGGATCTGGGTTGGGCCAAAACAGGCCGGTTTGACCGGATCCGGACCAGTCCTTGGGCCTGATCTACTTTTTGGGCCCGACCCATCTTTTTCGCTTGGCTGTTTTCCGGACTTTTCGTGGTGGCTCTCGGGTGTCGTCGTCCAGATTCATCGTGGGAGGCGTTTCCTAGCTCGGATTCGTTGTGCTTCTGGTATCGTCACCGGTCGTCGTCGCGGAAGGTTTGTTCTTCTCTCTTAGGCTTTATCGGTAACTAGTAGGTATACTGCTCATCCTTCGTTTTAGGCTCCTTACGTTTTCATTTGTACTCCTGGCTTGTTGTGAGACCCGCTCCCGGTCGAACCGGTGGCTTTTCAAGCAAGTTTGACTTGCTACCGGAAAGTCAACCGATGACTCAAGAAGTCACTCGGGACTTTTCCGGAACCCAAACGACTTAGCCATCATCACGGTTGGCTTAAGGGAACGGTAACCGTGAGGGTTGGCGTCATGGGTCCGTGGCCGAGCAGGGTGGGGGTTTCTTTGGGGGTTTTTCACCTTGGTTGATCTTGGTTTTGAGCTGAACTTTGGAAGGGCTTTGGGGGTCTTTCTTGTTGTTTAAGTGGAGTCTAATTAACGTTTCTTTGTGTCCAAGACTTCGGGGATCGAACTAGAGGAGCAAAGATCACGTCGGGACCCGTGTGAAGAACGGAGTGGTGACCACCGGGCTTATCATCAGAGTGTTGAGAGGAAGACCTCGAGGTAGGGAAAGTCTTAACCTCTCGTTTATGATGCTTAGTATGCATGTTTGGCTAATAAAATTGAAAAGGTCCTAGAAATGCCTATGGGATACGAATAACTAGAATAATCGTCTTTCATTTTCTAATAACCGGAAGTGTCTAGTGGTGAATGATTAGGATGCCAATCACTAGTGTAACTCGCTTTCAATACTTGGGAATTGTTTTACTGGTAGAGCAGCCTTGGCAAAGCCCTCGGATTAGTTGCGTGTTAGGATCACATGCTTGGTTGTTTGATTGCTTAGTGGATAGGCTAAAGAGTCTAAATGGAACTAGTTGAATTGCATGTTTGAATGCTCGTTTGAAGGTTTTCATGATTGGTTGATTGAACTCGTGTTTGACTGTTGACTGTAGTTGAATGATTGCTTGTTTTCCTTAAATGGTTGTTTGGAGCATCGAGTATGACTGGTTGTACCGAGCGGTGCAATCAGGTGATCGATGCCCCGTTGGGTCGTGACTGGTAAGTGAACGGTAAGTTGTGATTGTGTGATTATTGGTGTTGTTGGGAATGGATTGCGTCATGTTTCGGTTGAGTGTGTTACTCAATTACTATCTGATTATTATTGAATTGCCCAAGTGTATGCTTCCTATGGGGAGTAATACCTTGGTTCCCGAGGACATAAAATCCCTTGGAGACGTTTCTGAGAATCCCGATGATAAGCGCCCTCAGGGGGTTGTTTTCGGTCGCCTCAATGATATGCGTCTCCTCTGTATTTGAGGGAAAATCCGAGAGGACACATCATATGTGGATCGGAGGGTGGTGACTACATGTACCACGTCATTGACTGGATTACCTATTACCCGTGTTTGTTAAGAACTATCTTGTTGACTTTGCTATTGAATTTATTGAGTTTAAAGTCCACCTTGTTATGTATTTTCCCTACTGAGCGCAAGCTCACCCCTACGAGTTTATTGTTGTGATTACAGGCTTGATTGAGGAGTAGAGGCTCGGGAGCTTCTTGGTGTGGGTGTCTTGTAGAGACTTCGTTTTTATTTCATTTCAGTTTTGAACAAACTATGTTGGAGGATTATTATTACACCCCTAGAGGGTTATTTTTGTTTTAAATTGAGTTATGTGGATTTGAGTTTTGTATTGGAGATTTTCAGGAAGTTATTGTTGAGTGATTGCCTTTTTATTCGTTTGATCCTAGTCATGCCTCGAGTCCGGGCAAGAACCGGATTTGGGGCGTGACACTTGTTGCAGGGTCCGTCATTCTTTAGGTGTTGGCCTATGCCGGGTTGTACTGGTCTTCAGGCCTTGGAAATCGAGAAGTCCTTCTTACGGGTTTTGAGTTTCGGTGTTTTTTACACCGATTTATCTCTGCCGTTATGCGATGTTGGTCGTCGGCATGTCGCTATCTTTTAACTCGCTGAGTTTGGGTGCCGATGAGATACAATTTTCTCCTCAAGTTAGGGTAAAGTCTTTGAGGATTACTTTGGAAGACGGCTTGCTTATCTGCGATTTATAGTTGACAAATCTGGGTTTGAGACCTTCTTTTTGAACTTCATGGTGGCTTTATTCGGGTGTGTGTCTCCTTTTTTAGCTGTCCTTTTCTTCCCGGGTCTGCGTACCCATTCACTTCAGGGTATGTGTACCCTTTTTCTTCTCTTCAAAAGTTTCCCCGGTGGGGGGTTTCAGGGTCTGCACACCCTTTCATTGCTTCTGGGTCTGCGTACCCATTTACTTCAGGGTCTGCGTACCCTTTCATTACTTTTGGGTCTGCGTACCCACTCACTTCAGGGTCTGCGTACCCATTCACTTCAGGGTCTGCGTACCCGCTCATCTTCATTCAGGGTCTGCGTACCCGCTCATCTTTATTCAGGGTCTACGTACCCATTCATAGCTACATGGGTTGTAGCAGTTGTTCTGGTCTTTTTTGTAGGTGAGGCTGTAGCTAGACTCCCTCCGTTGTACTCCTCTTTCTCCTTGAGAGAGGTTTACTTTTTCATCTATATAAAAAAAAATTGCTGATAAAAAAAAGTGCACAATCTTTCATGCCTAACCCGGCAAGGACCCTTTCGATATAGTTCTTTTGTGATAATCCAAGAATACCACGAGAGTGATATCGGTGTATCTTGATTCCTAACACAAAAGTTGCATCACCAAGATCCTTCACTTGAAAATATTTTGTTAAAAAACTTTTGGTTTCGTGCAACAAACCTATATCGCTACTTGCCAACAAAATATCGTCGACATAAAGCATTAGGAAGATGAATTTACTCCCACTGAATTTATGATATACATAATTATCCACTACATTTAACTCAAAGCCATACGAGGTAATGATAGTATGAAACTTGTGATACCATTGACGGGAAGCTTGCTTGAGACAGTAGATGGACCTTTTGAGTTCACAAACCATAGACTCTAGGTCACCTAATACAAAGTTATCTGGTTGTGCCATATATATGGTTTCCTCAATTTCACCATTGAGAAAAGTCGTCTTTACATCCATCTGATGCACCTCTAAATCCAAATGAGCTACAAGTTCCATTATTGTTCTAAGAGAATCTTTCGATGATATCAGAGAGAAAGTTTTCTTATAGTGAATACCTTCCTTTTGAGTAAAACCCTTTGCAATTAGACGCGCTTTATACCTCTTAAAGTTTCCTTTCGAATCCTGCTTGGTTTTAAAAATCCATTTGCAACCAATGGGCTTCGCACCTTAGAGCAACTTGACGAGTTTCCAAACGCCATTATTATGCATAGATTTTATCTCATCATTCATAACATCGATCCACTTTTGACAGTTAACACTTTGTTTGACCTGTTGGAAGTTGATTGGATCGTCTTTCATTGTACCTGTGTCAAACTCGTGTTCCTTAAGGAATACAATGTAATCACTAGAGATTGCACTCCTCATGTATCTAGTGGATCGCCTAAGTGGCACTTCCTCTTGATGTAGTTGTAGTTGCTCTTTGGGAACAACCTCTTGAACTTGACCATGGAGTGGTAGAGGAGAATCCTCATTGTTGTCTTGTGTTTGTCTTGAACAATGTCAATATGTTGAACATTGTCAATAACAACATCCGACAGAGGAACGAATTCCTCTTCAAAGACAACACTTCTAATACCCCCCCCCCCCCCCACCCCAAACATAACATCCTCAAGAAATCTCGCATTTCCCGTTTCGAAAAGAACTTAGTTGAGGGATCATAAAATTTTAAACCCCTCGATGGTTCAAGATACCCAACAAAGTAGCAATTAACCGTTATGGAATCCAGTTTATCCTCATGTGGACTTTAAGGCCTCGCCTCAGCTGGACAACCCCAAATGTGCAAGTGCCTAATACTAGGCCTTTTTCTTGTTCACAATTCATAAGGGGTAGCTACCACTTTACTAGGTACTCTATTCCAGTATGTATAATGCAGTCTTAATTGCCTCTCCCCAGAGTGATTCCGGTAAAGAAGAATGACTAATCATACTTCTCACCATGTTCTTAAGAGTTCTGTTTTGCCTCTCCACGTCACCATTCATGTGAGGTTTCCCTTGCATGGTGTATTGCGCAACGATTCCGCACTCCTGTAGGAATTTGGCAAAGGGACTTGGACATTGTTCACCTGATCCGTCATACTGACCATAGTATACACCACCACGATCAGATCTGATAGCCTTAATTTTCTTGGTTAGTTGATTCTCAACTTCAGCTTTGAAGGCCTTAAAAACGTCCAAAGATTGTGACCTTTCATGTGTCAAGTGTAAAAGTGAACTCCCCACTGCAGTTACCTTATCTTTAATCCTCTTTCTTTTGTTGCCCATTGAGGTCATTGCAATATGATCACTTTTAGTCTTTTCATGCTTCAACCTATCCTCTTCTTGCACACAATGAGAAATGAGCTCATTAAGAGTCCATTTATCCTTCTGAGTATTATAGCTAACTATAAACTAACCATAGTGTGTAGGGAGTGAGGTGAGGACCAAATGCACAAGCAAGTCATCATACAGATCAAGCTTGAGCCCCTTAAGTTTTGAAGCGATGCTAGACATTTCCATAATGTATTCCCTTATGTTTTCTTTTCCTTTATACCTCATCTGGACAAGGTCAGCTAAAAGCTTGTTTGTCTCATCCTTTTCGTTCTTTGCAAAACGACTTTTAATTTCTTGAAGAAAACTCCTTACAGTGACCTCATTTGACATACCGTCCCTAAATGTTTTTGGAACACTGTGTTAGATCATCATCAGACTTAGACGATTCAAACGCTCCCACTTCTCAAAGTTCACCTTATCCTGAGTAGATTTTTCATCCGTGGTCAAACTCATTTAATTCACTTTAGTGCATTTTACTCCATTTTTCCAAACTGAAATTGAAACTTCAACCCATTTTATTACTAAAACTTTATTATGATACCATGTTTGATCCAAAACAGAAGAGCTGCAAGTTGATAGATTTAAGTCCATTTTGTGTTTTTGCTCCTGGGTACAAGCTACTTGCTGTAAATTTTGGATTCGTTCTTCTAATTCCAGACAAAGAATCTTTTTTCTTATCTCCAAAACCCAAAATCATGGTACAGACAGAACCATCATTGTCATATGTATTTAGGACAAAAGATTCAGGCCCCAATGCTACAGATTCTATCTCCGATTCATGTTCTTTTGTTGAATGATTCCTCTCCCTTTTTGTTTTGATTGGTACACTGTGGTGTCATTGCAAAATGCAAGTGGTGTTATTAGGTTGAGATAGTATTGTAGAATGCACAAACTTTTGAGCTGGATTTTGGACATTCATGTGATATGTGCACATATAAAAGGGCAGGCTTACTAGTTACTTACATATATTCTCTGCATACTGTTCTGGGCTCAGTAAGAATATCAATCTTTTGTTTCTTTTTCGCCTACCAACTGTTCGAGGAATTGCCTGAAAGACATTTTTACATAGTGAACTGAACCATACATATAAGCTTTCTTCCTACAGGTACTGATTTGGGATCTAGGCTGTTGTTAGCCTCGAATTCTCTGGATTTTATGATCTGGGTTCTTTGGTATACTGCATAGTGTTCTGGGCTAAGTAAGAACATCAAAGCCTTGTCTTCTTTTTTTGCCTTCCAAGTGTTTGAGGAGCTGCCTCAAAGGCATTTTTACCTAGTGAACTGAACCATACACAAGCTTTCTTTCAATTGGGACTGATTTGGGATCTGGGTTGTTGTTAGCCTCAAGTGCAGTAGATTTTATGATCTGGGTTCTTTGGTATAGGATCAAACACTGTTTACATAGATTTGGGTTATTTCCATTCTTCTGAATTTGTGATAAGGTTGGGGCTATTTAGATCTGTGTGTGGAAGAAGCACATGTGCTGGTGTTGGAGGTGGAAGCTCAAACGGGAAATTCATAGAAGTATAGGGTGTTAGATATGTTTAGTAATTTTGGGATGCTTGAGAGATGCATGAAAATATCCATTCATATGTTGCATCTCCAACAAGTTTCTGTAGGAAATATGAACAAGTGTAGGATACAGACTAGAACAAGATCAAATCCATCTGCTGCTGTAGAGCCATCTTCATTGCTTCTTCAATCTGATGAAAGTGGAAACATACTCAAATCCAAGAACATTTCAAGCTCTGGCACATCTTTAACTAGAGTTCAGAGCTCTACTTCTCTGCTAAGCCAAGCAAATGCAGTAGGCATCATGGGAGGTGTATCGGTCTTCTCCACTCTCATTTTCTTGGAGAAGCTTATCTGGTGGAGCTCAAGAGATGGTGAAGAACCCATCCCTTTTGTTGTCTGCAGTGACCCAGGTTTGAAGAGCGACCTCCCCTTTGAAGGCTCTTTTCAGTGGTCCAAGAACAAAAGCACTGAGTTCCAAGTCAACCATGGTGCAATAGTTGAGAATCTGCGCCATAAGAGGGCTTTTCTTGAGCAGTCTGGAGCTCGCTGCATGGTTATGCCATGTCATCTCTCGCATGCTTGGCATGATGAGATATCGGAGGGTTGTTCTCTCCCCTTCTTTCATGTTGGTGAATGTGTTGCCAGAGAGCTCAAGGAAGCAAATTTTAAGCCTCTTGAAGCTGGGAGTAATGTGAGGATTGGTGTGCTAAGTGCAGACACAGCTTTGATGGGTAGCTTTTATATGGAGAAACTGCAGAGTCAGGTACTTGCAAATTCAGCCTTATGAATATATGGGAATCTATATCACACTGTAAAAGGTCAAAGCTTTCAGCTTTTAGGACATGATTGTGGCATACTGTTCATGTGCAGGGGTTTGAGGTTGTGTTGCCAGACAAAGCAACTATGGATCACATAGTGATACCTGCAATAGAGGCAATGAAGAATAAGGACATGGAAGGGGCAAGGAACCTACTGAGAATTGCAATCCAGGTTCTTCTTGTGAGGGCTGTGAACACTGTCATACTTGCTTCTGATGATCTGCAAGGCCTTTTGCCTTGTGACGATCCTCTTCTGAAAAAGTGTACTGATCCCATGGATGCTTTGGCTAGATCAACCATCAAGTGGGCTAAATCTGCGGCCGAAGGTGGATGACAACATCTAAAGAGAACTTGTTAAGGAGCTGTTGGTTCTTGCTGGAGTGTGTGATCATGGATTTGTTTCATCCTCATCATATATTGTTCTTTCAATAAAGGTTTGTAATTAGTATAAACCCACACCACCACAATGATCATCTTCTTACATGTGTATGTGTATGTTTGTATATTAAGGCTTGTCAAAATTGGTTTTCCCTTCTGTGTCATTGCTGAATCTTATTGATGTATGGACTGAAGGATCAAATATATAATTTGAAAATTTGAAAGCCGGACACAAGTGCCTTGGTCACTTCATATTATCTGTTTATAACAATGTAATAAAATAAAACGTTATGGACAGTAATTACCCCTAAACATCTTGGTTAGGCTCATCTTGTAGTTAGGGGACAAAAGGGTCAAACTCTAAGACTTGTTTAGCTCAAAGCACGTATCATAAGAACGAGAACGACCAACACAGGTTCCATCTATCTTTGATGCTTTATTATTCCAAGTAAATAAATATCAAATCTTACAATATTTCAATACGGTAAGAACAAATGAACTTTGATAATGTAACATTGTAAAGAAAAAGACTCGATCTCACATGGATTCAACACTGAAGAACCAAACTACAGGTATCCATCTTGGAGATAAGGAATCAATACACAACATGGCCATAAGATTAGAGGCCTTTCTGCAGAATCAAATGTTGAAATGCTACAAATTCGATATAGAACTGCTAGTTTGCTTTGTAGATTCAATGGCCTTATCTTGGTGAACCCAGGAAGATATGAGGTGATGAGCAATGGCAAAGGGGCCAGGGACAAACATGGGGGCAAGCTCTCCACTTTCCACATTGAAATCTGCGGCAAAGCTCTGACCTCTCTCAACTCCCTTGCACATCTGCTCCACTCTTGCTGCAGCTGTTTTTTGAGCCTTTGTGTACTCTGCAAATGTCAATGCTTTCTTCACTTCTTCTCTACCATACCATGCAGCATCTGCACAAAACCTCAAGTTCAATATACCCAAGTAGCAGATATTGAACGGCATAGCAGGTATCATTTACTCAAATTTATTTCCTTCAAAGCTTCAATACTATAGACAGAAAATATACAGACAACATTTGATAAAATCTAAGATTATGTCTCATTACTTTTTTTTATCAGCAAAAAAAACGATTTTATTCAACCCAAACCAAAGATCTCAAAACGAGATGATACAGTAAAGGGAAGAGAGAAAGAGCTAGCAGAAGTCACAAGGACTAGAACAAAGAGCGAAGCAACAAACAACAACAGTACGAAAGAAACCAAAAGAAGACGAACACCCGCATTACGTGAGGTTCTCAAACATGTTGATTACTTCGTCCTCGCAAAAATTGGCGGTAAACCCCATGGATTTGCGATGTCCCATGAACGCTTAGCTTCCGCTTTCTTGCGAAGAGACCTGTCGAATGGTTTGGCAACTTGAGTGAGTTTGGGACGATTGCGACGACCGAGCTTCTTGTGAGATTTCTTATTTTTCTTAAAAAAGTCAACAAGAGGAGAATGATCATCCAAAGATGGGGAATTAATGTCAGCAATAAAATCATGGAAGCCAGCTGGACGATGCCCCTGGGGATTAGGGACTGAGGAGGGGATGGCCCAAAGGAAGACCCAGGAGCAGCAGCAGGCTTTGGGCTTGGGCTGGGGGAAAGAAGCACGACCTTCCCATCCGAGCCGAAGTCCTCCACGTGCGACATCACCATCTTCGAGATCGGGAGGGTCGGGCGAGGCAGATAGAGAGATCAATGGGACCTGCTCGAGATCTGGAAAGTTGATGATGACCGGGAAGCGTTTGCCAGAGACAAGAAGCGAGGTTAGCTTCTTCTCTGGCTGAAGATCTTGTGAGTGAATCAAAACATAGGCTCTGTCAAGCCTAACCCTAGAAGAAGAGTCAGGATGAACGAACAGAGGGGTTCCGACCGAAGCTGCGAGATCGAGGATCGAAGAACGAGTCCAAACCGAGAGGGGGAGGCCTGCAATAGAGATCCATCGCAAGCAACCACCATTGGCGACTACACTGACGTTGGAGAAGAAGCCCCAAAACCAATTACGAAGCCAAGCCCAACTTGAGCTCTCAGCCAGCTTGAAAGCTTGAGGATCGGAGAAAGTAACAAGGAGGGCGCGATTGCCCAAGTCAGCACGGTGGACGAGGAGCTTCTGCGGTGGCGAAAGCTCAGACCAAATGGAAGAAAGGGAGTGGCCTGAGCTAACAAGACCCAGGACGCTGAGACCCAAAGAGTTGTTCCAGATATCACAGGAGGAGCCGGAGCAGGAGGTGCTTGAAGCCGAGGTCGGAGATGCAACAGGAACAACAAACGAAAGAGCTACGGCGTCTCTGAAGCTCTGGGCGCCAACAGGGGAGGAGGACGAAGGGATAGGAGGCACGGAGCCAACATCAAACGATAAAGAGAAGTCCACGATGAGTTGTTCGGGTCCGAGGTTGGAGCGATGCAAGGCCGAGACAGCTTTCGCGGCATCATCGGCTTTGAGGAAGTGCACAAAGCCAAATCTTTTGCCCGACTTGTTGAGCTTGTTAGGGAGAAAGGCTCTGCGGATCGAACCGAAGGTGGAGAACAAAGCGATTAGATGCTCGCGGGACAACATCGAAGGGAGGTTGCAAGCGAAGAGCTTGGGACAGGGGGGGCCGGCAGGATGTGAGGAAGAGTGGGGCAGAGAGGAGAGGGGCGGGGAGGTTTAGAAGGGGTAGGGAGGTTTGGAAGGAGGAGCCATCTTGTTAGCTATCCTCTTATACTATCGATTATGTCTCATTTCTTTGATTCACAAATTAATATCTTCTTGTGGTTGATATTCTTCTTTCTTATTGCTGGGAAGTCAATTCAACAAAAACTATTTGTAAGGAACCAAAACAAATAATAAGCCTCAAGAAGGGTTAAATGCAAATAACTACCCACATAGATTGCCTATAAACAAACAACTGTGGTATTAAAAAAAACACAACAATCAACATTATAAATTGTCCACGCGACAATCAGATAAACCATAAATTGTCCATAACAACCAACTACATTATAAATTGTCACACGACAACCAGCTACATTACAGACTTAAATTGTCGCCTCCACATCCACCACCATCTCACATGCTGAGACAGAAGCCCCTTTTCCCATCAAATTTGTGTCACACAGTGATGTGAACAATTTATATTGTAGTTGATTGATTGTCATGTGGACAAAGTATATTGTACCTAATTTTAGTGTGGACAATTTATAATAGCAGGTTGTCGTGTGACAATTTACAATGTAGCAGGTTGTTGTGGTGTATAATGTATCTGATTGTTGTGTTTTCATTGGGCGCTTATCTGTTTGTGGGCAATCTATGTGGGTAGCCATTTGCATTTAACCTTTAAACAATATAATAAAAAAACAGTCAATCAAAAGAAGTGATAAAATTGCATGAACAATGCTAGGTGTTTAGAGTACCTTCGAGCTCTTTCTTGTCCACATTTATTTCAAATGATTTTGCATATGCAAAGAACCCGACCATTAACTGGCATGGCATGCTGCTTGGCCCAACTGGGGATGAATAAAATCATGGTGGTGATTAGAAAACAGAAAAGAAAAGCAACTTTATGTATAGGCATATAAATCTGAGTTTAGGCATGCAACAGGTAGTAGATTTGATCCACTTTCAGTATCCATACTAAGTTATTAACTCTTTGACACTTCTGAACTTGCACCATTATGTCCTTTAGATTTAAGAACATACATACTGACAATATATATGCATGCTATAGTTCATGATATCATAATTACCCGAACAAAAGTTAAGAATCCTAAGTCAGAATTGCATAAAAAGAAAACTTCGCAAAATTTATACCTGGCCATGGCTGAGAACTATGATAAATGACTTCCCCAACTTCAATACCCGTTTCCTCCCATGTTTCTCTTCTCACAGCCTCTTCTAAGCTTTCTCCTGGCTAGCAGAAGGAATTGAACTCAAGAAAAAAGAAATTTATGCACAAATAATGAAAAATAGACAAGAACATGAGACTAGGGCCATTGACTAAGATACAATGAAATTGCTAAGCAAACTTGTGATAGAATAAATAATCAAAGGATCTATAATGATGAACAAAATGATAATAATGAAGCTGTCAATTCTGTAATGTCAAGCAGATCATGACTAAAGTTGGCCACTAAGCGTACCTCAATGAAACCAGCTAAGCAACTCCACATTCGGGGTACAAATCTTGACTGTCTACTTAAAAGTGCACGGTCATTTTCTTTGTCAATGACTAACATAATAACAACCTGGTTATGAGGGGACATGAGCATAGTTATTAATGGGACATTCCGATTCACATACTGCTAGAAACAGAGAAATGGTAAGCATCATACATACAGGGTCAACACGAGGATAAGCTTTCTTTTTGCATGACTCATTTGAGCACTGCTTCCTTCTTCCAGCTTCTGTTGGGATAGTTTTCCCTCCACAATGTCCACAAAACCGGGACACGTTGTGCCACTCTAGTAGTGCCCTGGCCTATAGAACAACAAATTAGAGGGTACAAAGGCAAACTTTAGTTCAAGATACTAGATTTAAATAGCATTAGATGTTTGAACAATGTCAACATGTGAAGTAACAAAGAAAAGGAAAGCTCCAATAAAGCATAAACAGTGACACTACAGTCCCTGACATTAAAACAAAGGTTAAACCTGAAAAGAATGTCTATAGTGTGGGCTGCTACTCCCACTATGCCTACAACGTACTAGGGAATCTGATTTACACTATACACTTTGAAGTACTAGTTTGCAAGCTCTCAAATGTAAGCTTGTATAGTGTCCCACATGTAGAGAGCTACAGCATCAACGCCAACAAGATGTAGACTTGAAATGAAATGATTTTACAACACTCTTAACTGGTCATGTTGAAGATAATGAATGATTAATCACAAGCTGTTGTTCATAAAGCATGCATCTTGCATTACAACCCAGAAGGCATAATCATACAACAATTCCAAAGGAACTTTCACAATTAAACCTTCAGGATCAGAGAAAACTTAACTGCCAAGTTTATAATTATGATTGAGACATGGAAATGGAAACCAAAAACTCCACTTACATGACCAGCAACAGCAAGCTCGCCCATTGCCTTCGTATTGGCCCAATCTGTAGCCACCATCAACGTTCTCAGCTCCACAAAGCACAACTTCCTTTCCCCCAATTCAGTACCCAATCCACTCTCATCAGACACATCAATTGCCCAGTACACCACATCCTCCTCCGACTGTGAACCCAGATAAACCAACGAATCGGCGCTCAGTTCCACCCCAGCACTCGCCAAAAAATCATTGCAATCGGATAACCCGATCCAACCCAGATGCCAATTCGGCCCCAAATCGCCACCGACGGAAGTAGACGCCAAGGGCCTGCCCTTCCGAAAGGGCAAGACCTTGAAATCCGGCGAAGATGGCTGTTGGGTATTCTCTAGGAGACGCGACTTTAGGGTTTCGAGGGAAGAAGAGGGAGAAAAAGGATTGATTGGCTTAGGGGTCCTGGAACCCAGAGGATTGCCGGCGAAGGCATGGACTCGGAGATTGATGGACATGGAGGAGGAAGTGGAGAGGTAAGAGAGGGTTCCGGAGAAGGACCTCCGAGCAGAGAGCTTAGACGAGAGAGAGACGAAGATAGCGGTGGCGGTGGACGAGGAGAAGAGTGAGAGCACTTTCACAACCATCTTCTTCCATAGGCTTGCCTCTGGGTTTTTGTTACAGAAAGAAACCAATTTTCCATGAGTTAGGTGGCGACTCGGTTGCTTGGCTGCTCGACACGTGTCATGCCGCTGATGCAATTAACTACTTTTGGGCATGGGGCCCACGTGCAACTAAATGTTAAGGTAAAATGTCAAAAACATAATTATTGACTAATAAATATATTGATCTCTTCCTTTAATACTTGGGCTCGATTAATGGGCTTTTGTTGCTACTGACAATTTGCACGTTCATGGCCCAGTGAAAACAGTTCTAAGGTTTAATCTAGTGATGACAAAATACCATTCAAATTATAATTATGAGAAGATAAATTATAAATACCAACTCCAAATTTGTAGCGTTTAACTAGTAATTATTTTGATTCGAGAATGATTTGCGCAACTACATACACGCAAAACCAATAGAAAATTAGCAAAATCACTTTCAACTTTGAGACTTTTTTTCTAGCCCTAGCAACCGATCGCTATGGAGCTCTCCCCAAAAACCTTTGCCGCGTGCCTGCAGCCAATAATAGGCCGGTGATGCCCGCCGCTGTTCCTACCGGTGATTCTCTTCTCCCCCTCCCGTTCCCCTACCAACCCGCCGCCGCTGCGAAACCTGGGAAGGTGGAGCGCCGCCGAAGGAAGCCAAAGGCGACCCTCCAAGCTGTGATCTCTCCGCCTCTGGAATAGATTGCAGAGGAGGTTTCCTTCGCTGTGGGGTCAGCATCTCCTACCCAGACGGTTAAACCGAAACGGGGGAGGCCTTTACATCGATCAATAGTGCCTTCTTCTCCAAGTAAGGGCCTTCTAGCCCTACCACATCTAAACCCTAGCGTGCCGCCTTGCGTGACAAGCCGCGACCTCGCTTTGATTCCCTTGAGCCCCAACGGGCCGCCTTGCCCTACAAGACATACTGTTGCTTCGGCTCCCCCGAACCCTAACAAGCCGGCCTGCCATGCAAGCCGTGATCCCACTCTGGTTCCGCTGAACCCTAGAGTGTCAGCGTGTCCTGCGAGTACCATCACGTTGGATTCCTCAATCCCTAGCACACCGCTCCTCCCTGTGTGCCATGACCTTGCTCTGGCACCGCTGCCTAGCGGCAGGGCTTCTAGGGTTTCGGCGGCGACTGTTGTTACCTCAACCCTGCCTAGGGTTGAGTGTCCCCTCGGTTCTGCTCCTGGTAGGGCACCCGCTCCTAAGATTACTTGGGACCAGGTACACATTCCCACTAATGAGGCTCCAAGTGCTAACCCTAATGCGCTTCCCCGCTACGGAGGAACCCGACGAAAGGGAAGACCTCTATGGAGGAGCTACCGAGGACGATAGTGCTTGCCTTAGGATTAGGGCGCTGCCTCCCTAATCAGGCCCCGACACTAATTATCCCTACGGCCCTAACTACCCCGCCGGGTATGACGCAGGATAGGTCGCGACACCTGGCTATGGCTGAGTTTCCCTCATCCTCGACTAACAGGATGACAGACCTTCAATCATCCTTGGAAGGTCTGTAGGATGAGTTATCATCTTGTTCCTTTGAGGAAGATGAAGAAATCAAGGTCATGGTCCCAGCGTCTCGGGCGACGGCATCAGCGGCTCTCACTCGTCAACAATGGGTTTGCTGGGACGAGTCTGGGCCCCTAAGCCTCCACGGAAGGACATGCTCTTGCGTATCATCACAAACGCATGGGGAAAGTCTGTAGAAGGGCTGGTGGTTAAAGATCTAGGGTCGGGTTTGTTCGGCTTCTACTTCCGGTCCTCTGAGTATCGGTCATGGATTCGAAGCAATGAACCCTGGTGCTTTGATGGCAAGGACCTACTGCTAGGATATTTAGACCTGTTTGCTTGGGAGCTGTCTCTTCTGGACCGGGTGCAGCTTTGGGTACATGATGGAGGGCTGCCACCTCTGGTTCGGACAAGGGAGACAGGTATCTACATTAGCAACGCATTGGGAATGTGCGTAAATGTCCCATGTGACCAATGGGGGATGTGCTGGGAGGGACTGTCAAAATCCGCTTCTGGCACCTCCTTGAAAAGCCACTACGGAAAGGACGGGTGCTTAGGTTCCCAGAGTTTTCAGACCCAATTCATGTGGAACTCACGTATACGAAGCTTCCAAGCTTCTATTATAATTGTGGTCAGCTCTACCATATTTTGAAGGATTGTACGTGGGTGGTTAGAGCCCCCCCGCGGTTCGGGGAATTCATGATGTAGTACCACCAAGAGAAGAAAGTCAAGGTGTATGCCATAGATTGGGGAGAACCGCTTCGTCTGTCTGGCCCACCATGTTTTGGCCCTTAGGGGCCTTTAAACCTGGATAAGGGCCATCGGCCCTTTATGCCCCACGGTCAGGACATCAAGGCTCGGCTAGTGGGGCGCTGCTTCGACCATCTGCCCCCTTGGTGTTGGAGGATCCATTACGGCGCCTGGACCATCTGGTTGGGAGGACTCGGGCAGATTTGGGAGCTCAGGAGAATGGTGTCCCTGGAGAAGCTGACGTTGGGGACAACCAGAACACACTGAAACGATCAACAGCTGGGGTCCCTAGGGAGGAACAGTTCAGGGAGGGGAAACAGCCACACCAGGAGGAATGATTGTTACGCCGTGCATCAGGGACTAGACTTGGGAGGGGTCCCTATAAGATGTGCTCCCTCCCCCTTCACTATTGTTGTTGAGGTCCTTCAGGATCTCTGTTCTCCCATTCCTCCTCTCCGTTTTCTGTCATGGCCTATGAGGCATCAAAATACCGCTTACATCGGTTATGATACGAAAAGGTTTAGAGAACCGTTGTTCAACTATTCTGACCTTTCTCTCGTGGTCGGGGAGTTTATTCGTCGGTGAACACCTATGTAATTTCTTGAAATCGATAATATTGCACCCTTCGTTAAAAAAGCTGATACTTATTTTAAAGTCTTTTTTAACTAACACCTACTCAGATGTTTAGTTATATAACAAATATCCTAAGCTATCAGCTAAAATGACGAAAATTCCCTCAATGATTTTTTAAATATATTTTTAAATAAAACTGAAGTGATTTTTTCAAATAAAATTGAAGTGATTTAATAAGTATATATATAACAAAAGTGATTTTTTAAATAATTAGTGAAGTGTAGTTTAGGGTATTTTCATCATTTTAGCTGACGGCTTGGGCTATTTGTTATATAACTAAACATCGGAGTATGTATCAATTAAAAAGAACTTTAGGCTAGGTATCAGTTAAACACTACAAGTTTGGGGCAGGTATTTGTAATTTACCCTTAAAATAATTGGTGCCAAGATCAAAATCAATTCATATCAATACATGACCACATGATCTCTCTCGCGATTGTCGAGATCTCCTCCTTCTCGAGGAAACCCTAACCTACTTATGAAGTCTCATATCTTACCGTCAACTTGACTACTGCTAGCCTTTTCGTCGATCTTGTCCCACCACATTCATCCTTGGTGCAGTCTCTTCCACATGTGCCTCCACCTTGTCCCTCGTCGGCCATGAGGACTGCCATTAAACCAAGGTGAAGAAGAAACGCTAAACATTCTTCCGCTGCCCCGGTCTCTACTTCCCTCTCCTCCATGACGCCTCTCCTTCCTCCCCTGACTCCGACTGTCGTATCCTTCTCTCCCACTACGTTTGAACCTCCGAGTAAATCTCGATGAGGTTAGCCTCTGAAAAAACAAACCCTAACTTCCTCTGCGAGAAATGCTAGGGTTTGTTGAACCTATGCCACCCTCCATTTTCAAATTGGAGGCCCCGTCGTCCGCTCCCGACGACGTAAAGGCTCTACCGCCTCCTGTGACTATCACTACTCTCTAAAAACCAGAGGAACTGATTCCCCTCATCAATACCACTGCTCAGCCCTGTGTCGCCTCGTTTCTTCCCATCGTTGTGCCGCCTATGACAGTACTTGCTATCAACCCATTGTCCCTACTGGTCTGGGATCCTCGTAAAGGGAAAGCCCCCATGTCTGAACATGGGAGGCCAGAGACAGGGAGGACATAGGTGGATGCTCTCTATAAGGGGGTCGGGGTTCCCAAGGCTGCTCGTGTCCCCGTGATCCCAATATTGCTCATGCCACCACCGGGGATGGTTCACCATTGCAGAACTTTCAGACTCAAGGAAGCCAGCTCAACCTCGGTGGCTCCTCCCTCTCCGGTATCTCTAGACTCCCAACTGCTCAACCTTCAGGATGACCTCTCAGCTTGCTCTTTGGAGGAAGAGGAGGATATCGAGGTGATGGTACCGTATACTCCGGTAAGCCTATTTGTTCTAGCTCGACAACAATTTGCCATGATGGGTAAATTGTGGACGTCTAAGCCGCCCTAGAAGGAGGTTCTCCTTCGGATCATCACCAAGGCATGGGGAAAATTATTTGAGGGACTGGTGATCAAGGACATTGGACCAGGTATCTTCAGGTTTTACTTCGAGAAGGAGAAAACCTGGGCATGGGTTCGAGATAACGAATCGTGGTGCTTCGATGGGAGACTCTACTGTTGGGTGACCTAGACCCGATGGCTAGAGAGCATCCCCCGCCATGGATAGGATCCAATTATGGGTACACGCTCGTGGCCTACTCCGTTTGGTCCGTACCAAGACCACAAGAGAAAAATCGGTGTGATGTTGGGACTTTGTGTTCATGTCCCGTGCGGTCAATGGGGTACATGTTGGGGAGGATCAGTAGAGGTTCGTTTCTGGCATCTTGTGGAGCGCCCCCTTCGAAGACAGCTCATGCTTCACTTTTGGGAATTTCTTGACCCGGTTCGTGTCTCTCTTACCTACACAAAACTGCCTGTGTTTTGTTATAATTGTGGTATGATAGGTCACATGGTGACCGAGTGCGACCGGGAGGCAGTGAGTACTCCACGGTTCGACTCCTCGATGCTGGAATTCCTGAAGGACCGTCAACCCAAGGTATATGCAATAGATTAGGATGATAAGGCATATCGCAAACCAAAATCTTCAACTTCTGCACATAAGGCACCCTTGTCTCGAGGTAGGGGCCCGATAGTATCCTCAGCTACTACACCTAACGGTGCGACCATAACGGAGAATCCGACACCCCGGACCTACTTGGGCACATAGATAGAACTAGACTTGGAGCTGGAATTGGGTCTGATATTTGAGCAGAAACCAGGTGAGTAAATAAAGGTCCACTAGGGAACCCTATGACGATCAAGACAGGGCGGGAAAACATGCACGCATGGAGGAATGAAAGGGATTCAGTGCTCCAGGTACTGGCCTTAGGAGGGGTCCCTTAAAATAGCTCTACCTCCTCTTGAAATCAATGATCGAAGGTTCGGTTTAATACAGGTAATAGAGCATGGATGATACACCTTGTGCATCAATCATGTTGTGTCTCGAGTTAGGGTTGGAGATAAACCAACTCGCAGCGGAAAATCAATGAAAACCAAGAGACGATTAAAACCATGAAAAACTAACAAAGAATGGATTCACAAGAGAAAAATTCAGCACTATTTCTTACCAAAACAAGAACACCGGGTAACGAATGGTTGGCTTGAGTCTCCAAGATGCCTATGTATCCACATGTGAATCAAAGCCACGTAGTTCTTCTCTTTGAGGACTCAAGAACACAAAAATGGAGGTGGAACACACCCTCGGCCGAAATTGCAAGGAAGAGTGAGAGAAAATGTGTTTCCTATTCTTGTCTTGTGTTTGTTATGTTGAAAAAATATGACTTAAACATAACAAACCCCATACTTGTCCAACTAAAGGCATGGGACAAGCATGGTGACAAGTAGAATTAAATATGACAAAGTATGGCTAGACAAGATGGGGTTAGTTGGTGAATCACCAACACCTTAATCCTTGTCATGCTTACTTAGTACTAATTAATCAAAACTTGATTGATTAGTTCCATGGGCCTTGGTTGCGTGGGCCTTTCATGGGCCTCTTGGAACATGGCTGGTGACCATTTCCAACGAGGTCCCGTGATTTGCTCATCGCCTCCAAGTCTTCCATACCGGAAATGTCCAACATTATCCGACGCGATCAATCCCAAGACTCCAAGCCTTGTCTCGATCCGTAAAGTCCTATTCACTTACGGGCACATGACCCAAAACCCAGTTTTGGTCATGTCCCGAGACAACTCCCTTTTAGCCATTTTCCATAAATGTGTCAATGAGTTTCACCCTCCGGTGTGACCCTTAGGTTTATGCATGTCAATAGGTCAACGTAAAATCCCATTTTACTTGATCCTATATATGTGGCAACTAATGAGACTTTAGTATTGTCTGACACTACATAACGAATCGGCCATGTCGATCCTAACCTTTCCGTCGTCCCTGTCATTATCCTTTTATCTTCGATATCTTGATTGAGATAAGGCATAAAGCCTTCATCCTTATTATTCTCAATCATTGTTCCTTGATATGTGAGATGACTGAATATATGATACACTGTATCATGTGCATGGCCATGCTATTATTTTAGTCACTCTCGATCAAGCGGCCGAGAACTGATATCTTTCACATACTGTAGTATGAGGGATAAATCCCTTAGCCGTCTTTCGTGTCACTCATGCAGTCCATCCCCAAGTCAATCATGGCCATTATGGAAGCCTTGTTACGGACAACGTTAGGCTCAGGTCAAACTCAATTGTTTACTGCATAGCGATCACAAAGACTCCTTGTTCTAAGGATACATGACAAGCTACGACAATAAATGTGTTCATGACTTGATCTATGGCACATATTCATGTCGCGTCGTCCAATATCATGTCTCACATGATGTCTATGATCATACTCCAGAATCTCATTCCAATGACTAACAGAACGTAAGCCATAAAGAGCCGTCTTTCATACTAGTCGCTTCTAGTGAAACTTTGATGACTAGGGACCCATCGAGTGTGATCTATCTCGATCTATGGTTCTATTCGCATGGTGGGCATAGATCAGAACACACATCGATATATTACTCCAACACATAAGTAATATAAAGCCGCTTTAACTTTATTGCTAATGATGATATATAGATTTGGACATTTATGATTAAACTACGGGCACTAAGACTAACAAATCATTGGTTTCTTCATAGTTTATTTTTATTTTTAGTACGCCTTTATGGCACTTCCAACACCGGTTGTACCAGATCATTTGTCTCAAAGTTTTTTTTTGTAAAGAGACCTTCTTTTGTGGTTAGGTATTTTCTCCTAATGCACTCAGTTGTAGTTGAAAATTAAGTAATGAAAATTTATCTTTTTATTAAAAAAATACACGACCACATGCACTATACTTGGAAACTGATGAAATAATTTCCTAACAAAATTTATTTTCCAGATGTTTAAAATAGTAAAATGAGCTTAAAAATTAAGTCACAACAGTGATACATTTTACAGCTATTACAATAACAAATACTGTATAAGAATGTTAATTAGAATTTGATATACTCATCGAAAACTTATCTTGAAACAACTTGTTTAAAAATGACCAACTATTTCATATAATAGAGTATACTTCAAAACACATTCCAAAAGGTGTATGTGAGGTATAATAAGATATAGGTAAGTTCAAGGAGTTAGGGTAGTGGTAGGCCTTTCGGAAAATCAATCAAGTCCTCTCCTTCTCAAACAGGCAAGATCTTTGGGTTACGTTGGTTTGAAACCTGTTCTCCCATCCTCTTTCCTAGAGTGGCGAGGCCGACGTTCGTGTATGCCTACTCTTATACGCTATCGGGGATGGACCACCCATTTGGCCTCACCCCAAGTCCAAGAACCAACCAGATCACGAGAGAGGCCCCCCTCATGCCGCGTTTGCGCCACCATGGGAAGTACGACTCGCACGAGATCGGACTAGGGATAAAGGTACCATCAACCAGTCTAGTTACCCCCTATGGGAATGGCACCACATGATCGTGTGAGGTCCATCGTCCTACCTAAGCTCTCAAAACCAATTGGGACATCCAACCCAACTTGTTCCACCCGTCCTCTAGGGGAGACAGAGGAGGGTTCAGTGACATCCACCGTCCTACCTAACTTGGGGTTAGGCAGGCCTACAACCACTGGTTCTCTAGGAGGATATCTAGGGTTTCTCTTGGGGGAATATGAGCTGATGATCACCCCCTCCTACAGAAAGCTATTGGAGGATAGGTTGGACGGAATTCAGATGAGGGATGGAAAGAAGCTCTATTAGGATCCGTAAGTCTTTTTTGTTATGGCCTGCATTAGTGGACTAGCAATCCGCCCTATTATGAGGTCCCTTCACCATATCACGTGAGCCCTCCCCACACCAGATGCATCTCCCAGCAAGTAGGGATGGCAACAGGGCAGGTTCGGGGCGAGTACCCCTCGCCTCGTCCCCACCACGTTCACTCGCTCCACGCCCCGTCCCCGCCCCATCCCTGAGTTGACCCCGCCCCGAATTGCCCCGTCGGGTTCGGGGATTCCCCACCCCGCCCCGTTTAGGGGTTGTATTTAAAAAAAAGATTATCTTTTTTACAAAAAATTAATTTACTAAATGGCGATCTATGATAAAAACAATTATAAACATTGTTACAAAGATACTTATACTAAACTTTTGTTTAGTAGAATTCAATTTTTATCTTTTAAAAATATTTACGTTTTTAAATATTTATTAGGTAATATTTTTTATTAACATTTATATTAATATATTATGGGATAAATATATTTATTACACAAACAAACTAAAACCACAAGTTCATGTTAGTTGAGTTGGTAGATTGATTTAATTACTAGCAAGAGGTTTAGAGTTCGAATCACCCTACCAAAATTTTTTCAGAATTATATGGAAAGACTAATATAATCGGGGCGGTTCGGGGCGGGGAGTACTATCCCCGGCCCCGGCTCGACCCTGGTCAACATCCCCGGTCAATGCCCCGTTCCCCGCCCCGATAATGGAAATCCCCGCCCCGAACCCGCCCCGAGTGGATCGGGGGCGGGGATCCCCGTTGGGGTCGGGTTAATTTTCCATCCCTACCTGCAAGGTAGAGATCCATTTTGGAGGATCCACAAGATTCCAAGCTATGATGGGTGGGCTCTAGTCTAGCCGGATATGATTTTTGGTTTAGGTCTAGTTAATTTTTTGGTTTTTGTTTCCCGAGTCTTACTTTCCCATTTTTCAATTTTGTTTGGGTTATTCTCATAGTCGTTAGGTCTAGGTTCTTGCTTTTCCAAAAAAAAAACTCGTATATGTCTCGTGTTCTTTTAGAGGAGTAGTCGTAATTTGTTTAAGGATGTATTACTCTCGCACTATTCTCCTTGCTGCCTCGTTTCCTTTACATACATAAAAGTTGTTTTTTCGTTAAAAAAAATTGAGGTGAGTAAATTTAAACATAACAGAAGAAACCAACTATCACTAGACATCATATTGGTCGGATAAGAGTACTACAATTAGAAAAACGTTTGTTCACCGGAAAAAAAGATACTAGTCACGTCCTTCGAGCAACATTTTCCAAGTGTCGTCAAATTACACTTTCACATAGAAGAGGATGAAGGAAGAAGATGGTTGGGGTTTAGAAACAAGTAGTTGGGTTTGAGTATTTTCTAATATAGTTACGGTTCAATCCATTTTACTTTAGTAAGCCCAATATTTTATTTTAAAATCTAGTTAACCCAACACCAGTTACTAATTCTACATAACTGTCATGAAGCATCCCACCACTAATCCTAATACATCCTCGTTCCTTATTCGTGTATCAAAGAACCACCATAACCTTCTTCTCCTTCTTACTTAATGAAGCAGAACCCTTTTCATTCTTCCTACCTCTACGGATATATTAAATGCCTTATTTTAACTCTTCCTTTATATCACACAAACGAGACAATTCTCATCCGCTTTTCATCAATTCGCGTTTAACTCTTCGCTCTCTCACTGATGGATTGTCATCTGCTCGCCGTCCTCATTTAGATTTGACCTTTTTCGTAAATTTAGCATCTGGAATACACCACTACTTGAAGACATATGGTCGATGAAGTGATTTCATCACCCAAGTATATTATTTCGTCGGGTAGTTGTCGTTAAAAATAACTTGACCGAAGATTTTAGATTTTTTTCGTGTTGGGTTTTGTGTCCTAGGACAAGCCACAATTTTTTACAATGTCATTTATGAGTTAATAAAACATGATACAAAGGAGTTAGTATATTCATTCCTCCTTAGCCTAAACTAATAATTAGATATGAGTCAACGTCACAGATGTCAAAGAGTTTGATATTAGATGTCCCGCCGTGAGAATAATCCATAGAACATGAGACATGAGTATTTCTCAATTACCAAAGTAGATCTTAATACTACGACCATGACATCACCATACTATCTATATGTGTTGATTCATGTCTTAACATAACCAAAAGCTACTCTTGACAAGATAGTTATTGGGGTATGCTCAAATATGAGTACGACATATGAGGTATATGGGTGGTAGTCATAGGGACATGCCACTTGTGTTTATACAAGTCAGATGTCTTGAGGACCTCTCTTGATAGGATTATAAGAGAAGCATGACCATGTATGTGATTTGTCACCTACATTTTGAACTAGAGATCAAGAAATACTTGTGGATGAATTGGAAAAAGGATGATGTTTCTATGTTTTTTGTTCATTCATAACATCGCCAAACGTCAAGAGGATGAGATCACTTATGATAACAAGATATGAAAAAGTTAAAGTCAAGACTTCATATGACTTACGTAGTTATGGGCCTTGTTAGGAGTTACTCATAACTTGTGAATGAAATGATAATTTCGATCTTACTGCCAACCCCATATGAATCCTAAAGGGTCACACACAATAGAGTAAAGACCAAGACGAAATGAACCTTAGTGGTTCAACTTAAATAAATCGGTAAAGTTTTATTTATGAAACTCATTTATTTAATTAATTTCTCTAAGATGAATTCATTATTTTATTTAATTATTTTCTTGCATAATAATTAAATAAAACAAATAAAAGCCCAAAATATATAAATATAATAGGTTTGGCCGAACACCTTTATTGGACAATAGGAGTATCCGACCAACCTTTTAATTATATATTATTACTGGTGTTTTATTTATTAAATTAAAAGAAAGAAATACAATATTCTAGAATGTCCAGACACAAAAGGGAATTCTAGTTTATCTAGAATTAAGGAAACAAGACATCTTCTTTTGCTAGGTTTCCTATTCTAATTGGAGTTGGTTTATGGTAAACTATAAATAAAAGACTAAACGGGGGAGAAAATTACAAGTCATTGAGTTGCGAATTTCGGCCACCACCTACAGAGAGAAAGAGTGAAAACATTCAAGGCTACTAGCAAGCTTTACTTGTGGATTTGTCTTACTCATGTGGATACCATTAGAGGGTAAACACGTGGGTGCCTTGAATCGTCTTATCAAAGGTCACAATCTCAAACTAACAAGATCAAGTATCATACATTTCTCCTCATTGAGGTAATCACTTTAAATACTTGTTTAGATTAGTTTTAGTGATGCATGTGATTCTAGGTTTGAATTGGATTACCGAAAAAACATTTTTTTTCAGGATTTTGGTGAAATGTTTTGGGGAGAGTCAAATCAATAAGTAGAACGTGAATGAGCTCTTGGAGGAGTTGGACCAGGAGAAGGAAAGGATATTGGAGAAGGGCATGGATTTGATCACGTTTGTAGGTCATGTTGGTGGAATTGGGAGGTATGAAGCTTTTCCTTGGTAATCTACCTTGCGAATCTACATAAAATTAGGCTCGAGGATTATTTAGGCATGTGGGAACACTAGAGAAGATGACTTTGGTGAGAGGTCCTAACGGAAATGAAAATTATTTTGGCTTCCCGACAATTAGAACTATGAACGATACAAGGAAAGTGGTGGAGTCTCTGAATGAGACATTGGTGTGAGGTTATAGAGTCATGTGTTAGGATTCTCAAAATAGAACTCAAGATAATTAACTCAATTCACACATAATAGTCACAAGAATGAACTCAAACTGAAGTGTAACTACTTTACTGAAATAAAGAAATTATTTAGCATCAAATTACAATTAGAAACTCAGGTTTGCTCTAGGAATCGAGACACCTTGCTCTAAGGCCTTATTCTCTATAATCTTAGCTAACCTTAGAAGAAACCTGAAAAGAGTATATATAAGAGAGAAGCATGTGGTACCTTCCTCCATGAACTGTCCTCCTGCAATTGGTTTAGCTCTACTGTTACTAGTTGGATTAGGTCACCTATTTGGTCATCTCCTTATTCCCTTTTAAGTCTCTCTCTCATGAAGAAGTTATACCAAGTTTTCAAAACGATGATGCTTCCTTCCTTCAGCTGAAGTCTCTATTGTTTGGGATGGTGAACTTAAGCCCACTTGGCTTAATTGTTGGTCCGACTTCACTTGAGATCATGACAATACTATCCCCTTCAAGCAGACTTATTCTCAAGCCTGAAATTGCGATTTCGGAGGCTCATACTTTTCCTTAACAACAATGTTCCATTTCTCCTCCATGTCATACAAAACCTTACAGGTATTAGGTACAAACCATGGTTTCTCCAAGAGCATGTACGCATCATCCAACACCTTATAAATGTCTGGGCATTTTTCATTAACTATATCACTATCAACCTCAACAACACTAAAACCATGGATCTTCATCATTCTTTTGGACTTTATTGCTTTTCTCACGTTGATTACTTTGTCTCACTTATTGGAATGAACATATAAGTTTGAGAGTAGTATATATCTCGAATCATTACCCTACCCAAGCTTCATTAGTCTTCTTGAGGCAAACTCACCTAGTTCTTTGTTCTTCTATATTTTGCAAGCGTTAAGCAGAGTTCCTCAAGCTCCAATATGAGGCTTCAATGATATGATTTTTATAAAGTCCAAAGCTTTACTCAATTGCCCAGCATGAGCAATCAAATCCACCATACATCCATATGTCTCTAGATCTTGATCAATTATCCCAACCACACTACCTACTCTAATAACTGAAGTGAATGTGACTTCATTTGGATGAACCATATTTTGTTTCATGACTGCAAAAAGTTCTAGACATCTTGAACCTTCTCTAGTCATGACCAGTCCATTCATGCAACTATCGTATTGAAGGGGTCGTAGAAATGGTTAGTGTACAACGAATCCATCAATACAGTCGTAGGAAAGACCAACTTCTTCTATGGTATAGCTATATCGCCGAGAATAAGTTTTTCTTTACGGAAAATGGTGTGACTCACATTCTACGAATCCCACACCGTCACAGAACATCTTTTGCGACAATATGGGTAACTTCTACGACTCCATAATAGTAGTGGATATTGAATAAATTTATTATTCTCGGTGACTGGTATGTCATCTAGCGAGAGTTGTATCAACCCGTCCATTAGCGGGAAATACTAATCAAGTATGATGACTTCCTGAAAGCATGATCTAAAAGCGATGGTACCCAAATAAGACCAAGTCGTCTTTCTTGTTACATGATTAGTAAATAAAGAGAATGGCCACTCGATGATCCTGGTATGATTAACACTAATTACCAACATAAACTTGAACCTCGGGATAAATTAGAGATGAACTAGAGATGTAATATCTACCAAACAATATTAAGCATGTTTGGATAGACATAAATAACTCACATGTTGTGCTCGTTCCTTTTAACTTGTCTCAGAACAAGGAAAGAGAATTGTTGTCAATTCAGGAAGAAGAAACGAGCATTGAGTGAAACACTCACTCACTTGCATAGATGTATGCTATCGCGGTACAAGATTTGAGTTCCCACTTAGGAAAGCTCAAAAATGTTCATCGACCTTTGGCACCAACCTAAGCTAGTTGGGCCAGACATGTGGGTCGTAGGTGTGGTAATCGACAAGCCTCTTACACCGGACATATAGAACAACTTGAAGTTATTGAATCTCTCTTGTGATATTAGATGCATTGTATTGTATGACTTACTGTATATTGTCTTATCTTCTAAAATACATCAGGATAAGGTAAATGAAGTACTTTGTGTTATCTGAGGAAAGAGGAAGGCGATAGGCGAAGAGTTTGGTGTCTCCTATATGATATAGAGGAGACACCAGTTTCTTAAAAATAATATAATACTAATATATAGTTTATCGTACATGTATACTACTAAATTGTCATTTCACCATTTGTTTTATATTTGACTTCGCAATTGTAACATACTGATAAATTTTGAAGCTAAACTGATGCAAAGTCTGTAGCGAAAAGGAGGAGTCGTTAGCAAATTCTTTGATTCAAGATGAATACAGAAACAAATAGTTTGAGTTTGAAACTCGTTTTGTGTTTATTACTTCAAATCTGATTTACAATCAAAGCATCATGTGCTTATATAGTAAAACTGAACCCCCAAAGTCCTAATACAATAAGGAAACTAAACCACAAAGTCCTAAACTGAATAAAGAAATCTCAAAACCCTAAAACAAAACTGGAAATAAATGCTAGGACTCCAAAAGTATGAATTTGACCCTCTAGATGATCCCGGATGGTCGAAAAATATTTTCAATCATGGAGAAGATATGACTTTTGCTCATGAACCCGTTTCGACCTAAAAAATGCTAAGGTTTTGTCGGATTCGAATACTGACGCATTTTGGATTCTCTTAATGTCGTATCATTGTATCTTCAATCGGGACTGCATAATAAACAATCCATAAATTTTTAAATAACCGTACTTTTTTTTATACAAATTCCAATTTTTATAAAACTTTCTTAACAAACACTAAACTCTATTGAATGTGCATGGAGCGACAATAAAAAATATATTCACAAAGCACGTAATCCTAAGGCTATCCACAATGGCATCCGTTGGCCGTCTAATCGGGACAAAAAGTAGCTTTTCAGCGTCGATTTGTCTAATCCGAGTCTCGTGTGTAGTCGAATCAGGGAATCCCCTTTACACCATCTACGAATCTGAAGACTCACAGGCTTGTCGAATCGACAGAAGCGGTGTTGACCATACGAATGGTAGAGCGACACGTGGTGACGTTTCGGGATGTAGAAGCACAACATGTGCGACGAATCTGTCACGTTGCATGGTCATCAGATTTGTTTGACCCGATGAAAATAAAATAATATTTTTTTTTGGAAATTATACCTATAAATACAATGCATCCCCTCACAACTAATCCCAAAAATGTGCCTCTCAACTCTCTCCCGAAGCCTCCTCCGTTTCTTCTCTCCTTCGTTGTGTATATCGTATTATGGTCATGGATTCATCGAGCAGTGACAAGTACGATCTCAGCGAAATGGACTACGCAATGTTATGAGCAACCACCCGAAAAGCCGAGCAACCGATGCTGGAGTCTGTACGAGCACAAGTTAGGGAGGCCATGGCAAGTATGAGGAACCCCGTCCGGGAGAAGCAGAAAAAGCAAGTCGTCTACAGAGACTGAGAAGCTTCTCATGACCGGCTACTTTGCAGATACCCCGACGTATGATGAGAACAGATTTCGGCGGCGTTTTAGAATGGCAAAATCGATTTTCATGAAAATCATAGATGGGGTGTCCGAGTACGATCCGTATTTCCTCCAAAGAGAAGATTGTTGTGCCTGTCCCGGTTTCTCACCCATCCAAAAGTGTACAACAGTTATACGCATGTTGTGTTACAGTTCATCGGTCGATAGTCTGGTCGAGTATTTGAAGATGGGTAAGACAACTGCCCTCAAGTGCATGAACCGGTTTTGCTACGCCATAATCAACGTATTTGGTGAAACCGACCTCCGGAAGCCCAACGATAATGACATTCCTTACATTACACGAATCAATGAAACCCGTTGTATTGGTAGCCTCGATTGTATGCATTGGGCGTGGAGGAATTGTCCAAAAGCCAACCATCGGGTGTACGAGCAGGGCGATCATACTGGACCGACAATGATGCTTGAAGCAATTGCGGGTCAACTTTCTGCTCTCGTTCCATTCGTACCGGACTTAAATTTTTTTTTTTTACTATTTTATTACAAATACTCTCGGAATGGACCGATTAGGTCTATTCCCATTGTAGCACCAGAAACAGTAGACCCGTCTACAGAGTCGAATCATACTTGATTTTCCCTTTATTTTGGTTGATTTAGATCGAGATTAGACCGATTTGGTCTACTCCTATTGTGGATAGTCTAACAAGATAGTCGAATAATTATCAAATTAACGTGAGTATTATAATACATATTTTACCTGTACAGTATTATTCTCGGCTTTAGCAGCTTACAATAAGGCTAACTATACCAAAGCTATATATGAGGAAGAATCTATGCATGTGAATTTCATGTTAGGACACAAGAATGGATACAATAATAAGAATGTTGTAAAAAAAGGAGAGCATTGTGATAATAGAGAGGTAAGGGTCCGTGGAAAAGCGACCACCAGAATACTGACTAATATCTCCAGACGGGGGCATATGCTCCGCCCAACCCTCATAATTTGTAGGGTTATTATCATCCGAGTACCCTAAAAATACTTGGTTTTCATCCGAGTACCATAACCAAACTTTGTGACACATCAGTACCCAAACGAAACATGTTGTTTCAACTTAATACCCGTCGTTAGTTTTCCATCCATTTTGAATGGAAAATGGTCATGTGCCTGGCACATGACCCCAATTTTTTAAAAAATGACAACACTACCCTTTGCTCCATTAAAACCCTAAATTCCATTCCCCATCTTCATTTACCTTACTTCATCTGCTACTCAAAACCATCTCTACCTCAAACCCAAACACCATAGTAGAGGAGGAGGCTGGCGAAGGAGAAAGCTGGCGGAGGAGGAGCACGCCGGAGATCCTCTGTTCTTCGTCTTCAACCAGATCCGCCGGCGGAGGAGCTCGACGCCGGCATATCTGTTCTCAGTTCTCCGCTCCGACCTCCTTGTGGTCTGGTGGTGGTTCTCCCGGAGCTCGAAGCCGGCGCATCTGGTTTAGGATTTTGTTCAGTTTGAAATCTGGGTAAGAACATTTGTGTCGTTCTTCATGTTTCCTTCATCTGAATCTTAAATCTGGAAATTACCGATGTTCATCGTGTCTGTTCATCGTATTAGAGAACCAACTCAACTAAAAGCTCAACCTGATAGTTGAAGGTCCAATTATAGTTATATTCTAACACGCGCCCTCACAGACAAACCCGTTTATGGGTTTGGATGTGAATTATTTAGAAGGGGAGATAAGCCCATTGAGAAGAGAGATATAAGGGCTGGCCGATTAGGGGAAATTTTTGATAAATTGAGAGAAATTAGAGATTCTTGTAGAGAGTGGGGTTTGAACCCGGGTCCGTGAGGTGCCACCAACTCAACTAAAAGCTCAAGCTGATAGTTGAAAGCCCAATTATAGTTATATTCTAACACGCGCCCACACGGACAAGCCTGTTTACGGGTTTGGAAGTGAATTATTTAGAAGAAAGAGATGAGCCAATTAAGAAGATTGATAAGGGCTAGCCCATTTAGAACAAATTTGATAAATAGAGAATAAATTAGAATTTTTGTAGAGAGTGGGGTTTGAACCCGGGTCCGTGAGATGTCAAGCTCTGATACCATATTAGAGAACCAACTCAACTAAAATCTCAAGCTGATAGTTGAAGGTCTAATTATAGTTATATTCTAACAGTTTCTAGAAATTTTGATGGTGTTGAATGGTGTTGGATGGTGTTTGAATGGTGTTGGTTGTTGTTGAATCATCTTAGATGGTATTGAATATGTACGTTTCTGGAAATTTTGATGGTGTTGAATGGTATTGAATGGTGTTGGATGGTGTTGGTGTTGATTAATGGAGTTGGATGGATGGTATATGAATCTGGAAATGAAGTTGGATGGATGGACATTTCAATTATAATGTTGAATGGTATTGGATGGTATTGAATGGTGTTGGGGTTGGATTGATCCGAGATTGGAGGAGATGGAGAGATTGGTTCAATCAGATTTTAAATGCCATAATCAAAGATTAGGAGATAGAAACCAATATAATCAGATTTTAGAATATTAATTAATAAAACTGATTTTTAATAAGTAAAACTGATTTTGTTTTAATTAAAGTATGATTTTTTTTCTAGTAAATTCTGATTTTAAAAAAATAAAATCTGATTTTAAAATAATAAAATTTGATTTTTAAATAAAACAGGATATTAAAGAATTTTTAATAATAAAAATTGATTTTTTTAAAATAAAATCTGATTTTTAAAAATAAAAACTAATTTTTAAAAATATAATATAATTTTTTTAAAATGATTTATAAAAATAAAATCTTATTTTTTAAAATAAAAATAAATTTTAAAAAATAACACTTGATTTTTTACAGTAAAATATTAATTTTTAAAATAAAAACTAATTTGAAAAAAATAAAATCTGATTTTTTAAGAATAAACTGATTTTTTATAAATAAAAAAACTGATTTATATAAAATAAATAAAAAAAGAAATTTTGAAATTCAATGGCATGGGTTTGAAAATTTGAGCGTTGGGGAGGGGTATTTTTGACTTTTTAACGTTTTGGATGGAAAAATAGATGGAAAATAGACAGAAACTAACGGCGGGTACTAAGTTGAAACAACATGTTTTGTCACGCCCCGAATTCAGTAGGACCGAACCCGGAACGCGAACGGTGAAACAATAAAACCATTTTCAAACATTTTAATAAAACCGCTTAAAATCACCACTTTGAGTTAATCAAAATAATATTTTACAACTTAAAATACGTCCAAAACAAGCAGACAAAAACCAAAGCGTACGTCGCTAATCTCCCAAAAATCCGGACTCCCGCTCCCAGCTCTTCAAGTTTCGAGAGTTCCCTTAGTCTGTCTCGCGACCAGTACCTGTAGGAAAAGCAGCTAGGGGTGAGCGTTCGCTCACCACCACGGATACCAGACTGACTACGGCATACTAGCAGAAATGCCGGAAACACCAACAACAAACAAAACACCGGGGACTACTATCCCCAAACTCAAATACCCCGACTGTCACAAGAAAACTGTTACTTTTCCCAACCAATCTAAACGCCCGTACACATAATGTAGACCCGACACCGTAATGACGACCTCAAGGAACACAACACAGAAGTGATCAAAATCACGCAAACCACAACCACAAGCCTCAACACTTTATCGTTCACGCGCCGAAAGGTGCTACTCACCTGATGGGGACACAACCCTCTGCTCTTTACCGACCGCGCATCGCAGGGTACGAAACACCCCTCGGGCATAAATCCAGCATCAGCACTTTACCAATCACGCACCGGAAGGTGCTACTCACCTACGGGGACCACAACCCTCTGCTCTTTACCGACCACGCATTGGAGGGTACGACACACACCTCGGGCACAGCTCTAACCTCAGCACTTTACCGATCACGTGCCGGAAGGTGCTACTCACTTGATGGGGACACAACCCTCTGCTCTTTACCGACCGCGCACCGGAGGGTACGACACACCCATCGGGCATAGCTCAATAGTACCACCAGAACAATCACAGTCACAACCAAATGGAACACAATACCCCGCCAGGAAAGGAAAAGAATACGACAACACGACTAACTACCACTCGGCACGTCAGTCAACCAAATACGGGCTCAACTCCCCACGGCACTCATGGCCACCCACAAACACAAACAATAACATACGGGTTCAGCACCCCACAGGCACACATGGCCACCCACGACACACAAACAGTAAAAAATACAGGTTCAACACCCCACAGGCACACATGGCCACCCACGACACACAAACAGTAAAATACGGGTTCAACACCCCACAGGCACACATGGCCACCCACGACACACAAACCGTAAAATACGGGTTCAACATCCCAAAGGCACACATGACCACCCTCATAAACACAACAAGTTACTTACCCTACGGGCACAACCAAAAGCCACCAGTATTTCTATTGTTCGATATGTTCACTTATCCTACGACACTACTAAGTGTCACATGCATTTCTATTGTTCGATACGTTCACGTATCCTACGACACCACTAAGTGTCGCCTGCATTTCTATTGTTCGATAAATTTACTTATCCTACGACACCAGTAAGTGTCACATGCATTTCTACTGTTAACTTTCCCTAGTCAAGGCCGAGATCCGGCTACTTTTCCCTACCTCGTAACGCTTCCCCAAAAGTCCACGCCCAAGCTCTGGCGTGCTCGCGATCACTCGCCTAGCCTCCCCTTTCCTCGGTCGGTGGCACGATCTAACAAGAACACAATTAAAACACTTTTTAAGTTCGCAGGCAAAGCCGAATTTTAAAGAATTAGACGCCCAAATGCAACCCCGACAATGTCGATCACTCCCAAACTTCCCAATTACTCGACATTGTCAATAATGGGCCCGGAAAGGCCCGATTTGCCCGGCTCGGCGAATCTGCCCGGGATTGGAAAACGCCCTTCCGGGGCTCCGAAAATTCCCTTTTTTGTTTCTACGATCTTAGAATAATTCAAGGGTTCCAATGCAATCGACGGAATCAATTTCCGACTTCCAAGCGATTTAATTCGCGTTTAAAGTTTCTAAACCCGAAATTTCCAACTTTCACAGTTTAATTCCATAATTCGTTTCGGGTGTGAATTAACGACTTGGGGATCGTCCAAAACCATCCGAACACGAAAAACCGAGGCCCGGGAAAGTGGGCCCCACACGGCCACAATGGGAAAAATTCCTTTTCGCCCCAAAACGTTCCTAACGAACCCCAAACCTCAACCATTCATCTTTAAACCAATTCTCACCAAAACCCAACCATATTTGACTCGTTTAAACTCAAACCCTAATTTTCAAACGTACCAAAACGACAAAAGAATGAGTTCTCACCGTAGGGAATGACGAGGGGAGTTCAAATCCGCAATCGTTGAGTCGATCGGTCGGTCGGATCGTCGGGAAATCACAAAAACCTCACCCTTTTTCTTTTCCTTTTTCCTTTCCTCCTTCTCTCTTCTTTTCTCTATTTTTTTCTCTCTCCTTCCCTCCTTTTCTATTTGGCTGAGACCTCTCTTCAACCTTTCCTTTTGTTTTGTCCAAAATACCAACTACTTCTTATTTACAAAACTACAACTCATCTTTTCGTTTTTCTTTATTTTAAAAACCAACTACCACCATTTGGATGACAAGTGTCTTGTGGGTCCCACCTTTATGAAAAATATCTTTGAAGATATTTTTCTGCCAGATTCGCGAAATTCGGCCGTCTCGAGCCCTGAACGGGCCCATTTTCCAAGAAATTACGAAATTTCACGGGCTACAAGGAAACGGCTCAACTAAGACCGTTGTAACGACGACTAAGCTTTTTGGATCCAAAACGGGCCTCGAACGGACCAAAACGTCGCTCGGTTGACTTTTTCGGCACAAAAGTCAACCTTTCCCAAATTGGTCAAGAAGTTGCCCTGAGTCTCCCAGAACTCGCTTTGGTCGATATCGGGGTCAAATTAAGTCCGACATGACCCTCGAGGTCAATTTTAGGTTCATTTAGGTGTCTTTCCCAAAATTTTAATTTTTTTTGTTTTTCCGCCGATTTGACTGGCGTTGACCGGGAGCGGTTCTTACATGTTTTGTTTGGGTATTGATGTGTCACAAAGTTTGGTTAGGGTACTCGGATGAAAACCAAGTATTTTTAGGGTACTCGGATGATAATAACCCTAATTTGTATTCATTTTTTCCAAAATTCTTAGATATCTGATAGTTTTTTTTACCACAGTTAGCATGAAAAGATTTAATCTTTTAGATTATTTATAGGTACAATTGTAAGCGGGTTGAATTTTACTAAGCCAGGTAAAATTTGGTTATTTAAAGATTCGAGTGTGTTATTATAAAACTCAAGTCGGATGTAAGATTAGACTCGTTTAATAAAAAAACAAGTTAAACTCGAATTGAACCTCTGAAACCTTGTGAACCGTCGCGTCTAATATTAAATAAAATTAATTACTTATTCAATACAATAAAGATATTTTTTGGTCCCGTTGAAATCTCGACGTCATTGTAACTATGGATATAGTATATTTTTTTTTACTACAAGCATTAAACAATAATCGGTTGAGAAATAAAGATCAATAGATAAAATAGAATAAACTTGTATACACTAAGAGGTATTTTATTTATCCGCAACAGCCACTAGGAGCCTCCTCTCTCGCGCAGCAATAGTACAACCATGGTTATGGTCATGGCCTTTTCCATGGTCTGGCTCCTCTCTTCCGCGCATCCTCTCTACCGCTCCCCTCTCCGATTCCGGGGCATGGCGACCGACTCACCTCGGCATCAAACCTTAATGTCGTCTCTTCCGTCAGCATCTCTGAAGCCGTTGCAGCCGACACCTCGCACTACTGCAGAACTGGGCTTGGCACACGGATAGAAAGTATCCGTCACTAAAGATTTAGAACCTTGGCCACGGATAGGCCCATCCGTCAGCCAGGTTATCACCTGACTGACGGATATAATATCCGTGGAAAAGGTCTATAGTATCCGTCAGGCAGGTGAAATCTTCACAGACGGATACTACATCCGTAGGCAAGGTTTCAAACCTTGCTGACGGATACAATTTCCGTGGAAAAGGTCGCATGTATCCGTCAGGCAGGTGGTGAAGCCTTACGTACGGATGCTCTATCCGTCTGTGGAGTTTGTAAAGCCTAGCTACGGATACTTTGTCCGTCAAGCAAGGGGAATCCTTACCCATGGATGTTTTATCTGTTAGTGAAGCTTGTTTTATCCGTTGGTCAAGTGAGCCAGTGTACAAACTATTTCCGAAAACATTTATAGTCATCTTGATGAAAATATCGATATAATACAGGATCTTGTATTATACAAGCGGTATATAAGCACAACACATTTAAACTACCATGTATTTTGTAAAAGTACATTGTTAAACAACAAAATACATAGTCGAATACTTAAACAACAAGATACATAAACGAGTAGCAGTTCTGCTCAGATTTTTTTTTACATAAACGCATAATGATAGAGTTACGAAGCAAGAAGATTTGAGATAACACGCTCTTGCATTGCCTTCAAATCTTCCATCCATTCAACAAATCGTCTAAACCAAACAGGCTCCTCTATAGCTTCAAGGTCATTCTCCTGAACCTCGTCCAAGAATGGAGGCCTCGGCAGCGGGCCTACACCATAAGGTAGTGGAGGAAGGTCATCACCTTTCTGACGCATCAGGCGACGAATATAGGCGAAGCGTTCATGTCCTTCCATCACTAGTCGGTGATAATGTTGCAGCCACGCTGGGCCAGCTGCAGCGTTGGCTCTTTGTGGATCAGGTAGTACAACTGTTCCTGCATTTTCACGACGACGCCACCTGCGCTCGAGTCGCGAATTAAAGTTTGGTTCCATCCTGACTCAAACAACAAATTACAATTATAACTAATCCCAAATAATTATTTCAAATCATACGGAAGTAATATTCATAAAAATTAACACTTAATTAATAAAGTAAAGAAAAAGTAAAGCATTCGTTAAAACATTAAAACACAGTCATATATATAAAATGATAGTTTAAACACAAGTTATCCTTACTTAACACAACACATAATAGTACTAATACATTAATATTATAGCAAGGGCGTCTAGTCTTCGAACTCGCGCTTCATATTGTCTTTCAACCACTGCACGTACACCCTTGCGTCATGCTTCGGGCCGCGCATGGAGGTGGCTCCATCAGCTGTACTCATCTCAGCAACACGTGCATAAACACGCCTAGATCTTTCCTCCAACCTAGCTATTGCAGCAGCTCTTTCAGTGGCTCTTTCAGCAGCAAGCCGTTCTCTGTCAGCGGCTCTTTCAGCAGCAAGCCGTTCTCTTTCAGCAACTCTTTCAGCCGCAATCCTTCGTCCCTCTCGGTTAATGAGGCCCCGTAACCTCATCCGAGCTGCTGCTACCGCTCTCGTGCGTGGCAACGACTCTGTTGGAATGCTGTTGTACAATCGCATCATCTCAGCATGGAGAGCAACCTCTCGTGGTCCATCATATTCGTCCGCTGGGAGTTCGTTTTCCCCTACGCTACTTCGGTCATCCATGACTAAATGAAACCAAACCTTAGTACAATATTAAAACGAATATACCAGAAACAAATTTAAATCAACACCGACCACTCAAAACATAATAACCATACAAATATTACCATTCATAAAAGGTATTAGCATGACACATTAATTACCGAGTCATAACAGTCGTACTTACATATAACCTAATTTAAACATCGTTCATATACTAAGTAGCAGTAAACTGCGGACACTTGGAAGTCGATCCCACAGACGAAGTCCGTCTGGCACTTTCAGCAGACTGTCTCTCAGCGACGAGCCTATCTCGTTCTGCCCTTTTCTTTCTAAGTCTAGCTCCTTCTGCTGCAATCAGACGCCTTATTACATGCGAGTCTCTGCCTCGCGAACCGAAGAAAGTCCCCTAGGCAATTTGCTCATGACTAAATTCATTGATTTCTCCCAGTCTACATCCCTCACTACTGGCACTTCTTCTTCAATGTGATCTACCTCAGTTAGGCTATTCTCCCCAACACTACTGCTATTGGTTTCATCCATCGAAATGAAAACCTAATATACATGCAGTCATGAACTTGTATTTCATAATGTTATTTACTGTACTAATTGTAGTTATGGAGAATAGAAAACTAATAATTGCAGAATTCCTAATGGATGCTAAGTTTACGATTCATGTGCAAACTAAAGGGATTATTGCATAAATTTCCAAAGTTCAAACCCTAAAGATTCAAATTTATATTCCAACATAAACATAGCGTATTATAAATTTCAGGTTCTATTTCTAAACGTTGATTAATTTATGAAAATATTTCTAAATTTATGAAACTATTATACATTCCTGAAACTATTCCATTTCTCAATTTCTTAAACTATTCTACATTTCTGAAACTATTATATTTCTACCAAGGGTATAAAAATCGCTAGGCGTTAGTCAGGCAGTAGTTAAGGCCTTTTGAGGATTAATCGGGGACTAAATGGGGATTATTCGGAATTTAATCAAATTAGTCGGGTATTAATCGGTATTTTTAGAACATTGATTTCTACATTTCTGAAACTATTGCACATTTTATGAAACTATTCCAACAACATACATTTCAACAACAATGCACAAACTAATATATACATTTGATGTAACACTATACATTTCAACAACAATACACAAACTCATATATACATTTAAACAACAATACACAAACTCATTTCAAGAACAATACACCAAAAATGATTAACAAACCCACAACTTACCTGATGTAACGAACTGAAAGGGAGGACGCCGGAGGCCGACTGAGGACGCTGGAGGCCGAGGGAGGACGCCGGAGGCGAGGGACGAGGCCGGAGGACGCGGAGGAAGCCGGAGCACAGTTCGGGGAACCGTCTGAACCGAGGGAGGCGCTGGAATGAGGGGAAATTAGGGTTTGTGGGTTATATAGAGCTTTCGGCTTACCGACAGATACATATCCGTCGGGAGGCCTTAGTATTTGGAACGACACCGTTTTGCCCACGACACTTAGCGAAACGGTGCGAGTTGGGACATTAGGGTATAGGCCTACCGACGGATACACATCCGTTTGTGAAAACCCATTGACTGGGTTGACCAACTACCGGTCATCCTTCCTGACCCGAAATTCTATTCGTAATGGAACGTTGCGTTCACGGGTCATGTATGCCACACCAAATTTGTAACTATGCAGAATACTGTGAAAATCTCCTAGTTAGACTAAACTCGTTCGTGTTTCATAGTACAGTATATTGGCATTGAGCATTGTAAAAATGATAATTTTTACAGTACGTCCGTCTTTCGTTGAAATATTATGTAATCAACACCGTTCATGTTGTATTTACTGTGATAAAGAGTATCCTTATGCCCAAAATCCTGTGATCGAATGGTTCAAACCTCCCGAACATTATGGACAATGCTGTCGATGACGTATGGTCAACCAGCTTTACCTACGGATACATTAAACTACACATACGGATGCATATCCCTAATGTAAGTAATTCTTTACCTACGGATCTAACCCTATCCGTCGGTTTGGTCATCAAATACTTGTCTAATACCTGCGTATTAAAAATCTATTTATTACACAATTTATTACCTACGGATATCCATATCCGTCGGCGTAGATTTACACCTGTATTACTCCCAGCCACAGAAACTGCTTTCCTCTCTATCCCTTTTTCCATCTCTACACCCCCTTCTTCCTCCCCCAACTCATTCTTCCTCCCCCAACTCATTTTTCTCTCCCAACTCATTCTCAACCCCATCTTCCACTACATTTGTTCCACAACACTCTTCCTCACATGTTCGTATAGGTGTTGCTTGCTTCAAACACGAGAATGGTACGTAACCAATTTTTCAATTTTTGCAATCATCACTATTTATATTGTTTTTGTGTTTGTATTGTGTCCAATATTATCACGTATTATTGAATGTTGTTCAAGAATATATTGATAAGAGTTGGATGAGTTTGAGTAAGTACGACTCAAGTTATATAGAAGGGGTAGGGTTGTTTATCGAATATATGCAGAGAAATGTACCGAATATGGAACGACATAGGTGTCCGTGTGGTTGTTGTCTGAATGCATACTATCAATGTGTGCCCGATATATATATGCATTTGTTAAGGAACGGGATGATGAGGGGTTACGATGTGTGGATTTTTCACGGAGAAAAAGTGTCCATGCCTTCGATGACGAACATAAGGAATATGTGTAGAAGTAGTAATTGGGAAACTGGAGGGACATCAAGTAACAATAATATTGTTGTAAATGAAGACCACGTCCAAAATGATCCAGTAAGGGAGTATATGGAAGATGTGTTCCCATTTCGTTGCGGCGGACAGATGGATGAACTCGTGGAGGGTGACGATGAAATTGATGATGTTGAAAGAACGGTTGCACAGGAAGCGGCAGACAACTACAGAAAAATGTTGGCAGAGCATTAAAAACAATTGTATAAAGACGCGCCAACAGATAGGTTGACGGTGATCATGGAGTTGATGGCGCATAAGGAGAAATATCAATTGTCTAATGAAGCTTTCACAGCGTCTTGTGTGTTGCATAAAGCAATGCTCCCAAAAGACAACCACTACCCGGAGTCATTCAAAGAGGCGAAAAAGGTGTTGAAGAGTGTGGGGATGGGTTATAAAACTTACCATGCTTGTGAAAATGGTTGTACCTTATTTGACGGACCTCATGCGGATGATGATATTTGTTACATATGTGATTCACCTCGGTACGAGAAAACTGTTGGCATGCGAAAACCTAAGGCTAAGAAAACGGTGAGATACTTCCCCATTATTCCACAGTTGCAGAAATTGTTCAGTTCGGCAGATATTGCAAAGAAAATGCAGTGGCATCGTAGTAAGGAGAGAGTAGTCGACCCGGATAAGTTGAAGCATCCAGCTGACGGGGAAGCCTGGTTGGATTTCGACAAGACCTGGCCGCGATTTGCAGATGAAGCTGCCAATGTGCGTCTTGCATTGGCAACAGACGAATTTAGTCCATTTGGTTCAAATGTTGTCCCTTACAGTGTTTGGCCCGTTGTAGTGATGCCTTATAATCTACCGTCGGAGTCATGCATGAAGAAAGAATTTAACATCTTAACGCTATTGATATCTGGGCCTAAATCGCCAGGTAAGTGCCTGAATCAGTTAATGAGGCCTTTGATTGATGATTTACAAAAGTTGTGGGCTGACGGTGTTGTGACCTATGATGCCTTCAAGAATCGAACTTTCAAGATGCGAGCGGCAATATTATTGACTATCAGTGACTTCCCCGGGTTAGGAATGTTGGGAGGCATACAGACAAAGGGGTACAAAGCATGTCCAATTTGCTTGGATGACCTTGAATCACGTCACAGTCGCAACAGGACTTACTACGTTGGAGCCAGGAAGGACTTGCCAGCTAATCACGCTCTGCGTAAGAATAAAAAAATCGACGGGAAACAAGAGAAAAGGAAATCCCGTCCCCAAAAGAATGGCTATGAAATATATGAAGAAATATCGGGAATTCAGTTTCCCATCATGTCATTACATCCAAAGTTTGTAAAGAAGACCAAGGGCGTCGAAGATAGGTTGTGTTGGACACATGAGTCGATATTCTGGGAACTCCCATACTGGACATCTTTGACGACAAGGCACGCATTAGACGTGATGCATATTGAGAAAAATATTTGCGACAATCTTGTTGGAACCCTGTTCCACTTACCAGGAAAAACAAAAGATGATTTGAAAGCCAGACAAATGTGGCAGGATATAGGTGTGCATAATGATCTGTGGCCCCAAACAAGAGGTAGGACGACTTGGTTACCCTATGCCAACTACACGATCAAGCCTGAGAAGTGTGGGGAAGTGCTTGAAAAGGTTGCGAATATACAGTATCCATCAGGTTATGCAGGATGCTTGAAAAACAAAATCAGCTTGAAGGATAAGAAGTTTTTCGGCTTAAAGACTCACGACAATCATGTGTTGCTGCAACGGATACTTCCTATCGTTATACGCCCGTATGTGGCACCTCACGTGGCAACCGTTATCTGTGAGTTGGCAAATTTCTTTCAATCTCTTTGTGCAAGGGAGATTTCAAAAAAGAAACTGCAGCAGATGCAAGAAGATATTTACTTGATTCTCAGTAAGTTGGAGATGATATTTCCTCCGGCATTCCAAACTATCATGGTACATTTATGTAAACACCTTCCGTCTCAAGTTTTACAAACCGGTCTCGTCCACTATACTTGGATGTTCTCTATGGAACGTGAATTGGGGTATTACAAAAAATGGGTGCGCAACCACCGGTTTCCAGAGGGTTGCATCGCAGAATCATATGTTAATCACCAATGTGCGACGTTCATCAATTTATACCTCGATAAACGAAGCATCGAACCGGAGAAGCCAGATAGATAGGGTATTTCAATAGTGTCTAACCATGTAATCCCATCAATTCAGCTGTGGGAGCCAACAATAACCACGAGGGAAAATAAAAGTTGCGCATTGGACAGTGATGCAGAATTGTGAAGCTTTCCGGACCACGATGATAGATTTTATAGAGGATTACGAAAGTGAATACCCGCAATCAACCAGTGTACATCATCGAATCGATACATTCTGCACAATGTTCAAGGACACTGTAAGTGCAAAACTACCTAACTGGTGTATATATTTAGGTTTAACCATTATCTTGCACATGGGTTTCTAGTAATTTCTGTTTCTTTGAATTACCAGATGGATCCTTATTCCGACCAAGATCCACAATATGCGGCGGCGAAGCCTTTGAGTCGTTATGTGCAGAGAGTCAATTTTTATGCACAATGCCACGTACATGGTGTGAAATTCCTATCCGAAGATCGGGATAAGGGAAGAACATCACAGAATTGTGGAGTAATGCTCGAAGCAGAGGGCGATGTTGTGTATTACGGTGTGTTGTTATATGTAGTCGAGCTTATCTACACGGGAAGGATGCCGGTAGTTTTGTTCAAATGCCGATGGTATGATTTGAATACCGTGATTGTAGATAATGGTTTGATATCGATAAATACCAACACAAATGCTTATAAGGATGATGCTTTCTGCCTCGCAACCATGGCCAAACAGGAAAGTTATAATTCTCATTAACGCATATAATTTGTTATGTGAGTTGTCGACTTTCGAAGTTTACTTATAATTAATATTCTATGTTTGTGTGCATGTAACATATATTCTACGTCGATGACCCGAAAAAAGGTGGAGGTTATAAGATCGTGAACAAGGTCGCACATAGAGGATTATTCATCTCCGAAAAGGTTGTGAATGAAATTTCATATGAAGTTGACACCCCTTACCAAGAGATCCAGCCTGAAACTTCTTGCCCAGTTGTAGCCGAACTACATGAAGTCCCTCATTCTGTTGGGGAACTGCAAGAGGTCGAAGATGTTGCGGATAACGACGACGTCGACGAGGATACTGAAGATGACTGTGATATTGGTCATGGGTACAACAATGACGAGAGGAACGACTATGATTAAATATGTTAATTGTGTAACTCTGTTATAACTACAACAACCTACTATAACTACAGATTTTTGTAACACTGTTATTTGTGTACAACATATGTAGTTATTGCAGGTGGTTTCTGAAAGACAAAAAGGCAGTTATTTGAAAATTATATGTTACCCACACCGACGGATAGGGTTACATCCGTCGGGTAGGGCATAAACCTTTCCGACGGATCCAACCACCAAGAACAGAGAGCAATTCCCCTGTTTTGATTACAAAATAGTCCAAAAATACATCAAAATAACATTTTTTTTATTCTAAAGTACATACCTAATTGTTTTATCATATTACAAACATATTTGTGATGATTAATTGAATTATGTGTACCAAATGAGTCAATTTTATATTTATTTAATTCCTTGCCTACGGATAGGGTTAGATCCGTAGGAGTAGAAATTCTTACCCTATGGATCATGTATCCGTAGCTGAGCTTCATAAATCCGTAGGTAGAGCTTGTTGACCATACTTCATTGACATCATTGACCACAATGTTCAGGAGGTTCCAACCATTCGATCACATGATTTTGGGCATAAGGATAATCTTTATCACATTACATACAACATGAACGGTGTTGATTACATAATATTACCACGAAACACGGACTTACTGATTGAAATGATCATTTTTACAATGCTCAATGCATAGATACTGTACTATGAAATACGAATATGTTTAGCTCGAGTAGGAGATGTTCATATTAATACCTATCGTTTACAATTATGTGTAGCATGCATGAACCATTAAATCTGTTAGCATTCCATTACGAATAGAACGAGGGTCGGGAATGATGACGGGTAGTTGGTCAAACCAGTCAATGGTTGTCTACAGACGGATGTGTATCCGTCGGTAGGCCCGTGCCAAATCGAATTTTCGCTAAGTGTCGTGGTCGCAACGACGTCGTGTCAGATAATAATGTTTACAGACGGATCTCTATCCGTCGGCAAGAATTGTATTATATAAAGCCCTCGAGCCCTAATTTCCTCTCAGTCACTCGATCTCTCTCTTCCTCACAGACGGCAGCTGCCTCCGACTCCGACCTGTTCGCCGGCCTCAACTCCGACTCCGACGGCATCGCCGACCTCACCCGACTCCGAGCATCTCCGACCTCACCCCGACCTCACCCCGATTCCGAGCGTCTCCGACCTCTACCCCGACTCCAACCTCATCGCCCACCCCATCTCCGACCTCATCGACATCGCCGACCTCCCCCCGTCTCCGACCCATCTCGGTCTCCGACCTCCCCCCGTCTCCGACCTCATCTCCGAGTACTGACATCTACGAGGCTTCACTAACAGGTTCGTTTTCTCTTAATTTTTTGGGATTTATGGTTTGAATTGCTTTAGGGTCTGAATTGATTTAGGTTTTTTAAGGATTTAGGGTTTGAATTGATTTAGGTTTTGTATGGATAGAGGGTTTGAATTGATTTAGGGTTTATATGGATTTAGGGTTTCAATTCAGTTAGGGTTTGAATTGATTTAGGGTTGGAATTGATATAGGGTATGAATTGATTAAGGGTTTGAATTGATTTTGGATTTGATTTGATTTAGGGTTTGAATTGATTTCGTTTTCTACCTTGGGATTGTTCTTCTGCTTGTAGTTGGTAGATATGTAGACTGCAAGTCATTTCTAGATATGTATTTTTTGTTTTGGTAATGGTTTGGTAAGAATGCCTCAAATTGATCAGTAGTAGATACAATTTGTCTTAGATAATGATTTTAGATACAATGTTGTGTACATAATGATTGTAGTCGTTATGTTTCTCTAACTGTTTTATTTGTTATGTGAGTTTTCAGTATGGGAAGGAAAAATAGCACCGTCTTCTTCACCCGACTCCAATTCTTGTTCAACCCTCAGACCCCTCAACAGCCATCTGAATCGGGAGGCAATACGATCGCCTCTTCACAGTCTACAGCTTGCACTCCTCCCAATCGGCGCATAAGAGACTGCCGGACCCCCGCCAGTAGCGTGGATGAGGCAGCCTCCACAACAAGCACCCGTCCGCTTGCACCCAGCATCCGCTGTCCTCAGAAAGTCCTGCACGATGAAGATGTTGCTGCTATGTTGGAGGGAGAGGAGTCTAGGCCTCAAAAGAAGGCAAAGACGGGGAAAAGAGGCATGGTGACGAACAAAAACCTCCAACGTCGCCTGAAGGAGATGGCTGATGGGGGGAAATTCAAGTTGGGGCATAATGGGAAGGAAGTAACCGGCACGCTGGACCGGGGGGATGTCGTTAGGGTCATTGGCGCAACAATTCGTACGTACATACCAATGAACAAACCTAACTTCGACAGCTTGCCTGAAGATGATCAGGAGGTTCTATTCCACCAGTTAACCGTAAGTATATTATTAAATTTTTCTTCGCATTACAATTTTTATTTAGGTTTGTAGTTTATTTCTGTTTGTTTGCCTTTTGTGTAGTGTATGTTTGAGTTATGTCCTGGGGAGCACCATGTGGAGCTGCTGTAGTTCATAATGTCAACGGCCAGAAGCCGTTTTAGGGAGTGGAAGTATGAGATCCACAGGTGGGTCCTCAAATGGGAGAAGAAGAACCCGGGTGTAGCACTGCCCACACCGTTCGAGTTTGTAGAACGTCCCGAGCAGTTCGAGTGGCTAGTCGACCACTTTAAATCCACGAAATTCAAGGTAAAATATTTCATTGTAATAAAAAAGTTGTCGAAACAGATTTTTTTTACATATCTCTCCGTGGTAATAATTATTCTGTACATTACTAAATTCAAATTTATAATAGTCTTAAACCTTAAACAATACATTTATGTAAAATCAAATTAATACTAATTTTGAAATTTAACACAATGAATTATGTTGAAGTTTTACACCAACTAAGAATGTGAAAACTAATAGGTTCCCTCTAGAGCATCATTATGTAGCAGCTAACTCCTAAAACGCGAAAACTAATAGGTTTTACAGATAAGGGAAATTTGTGTAGGTGATATATGCATTTTTAGCTTATTGTTCCTTTTCAATTTAATTCCATTATTAATATTATTTTATGATATGCCCTTTATCTCTATCATGTTATTAGTAACCTACAATATGTTCCCGTTCAATATCAACCTATACTAGTTTTGTTTCATAATTTTCAGTTTATGTTTGAGTTTTTCTAACACATAATTGCAGTTATTGAGCGATTGTGGGAGTGCAAATCGGAAAAAGAACCTCTACGCTCACCACGGGGGTAGTATGGCATTCAAGAAACGGGCCCAACTTTGGCTTGCGCGCAAATCCCTTCTTCCCAGCATTGACGCTTACATAGAGGCTTACACGAAGGAAAATGACAAGAACGAGCACAACGTACAACGCGTGGTAAGTTTCTTGAATTTTTGAGCAGGTTATTATAATTATATTAGGTAGTTTTTTATGGCATAAATTCATACAATGTTACCACATATTTGTCTAATGCTGGGTTTCTTGCTGTATTTTTCATTAGGAAGAAGCCAAATTCATTGTGGAAGCGGCTCGGGAGAAGGTGAGCGAGTCAAGGATGACCGAGTGTGAGGATTCATCCCCTACCGTCTTCACACCGTTGACTGTGGAGGAGGAGCTACCCATCATGCAGCAAATCGTGAAGAAGCCTCAGAAGGGTAGATTCCAACCCGGTTTCGGTCATGCGGTCATCATCCCAACAGTGAGGGATAGGCACGACGGTCACTGCTCCAGTGCGCGGTCTACAAGCTCATCTGAGGAGCTCGAAGAGTTGCGGACCCGCATAGAGCAGCAAGAGGCCGCGTTCGCACAACGTTTGGAGGAGCAGCGCCAAGCCATGATTGCTGAGCAGCGCAAACTGATGGAAGAGCAGCGCAAGGATATGGATGCCAGGTTTCAGGAAATGATGGCAATGGTTCTCTCCCAGCAAGCTGCCGTCCCTTCCACAGCGACCCCGTCTTCAGCGACCCCATCTTCACCAGCAAACCCCGAGTAGTAACATTTCCCCTCGAACTTTTATTCATTTTTAAAACTTTTATATATGTTTGTATAAATAGATTGACATGACTTTTAACGATGTTGTGGTTTGGAACAATTTTATTTTATGCACGATTGGATGCAGTTTTTAAAATAATTTATACCGGTTTACAGGTTTGCACAGGTACCAGACCCAATTTAGGGTATATGCATGATTTGGTGCAGCAATTTCAAATGTTTTTTTTTGTTCTGGTAATAACACTTCACCTACGGATACGAACCGTAGTTAAAGACAGATACCTACGCTACGGATAGTATCCGTAGGTAGAGTACAAAACCTTGGCTACGGATACTATCTGTAGGTAGAGTACAAAACCTTGGCTACGGATACTATCCGTAGGTAGAGAATAAAACCTTGGCTACGGATTCTATCCGTAGGAATAGTACAAACCCTTGGCCACGGATACAATCCGTAGCCAGGGTATCCGTAGGAAGAGTAAAAAAGCCTAGCTACGGATCATATCCGTAGCAATGGTATCCGTAGGAAAACCATAAAAACAAAGCCTACGGATACTATCCGTAGGAATAGTGAACACATGGCCTACGGATACTATCCGTAGGTAAGTTGGTCAACCTTACCTACGGATACTATCCGTAGGTGAGGATATCTCCTCACAGACGGACACAACTGTCCGTCTTCCAAAAAGTTCCCCGACGAGACCAGGCCGACGGATGCATCCGTAGGCGAAAATCCATACCGACGGATATGAAGACATAGCCTACGGATCCTATGCGTCTGCCAAGCCCCTTTCAGCAGTAGTGTCGGATGTCGCAGGCGCACCGTCGCCGTCGTCCCTGGCTTATGTCCGGAACCACTGTGTTGGCTCCCCTCCGCCACCAACATCGTGTCTCCCGGCTTATGTCCGGCTCATCTCTCCCGCCACAGGCCCGGCCTCCTCCCTGGCCTCCACCACCGCCCCTGCACCCATCGGGATACCTACAGTTGCCGCAACCGGCGCGTCCCGTCATTGCTATCACCGTCGAGGTCCATCAGCTCCTCCGGTCTCCTTTCTGCCTTCCTCCGCCTTCTGTCCTAGCCTATGGCACCAATCCAATACTGTCAAGAACGGTTATTTTATGAAAAGAATTGCGAGTATTTTACATGCTCTATGCTTGTTCTTGGTGGTCAGAGCGTCTCTGACGCACATTATTGTACTTGAAACATTTGATCAATGAAAACAATTTTCGCTAAAAAAAAGAGGTATTTTATTTGGAAATGACAATAAAAACGTTTTATAATATTTTTAAATTATAAAACTAACGTCACGATTTGATTTTTTAACGGGAAAGAATAGAACCACCCCTCACCAAGGCTCATAAAAACCCAGCTCTCGGTCCTCCCCAATCGGAGGAGGTGCTAAGAGATAAACAGAAAACGTCACTTCTAGCTAGTTCAATTCTCAAGTGTGTATGTGTCTGTTTATCGACATGAACACCATTAAGTATTCCAATTCCTTTTTACCTTTATACATGTCATTACACAATTTGCTCACAAAAGACAAATATATTTATATATTAAACTTAATTATATACTAATCAAGTATAGTTACGATTTGTCACGCGTTTTCTTCCCAAGTCAAGCAAATGACAACACAACATGCATAACGAATAGATTTAATTTGATTCCCGATTGGGCATCGATCTTGCTAGCTGCAACGTGTTGCATGCAACAGTATTTCCTATCCATAACGTGGAACGTCTGATGCTTGCATAATATTTCATACTTGTTATGAGCACTTCAAATAAATGTGATGCCTCGAATACTAACAAAGGTAATTCTTATACTTCATAACAATAGTTCAGTATATATGTAATTTAAATAGTATTATAAGTCATGTTCTCTTGAATTCTCACACATGTGAATGTGAGCTATTCAGTCACATACGCTTCATAGGTTTGATGTTAACAATTTTCTTCTATTTTAGTTTAAGTATAATCTAATTCTACACGTTTTAGCTATAGCCTGAACTGAGCTTTTTGTTAACTTTAATGTTAGTGTATCTATTCAACTCTACCCATTGTTTTTGTTTTGTTTTGTTAAAGGGTATGTACTCGTTAAACTAAGTAGCAAATTATATTACCCACAATCAAGGGCGGGCCCGAAATATACTAGGGATAAAATCAAGAATCCACGCTTAAAGGTAAGTCGGTACTCCGACATACATGGCTAGAAAAAAACAAGTACTCTACAAGACATAGTGGTAACAACCATACATGAAATATACGCACCAAAACACAAGTCCAAGGAGCTAGATTTCGTTTCCGTAGGTTGCCTTGGATCGTAGAAGCAGACAGGGAACAATCCTGGCTGACCTGTACCCCCTGGTAGAAGCCAAAAGGGTCTTGAGAGGCCGAAAGAGTCGGCCTCCCAAGAATCCAAAGGCCTATCATAACTCCCGACGAGTCTGTTTCCCAACCTTCGTCGAGGTTTGTGGAGTATGGTTCTAAGGGGCCGCTTGCACATTCTGGTCAATGTCCACAAGCGTGAAGGCCCTTCTCCTTGAAGCAATTGCAATCTCTAGGTTTCGGCCCCCCTTCTCTCTAGTCAAGGTCTTGAGGTTCTTCGTTTTCAAGGGTACCATATTTATTTGTTGTCTTCTTTGATGCTCTGTGTGTGGTCTGATATTGAGAGGGACTGCGATCTTCTTCTGGTCGAACCTAGCTAAGGTCTCTTGCTGGAAACTGTGTTTAGTAGCTTGATCATCTCGTTCATGGCCCTCTGTCCCTAGAGGTCATGTTCTAGCCCCCTCTTTCTGCTTCTTGTCTGCCCAATCCTTTGTTGTTAGAGATACCTCCTGGTTAAGAAAGACTGAGAAGTTAACAGGGTGCGGGGATAAGAGAGGTACTAGTGATCATTTCCCTTTTCCCCAATCCTTCAACATTACTTCCGGACAGGGAGGGGGGGGGGGGGGGGGGGTTGGAGAGCTGACATGTAGGCAAGACTGGGAAGTTAACCACAATAATGGGTCGGCTTCTACTGATAGTGATTGGTATACCATCCACGATCGGTGTGCTAGGTTGTTGTTGTTCCTGCGTACCTGTCACATTAATCAGACAATCCGGGTTAGAGAAAACAGGTTGGGCCATTTCTGGGACCGGAGAGGTTTCGTTGGTGTAGGGGTTGGTATAACATTCCAGTTCGAGCGGAAAAAGCCTTCCGCTTGGATTGGGGGAGGACCATGTGCATCTAAGTGCAAACATGTCCACCCCCGGTAAAAAGGAAGTGCAATTTTTTATTGCATGGCCAAGACGGTCGCACCGGTAGCAAAATTCCGGTAGCTTCTCGTATTCTAGTCTGACTTTGAGCAGTTTGGCACCCGCATCTACATGCAACATGAGATGGAGACGGGGTGGTCTTGTAGCGTCCATCTCCACCGGTAACTAGAGAAAGGAATCCCATCCTCGTAAAGTGTTGGGAGCTCTCGGTGGGTTTACCCGACCGATTTCTACCTCCCGTCCAAGGTTTGAGACAATAAACGCTCACATCTGGGAGGCCCTAGCTTCAACCGGGAGGTCAAAAGCTCTTGCCGAAATTTGGATTGAGCTGAAACTCAAAGACTCTAGTTGGGTCCTTGGCGGAAGTGGTGTTAGAAGCAAGACCATGCTGTAGAAAGCCCATGGTTTCCTTGCTCTAATACCATCCTTGTCTTCCTTAGAATTGAAAAAGAATGCCACAATTTTTTTAGTTAAAGGTTGAATCGTGATTCCTTCCACGTTCCAAGCATTTCCAATAACAGAGCAAAGAGAGCGAGGTCTTACATGTTTCTCCGTGAGAAGTCTTCTGACGAGAGCAAAACGGTAGCGGGAGTCGCCGATCGATGGCACAGTGTTTGCAGGGGCTTCGATCACCTCATCGTCATCCGTAAAGAAGTCGGTCATTTTGGAAGGTCCTAGGGAAACTCTCGTTAGTTTGGCTTGGAGATTCTCTAGACTTGCATGGACAGAATCCATAGCTTGATGGCTAATTTGAAGGGTGCCAGAAAAGGTGTTCCGTGGCTTGAAAGAGGCGTCGGGTGAGAGGCTCTGGGAAATTCTGGACCCCGAACCGCTTTCATGTTGAGTTTGAGCCTCGACGTGGTCTAGGTGAGGGTTTTGTGTGGTGGTGGTCAGTGTGTCTGTAATGGTTTGTGCCGATGTGTTGATGATTCACTAGAAAAGTTGGATTTGAGGGAAACAGGGGGGAGGTTGGGTTTGGAGGGTCGGTGTTCGGAGAGACTAGTTCAGCATCTTGGATATTTCTTAAGCCGAGGGTCGAGAAGGAGCAGGGAAGGAGGGAGGAAGGTGAAGTTCAGATGAGCGGCGAAAGACAAAAAAAAAAGACGAAGAGAATGACGGTATCATTATCATCAGTTTTGGACAGAATGAGGCGTGGTGAGATGAGACAGAAAGGAGAAACAAAGAGAAGGGACAGAGAGTACGATGAGAGGAGGGGCTAAAGACTACTTTTCTATTACTCTGTCCATTGTCTTCAGTGTGTAATATCGGATACAAATGCATATACATGTTCAGTTTTGTTATAAATCAAGCATAAAACATGTTTATCAATCTTATTAATTATATTCCTCATTTACGAAGTTAGTTGCTTTCCTTTCGTGTGTTGATGTTAGTAAAACCATATACAAGTTTATTTTGTTCCAAAAAGAGTCGGAGGTAGGTAGGCGCCGTCAAGTCTGGTTCATATACATGACAAATGAAGTCATATCTAATTATTCACTTTGGTGGTGGTCTTCAATCTCCATATGACAAATGAATTTCCACAGTTGTGGACAAGTTCGTCGAGGGCCAAAGTACTGCTAATGATTAATTAACACATATATAAGTATATGGAAGACAAAAGTAGGATTTGACTTGCTTTAATCTTGATATTGCATATATGCTCCCAAACCCAAGCTAACTAGAACTCGCATCTTATTCTCATCTGCATTATTGTTGTTGTTTTTATCATTTCTGGATTTGATACTTAAAGGGTTTATAAATTATTGCTCCCTCTCCCCCACATCTTTCAAGTGACTACTCAAAATATATCATAGATTCTTGAATCTTTCTTTCCTATATATGTTGTATTATATAGTAGTGTATAGCGTGTATCTTCTTATACTATAATTTTGTTAACAAATTATATTTTAGTTTAGACTAATCTTGATCGCATCTATTCTTATTATACTAAGTGATATTCGAACATGTGACCTCAAGAAAAAATGAGATAAGAAAAGAGGTCTCTTCAACATCAGACTAACCCAAGAAGACATTTTACACTACACTAATTATACATTATTCATTTTGTTTGTATGACACATAAATATATAGATTTTGTCATTGTTTAGCGAATATTATGACTATCAGACTGAGTTTTTAATTGAATCTTTGATGTATTATACTTTTAACACCCATCCCCCTAATCACCACTCCATCATCATATTAGGGTATTGATTATATCAAATTCAAAAGGTGGCCCATGATTGCAACATTGCATTGCAATGGCATACTCTGTCTGATGATGGTCCTAGGGAAGTTTGAGGACCACCCATGAAAAGAAGTTTGGATAGTATATACATGTTCCCTTCCCTTCACACATAAGTCATATATATAATAACCCTCACAGTCACATTTGCATACGTATATTGTATATGTGACACAGCTAAAAAGATTAAAGAGTAGAAACTGAAAAATGGAGGTAATCTATATTGATTAATTAACAAGAGTAGAAATGAAAAAAGAAAGAAGAAAAACTAATATACAAGTCCACTCTCTCCAGTTGCAAGTGCAATATGGGTAGCTGTGCTTGTCAAAAAAAGGCCTTCGACCATGCATAGATCAATCTAAAAGCTTATTCATCCTCTAAAAGGGAAAACAAAGAAATATAAAGTTGGCAGGATCGGATGCAAAGACAACGCTTCTGGCTGGCCATATCATCATCATCCAGCCTCCTTCCTTAAATTTGACATCCTGAACATTACAGAAACATATTTAACGTTATTAATTAATTTGCATGTGTTTAAGTTGTTGATGAACTTAATAATTTAATCTTCTTCTTCTTACCATAGTCCTTGGGTGTCCTGCATTTATAGCATTCTGTCCTGCTAGCATAATTGTGCACTCCGCATCCATACCTGCGTCATAACACATTCATTAGGGTTGACTTAGACAAAACATTTCTTTCCTAGTGTTCCAACTCTAAGGGCATCCACGGTGGTGGATTGAGAGCAAGCGAAGAGAAATCGTCGACAAGAAATTGGCTGGGAGCTGCAGGAAGGGTTTGCTAGGAGCTTCATACCTCTGCTCACTGCCAGACATTTTAACCACTTAGCATTGTAGGGTATTGGTCAGGAGAAATGACTATAAGCCAACAAAAAATATTTTTTTATTCTCCAAGCCAACAACCTGCTGTAGCTTTGGAGGTGCCCTAAGGTTCATTAGGGTTGATTTGATGCATGGTTATAATACATTGGCATTGAAGAATGAGTTGGTATACCTATTGCAGATCCAGTCACCGGATTTCCAGCCGGGAGGGGTTCCGTCGGAAGCGTAAGCGGCGGAGGCCATGAGGCCGGCACAAGCGTAGACGTCGCATTTGATGGAGCCGCATCTGTAGCAGTTGGAGCGGCTGGCGTAGTTGTGGGCCCCGCAGTTCATGGCGGTGCAGTACCAGTCTCCGGCCATGACCTCCGTCCTGTTGCTGCACAAGTAGGCCGACACGTCCGCCGGACCACCGTACTTGGGGTACCCGCATCGCTGGCACGCTTCCCTCTTCTTGAAGTTCTGGTGTTCGCATGCACCGCACATCCAGTCTCCTCCTGTCCAGCTCATTCTCTCTATTCTCTCTGACAAACAAACAAATCTCTATTATTATTACAACTACCTTCTATGTTTTGTTTCAAAGTCATATATGTTCTTCTTACATCTTTAATAATTAAGACAAGTAGTGTTACGAGGAGGCTCACCTTAAGGAAGTAGCAGTAACAGAGGTTTGTGTAGCTTGAGAGGTGATTGCAAAAATGAGTGTGAGTTGGTGAATTTGAGAATGAAGCTCAAGGGGCTATATATAGTAAGAAAACAAGCCTGTGTGTGGGGCCATGCATGTTACTCTTGTAAAGTTGAGATGTTTTTAGATGAGTTTTATAAAACACATTACATGTCATGACACTACTGTTTGATTGGTTTTTAATTAGTTATATGCCAAAGTAAGTGCATGCATAGTTACACAAGGTTTTATTCCACTTTTGCCCCTCTTTAGATGATTCCTTTTCATGGCCCATTCTCACTCATTATTGCTCAAAAACAAAATAATATACTCACTCTCATTCCCTCCCTCCAAATATCCACTCCTGCTACCAACTGGGGAAGATGTTATTTGCCCAATTGACATATATGTTTTAGCCTTTGTCTCCTCTTCTTTTTTCCTCCATCTCCACTTCACATGGACAGCCCACGTGGATCTGCCTAGTCAACATACACGTCACGCGTAAGCAAACACGTGGTATTTAAGTTATTGCACATGAGAGGGCACCTAAAACAGTTGCTTTGACATATAAAATAAGTGTCAAAACATATTGACAAAGAAAGTGGTGGGTATGTCAAAAAAAGTGTTTTAATTTCATAAAACAAGTTACTAATAAAAAATAATGCCTTTAAATCAGTTATAATAATAGTCTAAACAGAAGATTATAGAAATGACGATGGGGCGGGACTGGGAGTGAGAATAAATTCGATGTAATGCACATCCATTGCAAAATTCTAATTCTATTCGTTTGCGATCAATCACTTCCTTTTTGGCAATAATTCAAAAAGAGTCTCCCACGAAGATTCACATATCCATTCCCCTCCGCGTTCTTGCTGTGTTCTATCCTCACATGCCGGTGACTCATCTCTCTTCCTAGTGGAGAATCCTTCTGCTGCCACCCGGGATGTATGGGCTGCATTGCCCGACACGTGTACTACCTGTGAGCTTTCTGCCCAATGCACCAGTTTGGATAGCAAACCCGAGAAAAATAATGCTCCCTGCAACTTTACCAGGAACAGGCGCTGCGGCGAATCGACACCGTTGAGGAAAACAGGATAGGGTCTGACTTTTTTTTTCTTATGAAACCATTTCTTTTCAGTTTATTTTTTTTTACCATAAAAAATAAAATGCATTCAAGGAGATTTATTTTTATGAAATGGATGATGTTATTTCCATGGGTTTGAAACCAAACATTTTCCTCAAAATTACTATACTACTTTTTTTTATAGTTGTTTTATGTTGGATTAGTGTAATAAGTATGAATGATACATATATTAATATAGGTGGTCAATCAATCACTTTCGTAAGTGACTACACATGGTCAATTTTGCAATCCCGTGAGGAATCTATGTTCCTAGGTATACGGTTTCGATTTGCATGTCAAGAAAACATAATACTATATACATTAAACTTTAGAAAAGTTGTATTTCATGTTTTATGCATTTGTATTCTCTATTAGTTATTCTTTAAAAGATGGTAAACATAGAATGTTCAAGTTTCACGTTTTAGGGTAAAGACTAACCAAATCAATTTTTTTTAAAATTGTTTACAAACAGGTTTAAGGCTTAGTTTTAGGGTTTAAGATTAGGGATTTAATTTTATGATTTAGGGTTAGTGTTCCGAAGTTCGCTGTAGGATATTTTGATAGTTTATATCTCTCAAATGAATATAAATGTTAGTATAATTACATGAAAAACGGATCAAAATTGATGCATGTATTCATAATTGGGAAAACTACTAATACCTACCCAAAACCATGCCCATTTAACTGATGTTTACTCTGAAGTTTAAAGTTAACAGATACATACCCTTAAATTTCGAAATGCAACTCAGACCCCCTTCCGTCAGTCATGGTTAGTATTTCTTTGTTAAATGACGGAAATACCCTCAATTATCTTTCAATATTACAACCCTTTCTTTCAAATATTTACGAAAATGACATTAGTTATTTACGAAAATGCCATTATTACTAACTTATTTAATTTATTTTATTTAATTATTATATCATTAATAATTATTTAAATAATCAGATTTTATTATATTTTTTATTTTATTAATTTTTTAAACCTTTTATCTTCTTAAACCTATCTACATCTTAAACATATCCACAAAAAATTAGATTTAAATCTGAGGAGAGAGGGAGACGAGGCTAGGAGCTCCAGTCCCACGCCGGCCGGTTTCATGGGAGACGAGGCGAGGAGCTCGGCCGGTTTCTTCCAAAATTGCAGAGCTTCTTCATCTATTCGCGAATTAGATCGGGGGTAGTGGGAGGAACTGGAGGTGAGGAGCTCCCGTAACCATGCCGGCCATGGGAGACGAGTTCAGATTTTCTCTTCGTTTTTCAATTTCTTCGATTTTTGGTATCCTCTTGCTCGAGATTCCTCATCCTATTGCTCGAAATATCAAACCGAACAAATTTTGGTTTTGGTTATGCAAAAGCTTATTTGGTAGGCTGGCAATTTTTGGTTAAATTCTGGGTTATTGGATTTTTTTTCATCAATCAGATCTGTGGAATTTATGGGTTTGTGATTTTTGCTTTAATTCAATCAGATCTGTTTTTTGAGATTTCTGTTCAGATTTATTCCATCAATTTGAAATAAGGGATGAACAACAAGAACAGAAATATTTTTTTTTCGAAAATAAATAAATTAATATAAAACTATATATTAAAAATAAAATTTATTAATATCATTTAATGAAATCATTTCTAAATTTTTTATAATTAAATAAAAAATTTAAATACTGATTTAAATAAGGTAAAAACTGAATTTAAAAATAAATTGGAAAATCAAATTAATTGAAAAAAATTGAAAATTTAAAAAAATATAAAATAGAATTCAAAATATAAAATTGATAAAAATCATATTTATTGTTAAAATAAATAAAATAAAATCATATTTATTATTATAAGTGATTTAAAAAAAACTGATTTTTTTAAATTAAAACTGATTTTTTGAAAAAAAAAAACTGATTTTTTTTAAAAATAAAAGCTGTTTTTAAAAATAAAATCTGATTTTTGTAAAATAATTTTTTTTTGAAAACCTTAATTTAACTTTGATTTAAAGAATATAAAAAATGAACGGGGTTAAGGGTATTTTGGGCATTTTTGAAAAAGTGAACAGTAAACTGAATGAGCTGACTGACGGAAAGGGGTCTGAGTTACATTTCGAAATTTAAGGATATGTATCTATTAATTTTAAACTTCATAGTAAACATCAGTTAAATGGGCATGATTTTGGGTAAGTATTGATAGTTTTCTCTTTATAATTAACTCTCTGAGGTTTACATACTGAAATCTAATATACATAGTACTAGATATATGTTATTGAGCACAAAATGTTAATAATTTTGTACATAATTAATGTGTTAGAGCATAGTTGACATTGAAGCCACAGTAGAGGGCACGCCAAATTGTATTTAGGGGGCATGCAAGTGGTAGGGGCAAGTAGTTCTAGATTGAGGAGGTGACAATGATAAGGTTGGCTCTAGAATTAAACTAGACAGGCCACAACTGTGTTTGTTCTTGCTTGTTTAAAGTAAGTTTCTTTTTTGTTAGTGTTGAAAGCAAGTTAATACTAATTCTTTGAGTCTTCAAACATACACCATTCTCATGTTGATTCAAATTTGATTGAGATTTAGTTCTCCCTCACTTTATCTCCTTGCCTCTAATGTTGGGGGCTATAGTTTTTTTTGCTTTACTCTAATTGGGCATTCATTCTACTTTTACCACCAAACCCTTTAGACTTAAAATAGTACTTAAGAATATAACTTTATCTTATGATTTGCAGGCCAAGAATCTAAATATCAACGCATTTTACGTATCAAATTTTGTTACAATCTAATTTAAATAAATAAATATATTTTTTCAAGTAACCTTGTTAATCTTCTTGTGTTTTTGGAAGTACATGTGCATTCTATTTTTTTTTGATGAAAAGGTGGGGTTTTATTTATATATATCAGAGAGAAAAATATATTGTATTGTATCCGATAGAGTCCCTGATCACTGAAGAACATGCATAGAACAAGTTTTTCCGGCTAACTAATGAACAATTATGTTTGCGGTTCTTTTTACAAACTGAAGGGTAATCCCATCATTTTTTTTGGGAAGCTAGCATAAATTAAAGTCAAAGGGTTTTGAACGAGAAAACCCAATGAAAGAGGAACGAGTCCCTTCAATAGTACAATGCCGTGAACCTCACCAAGGAGGCCACAAAAACCAACCTAACCGTGTCTCCACAATACAACAAACAGGGCCAATAAAACCCAAACAAGACCCTAACTAACATAGTAGAGAGCCATAAACGTCGGCCTAAAATGTAGAACAATACCAGTAGCACTGCTACACCCCGCACGAACAGAAAACTCAGACCAACACACAGGGTGACCTTGAACTCAAATCCACGAAATTCAGACTAATACAGCAAACATAGAACTAGCAACCCTCAAGAAGAAATAGCAGACCCACCGAGAGAGCTAATACCAAACATAACAAAGACAATAGAGAAAACTTGTGACCCAAGCTACCAAAAACCAACAAACTTGCACCGCAAGCCAGGCGGCCAAAATTAACCCCTAAAACTGAACTACCCCCACACCTCAAAACTCATCAGAAGAGTATACCTAAACCAAATTCTACCCACACACATCTCCAATACGAGACAAAGCAAGCCAAAACCAGAGAAACCCAAGTGACTTGCCTATATCTCACCACACTCCCCAATCCAACCCAAAACTACCCGCAAACCCCTCAATCACTTTCTCCTTGACCTCTTGCATAATTGAGGAGAGTTCTGCCAAATATGAAAGGAGAAAGAGCAGTTTCTTTTGAACAGTGCCCACTCTAGTGTATAAGAAGAATGTTGCACTCACTCTAAGGAGAATATCCTTGACAGCCACCTGCACATTGTTGAAAACCATGGAATTCCTAACCAGCCAAATCTCCCATAAACAAATGGAGAATAAATTCCTCCATGATTTGCTTGTAGGGCAGAGTTGATCCCAAGAAATGATGAGAGAAGTTATATTAGAGGGCATTGTCCAAGAGATACCCCACCACATCAGCACTTCAACCCATATTTCCCAAACCCTCTTACACTGAATAAATAGATGGTTGAGATCCTCAAAAATGATTTCCACAGAATTTGCACCAAGAATAGGAATGTGAATGCCTCTGACCTCTCAGAAAACTTTGGTTGGAACAGCTCCAATACAAGCCAGCCATGAGAATGCAACTATCTTAGGAGGGAGATTGGGAAGCCACATAAATTTGCTCCATTGGTAGTTTGAAGGAGAATTAGTGAGATGAGTGTATATCATTCCTACTGAAAAGCCTTTGTTGTCTATTCCCCACAAAACTGAGTCTTCCTTGAGTATATTAAGAGAGCAAGAGTGAAGAAGATTCCCTAGCTCTCTGAATTTTCCAATCTCCTATCCTCTTAACTTTCTTCTGAAAATGAAAACCCATTGGCCATCCCTCCAAAAATCATGTACTATGCATTTCTTTTGAGTGCTTAGATGGAAGAGTCTTTGAAAATGCACTTTAAGTATATTCCCAAATATCCAAGAATCCTCCCACATCTTAATCCTACCCTCATTAACAATTGTCCAACTAAGACCAGATGTACCAAAAGCACTGCTGAAATTACTGTCAGCCAAGAGGGATGAGAAATGATATGTTCTGCTGTCTTTGTGGTGAAGTCTTTGAGGATACCTCTCATCTTTTTCTGCATTGTACTTATTCTTGGAGTTTGTGGTCGAGACTATATTCTTGGTGGTCGATCTTCTGGGTGTGTCCTAGGGATTGTGTCTCCTTGTTCACTGCGTGGAGAGGGTTAGGAAGGAGGAGTTGGTGGAAATTCTGGGTCAAGATTGGCTATGTGTGCTTGTGGCATATTTGGTTGCAGCGGAACTCTGGTGTCTTTAGGCAGCAGTTTGAGCCTGTAGTGGATGTGTTCAGTAAGGTGCAGCTTCACAGTTTCAGCATTTGCAGGGTGGCTGGTGATCTCTCGGGTGATGCAACCCTTCCACTCTGGTTGGCATCCCCTGCTTCGTGTTATATTGGTTCCATTTAGGAGTTTTTGAGCTCCTTTTCTGTTTCTTTTGGAGGTTATTTTGGGGTTCATACCTCGTGCTTTGTAATTTATTATTTCAAATCCATTCAATAAAAACATCATTTATCAAAAAAAAATTGCCGAGAGGTCCCATTCAAAAACCTCCCAATTGTACTTGACACAAATAACTTTCTTCCACAGATACTCTCCCTCTATAGCAAACCTGCACCACCACTTAGCAAGAAGTGCTTGGTTCATGATTGAAAGTTTCTTGATCCCCAAGCCACCCATTTCTTTAGGCCTGCAAACCAGATCCCACTGCACTTTATGAAGAACTCTCCTAGCTACATTACCATTCCAAAAGAATTTTCTTTTCCATTTCTCCATCTCCCTTATAACTCCAACTGGTGCTTTGAAAAGTGACATGTGATAAAGAGGGAGAGAACTCATAGAGCTCTTGATGAGTGTTAACCTACCCCCAAAAGATAGAAACTTAGATTGCCAGAGGCTCAATTTTTTCTTAAACTTATTAATGATTGGGATCCAAGTCTGAAATCTCATAGGATTGGCTCCCAATTGAAACCCAAGGTAATCCAAAGGAAGTGTAGTATTTTCTGAACCCACAATTTGAGTAACCATGCTTTCACTCATCTGGCAAGGATTCAAAAGTACAGACCTGGACTTGTGAAAATTAATTTTGAGGCCATTAGAGCTTTGCAAAATAAGTAGAGTATGCTTCAGATTTAGCAGGTTAGCAGGAGTAGCTTTGATACAAATCAATGTATCATATGCAAATTGTAGATGAGTGATCACTAGTCCCTTTTCTCTACAAGTGACACCCTCAAACATACCCAAGGAAGAACATCTAACCATAATTTGATGAAGTGTCTCAGCCACCAGAGTGAAGAGTAGAGGAGACAAAGAGAAACCATGCCTTAACCCCCTTTGTAATTGAAAATATGAGATAGGGGAGCCATTGATCAATACAGAAACCCACGTCCTTATACATGCACTCATCCAAAGAATCAATTTCCTGCCAAAACCCAAAATAGATAGCAGCCTTAGAAGGAAGTCCCAATCCACATAGTCATATGCCTTCTCAAAGTCCACTCTAAACAGCAATACTTCCTCCTTAGATCTCTTGATGGAATCAATGATCTTAGAAGCTATAAGAACTCCATCCATAATTTGCCTCCATCCACAAAACCTGTTTGTACATCACTAACCAAAGAAGACATAACAACCTTCAACCTAGCAGCCAACAACTTAAAGATGATCTTATAAGGGGCTCCAACTAAGCTGATTGGTCTATAGTCTTCAAAGTCCAAAGGAGAAGGCTTCTTAGGAATCAGAGTAATAAAAGATGAATTAATCCCTTTTCCAAGAGTCCCTACTTGATAAAAATGCTTGCAGAATGCTATAATGTCTTCTTTCAATACTTTCCAACCCTTTTGTATCAATAACAAAGAGTAGCCATCAGGGCCGGGAGATTTGTAGCCATTGCAATCCTTAATAGCAGCCAAGATCTCCACTTCAGTAAATGGTTCTTCAAGAGTTGTGGCTTGAGCCACTGAAATAGAGTTGTAGTGCAACAAAGAAATATCAAGGGGATATGTCTTTCCTTTCTTGAATCTGTTGGCAAAATGAGAAGCAGTTGCAGATTTGATCTGATCAGGAGAATGTAGTTCTACATTGTCTAAGAGTATACTATTTAGTCTAGATCTGTTGAACTGCAAATTTGCAATGATGTGAAAATATCTAGAGCATTTGCCCCCCTCCAAAATCCAATGCAGCTTAGTTCTTTGTCTCCAAACTTTAGACTGTGTTTTCAACTTTCTGATCAATAATGCTGAAGATAGGGCCCTATGGAAACTCTCCAAAGAAGTTAAAGGTCTATCTTCCAATAAGAGGTCCAAAGAATTAATAGAGGCTGAGAGATAAGAAATTTCCTTCTCCAGATTGCCAAAGATATTCACCCTCCAATCCTTCAAGAAAACCTTGAGAGATTTTAACTTCATCCAAAGATTATACTGAGGATCACCAGAAGGAGTTAAGGAATCCCAATAAGTTGTGACATCAGACCAGAAGCTTCTATGATCAAGCCAAGAATTATAAAACTTAAAGGGTTTGGGTCTCGAATTAGTAGAGGGAGAAGATAACAATAAAGGCATGTGGTCAGCAATAACTCTGGGCAGACATTGCAGAGACCACAAAGGGAAAAGAAGTAACAGAGAAAGAGTAATGAGGATTCTGTCAGTCCTAGAAGCCTTAGAATTGGGACCAAACCAGGTGTAAGTACCCCCACCATAGGTAAGTCTAGTAGACCCAAAGATCCTATCAGTTGACTAAAAGAATTAGTTGGGGAGAAATTGGGACTAGGAGAAGATCTATTTTCAGCTCCAAGGATGTCATTGAAATCTCCTCCACAAATGATAGGGACAGTAATAGATTGGTATTTGTCAAGGATCTCCTCCCACAAAATTCTCATATCCCTCCTATCACAAGGATCATAAACATTCATAATACAAATAATCAACTGCAAAGGTTTATATAATCCAAACCAATAGAGGACTGACTGATCTTTGATACAATTAGCAACTTCAAAAGTATCTGATCTCCAAGAAGAAATTAAACCTCCAGAGGCTCCAATAGAAGGTACAAAATCAAATTTCCATAGAGAAGACATACCACAGCTAGTGATGAACGGTTGAGTGGGTAAAGTCTGTTTAGTCTCCTGAAGAAGTAAGAAATTAATAGGTTGCTAGCACACAAGTTTCTAATCATCCTCTGCTTCTGAGAGGAAGAAGCCCCTCTCACATTCCATGAGAGGATTTTCATGGCTCAATGAGAGTTTAGAGTATTGTTGGAGATTAAAACCTCCAACCCTCCTCCACCATCCTCATCCAAATCTTCAAACTCATCTCCAGATTCAGTCTCTAATGTAACCCTTTGATTCAGTTCATCATTCAAACATTGAAACTGCTCAGCCACTTCAATATCTGTTGTAAAGGCCTTGAGTCCAATGGCCTTGCAATAATCTCAAGTGCCTTGACCATCTGCTCTAAAATTCTTGTTTCCAAGCTTATATTGTGAAGGTTGAGGAGACGCAGCAGGAGAGGATCTACAATCCCCTCATTTTGAGAAAGCATGTGAAAAATGTCCCGTATAATCGTCCCGGCCAGGGACGCTGGAGTGTCCCCTTTCGTGATCATATTAATAAGTACCTAAACATCGAATCGAAGGATGATTGGACCCGGACCTAGTGTGGTAGTATTGCGAAGAGCTATGGCAATCGCACATGCTTCCACAATGATCGGAGACCAACACCCTGGGAGCAGACCATTCGTTGCAAGGCTTACGGTTCCCTCTGCATCTCGTGCTATGACGCCTCACGTTGATTCATTGGAGTCTTGAAAGACGGAGCCATCCACATTAATGACCGTTGTGCCCCTAGGTGGCCGAATCCACCGGGACGACCAAGGAGGGTGTTGCCTACGGGGCGTGTCCATAGTGGCCTCCGCCTCACTCCAAGACGTGAGGTGAGCCTGGGCTGCCGAGAGCTCCCCCAAAGCTATAGGAAGTACCCCCCCCCCCCCCCCCATTTCAATGCATTCCTTGCCTTCCAACTTTCCCAAAGGACGGACAGGATATCAGCCACCCGGCTCCGCGGTCCCGTGGTTTCAATAGCCTTCCACCAGTCCACAACCCACTGCTGGATCATGGGGAGGCATCCCTCCGAGTTGTGCCCAACATGTCTTGGCAAAGCCACAACTCAAGAAAAGGTGATCAACATATTTCGGGGCTCACCCACATATATCTCATGTAGGTGTAATTGGGACATAACGACGGTTCAAATTAGTTTCTATATGTAGTGTATCGGTAAGGCATCTCCAAAGGTAGACCCGAAGACGTGGTGAAACCAGAATATCCACATGGAAGCCCATGTCACCGCAATAGTATTTTGGCGAGAGACATGGCGCTCCTTTGCCAACATTGAATATCCTGCTTTCATTGAGTACAGACTTGTTCGTTTTGTTGCACAGTACCAAATATCTTTGTTTCGGGTATTAGATAAAGGCATCTGGAGAATTTGGTCCCTTTCCTCATCCTCAAACAGGTAAGATAAAAGCGGCTCATCCCAACATCGGATGCTAGGGATCATCAAGCCTGCCATCGGTGCGCCTTCTAAGGAAGGCCTAGTGAACACAATTTTTGAATTTGGACCTAGAAGCCAAGGCGTTTCCCTGATTAGCGTGTCTTAGCCATCCCTTTTTGTGATCTGCGGCCCACTCCTTAGTAGATCCAAAGATGAGAAAATATCTTCCCAGGTGAAACTTGGATTGGCTCATATTCGTGCGTGTAGGAGATCTTTCGAAGGGAAGTATCGGGACTTCAGTACTCGAGTCAAGAGAGACAGAGGTCGGTGGAGTATACTTCAGGCCTGCTTCACCAGGAGAGCCGTATTAACATCTTGCAGATGTCTGAACGCCATTCCTCCCGCCTCCTTCGGCATACAAAGTTTATCCCAGTCTTGCCAAATAATTGATCAAGCCGAACTACCTCCCCACTAGAATCGGGTCAAAGCAATGTGAATATAGGAGATGATTTGATGAGGTACCCGAAATATATACACTACATATACCGGTGGAGACGTGAGCACTGACCTAATCATTAATTCCCTCCCAGCGGGGGATAAGAGTTTCCCATCTGAAGAATGAATGCATGTGGTAATACACTATCCCAAATAAGCCATCGATGAATCATGTTCTGATCGATCATGTGAGGGACCCCCAAATACATAGACGCGGTCGATGTCTCAGCAATAGATAGTATCTGACAACACTCCTACCACACCTTGGTGGGCTATTCGTATTGAAAAATATAGAAGAATTTTGGAGGTTCGGTACCTGACCTGACAACTGCCCAAACAAACCGAGAATATCCTAGATCCTTTTGGCTTCCCCTGCATCAGCCCTACATAATATATAACAATCATCCGCGAAGAAAATGTGTGGTATCTCTAGAGGCCCTCTGGCAACCCGAACCCCCTAGTACGCCATGCCTCCTACGATTGCTGCAACAAGAAGGAGAGGCCCTCCACACACCAGAAAGAATGGGTAATCTAATTCTATCCATTCAACCGAGAACCCAAGGCGGCTCATAATACTTAATAGGTAATCTAATTCGACTCAGTCGTACGCCTTGCTCATGTCCAGTTTCAGAGCCATAAACCCCATATCTCATTGTCGTTTCCTATGGAGAAAGTGAATAACCTCAAATGCAATTAGGACGGTGTCCTGAATACACCTCCCTGGAATAAATGCGCCATGGGTTTTCGATGTAACGTCCTGCAGGAAAGAGCGCGATCTGTTTTCTAATACTCAAGGTAGGGTACGGAAGATGACATTGCGTAGAGCAATCGGGCGTAAATCCATAACCACATCTGGGTCCAGTTTCTTGGGAATAAGGACAATGTAGGTTTCATTCAAAGTCAGGTCAAACATCTTGGTTTCAAGGACATTTTGAATGAAGAGGATTACCTCCTCTATCTAAGACCACCACCCCGTAGTGTTGATGGAACCTTGGATTGAGGCCGTCTGGTCTTGGTGATTTATCCGGACCCATTTGGAACACTGCATTCATCACCTCTTGTGCCGTCCCCGAGAGTAAAAGACTTTGGTTCTACGCTACCGTTATACGAGCAGGTAGTGAATGGAAAAATTAGCTAGGTCCGATTGACTACTAGTGAAAAGGTGATCGGAGTAATCCATAATGAGTTCCCGCATACCTATGTCCCAAGTTACCAACTCACCCATTATGTTTTCTATGACAAACACTGTATTGATTCGTCGACGATAGGAGCACGCTGCTTGGAAGAATATATTGTTCCGATCCTCATCCGTCAACCAGTGTTGTTTCACCCATTGTCGCCAGAATGCCTCTTACTCTGTTAATGCATTTTCAGACTAGATATATATCGCCTCACGTCTAAGCACACCATCCCAGTCTATTCTACCATTCAACTCAGCAATACGCCATTTGATGTGATTGACATTTTTCCTAAAGTGGTTTCGGCCCCAATCCTCTAGGGAGACTCCTACTTTCCGAATCACACCAGCAATAGGGGCCTTAGGCACTTTATCCCAATTTTCCTGTATCACCCGACCACAATTGGGATCCTTAACCTATTGAAAGCGGAATTTAGGGGGGCGATGGTCCACTTTCCTAGCCAGCGAGAGGAGCACCGACCAGTTATCCGAAGTCGTACTACCCGTATTGCAGAAGTCTAAGTCCGCGAGGGAGTAGTAGTATGGGCTAGACATTAATGTCATATTCAAGCGGGACTGAACACGGCGGTCATGGGGTCGTCCTCTGAACCATGTAAACTAGTGACCTGTCATTGAGACATCCACGAGGTCAAGTTCATGCACCACCGAACAAAAGTCCTCAATGAGGCTCGAGGGATGGGAACCACCTCCATTCGTCTCTTTATGGCCCAGGATTCCATTAAAGTCCCTTATAATGATCTAGTGGGGGCAGGTTGGTGTGTGTAGTTGGCGGAGCAAGTCCCAGGTCCGATGGCGATTCTCCCGTCGAGCCTCACTATAAATACATGTCAAACGCATGTCCTTGTGACCCGAATCTGAAACCTTAATCTCAATGTAGTGCGTATCCGATGCTCGAAACAGTACATCTACCATGTAACCCAAAACATGTCAAATCCTCGCTGAGTATTCGAGGTTGGGACACACAAATGCCTATGGAAACCCATCGACCGAGCCAAAAGGGCGCACTTCTGGGTGGATAACAATGTCTCCAATAAAAACACAAGGTGGGGACATTTATCCCGTAGAAGATGTCGGAGAAGTTGTTTATGCAAGCGAGAACCCATACCTTGGAAATTCCAAGCTAAAATCTGAAGGTCAGGTTTCTCTAATGGGGGGGGGGGGGGGGGGTGGAGAAGAATGGACCCCCGATCCCAGGTCAACCCGACGTTGACATTGAGGCATGAGAGTATCCTGTGTTAGGGAAAATAAGGGGGTTATTCGAATCCGAGGGTCTACCAACAAATTCAAAGGCGAGAGGGGAGACGATCGTTAGGAAATTGGCATTGAGTTCTGAGACAGTAAAGATGTTGTTGTCGGAGATCGAGAGATGTCCACATGTTGTCGGTAAGGAGCAATATTGGCCCTGGGTAGATTCCTCCCTAATCTCATCTGAGAAGGATCGGAATGGTGGGGGAGGACGTCATGATGACGGGATAGACGACTCAAAACGACATCAGAAGGACCGTAACTGGTTGAACTGGGGTAGCTCACGAAGATGAGGTGGCACCAAAATTCTAGTAGAGTTCTCCATTCCTGTATGTTGTCAAAATTACCTATACACTTATTTTGTGGCCATGTGCATTCTTACTAAATTATAAATTATGAAAGTGTTGCTTATTTTGGTTTGATATTAAATTTATTTCTCTTTTAGATGGAAAGCTCTAATGGATTTTGAATCTGAAAAAGAAACACATTTTCCTTCTTCAGCATATAATTGGCAAGATGCTGCGAGTGTTCGGTGACTCCATGCTGGAAATTGGGACCACTCATGCAAACTTTACACCAAAAGTTAAGTAGCTAAGTATACTTTCATTTCGTCAAAACTCAAACAAATTAAAAAAATTAGTCTCAAAATATCTATCGACTAACGTAGAGTTTACACGATATGATATTTTAAATTGGTGTGATTTATGTAACAGTTGTTCAATTTAATACATCTGATCAGTTTGTTACACCATATGCTCTCTTCTTCATATACAACTAATTTGTCATGGTTCATGCATGAAAGCGCTAGGTTCTCCTGTCTCCTCTTCGGTTATAGACGTTTCCATGGCAAAAATTGTATTGGCTTTCAAGAAATTTGTGAGTGCCACCTACGAGGACGATGACGTTGAGGCCTTCCAAATGGTTGACTATGTTTTTTCTTCTATTTTTGATCAGCAAAGACATATTATACAACCTACTTTATAAAGCGTAAAGCAAGAGTGAAACACAAAGAAGGAGCATTTCTTTCTAATCGGAATCTCATGAAAAACCTTGACACACTGAGGCAGAACCCACACCATGAACAAAGCCCACATAAGGGAGAAACCTGAAAGACGAGCGCTGGCGTGAAAGCACAACCTCATGACAGCCCATAGGAAGGGGAACAACCAGAAAAGACAAGGGAAAGTTCCAACAACAGACGCGAGCGCTGGCAAAATAGCACAGCCTCAAGACTAACCCAACAAGGGGTTCAAACAAAGAAAAAGGTCTAAATACCCAAATTTTACAACCATTAAGAACCCAACTGTAAAACAGGTCTAAAACCCAGAATTCCTACCCTGAAGCACATAAAAAGGAAGGGTCCATTACCAAGATTTTCCAACCATTAAGCGCAAGCGATACTGATAAAATCCGTCCGACTGCCTAAGAATGAAAACAGACTGTCTCATTAGGATCATCAACCAATCATAAAGACTGGAAGATGAAAACTTATACGTCGACGGCCAACACCGAACGACAAAGACATGCCCGGGAAGTCAAACCCTACCAGACACACTAAACCCTAAAAACGAATCTGAAAGTAGACAGATAAGAGGCGCAAATGCCAAACTTCTCATCAGCGGCCAACACCTTAAACCGACAAGTCCTCACCATTGAAGTGGAAGGAAGCAACTTAATACTAAACATATATCGATAAAATGGTAAGCGGGGACACAAACTAAGCAATCGAGAAGGCCAACAGTACAAAAAACCCCGACGCACCGCTGAATCCACGATGATCAACACCCAGGGGATGGAGAAACGCGTCCCACAACCAGAGAAAAACGATACGCCCGACCACCCAACAATGAGTAGAACACTTTCCTATCCTGAAACATTGTAGCACCGAAGAGAACCTCCGACGAACTGGGGCCAACACCACAATAGCCAACGACAGGTTCAGCTCACATAGGACCCCAACGATCTCCTACAGAAGAAACGCTTCCCACACAGGGCCTAGAACGAGCCGCCAGAAAAACATCGTGGACAGAAAAGGGAGCCAGGTATCGACAAAGAAGAACTCCCAGAGAAAACAGAACAGAGCCGCTACAATCAACAATCGATGGTTGGGGAAGTAGTCCCACACCAAACTGCACTCCCAAAGCTGCTTTGTGGACAGAGCATGCCACAACGACTTCATCGCACCTAGAGCATAAAGTTTCCAACCCAGCACGAACACACCAGGCCGAACCCGATGTGAATCAGTACATGTCAGAAAACCGTGCCCATAACCAAACCGACCCGGCCAAATCAACACCAGGCCCGAACCGGTCCGGACCAAGCCCTACCCGACATCGACCCGCACCCGAACCGCAACAAACGACCCAGTCGCCTCCGACGTATTCTGTAGAACACACCCACAGTCCCAACTCCGGCCAAACACGGCGTCCCGACGGTGAGAGAGGAGACCAACCACAACCCCAGAACCAGAGACACGCCGAGCCGACGAGCTTCCGGTGAAGAAGAGGTTGCGGGAGGAAGATCTGGCTTGCAAGTTCCGGCAAGGAGAAAGCACCAACAACCCGGCCGACTAGAGGAGAAGAAGCCCAACGACAGACGACCCTACCACGACCACATGCCGAGCAGGAGCTACCGGACGGTGAGCTTAGAGAGTCCCAATAGAGAACTCGGTAAGAACAGGGAAAGAAGGAAACAGAGCAAGGTGGGGGAAAAGAGAAGGGAGAAGGAGGAAAGAGGGGAGGGGTCACCACCGACAACTACCCAGGTCGGAGAGCCTAGCGTCGTCGGTGGTGGGATGGGGGCGGCGACTAGGGTTGACTTAGGAGCGAAACTTTTTGAGAGAAAAGGGTTAATTCGAAAAAAAAATAACTACGTTCTTTCTTCTTATAGTGATATTTTTTTCTAATCGCATTGTTGACCAATGAAGCTCTTGTTTTGGATGTCAGAGGCTGGCGTGTTCGGGTGTTTCCGGTGTCTGAAACATTATTAGATGCTTAACTCAGTTAAATTCTCAAGATGATAGTTTAAAATCTAATTATAGCTTTATATTTTTATACGTGTTCTGACAAACTAGTTCGTTTACGGGTTTGGATGCGAAATATTTAGAAAAAGAGATAAGAGTTGACCTATTATAGGAATATACACAATTTGTAAACCATACATTAATGTATGTTGTTGCAACTGCATTTGTATGTATAAGATAATCTTAATGTATGTTTTGTATGTATGTTTTTACAACTACATGTTTTGTAATTTTCAGTTGTATGTATACGCTAAACTTAATGTATGTTTGTGCAATTTTCATATGTATATGTGAGCTAAACTCCATGTATGTTGTCATTTTCATTTGTATGTGTAAGTTAAACTTAATGTATGTTTTTGCCATTTTCATTTGTATGTGCAAGCCAACCTTAACCATTTTCATTTGTATGTGTAAGCTAAACTTAATGTATGTTTTTGCCTTTTTCATTTGTATTTGTAAGCCAACCTTAATGCATGGTTTTGCAACTGCATATGTGTAAGCTAAACTTAATGTATGTTTTGCAACTGCATTTGTATGTATGTTTTTGCAACTGCATTTGTACTATAAGCTAATCTTAATGTATGTTTTGTAATTCGTATTTCGTATCTAAGGAAGAGTTCGTACCTGAAAGCCCCTATAGATATATAAGTTGATAATTGAGGATCCAATTATAATTTTATATTCTAACAAAAATGATCCAGCTCACCGCTTTTATCCACTTTCATCTGTATCGTCTTTAATCCTCACCAAACTCACTGAGTATTCTTCTATGCACATGTTGAATATGCTCTGGCGTTGCTTCAATAGCAGAATCTTCGCCAAGCTCTTCTTGTAGCAAAAACGCT